>CM032447.1:94127507-94207507 GCA_019049505.1 Pachyrhynchus sulphureomaculatus | reverse complement strand
ACGTACTTCATATGTTTCACCATTCCAATGTTATTGTCTATTAATTAAGTTTCATAATAATAGAGGACCGAGTATCATGTCGTGATATTTTATCTCGGATATTTTAATATATATTTATTTTATAATATATATTTTCTCAAACGTAAGCATGATTTTAAATTTTTTCAGTCCATAGGTTAACCTGAAGTTTATCTGTTTGTAATTTGCTATATTAATGACCTGTAGTTTTTAAAATATAATCAAGTTCTTAAATTTTTTCACCTGTTGAAGACTAGCCAGTCTGCAGTTTATCGGACTTTTAAGTTTTAAAATATTATAGGCTCTAACTGCTGCCGCTTGGGCCATTTTATCTCGGATATAATAACGGAATTTGTATTATTAATTAAGTTACAAGATGGTTCAATAGGGATAAATTTGTCTATAAAATATAGTTCTTGAAATGAGTGGTACGAGGAGAGACAAGCTGAACCTGGACGTAAAAACAGGGATACATTAGTCGACCACTTCCCATGAAAATGTTTATCAACGTGGCTAAACTTACCTACCGAGTTCATCGGAAAACTGGGTATCCACAAGGTCACAACTAATTTCCCTGCTCGAACTATCTAAAGATAACTGAGATTAATGATATTCTGTTAACTAGTAAAAAAATTTAAAAAATGATAAAAGAGTCTTGATTATTATCAATATAATAAGTTTTTAAATGATATAAAGATTTCTTGGGTGAAAGAGAGCGGCTCGAAGATGATAGATATGCGGAAAGGTCAATATTCGGGCGCAAAAAATTATTCAAAGAGTTCACGAGTAAACAGTATATATGGGAATTATAGAAAAAGTGTTCAACTTCTAAAAGAAAACAATTTAATCATTCTAAAAGAAGACTTAGGTAAAACAAAGGTTGGCGCAAAATTTTCTTCACCAACTAAATATCAATTCACCGTTTCAGTGTGCAACATTCGAAATTATACAAACTTCTAGAAATAATCCAAATTTTGCAAAATTAATAGTTATTTATGCCACATGAAACATATGTTTTTAATATACCTTCAGACAAAGTATAGGATTGCAGAATGCAAGTCAAAATCATTACTGCAAACCAAAAAAAAAACACAAAAAGTTCTAAAACAAAACAATATAATGTTGATCGCTGTTTACGAAAGCTAAAATTATATTTATAGTGAATTTGTTTCAACTATTCAAACTATCAGGGATAGTAATTATTCGGAAGTACTCAAACGTGTGATGAGAAGAATTCGTTGTATTCAGCATGAATATCGTAATCACGACCTCCTCGCCGATATTCTCTACTTAAAATAGATATAGAAATAGTGGCAGGGACGTGAACGATAAAAAGAATTCAGGCAATTGGTGTTTGTTACATTGAAATGCACCAAATTACATTATTCATTGTTAGTCAATTTCTAGCTCTAAATCAAATTCATTCATTATATTTACTTGACCATCATATTTTTTTATTTCTTCTTCTTCCGACTTATAACTAGGCCCTATTGACTGTTTTCTTTATTCCCTGCTCTATAGATCGTCGCTTCATCTCTTTCTTGGACGTCCCATTGATCTTCTTCCATTCGGTATCTAGTCTCTTGCTATCCGTACTATCCTGTTGTTTGCCATTCTTCCTATCTGTTGTTCCCATTCCACTTTTTTTTCTCTTATTCACTGGTTGATATTTTCTATATTACATGTGCGTCTTATATCTTCACTCCTTTCTCTATCCCTCGGTGTCTTGTTTGTACATCTCCTAAGAATTCTCAATTCGGTTGATTTCAGCATTCTCTGTGTTATACTTTTATCGGGTCTTGTTTCAGATGTGTAAGTCATTACTGGTCGTATTACGCTTTTGTTCTTGTTTTGGCCTCTACGGGGAGGAATTTATTTCTAAATATGATATCATTGAGGCATCCTGCTGTCCTATTAGACTTGTTAACTTGATGTTTTACTTCTTCCTCGCTTTTTCCGATACTTTAGTGCCCAGGTAATTGATCTCCATCACCTGTTCTGTTGGTTTATCTTCCACCACCAGCTTGTACCTAATCGGCTTTTTTGCTCTTACTATTGTTTTGGTTTTTTCACTCGAGATTAACATATTATATTGTTTTGGATTTAAAGAGTCTACCTGGCTGATTCCAGATTCATAGTTGATTGGTTCTGTAAATCCTTCTGCTAATCTTGCGAGTACTTTATTGTCTTCATGCATATTCTCGACAGTTTTAATTAGCTCTAATAAGATGTTCCTGTTATATAATAGATGAATAACGTCTTCTATTTGCACATTGTCGAGAGCGTTTTTTAAGTCTATCAGGCACATGTAAGCTGGAATCTTGTATTCTATGGATATTCCTTTTACCTGTCTCACAATGAATATGGCATCGGTGCATGAGCGTCCACCTCTGAATCCTTGCTGTTCTTCTTCCAGTTATATTCTCGCGTTTATTTTTATCGTAATAACTTTGTTCTTAATGTTAGTGTACAGTTTAGTAGAAGTATGCCTCTATAGTTATTTGGTACTTTTTTGCATTAATATAAGTGTCGCTGTTCTCCATTCATCTGGGATTCTATTCGATCTTATAATCCTCTGTATAAGTGTATGGAGTTACTTAACCAAAGAGTGTCCCTCATATTTTAGTAGTTCACTAACTATTTGGTCTTTACTAGGAGAATTACGGTTTTTTATTCTTTCCAGTTTTTCTATTACGTCTTCTTTCGTTATATATGTTTCTTCGTTTATCCCTGGTGTTTGTGGCAGTGTGATACTCTGTTCTATTTTATATAATTGTGTAAGATATGTTACCCATGTTCCTTTCTTCACGTGGGTATACTCTATTAGTTCTTTCATCTCAGTTCTCTACTGTCTTATGAATTTCCAAATCTGTTTTTTTTTGAGCATATATGATTCTAATTTTCTTGTGTATCTCTCCCAGTACTCCGTTTTTGTTCTTCTTATTAATTCTTGGGTTTCTGTGCGTATTCTTTTATATCTTTGGTAGGCTTCATCTGTCCTGATTGACCTGTACTTTAGATAGCTTTCTTTCTTTTCACGGCGTTTATCTTTGATTTCTGCACTGAACCAAGGTATTTTTGTTCTCCGTTTTTTATATTTATCGACAGTTTTATTCCCAAATGCTTTATATGCAGCTTTTAATACATTTGTTTTATTTTTAACCAACCATCATTTATTAAGTTGGGAATGTGGAATCTTTGGCACAATGATACTACTCAATATATATCACCACTACACCAAACACTTTGTTTTTGCACTCGACGCGCGTTTCGCTAACCATGTTAGCTTCATCAGGAGCGATGATGACTCATCAGTCATCGCTCCTGATGAAGCTAACATGGTTAGCGAAACGAGCGTTGAGTAAAAAAATAAAGTGTTTGGTGTAGTGGTGATATATACTGAGTAGGACCATCATTTATGTTATCATGGTCATTTATTTAATTTGTTCTGATTTTTTCTTTCAGTTTTCTCTGGTACAGATCACTCGTTAATTTTTCTTGTAGATTTTCTATTCTTATCTTTGTTTCCAACTCCTTATTTCGGTGTTGCTTTGTGTTTCTTATGTTCCACCTTAGTTTACACATAACTAAATTATGATCATTTCCTACGTTTTTTGATGTCAAGCTTCTTACGTCTAATATATGGCGTGGATATATTTCTCTGTTTGTTGGACTATAATCTATCATTGATCTGTTACCTCTAGTGTCCTCGAATGTTGCTCGGTCAAAGTACGTATTATTTATTCTCAACTCGTTTGTAGCACAAAAATGTATCATTTTCTCATGTTTTATGTTTTCATTAAATCTCTGAGTAACTCCCGGTATTACTTCATTTCCAACTCTTGCATTATAGTCACCAATTATTATTATCGTTTCGTTGGTTGATATCTCATCTATCATTTTCTGGAGTTCTTCATAGAATTGTTCCCTGTCTTTACCTGGTTTACAATTTTCAGGTGCATAAATTCCCACTACATTTGTATTTTTGTTGTTTATTCTTAGTTTAACCATTACTATCCTCTCCGATATGTACTGACACTTCAGTTATGTAGTTTGTGTATTTCTTCTTAATCATCAGGGCTACTCCTTCCTTTGCCCGCTGGTCTTTCACCACACCACTGTAAAGCATGATATATTCTCCTAATATTATTTGTCTTTTTCCCTTCCTTTTTATTTCTTGTAAGGCGCATATTTTTTGCTAATCCTAAAAATTAAAATGAAGAGCATGACATTCAAAAGGCCCCTAAAGCGCTTTGGAGGCAATTCTACAAAATGAGCTCATTTGAATGGTTATAAAGGGATATCGAATTAAGAAAAGGTTATATTGAATAAAATAATGATAAAACTAAAAAATTTGTTTCATTTAATTCTTACACCTTAAAAATGCCATAAATATATTGAGAAATGTAATTTGAATAGAAATAGAAGAAATAAAAATAAAGAGCTAGAGAGTATACGCCATTATAAGTGGCTGATGCTGATGGCCTGCTTTTGCCTCATAGAATTTTCAGTAGTTCTAATTGTAGGTATGCTGTAAATTAAATCGATCAGATCCATAAGAGTACAGAAAAGGTCTAGACGAGGCCATCACTTTGATGGTCATGTACATACATCAACGGAATTATCCTTAAAGTGTAATGGTAGAATTTGCACGAAACTGCAGCGCATACGCGAAGACAGCGACTCATCATCAACTGAGTAGTTCATTTAAAAAGGACATATAAAAAGAGGGCGGTTACGAGGAGTGTGACCAGCTGAATGTCATAGGGATATTCTATATTCGCGCCATTCACCGCTTTGGGAAGAATTCAGCGAGCTGCATGCATTGGACAATTCCTATGAAAGTATTTATAGAATTGACTTAGTCTTAAAACTGTTCTTCAGTATTCCAATGTTACCTTCTTCAGGAAATATTTACAGCCTGGGTTTAAATTCCCCTCGGTAAAACTTCTACAGATATTGGCATCGCCATTTAGTGGTCGATATTAACGTACTTATTTTCAGATTCTCATCTTTAAATTTCATTGAATAGGGATTTTATCTGATTAAGTATGTTTTTTGAGAAAATTTAATTACTTATTTCCTGTTTTTCACGCCAGCTTCAATTTAATGACAATTTTGTTATCTTTCCAAAAAAAACACTCATATTATTGAATATCAAAAGATACGTTAATCACTTGAACTGATTTCGCAGTTTGCTCTTTGTGAATTGTTGTAGTTCTAAGAAATCAAAAGCGATACTTGATATAACTTGATGATGTACTTGCCTTCCTCTATGATGTCTCGGTCAATGCAAGCACCATTGGAGAGATCTTAAATATGACTGACCTGAAAACACGAATTTTATATCTACTTAACTATAAAATTTATTACACTATCCAGAATAAAAGTATTTTCGAAGTCTAACTGAGTCAAGTCAGGTCACGCAGGATCGGGATTTCTGGAGAGTAATTGTTGAGGCAGAAACTGTATAATGTCACCAATACTCCTGTTGGGGTGAAAGTATTGAGAGAGAGAGAGAGAGAGAGAGAGAAAGAAAATCCATTCAATATATGCCTGTTTGGGCTTTGTTGATTTATATTATTTCCAAGTAATTTAATATTTTATAACTTCTGCCACTATGACGCAGTTTTGTATTTTTATTATTGAAAAGTTTTAAATTTATACAGTGCTCGGTAACATCGTTTTCCCCTAATTATTTATAAATATCTTTTGGTTCATGGTAAATCAATAAATTGCGAAATAATACCAAGTGTAGTTATAATTCCTTAGCAAAAATTATTAGTTTGCTAAACAATTCAAAAAGACTACTAAAATGGAAATTCAAAGTAGACGTCGAACAAATTATTCAACCATAAAATAGTCTTAGAAAATTAAAATAACCGGTCAAGTGCAAGTTGAACTTGCGCAATAGTGTTCCGTACGTTGATTGCTTTTGAAATAAAAAATTTTGTTACAGAGGTATAAAATGATCATTAACACAAAATACAACCCAAATGAGTTTTCAACAAAGTTTGTTTCCAATCTTTACTAAAATCTGATGAATTTGAAATTTTTGTTTTTTTTATATACCAGATAAATCAGGTATGCACTCGTGATAATTTTCGTTCAAACTACACCCCGTGGAGAATATTCCAGAATTTTTTCAAAATTTCGATTTTTTTTAAAAATAATACAAAGAAAAGTGCCCGCAAGTATTACATTATATATATATATATATATATATATATATATATATATATATATATATATATATATATATATATACATATATATATATATATATATATATATATATATATATATATATATATATATGTATATATATATATATATATATATATATATATATATATATATATATATATATAACATATATATATATATATATATATATATATATATATATATATATATATATTACTGGTGTTTTTACAAGCTTCCATTTGACACCACACTCGATGACCTAGTAAAAATTTTTTTTTTTCACTTCCGATTTCACCCCCAAAACTAACCCCTTAAGTCAAAATTTAACTCTCAAAACTACATGGCTCTGATGAGGCCATCAATTCCTATATTATTACCAAATTTCAACTTTCTATGTCAAATAGTTTCGGAGAAAATCGGGTCTGACAGACAGACAGACAGACAGACAGACAGACAGACAGACAGGTACACCGAAGTGATCTTATAAGTGTTCCGTACGGAACACTAAAAATAATTTGATTACGAATTATCAGTAAATTGCCGATGTGTTGTAACAGACCGGTGCTTTACTGGTTTGTAAGTCATAAAAAATAACCCGTGATAAAACTTCTAGTTTTTTATTAAGTAAATTTTATAATACCTATTAGATTGGTATGAATATAAAATCAATGCTCATAATAACAATATTTAATACTTCATGTTACTGTTAATGATAATACCTTTTATGTCTTTTGTTAATTAACTAAGAATAATAATAATGTAATAATGTCTTCTCTAGCTGAATGCCTATTATTTTATACATTTACTCTCTAAAATTTACCATTTGCATACTCTAAAGTTTAGGTAATATTTACTTATCATCCCAATGATTACAGAGTTTGACGACTTCTCGGCTCTCTCAAGAAGTTCACAAAAAAAAAAAAAATTGTAGAAAGTAGTTGTTATACTGAGTTATTAGTAAGTGTACATAGTATATCTTTTATATTTTGTATGATTGCAAATTATATAAACGTGGAGCTTTATTATATGTACCTAAAAAACAAATATAATCTAATAAACTTATCACTTAATATACTTAAAGCTTTATCTTAATGATCGCCTACCGGGAGTATATCCAATTGATTTGCGTTGGGCAGATTCTATACTGATATTTTCCTCTTCTAAGTTTACAGCAAAATATATCCCTATTGTTATGGTCATACCTTACTACCTATCGATCACTGTTATTAGAGAGAACATGAAGTTTTATTTTTACATTTGGTGTAAATTTTATATAATTGATATAACACTAGACATATCACTAAAATGTATGCTTTAGCTGACACAGAGAGTGTATATTTTTAGTTCGCATTCTTTTTCTGAATATCATCGGCTATTTTATCAATGTCTTCTAATTTATGACTTACGATGTTAAGTTCTGGGATATGTTTTGAAAGACTTTTATAATGTTCATTTAAAACAATGTTGTCGAAGTTTTTGAAATCCTTCTATTAACCTTTTGTTATGGTCATTTAATTTATTTGCATAAACTATGACGTCATCTAAATAAATAAAGCATTTAAGGCCACTTAAGACTGCGTTCATTAATCGTTGAAAGGTATCTGGATTTCCTTTATCCAAATATAACGACCTGGTGGTGTACTAAATGCTGTTTTACTATTATCTTTTTCGACGACTTGTACTTGATTAAGCTGTAGGCTAGATCTAGAGTAGAAAAATTATCAGCGTTTCCTAACTGGCCTAATATATCAGTAATATTGGGTAAGGGGGATACGTAAGCCCCTGTCGTAATTTCATTAATATTTCTTAAATCTACATATAAGCGAAATTAGGTGTGTCTGAAGAATCAGAATCATTTTATCTGTTTGTTTATTTATTATTTCCCTATAACCGTAATCTATAAGGTTTATTGTTAATTGGCCCTTTAGCTAGCTCTGTTGAAATGGTGTGTTTTATGATATTAGCACAAGATAATTTGTCACCTTTGAGAAAAAAAAATATCGCTAAAAATTGTACAGATATCCAATAGTAAATCTCTCCTCGTGATTTAAGCCTTTTAGGTTAAGTGATTTTTTAAACTTTTTCTAAACGATTAATATGGTCATTATCTGTAAAACTGAGGATTAAATGGTCGTGTTTAGAGATTAGTTCAATATTGACTCTAAGCAAAGAAATGGTTACTGGTTCGTTAGAAATATTTAGAACGCTAACACGAGTGATTATTGTTTACCTTTGCTAATGAGGATCCTAAATAGACGTTCTAGGAAAGTTTTTTAGAGTTCACGATTCCTTCAGTATTAAAAATATTAGCTAAAGCAGATATTTTGATTTTACATCTTCCAGGGATGATTTTAACCATATCGGAGTGTAAAATTTTGAAAAAGTTATCTTGGAAATGTACAATTTCGTCTTCATAGTGTATTTTAGCTTTATATTTCTACAAAAAAATCGCATCCTAAAATGCCATCATTTTTGAGGGAATATTACCAGATACTATGTGGAAAGGATTTGTTATGGTTTTATTATTTTATAATGTAATTGTTATAGTACAAACATCTAGGCTATACGTCTGTTGTCTATTTATACCATTTAGTTCTATATTGGGATTTGTGTTAATGTTGTTGTTTTTTAATTTAGCTATTTTAATAAAGAAATATCAGCACCGGTGTCTAACAAAAGATATGATACTGACTTTTTGGTACTACTGATTCTATTTTACTTATGACTCATTTATTATTTTCTGAAACTAGTATTGATTGATATGATTTGGTTTTTTTTATGTTGTCACTCACGCTTATTTTGTCTCTTCCTTTTTGATTTGAGTAGCTATAGTTTATTGTATTTAGGCAGTACCTGGTTGGCTCTTTGCAGCCAAGGCTTCGTGGAAGTTTTTTGGAAAAGTTTCACGAGGTTATTCGTTTAATTGCTGGGACTGAGGATGAGTTGTGAGAGAACGTATATGTGAATTTAAATATTGACTGTTCACATGACTGGCATAATTCCTATAGTTAGTAAAATCGTGATTTGTATTTGTTTGGAAATGCTGGTTATTGTAATTTGAAAAGCTGCGTGGTGTTTGTTGATTAAAATTGTGATTATATCTTCTATTATTTAGATAATTAATGTTAGGTCTTGTTTGAGAAGTTAGTTGGTATTGGATTGACCTAGGAGTTCTGTTTGAATTTTGGCTTGAGAAATTTGCGTTAAAATTATATTGATTTCTTTGAGTTTTGCTTGAAATTACGTAAAGATAGGCAGTGGGAGGTTAAGTGATTTTTTTTTACGGAAAAGAAAAGAAACATTTGGATCTGGCTGTAAATTATAAAATTGTCTTTCTTCTAATTCTGTCTCTATAGCTCTAGCGAGAGCTTCATCTGGTTCATAGTGTAAATAGCAACTATCTTTATATTTATTGTATATATTTTTATTCCTGTCCCCATATTCCTTAATATTTTCCACGAGTGGTGTTTTATGAGTAAACTGTTCAATTAAAAAATCTTCAGTTTCTTCCCAATTTTGAAATTCTTTAATTTGGGTTATTTTCTGAGCTTTAGTTTAGCAGCGAAAATTAAGTCAGCTAATTTATCTTTTTGATCTTCTTTTATGATATGCATCATTGCATCGCAATTTCGTGATGCGTATACTCTAGTTCTCTTTGTGTCTGGAGATATATCCTGATCATGACCATCTTAAGAATGGAATTCTTTTTAACAATGTATGTTACCTTAATTTTAAGCCTTAGGCATTAGGTTTACGGTCTATCACTATTTTACGTGACAACAGGAAGCATATACTCATTATAGATTTCTATTTTTAGCTCTATGGGAATTTTTAGATTCAAGATATATTTTGCTTTTTCACAGACAGCTCTTTCTAGTCTGATTCGCCAGTCGATTTAAAAATCCTGGTTTTGGCTCTCCATTGTTATCGATTCTCTGGAGTATATGTATAAATTAATCCTTTTAAATATTTGACCATGTGCTGTAATTGTTTCGACCTCTGCGGACATATCTGTTATGAATCGCATCTTTATAGTGTTCATCTGCAGTCCTACTTTAGAAGGTTCTTCATGTAATTATTTTTCAACAGGACAACATCCTAGGCATATAACAAATTATGTAGGTGTCCATCACGAATTTTTGTTCCCTCTTCGTTCAATTTCAATTCCTTGAAAATGTCTTCCAGAAGAAAGCTTTATACTTTCCCTGTTAGATCGTAAATTATGATTGTCATTTTTGACGTGTTATGTCCACACAATAAAATAGCTTACTAGAGATGAATGTAAGATTGGAAATTACTAATGGTATACTCTGAAGGAGCCCTAAAAGTTAAAATTGACCTTATGAAGATTTTACATAGGTTCACTTTAAACCTTGTGTGATTTACTTTTTTTAATTGACGGTAAATAAGTTGTGTGTGGATTAGGAATTGTTGTTCTTGGGAGTAGACTGTGTCAAAATAAAAGTGAATTTTCGACGTTTCGCTTATGATTGCGCGAGGAATATTCAAGGGTCTTCACTCTGCATGGACCTTAGTGTTCTTATCTAGAAGAATGTAGATCGCTGATGATTTCTGGCACAATTGTACGCGACACGTCGGCAAATCACTAGTTATACACGGTCCAATCCCAAGAACGACCATTTCTGATCTAATTAAGTTCTTTAAAACTTCCTTTTCAAATTTCGTATAATTATCTTGGAGTTTTTTAACAATTTTATTATTTCTATTGTTCTTCGATTGGTCAAAATAGAGTTCCAAATATTTGGGGAACCCTAAGTTAAACCCGCCCTTATACCTCAATCACTATTTTGCAGAAATATTAGATTTGAGTGTTGCAGATATGTATAAGTTCTCAACTAGCTTAATAGTTGCTAAGAGCTTGCATTAGTTATAAATATTACGTTGGGCATTATCAGCTTGACTGATGTTTCAAATTCTATGTGCAATGCGAAAATCCTAGTTTATTATAATTATGACCGCAACAAAGATACATTGTTTATTTTCCATATACTTTTTGTAAGCCGCTAATTTTCAACATTCTGAATATATACTTAGACGTAGGTTGTGCAAAAGTTCTGCTTATTGCTCAGGGCCAACCGAATGAAAAATAGAATTTAGGCTCTGGTCTAACTGGTTGATTATTTAAATTTTTGATGATATCACTTAGAAATTGATTTTCATTGGTAGAAAAGTAGTTATTTAGTTAAAATAACCCAATAGAATAGGTACACATATACGATACCTGCTACGCCATTGATGGCAGATGGTGATAAAATGCCAGAAAACCTAATTGAGCCAGATGCTAATATGACTGGATATCACCAAAAAATAATATACTTGTTGACAATAAATAGCACAATCTGATTCACGCAAACTCATTGAGATTAGAAGATAAAGGTTTTGGCGCTATATCATCAGTTTAAGATCTTTTCTACGAAGCTACGATGTCTAATTATTTTATTTATTGTATACAGTACACCTACTTTTGTGACAATCATATCTTACGACGTACTTCATATATTTCACCATTTCATTGTTATTGTCTATTAATTAAATTTCATAATAATAGAAGACAGAATATCATGTGATATTTTATCTCGGATATTTTAATATATATTTATTTTATAATATATATTTTCTCAAACGTGAGCATGATTTTAAATTTTTTTAGTCCATAGGTTAACCTGAAATGTATCTATCTATACTTGGATATATTAATAACCTGTATATTTTTTAAAATATAATCAAGTTTTTAAATTGTTCCACCAGTTCAAGACTAGCCAATCTTCAGTTTATCTGAATTTTAAGTTTTATAATATTATAGGCATTAGTGCTGCCTAAAATCGCTTGGGCTATTTTATCTCAGATATAATAATGAAATTTATATTATTAATTAAAACTAGAACTGTCACAACAAAATTCATATTAATATATTTACTTCCTGATTCACTTAAAAGATCTAACCTTAAAACTCCAAAAAAAAGATAAAAATGTCTTTTATTTATAACTAAAATGGTAAAAATGAAATAGTGTATTAAAACTCCCGAAACTGTACCAAAGCTGCAACTCGTGATCTTTAAGTAATTATTTTTATGAAACCGAAAACATGTGTTAACGGGACAACTATTGATTGTAGATTCTATGACAACAAAAGTGGACAGGATTTTGGACCCTTGCAGTGAATCTGGTTGTTATTATTTAAGCCAAAAGAAAGAAAATAACAGAATAAATTATACAGAAAAAATAACGGATACGGTCCGATAACAGAAAGTGGAAAAAAATAAGCAATCTTGTGACCCAGTTATACTCCAAGCCCTACATTAAATCTACCTGTTAGAATTGAAATGAGGTGCAATAAGGTCAGTTTAAATAATACAAGTAATAACAATTAGAAACATACATTAAAACCCTAAAAAAGCAACGTTTTCGATTTAAGTTTTAAGTTTTTGTAACGAAAATATTGTAAGTAATTAGCAATTAGAAGGTAACAAACAACAAAAATACATAAAAAATTTCTACCGAGACAAATAAAGCACCAGATTATCTTACAACTACGACAGTAGTATTTGATTTTTCAACTAGTAATTCAGCGATGCAGGCTACTGATAAGTTCTGAAAATACTGAGTCTATTTATCATATTGGCTATATTATAAAAGAATAATGGATTAAACAGTTCTGAAACAGTGCCAATATAGAAACTGTAAAAGCGACTTGAATTTGAGAATCTTTGGGTTCGATAAATTTACCGACCTATTCAAATGATTCTAATAACTTCTTCTTCTTCTTCCTACGTTAGGACCATGTTCTGTGTTCACTTCAAAGGTTTCCCAGAAAACAATTGCGATGATGAAGACCAGCTCTCATACCATCTTATTGGTGGTCTCCCAAGCGGTCGAGGTGTGTTTGGTTGCTTCTCTTTTGCAACCTTAGCCAACCGGTCATTTGGCATTCTGTCCACATGGTCTCTCCATTCTCTTCTCCTATTCCTTGCCCATCTCACCACATCCTGTATTTCACACATTTCCCTTATTTCTTCACATCTCTTCCGGTCAAATAAGGTATGTCCTGTTATCGATCTAAGTGTTCGCATTTCTGTTGTTCTTAGGAGTCGTTTTGTTATTGTGTTCTCCGCTCTGGTTTCTATCGCGTACGTTACGATCGGTCTTACGCATGTTTTGTATATTCTTACTTTGCTCCTGGTGCTCATATATTTGTTTCTCCAAATTATATCTCTTAAGTATCCTGATATTAATGATGCCTTTGTTGTTTGAGTTTTTACTTCTTCCTTAAGGTTCCTGGTAGTTGTTATGTTTGTCCCTAGATATCTGAAGGACATCACTTGTTCTACACTCTGATCATAAATCGCTAAACCGAAGAGTCCGGAGAATATGCATAAGGAAAAATTTCTCAGCTTAAACTTGAGATGAATTCCAGGTTTTTTATAACTACATGTAATAGAGCGCTGTCCTGTAGCAATATCAACGTCCTTTTCTCGTTGCTAATACTGTTTTTTTTCCAATGTTACACGTATCAGCTGTAGCTGAAAAATTTTAGAAGTGGCAGCCTAACAAGGTCGGAGTATCCGATGGTAGATACCCCCTCGGATTTCATCTGAGCATTCAGCATTCTGAAACTCGAAAATTCACGACTGAAACTTCTAAAATCATTTTTTTCATATGCTCTACGATATAGTGTTTTCACCCAAAGTCCAATAATTCACTTGTTTTACTGTTAAAAGAAAAGTACGGTAAACGTTGATTTTCCAACGGCATTGCGTCTACAACTAATATTTTAGGCTACGCTAACAGTGGGATACTTTAGAGCTAAATGGTGCCACTTCAAAATGACTACAGATTGGGAATGAAACTCTAATTTTGAAAGGTTCTATAGTCGGTGAAAAGTAGGGGCCGATAATTAATTTCTACCAATAATATTAAATGTAAAAATTTAACTGTTTTTAATATAACACTTAAAAAGTATATCCGTCACATAAATCAACTGCTGGTTATAATGGTTAAGTGGCGTAAGTTTGACAAAATTAAATCGTATATTTGTAAATCCTGGTTCGAGTATGGATAATTGTATTGACTCTATTGTCACATTCATTCTATATTAAAATAAAGATGAGTATCTGATAGTAATTTTAAACAATAGACACTTTAAAATTTCAAAAATTCATTGCATATAAATTAGAATTACCTTTATAATTTTAGTAGTTCGCATTGGAAAGTTGTATCGTTTCTACTTACTATTGCATCCACACAAATGTCGAAAATAACAATATTACTGTCAGTTATAATTCAGCCAGTGGTAAGTTAATTTTCATTTTCCTACTTTGAAATATACTTAAACATGGGCAGTAATTTTTGAAATATTGTTAAGTTCTGTCTAGTCGGGGTGACCTCTTGTATAATTTGTAGGAAGAACTAAAAAATCAAAAGTTGTTTTTAGAAACACTTATAACTATATTTACTATTAAATATCTAAAATTATTCTAAATATCCGTATTAGATTAACTAACCTATTTAATTCAAATGACACCTAACTGAAACTACGAACTTTTATTGGGAGCATTGCTAAGCCAGACTACCACAGTCAAAACGCATCTCATGAAAACCAATTACTCGTTTCCAAATTCGGATACAATTGTTTTTTTCGATCAAACTGCAATCTTTACATATTTTTCCAAATCTGTAAATTTTTTGTTTATTAAAATAGTTGGTCTTTTGATCAACGATATTTCTGTTGATAACTAGGTTATTTTCAATATTTTTTAAAAATAATAAACTTTTTTAACCTAAAATTATGATTTCAATAAAATAAAAATTTTAACTTATTAAGTTTGTCTTGGTGTTCATTCTCTTCTTCTTCTTCCGTCGGCCGCTCTCTACCCACTGTCAGGTATAAGCCTGCCTCAAATCTTTCCATTTTTCTCTATGTTGTGCTTGTTGATACCAGTTAAGCCCTCCGATTCTCTTCAGATCGTCGCTCCATCTCTATTGGGGTCTTCATATGCTTCGCTTTTCACCCCGTGGTCTCCACCTAGTGATCTTGCCACTCCACTTATACGTCGCTCTCGCTACATGGCCGGCCCAGCTCCATTTCAGAGATGTTGTCCGTTTGGTGATATCATCCACCTTTGCTTGTTGTCTAATCCATTTATTAGTTTTCTTGTCCTTCAAAGTAACACTCGGCATCTTCCTTTAAATTGCTCGTTGGTGATCTTGTAGTTTTTCTATTGTTCTTTTAGTTAAAACCCATGTCTCAGCTCCATACGTTGTAGCTGCTAAGATACATTGATTATAAATTTGGGTTTTTGATCTTTAAGGAATGTTCATATTCAGTACATATTTCAATTTTCCATATGCTGTCCATCCCATACGTATCCTTCTTTCTATTTCAAGCTGCTGGTTTTCCTTTCTCATTGTTATTATTTGACCCAGATAGATGTACGTGTTTACTTTTTCTATTGTTGAATGTTCAATCACTAAATTTTCATCATTGGTGTCTTCGTTACTCATGTACTTTATCTTGGAGAAATTTATGTCAAGTCCCACATTTCTTGGTTGGTGTTGGAGATCTGTGATCATCTGGATCATTTCATTCCTATTGTTTGCTATAATTACAATGTCATCTGCGAATCTCAGGTTGTTTAGCTGATCGCCAGCTATCAGAAGGCCATTTTCGTCCCAATTCAGTTTTTTGAATACATCTTCTAAGATCATTGTAAATAACTTAGGCGATATTACATCGCCCTGCCTTACTCCTCTGTTCACTGGGACCTTGTTTGTCAGTTCTTGGTTTACCATAACTTTGAGTGTTGCTCGTTCATATATTCTGGCTATCAGTTCGCTGTATCTATGGTCTATACGAGCATTTCTAATAGCTCTCATAAGCGCCCATTTTTCCACTGTGTCGAAAGCCTTGCGAAAATCTACAAATGTGAGCCACATTGGTATATTATATTCTCGATTAGTATTCTCAATGTGTGCAAGTGCTCAATCATACTGAAGCCTGATCTGAATCCAGCCTGTTCTATCGGTTGGTATAATTCAATTTTGTGTTGCAGTCTGTTTGTTATGATTCGTGAAAACAGCTTGTAAACTTGGGAACGTAAACTAATTGGCCGGTAGTTTTCTAGGTTTTCGGGTCACCTTTTTTGTATATTAAGATGACTATTGCGTTTTCCAGTCTTCTGGTATATTTCCACATTTGAGGCATACATTAAAAAGATCTTTTAATTCATTCATTAGGTATAATATCATCCTCTCCAGCCGCTCTTCCACTTTTCATCTGTTGTAACGCTTTTTTAACTTCATCCATTTCTAAATCAGGAATTTCTTCTGAGTTGACATTAATTACTCTTTTGTCTGTTGATGAATTGTCCTTTTCAACTACGACATTTTGGACCTTTGAACTGTAGAGATCTTGATAGAAAGTTGTAATTCTGTTCTGTATATTTTTCTTGTCATTGATTATGTTTCCTTCTTGGTCCTTCAATTTAATTATCTCACTTTTACAGGCGTTTGCTCTTCTAAAAACTTTTAATCCTTTGTTTTTCTCTATAAGACCATGTTTTCTTTGTATTTGTTTATGTCTTCTTTGGCCGCTTTTCGTACTGTCTTATTCAATTCTGCATATTCGACAGTTAATCTCTTTCCTTCATGTATAAGTTGTCTTCGTTGTTCCAACATTCTTTTTGTTTCTTCCCTGAGCTTGTTATTCTTTCGCCTAGTAGGTTGGGGAGCTATTTTTTCTGCGGCGGTCTTGAGTGTTTCAATTATTTTTCTGTTTCTTTCGTCTATACTTGCTCCTGTGGTTAATGTGTTGTTATTAAGGTTGGCTGTAATCTGTTTTTGGTATTATTCTACGTTTTCTTTTAGTGTTTGTCTGTTTGTTTTATTTCTTTTCTTGTTGTGTAAACGTTTTCGTTCGAGTCTTTTGTTAAAAAATACCTATGATCACTACCCGTTGTAAATCTATTTAGGACCTCCACGTCTGTTACTATGTTCTTATTGTTGTTAGTGCATAATCAATTTCATTTCTTGTCTCACCATCAGAACTAATCCATGTCCATTTCCTCTTCTCCTTTTTCTGAAAGGAAGTGTTCATAATATAGAGTTTCTCCCTTTCCAGAAATGTCATCAGCATATGTCCTCTGTTGTTCCTCTCTCCAAAGCCAAAATTTCCTATATAACTCTCTGTATTTTCTGCTTTCTTTCCTATTTTGGCGTTAAAGTCTCCTATTGCCAATGTAAACTTTGTTCTGTCTTCGTGAAGCGCCTGAGATATTTCCTCATCAAATTCTTCTGCTTCTTGATCTTCATGGCTTGTCGTAGGAGCATAGACCTGTATTACTTTTAGTGTTAAGATGTTGTTCAATCTTATTGTTATGTATATAACTCTATTAGATATCGCTTGGAAGTTCTCAGTATATGGTATTAGCCTTCTGTGTATCAATAATCCAGTTCCTCCATTAGTGTTGTCTTCGTAGCCTTGGTTGAAGAGCAAGTGTCCCGTAGGTAACTTCAGGCAGTATTCTTCTCTTCTTCTTGTTTCTGAAATTCCTAATAGGTCCCATTTAAAATTTTTAAGTTCATGGTCCAGCTCTTCCAATCTTTCCTCACTTCCAATTGGTCTCGCATTATAGGTCGCTATGTATAGTGAGCAGCCTGGTCCAACCCAGAGATTCTTAGCACCCCCTGTTCGAGCCCTGTTCTGACCGCTGCCTTGGTCGGGGTTACTCAAACTGCTGGGGACTGGGGGCCATCTATAAAGTTTTCGTTCCATAGATTTATGAGAGGTTTTGGCCATAAAACACCACGTGGGCTAGACGTCTTGGTGAGTGGAAAAAAATAAGATTTGGAAGGGAAACTGATAATTTATGGATATAAAAGGTTGGGACATGATTCCCCTTCAAGAAAGGCGTGAAAGACAATCAAGACTCGCGTGGGCAGGGTTAATTTCCTGAAATAGGTCTGTTTCCCACTGGGATCATGAAGAGAGTACCTATCCGCTACCGCACTAGTTCGGGTTAGTTAAAGTTAATCCAGGATAGCCTAAGTACGTTTTGATGTTGAAGTAGTCAAAACTAATCCACAAGAATTTAAAATGACCTAATAGCGCAGTAAAAAAAGGTCAAAATAATGAGACAGGCACAGTCCAGAGACAAGCAATATTATGACCGTCCTGAGTTCCGGAACTCGAAAAACTTCCCTTGCTTATAAACAATTGAAGTTTTCAAAACGCGCTTTTTGAGGTCAAAATGTAAATAACTCCGATTATATCAGTCGGATCTAAACGAATAAAATACCAACTCTTCGCAATGAAATTTCCAACATGTTATGCAATAAAGCATTTTAAATAGAAGCGTTATGGATATTATCATACGATTTCCGAAAATTCTTTCGCCGACTGATCGAAAGAGGAGCAGCGAGTAGGCGAAAGTAACAATTCACAAAGGTACTAAATCATTGTAGAAAAAACTCATTGAGAAACAGCACTGTACAGATGGTTCAACGGGGATAAATTTGTCTATATAATATAGCCCTTGAAAGGAGTGGTACGAGGAGAGACAAGCTGAACCTGGACGTAAAAAGAGGGATAAATTAGTCGACCACTTCTCATGAAAATACATATAAACTTACCCACCGAGTATATCGGAAAATTGGGCACCCACAAGGTGACAACTAGTTTCCCAGCTCTCAATTTCTAAAGGTAACTAAGAAATGATATTCTAATAACTAGTAAAAAATTTTTAAAAATGATAAAAAGTGTATAGACATGATTATTACCAATATAATAAATTTTAAATGATATAAACGTTTCTTGGGTGAAAGAGTGTGGCCCGAAGATGACAGATATACAGAAAGGTCAACATTAGGGCGCAAAAAATTTTTCAAAGAGTTCACGAGTAGATAGTGTATATGGAAATTATAGAAAAAGCGTTCAACCTCTACAAGAAGACAATTTAAATTACTTTAAAAGGAGATTTAGATAAAACAAAGGTTGGCACAAAATTTTCTTCACCAACTAAATATCAATTTACCGGTTCAGTGTACAACATTTTAAATTATACAAGCTTCTAGCAATAATCCAAATTTTGCCAAATTAATAGTTATTTATGACACATGGAACATATGTTTTCAATATACCTTCAAACAAAGTATAGGAGTGCAGAATGGAAGTCAAAATCATCACTGCAATCCAAGAAAAAACACGAACAGTTCTATAAGAAGATAATAGAATGTTGATCGTTGTTTACGAAAGCTAAGATATTATTTATAGTGAATTTATTTCAACTAGTCAAACTATCATTGACGTTAATTATTCGCAAGTACTTAAACGTGTGATGAGAAGAATTCGTCGTATTCAACATGAATATCGTAATCACGACATCCTTACCGATATTCTGTACTTGAAATAGAAATAGAAATAGAAATAGAGACAGGTAGGTGAACGATAAAAAGAATTCAGGCAACTGGTATTTGTTACATTGAAGTCGACCAAATTTCATTATTCATTGTTAGTCAGTTTCTAGCTCCGAATCAAGTCTGTGTCATTCATTATATTTACTTGACCTTCATATTTTTTACTAATCCTAAAAATTAAAATGAAGAGCATATAGACCATTCAAAAGGCCTCAAAAGTGCTTTGGAGGCAATCCTACAAATAAGCTGGAAACTTCATTTGAATCGCCATTAAATAGTTATAAAAGGATATTTAGTTAAGAAAAGGATATCTTGAATAAAATAATTTTACAACTAAAAAATTTGTTTCATTTAATTCTTACAGCTTAAAAATGCTAAATGTAAGAATATAATTTAAATAGAAATGAAAGAAATGAAATTAAACAGTTAGAGAGTATACGCCATTACAAGTGGCTGATATAATAAAAAAATATGCTTGACTTGCTTTTGCCTCATAGAATTTTCAATGGTTCTATTGGTTGCCATGCTGTGAATTAAATCCATCAGACCCATTAGAGTATAGAAAAGGTCTCGATGAGGCTATCACCTTGATGGTCATATATATAAATCAACGGAATTATCTTTATAGTGTAATTGCAGAATTTGCATTAAATTGCAGCTCATACGCGAAAATAGCGATTCATCATCAACTGGCTAGTTCATTTAAAAAGGACATATGAAAAGGGGGGGTACGAGGAGTGTAACCAGCTGAATGTATAGGGATGTTCTATATTCGCGCCATTCACCGTTTTGGGAAGAATTCAGAGAGCTACATGCATTTTACAATTCCTATGAAAATATTTATAGAATTAACTTAGTCTTAAACGTTTCTTCATTGTTTCAAACTTACCTGTTTCAGAAAATATTTACAGCCTGGATTTAAATTCCCCTCGGATTCTGCTCCCCGAAAGACAAAATTTCTTCCAATAGTTTGAAGTCTGAAATATATATAAGTAAAACTTCTGCAGATATTGGCATCGGCAATTAGTGGTTGATATTAACGTACTTTTCTGACTCTCATCTTTAAATTTAATTGAATTTAGAAAAATAAATAAAAATATTAGAGAACATAAATATTGAAATTTACATTATCGGAGCAAAATGTGTTTTGACGAGAATTTTATTGATATTAGTAACAAAGATACAAAACTGCTAACGACAAAAATTATAAAATATACTAAATTACCTGAAATCATAGAAACTAAAAAGGCCAGAAATGTTACAAACATTTAATTACACGGAAATAATCCCTTAATCATGTGTGCAATAAACTTTGCCCTCAAGTAAAACCAAATTTTTTTTTTAAAACCAGTTTCATTTAAGATCTCCCCAATAATGGCCGCATGGAGCCAAGTATGTCAGAAAAAAAAAAAAACATATAAATTGCGAAATAATCCAAGTATATTGTAATTTCTTAGCAAAAATTATTAGTCTTCTAAAAAATTCAGAAAGACGACTAATATTGAAAATTCAAGGTAGACGTTGAATAAATTATTCAACCATAAAATAGTCTTCGGTAATTAAAAAAAATAATAATTAAAAAATATCAATAAATTGTCGATGTGTTGTAACCGACCGTTGCTTTACTGGTTTGTAAGTCGTAAAAAATAACACGCGTTTAAAACTTCTAACTTTTTATTAAGTAAATTTTAGAATACTTATTAGCTTGGTATGCATATAATAATATGCTTGTAATAACAATATTTAATATTCATATTATTGTTAATTATAATTCTTTTTATGTCTTTTGTTAATTAACTAAGAATAATAATAAAGTAATAATATCTTCTCTAGCTGACTGTCTATTATATTATATATTCACTCTCAAAAATTTACCATAGGCATACTCTTAAGTTTAGCTAACAAATATCTACTTATCATTCTAATGATTACAGAGTTTGGCGACTTTTCGGGCCATCAAGAAGTATACAAAGAAAATAATTAATTGTAGAAAGTAGTTGTTATACTGAGCTATTAGTATATCGAATATCTTTTATTAAGAATTGGTTATTGTTAAACTATGGCTTTGTATTAACTCATAAGTGCAACTAGAGAGCAAAACAATATACTAATATAATAATAAAAACAGTTGGTTTACAACATCTCCCCCTTGAGATTTTGTATGATTGCAAGTTATATAAAATCTCATTTAAAAAAATATGAAATTATATAAAAACAACACTATGTTTTAATTTCCAATATATTTAAAGTCACTTGACAATTGTTTCACCAGAAGAAGCCATTGTATGGTGAAACAATTGTCAAGTGACTTTAAATATATTGGAAATTAAAACATAGTGTTGTTTTTATATAATTTTATCATGAATTTCCAACAAGTATCGGCTAACACAATCAAAGATAAAAAAATATGTTAAATAAAAGTGGAACATCATTATATGTTAGTTCCTAAATAAACAAATATAATCTATAAAACTTATCACTTAATATACTTAAAGCTTTATCTTAATGATCGTCTATCTGGAGTATATCCAATTGATTTGCGTTGGACAGATTCTATATTTACTTTTTCCTCTTCTAAGTTACTTCTCTACATCGAGATATATCCCTATTGTTATGGTTATACCTGGATACGTATGTTATGAGAGGTTTCAATATTTTGGTTAACTTTAACACAAACATTGGGTATTAGTCCACAACATGAAGTTTTATTTTTATATTTGGTGTAAATTTTATATAATAGATATAACAGTAGACATATTTCTAAAATGTATGCTTTAGCTGACACAAAGAGTGTATATTTTGAGTTCGCATTTTTTTCTGAATATCGTCGGCTATTTTATCAATGTCTTCTAATTTATGACTTGCGATGTTAAGTTCTGAGATATGTTTTGAAAGACAATTTAAAATATTTTTCGGCATGTTTATAGTCCTACCTTTAATTTTATCGCAGTATTCATCGGCAATATCAAATGGTGAGACAAATTTACTAAAAGCACTAGATTGAAATACATTACCGTGCGGTACAAGTACAACTGACAGGCTGTATACCTTGCATTGTTTTCCTGTGATGACACTACTACTATTTCTTAAAACTATATTGAATGAACATGAAATTGTTAGCGTTTCGCGAAGAGCAACTGCGAATAACCAGTTGTTACTAGTGGTAAGTTGCAAAAAAATGCCTGTGTTTGAATGGATAACGCGTTTGTTACAAATATCGGGGATTTTATTTGTCATTTGGATTAGTGAGACTCCACAATTATTGAAAAGGTGAGCAAGAGAAACAGGTTTTTGTTGTTTGCAAATAAATTTACCTTTTGTTAACTGTACTCTGTTTGACCTAATGTATCAAATAATATACTTTCAACTGCTATGTATTTAGAAGAATGTTATGTGTATTAAATGATTTCATTTGATGTTACTAGTATGGGAAAAGGCAATATTTTGTAGAGATAAAATAACTGTGATTCTCTTAGTGGGATATTTATTATATATATTAGACGTTTTTTTCCGAAGTAAACTTGTAAATCAATTATATTAAGAAGAAAATCTGCGTGTAAAGGATCAAAAATACAGGATATTCTGAACTATGAGGAACAGCTTCAGTAGTATGTTGTAATTCATTGCAGTATATACCTTTTTTAGCAGCTAAAATTGCATTCGTGAGTGTCATAACTTCGAGTTGTAATTCGTTAAGCATCATATTTGTCTTTTTTGAAAACGTTTTACATCTTTTTTCATTCCTTTCCATGTGTGTAGTTTTGAAATTTTTTTACATACTGGATATACCTTGATGACCATCTAGAGGACAGTTAGGATATTCATGTAATAGAGTTCCTTTACCGTTCTAGGAGGGCTTTATAAGGTCGTTGTTGAGTAATGTTATTTCTACGTTTGAATCTTGAAAAATATATCTTAGCATGGGAAAAATAATTTTCCATTCAACCTAAGGACTATAATGGTACTTAATAAAAGATAACTTTTAATAAAGATGACCAGATACTTTCATATCTAATATTACTAAATGAATTTTGGTTACCTGTAAGTAGGAATATTTTATCATCATTATTATGATATCGGTAAACAGAATTAATTTTTAAATTGTTTTTGGCATTGAAAGTGTCCTAAAATACTTTCATTTGTTTATTTTTTTCTAAAGCTCAAAAATTGCTTGGCCTCGAAATTTTTTTATAAATAAAATTAAACGGTCTGTATTTTTTTATCTGAAAAAGGTTACTGTTAATTTCTTTAATTTTTGAATTTAGAACGACATAAATTTAAGATGATTTTGAAAATCTTGGTAGTTAACTAATATATTAATATTTACGACATTTATTATTTAGCTTAGGAGTCTACATTGGTATTTATTTTACCTGCTCTCAATCGAAAACCGGGCTCTTTGATATTAACTAGGAATAAAAATTTAAACAAATGTTTAAGATCACCACTTATGTTTATTACTGCTGACAATTGTTTCGACACACTGTGTCTTTGATATTAAATACATAAAGTAGGTGTTTATGGTCTGTTTTAATTTTGAATTTTGTACCGAAGATGTATTGTCTAAAATGTTTTACTCCCCAGACTATAGCTGCCAGTTCCTTGTCTGTTGTAGAATTATTTTGTTCGGCTTTATTTAGGATTCTGTTAGCGAATGCAATTGATCGATCTTTATTAATTTCACCATGAGATAAAATAATTCCTACTGCATACTTACTTGCGTCAGTTTTTATGATAAATTCTCTAGAAAATTCAGGTTATTGCAGAACAGTTATACTATTTTTTAGAGTTTCAAATGATTAGATTTTGTCGTAATAATTTAGTTAAGGGTTTGGCAATTTTAACAAAGTTTTTTATAAACTTTCTACAGTACCTTATTGGAAATTTTTACACCGATTCTATTTTTACTGAGTTTGGTTTAATACCATTTTTGGATATATTATGTCCTAAGTACAAACATTCTTTTCGCAATAATTCGCATTTTTTATATATATATATATATATATATATATATATATATATATATATATATTTATATATATGTATATATGTATATATATATATATATATATATATATATATATATATGAATATATATATATATATATATATATATATATATATATATATATATATATATATTGAAGTTGAATTTGAATTATAACTTTGTAACTTCTTACTTCTTAACTAACTTAAAAACGGTGTCAACAAAGAAAAACAAGATAAAGGACTTACATGTGCATTTCACTGTCAATGGTCCACGCACATTCCTCTTTTAAATATCTGCTACGTCTCAGCGTATCTTCAGATTATTCCCTTGCTTCCTTCTCTGGGCAGTTGCTTTTCTTTTAGGAATCTGCTGTATCTCCCTGCTGGGTCTTGGCGCTCCTTCAGTTAACACTTTGTAGTATTATTTTTACTATATTTTCTCTATTTTTAGCTTAAGTTAAATAATTAGCCTTCATTAAATATATAGGAAGTTAATTCATAATATTTATAAAATTAGTCTTCTAAGGCTTTAGGTAACCCCTTACAAATCCTATGATTGAATGCAACAGTGTGAAGTGTATCGTCATAGACTAGACGAGAAATCTTATACTCTAAAATTTAATATTAATCACAAAAACGAAATGAAAATAAAAGATAATACTAAAATATTTCTTTTCAGCATAGTTATACTAAGTTTTTTTTATTCTATTCTTAGGAGTTTCCCTAAGGATATATCTTAAGAATTTAATTTAAAAATAAATAAAAATTTCTAGCGACTTATAATATTTTTTTTGTGTATTTATATCAAATTATTCATAGTTATAGAAGAATAATATTTTTTTTAGTTATTAGCACCAGTTGAAATAGATCTCCTGATTGACCTACCCGATGGTAAAATTCAAGGAACGACTTATGTCACAGAAAGCAACACTACTTACTATGGATTCCAAGGAATACCTTATGCTACTCCACCAGTTGGTGACCTAAGATTTGAGGTGAGCTCCAACAGAGATTTTTTGTCAATATGTTCAGAAAAATTAAGAGTTCTTTGTTGACAATCATTATTTGTTTATTATCTGTAAATGTTATCATATTTGTATTGAGCAAAACTCGTATATTCGACACTGTTTAAAAATGAAGGGTACAAAACAGAAACTATTAATTTAATTATTTAAATCTCGTTGATCCACTTAAAAGAATCGTCTGGCTACAAAACACTTATGCCAACGTTTCTAATAATCTTTTTTAAAAACACGATATTGCTTTCAAGGCTGTTAGTGAATTATTTTTTATAGTTGCTATAGCTTTAAAACGATATCCACATAGTGGTAATTTCAGTATAGGGAACAGAAAAAGTTACATGGTACCACATCCGGTAAATTATGTGTGGTGTTTGTTATATTTTCACTTAAAATATTACGAATAATTGTAGCATTTGACAATAGTTGGTTAACGTGATGCAATATCTATGAATTGTTCCTCTACAATCCATCACTCTTTATAAATTGAATTATGCAAACGACGCATACCACTTTACTATTATTTCTTATTAATTATTTGGGCAGTGGCAAATAACTCTTTGCGAGCAATACTACGAACAACTTTGAACTGATTTTTTCGGTTTTGGTTGTCCTTTAGCACGATATGGATAGATAAACATCTCATCACTAGTAATTATACATTTCAAGGGGAAGTCATTTTTAAAAAGCATTGATAAAAGAAGACAAGATAGCACACAAGATAAGACCAAATCGTATCTCAAAAACAACTCTATTGGTCTAATTGATATTTTAGTAAGATGGTTATTATTGAAATGACGATTGATTTTTTTAATCCGTGAGTGGATGGTCTCTTAGAACACAGTTCGTCTTTAACCGCTTCGCTACGCACTGCCAATGATTTATATTGTTGTTCATCTTGTTAAACATTCGTCACCATATCACTTTTTTAGCTCATCGATACAAGTATTTTTTTTTAATATAAAATGCAACATCTTTACTCAATAAAATTATTTATTTTAAAAATCACAATCAAAAAATTTTCACAACTGCAAAATCCTTTTTATTTTAAATGTAATAATGTAAATATCATAAAATTTTTTGACAGATATTAGCTACAGTTGTACCAATTTGAAAACAAATAATTTAACATATAATAATAGCGCATGTACTTTTGTTTTAAATTCTCTAAATTTGGAATATATTACGAGTATATTACCACGACCAGTATAAAGAATTTCCCATCTACGTATTCCTCAGCGATTCCGTCAGGATATTTGTACATTGCAGTTATTCTGATCATATCAAACAAGTTTAAAATTTTTATAATTAAGTAATTAAGTGCACCAAAAGTTCTTTAAATTAAAATGAAATTTCGGCTGAATTTAGGTTTTTGCCAATGAGATTTTCTTCAATTCATTTTTAGCATAATAGAAAAACCCTATTATAAATTTGAAAATTACATGTAGTACCAGAAGCTTCGAAATGCTTATAGGTCAAGAAAAAAACAAAAAAGGTATTTAAATAGAACATAAGAGTTTAAAAAGGCTAAAAATTAGGAATTTTGCCAAAATCAAAATTTCGATTCAAACATTTCTATAAGGTATTCCATAAAAAAATAATTTTAAAATATTTAGTAGTAAAAGTAAAAGACAAATTTATAAATGATAAAATCTTTGTTGTATATTGAAATATAGTTCTTCGACAATTGCTTCTTAAAAATAATGTCATCGAAATCTGAATCGTTACTTTTACAGTAGTAAGTAAATATGACCGGTTTAATTATTAATTAGTGCTCGGCATGTACACTTTAGTTCATTTTACAAGGAAAAATCTACAGGCATCAAATCAGGACTAAGAAGAGCCCAACTCTTGTCACCTCTTTTAAAAATTCGAAGTAGTGCCTCTGAATAATATTAATTGGCTTTAATTTTTGCACCAGCTGTATCTTATAGGAATATTAATATGAATATTTATTAATAATGCGTAACAAAATCTTGGGCAAATTTATGAGATTAGCTTATTGAGATTGAGATTTTCGTGAACTGACACTTTAATCCACCTTAGGTTTTCGTCGTTTTGTTAGTTCCCTCCGAAAGATTTCCAAACCAGTTTTTTCATACTTCTGCATCCATATTTTAATCGCTTAAATACAGGGGATTTTATTTCTTCTTCTTCTTATCAAACCAAGTTGGTCCACTCCTGGACATAGATCTCTAATCTCTTCCATGCTTCCCTATCTTTTGCCACCTTTAACTACTGCTTGTCTGCTACTACTCTCATATCACCTACCCATCGTTTCTGTGGACGTTCCATGTCTCTTTCTGTTTCTGTGTTTTATTTACGCTGTGTAAACGATATTGAGCCCGAAACTTTATTTTGGTAAAACACCAGTACACATAAGACGCGGTGCGCTTCGGTCAAACATTCCACAGCAACTAAATTTCCAAGAAGTGGTAAGACGCACTGTGTCCTTACCGAGCATCTTTCACTTATAACGTCTCGGTACTCAGCTAAAAAAAATTTGATCCGATTTATGGGACAATTTATATATTAGAAAAAAGTTATTTCCTTCCCTTATTTTAAAGTGAAGAATATCTTGTATATGTATAATTAACACACCATATTTTAAGAGTATAGGGTCGCCAGCAAGATACAGTGATTCTATGCTTGTTTTTTAACACAAATTGTAAAAGAAGAGCCGCAACAAACTTTAATTCCATTTCACCGATAATAGTTGTGTAAATATGCGATTATTTTAGTAAATATTCTATGAGTAAACTTAATGTTAATAAAACAAATTAGTTTACAAATTTACTAAAAATATCAAAAGCAACTTTTCGATATCCATTCAGAAATAACATTAAGAAAGATCTGTAGATTTAAACCAAAAATATGAAAATGATTGATGAATGATTGATAGTTGAATATTTTTGGCTTTTAAAATTTATCAAAAATATTTTTTATATATATCTACTTTAATCTTTTTAATAAATAAAATGTCGGAAGACAATAATTTAAAAGTATATTTAAAAAATGATTTAAATCAAATTTTATAAATTGTAACACATTAATGAAAAGTTTGAAATACTGTTCCTAATTTTAGATTCTTAAATAACGTATATTTTCTCGTGTAACTGTTAAGATATGAGAACTAATGGTTTTTAGTAATTTCTTTTTAGTTAGTTATTATTTTTTAGGCTCCACAACCACCGCAACCTTGGGATGGAATACTGGATGCTACCAAGGATAGTAAAGCATGTATATCCGCCCAGCACGTGTTACAGCCAGATAGTGACAGTGAAGATTGTTTATATATAAATGTTTATACTGCTTTACTCAAGGTAAGTACTCTTATTTTTCCTATGCATAGTCGTTTTTTATTAAGACTGTAATATTACTTTTTTTGAATAAGAATATTCTCAATTTTAAGCCTCAATTGTATAGTCGCCATACTTATTAGGGATTTAATCAATAATTAAATTGAAATTTTCGGGGGCTCTAACAAAATCCACTGAGCAAAAAGTTATAGTTTCTTCTACATTATTTTTCTATATTCGGTTCGTCCACTGTCTGTCTGCGCGGACCTCTGCTTATTTTACTTCTACATTGCCAATGCATCTTTACAATCTTCCTTGATAGATTGATGTATGAGATTTTCATTAATAAACTTCAACTGGAGATTATTATTTGTCTTCAATAAGCCAGGAAATAATGCATTTCCTGAACAAGTTCAGTACTCTAGTATTTATTCAAAGATAAGCTTAGAAGACAAGATTATTTGCACAACCGCTAAAGAATTTAATGCGGCTTTGTCTGATTAATTGATGATGGTGAAGACTTATTGTTGTCAAAATAACAATACTATTTCACTTTACTAAATAACTAATATTATGTAAATATACTGCAATAAACAGGAACTTGTTTTTAACTAGTACTGGCGTCGTGCTTTATTCACAAAATTCCTGGAATAATCCAATTATTTTGAGCTAGTTTTCCCTTATTTTAATAAATCAGTTTACGGTACTTGATGCCTTGGTGACATAAGAAGGAAATGGCCACTACAGACTAAAGACCCGACAAGCACACAGAAACAAAGTCACATTACTCATAAAAAGGAAAAGTCGACAAATTATTTATTACAGTTTCGCAATTAAATTTTATAACTGGTACCGCTAGACAGATAAAAATCTAAAATTTGCCGAAATGTAGACTTTGATAATTTTTCTCATCATTCTGTCTTTGTCGAACTCATTTTATCTCAATGAAATATATCAGCTTACTTGTGCAAGGAAGCTAGTCTAAGAAAAAGAATTATAGTAAGTTAAATATAAGGCAGGGGCAAAAGAGGAGGAAACATTTAAATATCTAAAACGAACATTACTCGTTATTCTATGATGGATTTTCTAAAGCTTTTTTCTGTTAAAGTGTTCATTTCCATCTGATATGTTAGAATGGGCAGAATACAACTGTCAAAAGCTTTTCTTTTTAAGGAATTTGAAATATCTTTATTTCTTAAGATTCACGATATTTTACCAAACTTAGCCCAGCCCAATAGGATTCTTCTATATATCTCTGTTGGTTTGCTTTACCTAGTTTAAGAAGATGCCCCAAGTATACATATTCTTGTACTCTATTGTGTTATTGTTAATTTTAAAATGTTTTTTGCTGTCTGGCATAATTTGTGTCTTTTATGGATTCCAATGAATACCTTATGCTACTCCACCAGTTGGTGACCTAAGATTTGAGGTGAGCTCCAAAAGAGATTGTTTGTCTATATGTTCAGAAAAATTAAGAATCCTTTGTTGACAATCATCATTTGTTTATTATCTTTAAATATTATCATATTTGTACTGAGCAAAACTCGTATATTCGACACTGTTTAGAAATGAAGGGTACAAAACAGAAACTATTAATTTAATTATTTAAATCTCGTTAATCCACTTAAAAGAATCGTCTGGCTACAAAACACTTATGCCAACGTTTCTAATAATCTTTAAAACACGATATTACTTTCAATGCTGTTAGTGAATTATTTTTTTTATAGTTACTATAGCTTTAAAACGATATCCACACAGTGGTAATTTCAGTATAGGAAACAGGAAAAGTTACATGGTAACACATCCGGTAAATTATGTGTGGTGTTTGTTATATTTTCACTTAAAATATTACGAATAATTGTAGCCTTTGGCAATAGTTGGTTAACGTGATGCAATATCTATGAATTGTTCCTCTACAATCCATCACTCTTCATATAAATTGAATTATGCAAACGACGCATACCACTTTACTAATATTTCTTATTAATTATTTGGCCAGTTGCAAATAACTCTTTGCGAGCTATACTACGATCAACTTTGAAGTGATTTTTTCGGTTTTGGTTGTCCTTTAGAACGATATAGATCGATAAACATCTCATTACTAGTAATTATTACTAGTAATTATACATTTCAACGGGAAGTCACTTTAAAAAAAGCATTGATAAAAGAAGACAAGATAGCACACAAGATAAGCCCAAATCGTATCTCAAAAACAACTCTATTGGTCTAATCGATATTTTAGTAAGCTGGTTATTATTTAAATGACGATTGATTTTTTTAATCCGTAAGTGGATGGTCTCTTAGAACACAGTTCGTCTTTAACCGCTCCGCTACGCACTGCCAATGATTTATATTGTTGTTCATCTTGTTAAACATTCGTCACCATATAACTTAGCTCATCGATACAAGTATTTTTTTTAATACAAAATGCAACATCTTTACTCAATAAAATTATTTATTTTAAAAATCACAATCAAAAAATTTTCACAACTGCAAAATCCTTTTTATTTTAAATGTAATAATTTAAATATCATAAAAATTTTTAACAGATATTAGGTATAGTTTATACCAATTTATTCATTTCAAAGGGAAGTCATTTTAAAAAAGCATTGATAAAAGAAGACAAATATCTTTATTTCTTAAGATTCACGATATTTTTACCAAATGTAGCCCAGCCCAATCGGATTCTTCTATATATCTCTGTTGGTTTACCTTACCTAGTTTAAGAAGATGCCCCAAGTATACATATTTTTGTACTCTATTTATTGTGTTATTGTTAATTTTAAAATGTTTTTTGCTGTCTGGCATAATTTTTGTTTTATATTGGTTTACTTAAGGCCTAGTAGTTCTACTGCTTTTTGTTTAATTCGTTTAACATGAGTTCCATTTCTTTGGGGTCTAAACTCATTAGTACTATGTCGTCAGCAAATTTCAGAAGTATGAAAAATTTTCGTCCACGTTTATTCCTTTTTGTTGTTGTTGATTTGAACAGATTTTTCAAGGCGAATTGGTGATACTGTATTGCCATATCTAATACCTCTCGACGAAAGCTACATGCAATGGAATGTTATATTCCTGACACTTCTTTATTATGTTTCTGATTGTTTGTATATGGTCAATAGAAGTCAAACTTGTTAGTTAGTCTTGTAATTAGTTTTGAGGACAGTTTATAGAGACGATATAAGAGAGTAATTGGTCTATAGTTATTGAGATCTGCTTTGTTACCCTTCTTATACAGTGATATCACCTCCTTTTCATTTCGTTTTTCTGGGACCATTCCCTCTTCTATACTTAGGTTAAATAGTTGTTTTATTGCTCTTAGCAGAAAGGGTCCCTCAAACATAATCATTTCCTTTGTGATCTTGTCTTCGCCAAATGAGCTGCCGTTCTTTATCCTTGCTAAAGCTATGAAGATTTCTTTTTCCGTAATTTCAGGGATATTTGTCCAACTTACATTCTTGATATTTTAGGAAGGTCTGCGCGGTTCGGGTATTTGAGAAGAATATAGATTACCATGTGTTATTTTTGACTGGTATTAATTTCATCTCCATCTCTTATCTTTAGATAAGTCATTTTTGTTTTTCCTTTGTTCAATTTAGTTCTCCGTACTCTCACACTCTACACACACACACACACACACACACCATTTTAACAGTTTTAAGACTTGGCATTAATTAATACTTGACCACTTTCCCTAATGTTTATTTAAATTGTAGCCACCAGAAAAACTACCCGTCATGCTTTGGATTTACGGAGGAGGATTTTCCTCTGGTAGTTCATCAAAATTGTTATATGGTCCTGATTTTTTGGTGAAAGAGGATGTGATTGTGGTTTCTTTTAACTACCGAGTATCGTCATTCGGATTTCTTTCTACCGGTGATACGGCAATTCGGGGTAATTTTGGTCTCAAGGATCAAGTTTTAGCAATGAAATGGGTACAAAGCAATATTGAATATTTTGGTGGAGATCCACAGAAAGTTACTATTTTTGGACAAAGTGCAGGAGGGGCATCAACGAGTCTTCAACTTTTAAGCCAAAAGTCTACTGGTAAGTGTTTTTAGAACATTAATTTATATTATACTAGAACATCTAATATGGACTATATTAGGTCTCATATCGCTCATTCATTCATTCTCCCTCTAGAAGCACTTTTTTATTGGTTTTTATTTTCTGGTACTTTTTACTTTTTTGTTTTATTATTCTTTTATTATTTTCTTTTGTCTCAATATTGTTTCAGTCAAAGGGCGGTTATGTATGCTATATTTAAGCTAGATATTTTTCTTTGCCCTCCATAAAGTAGTGGTATAATCCGATTGTGCTTGCATTTTGTTATAAATATTTTTAATAATAAATATTTCGTATATCTCTCTCAGAAAAAACAACTTTTTTAAACTAACACTTGGTTATAATTGACTACAATTACTCCACAAAATAGATATTAGAATTAAGAGTTCTATGTACCTGTACAATAATAAACCAGTTTTTTCATTTAAAAAATTTAAAGCTTTTGTCATATATCAAAAATGCGATGCACTATGGTTTTCATTTAACCAAATCTTTAAAACACTCCAGTATCTAACATGTTTTTTCTAACTTTTCATATAAGTGACTTAAAAGGATTATAATTAACAATCCTATACAGTTAACGATAGAATAGAGTTCATTATCTCATTTGTTTCGGGAATGACGAAACAAATGTTAAATACAATAGATTTAGGGAATGTTAAGGTGTACAGTTTAAAATTATTTTTGAGTATACAGCGTCCTTCAAAAAAGTAAGGCCGATATAACGTACAGGGGCGGCGCCAAAATCCGGATAAAATTCAATTTAAATTTCCCGCCGTTCTATACTATTTCGAGGGGTCGCGATTGGCGCCAAATAGCCTGACGCATGCACTAAATATTTATATCCTCGAAACAGTCGCAATGTTAAACCAAGTGTAGAGTATAATCGAGGAGCCGCGATTATCAAAAGTGTTCGCGCTGGGCGCTCAGCGACAGAAATCATTCGATTCTTCGGGTACCCAAGATCGACTGTGTATGATGTTGTCGCGAAATATAACGAGTCGGAGAAGTCCAACGAAGATTTTACAACACCGGCAAGGAAAAAATTGGTTGTTGGACAACGTCGACATGTTTTGGTCCAAAGAATTATGGCCTCACAACAGCCCAGATTTAAATCCTTTGGACTTCTCTGTATGTCGCGTGGTAGAAAGCGTCACTAACAAGTTCAGACATCCAAACGTCGCGTCACTGAGAGCCGCTATTGAAGCAGCATTCGCCGATAGGGACCGTGACTCATTAAAACGGGCCTGCGACCGCTTCAAACCGAGAATGGAGGCGATCATTCCAGCAGCAGAGAGTAATATTTAGTAAATGTGTTTTTTATGACCTAACAAACAATTTAGTAAAAAAAATAATTACAAACTTCTCAACTTTGCAATAAAAATTATGTTTCAAAAAAATGTTTAATTTGTCGGGATTTTGGCGCCGCAGCCTGTATTTTTTAAATGGAACATCCTATTTTCTAATTTATTTTTAAATTCTTCGTAAAATTTTATAACTTTTTTATTAATAATGTTATATACCTAAACTTAGTAGTTTTTCTAATATTTCAATTTATTTAAAAAAATAGTAGTTTTCAGTTTTGTAAATAATTGCCAGTAGCGCCATTGTTTCTGAAGGTGGAATACTCATAGTTGGTACGAGCGTTCTATAGAGATGAAAAAAAATATATGTAAAGAAATTTGAGTTAGATACTACAGGGTGTTCAAAATAAATTTATACATTTCGAATACTTTCAATTGAAATCTCAAATTTTTTAAATGGCATACCCTGTATATTATTATTTTTTCTGATAGATTTTATAAAGCCCTCCAATTTTTATTAAGTATGTCATATACCCATTTCTAATAGTTTTTGATTTCTTTTGAATTTTTCAATTTTTACTCTTGTTTTTAATACACTTACGCTATTGTGAAAATATAAAAAAATAAAATCGATATTCCGAAATAAAATTTCGAAATATGGTTTGTTACTTGACTGGTCACTATAACAGAAAGGTGAGAAATTTGCACATGCAAAATGACCAACAAAGATCCCATGAATGCTATATTCCATGCCTTTCCTCCTACGACTATAGTTTCTGAGCCTATACTTTTCATCAGGTAGGCTTAAGGCAACGGTATCGATCGTACTCAGATCTTCACGATCGATACCGTTGCCTTAAGCCTACCTGATGAAGAGTATAGGCTCAGAAACTATAGTCGTAGGAGGAAAGGTATGGAATATAGCAATCATGGGATCTTTGTTGGTCATTTTGCATGTGCAAATTTCTTGACATAAAAAAATAGCTAATAATAATTTTATTATAATTTTAACTTATCTAATGATTAAGTATTATGACCTAATAAATGTTCAAAAATATGCCCGTCTACTTGAATACACATGTTTAGTCGTTTCACTATATTTTCCTTCACTTTCCTTAGCATCAAGGTCGCTATTGTCCTGCACGCATCCCGTATCCTATTTTCCAAATCTACTGGTGTTGTAGGGGGATTCAAATAAATACGATATTTAATGTAGCCCCACAAAAGGAAGTCTAAAGGTGTTAAGTCACATGATTGAGGGGGCCACTGAATGAATCCATTCCTACCGATCCATTTTTGTAGGTAACAATAGTTTAAAAATTCCCGAACTTCTCGGTAGTAATGACCAGGAGCTCCATTTTGTTCAATCCACATTTGTTCCCTTTCAGAGTTATCAACTTTTTCAAGAAGCTGGGGTAATTCTTTCTGCAAAAAATTTACTTATCTAGGCCCGTTAAGCAGTTCGCGGAAAAAATATGGACCAATAGTTCGAAAATTTAATATTCCACACCATACATTAAGCGACCGATGGTTTTGGTTTTGAACTTCCCGGACCCAAAATAGATTAACTGTTGAAAAATAATGCATGTTATGGCTGTTAACTGCTCCATTTCTGTGAAAAGTAACAAAACATTATTTTGGATAAAAAATTTGGATCGGCCTCTGTTGCTCCGTTCATGGTGGTACAAAAGTTTACTCGTCGTTCAAAATCACGGTCTTGAAGTTCTTGGAGTACTCCCATATGAAAGGGGTGATACTTGTATTTTCTCGTGGTGCGATTAGCCGTAGATTAGGATGTGTCAGATAAGCCAGCTAGTTGACGGCTGCTGACCAGGGGATTATCTTCAACATGACAATTTTTTCCTGCTTCGCTCAGTTTATAAACCATATCAATTAATTCATTTTTAGGAAAATCCATAACTATTACCTTTATACGTCACTTACTACAACAAATTAAACTATTTTTACTTGCTTACTAGACATGTCTAAATTTGACAATGCCTACATTTTTGTTTTGTCTTGGCAACCATGATGTTAAAGCGTAAGTGTATTAAAAACAAGGGTAAAAATTGAAAAATTCAAAATAAATCGAAAACTATTAGAAATAGGTATATGAAATACTTGAAAAAAGTTGGAGAGTTTTGTAAAATCTATCAGAAAAAAAAATACACAGGGTGTGCCATTTAAAAAAAAAATGAGATTTTTCAATTTAAAATAGTCGAAATGTTTAAATTTATTTTAACATCCTGTAGCTAACTCAAATTTCTTTACATTTTATTTTTTTTCATCTCTATAGAACGCTCGTACCAATTATGAGTATTCCATCTTCAGAAACAATGGCGCTATTGGCAATTTTTTACAAAACTGAAAACTAGTATTTTTTTAAAAAAAATGAAATATTAAAAAACTACTAGGTTTAGGTATATAACGTTATTAATAAAAATGTTATAAATTTTTTCGCAAAATTTAAAAATAAATTAGAAAATAGGATGCTCCATTTAAAAGAACATATGTTATATCGGCCACATTTTTTAAAGTACCCTGTATACTCAAAAATAACTTGAAATTGTGCACCTTAACATTCCCTAAAACTATTGTATTTAATATTTTTTCGTCATTCCCGAAACAAATGAGATAATGAACTTTATTCTATCGTTGACTCACCCTGTACATGCAATGGAAAATTTAAGCTAATATTTTTTATTGCGCTATAATATGTAATGAGAAACACTGAGCAAAAATTGACAAAATAATTTATAATATCTACCATTTACTCAAGAAAAAATTGTTATCTTTCAATACTGTCTCTTAGTATCAAATATCGCCCTTTATATACAAAAGACGGTTTACTGACCTGTTACCATAATTTTTATGAATATTTTAGGTTTATATAGGGCAGCTATAATGGAGAGTGGCTCTTCCCTAGCAAATTGGGCTATTGATCAGGATCCAAAATCTTATGCATTTTTATTAGCTGACGCATTAAATGGTGGAAGTTACGAAAATGACACTGAAGCACTAAAAAAGTTCTTACAAGAAAAAACAGCTGAAGAAATCATTTATGCAGCACTTAATGTATCAGATGTAAGTTTTTAATATAAGTATCTATATCGTATTAACAACATTTAAATATTTGAGTGATTGAATTATAATTTTCAGAAAAACAGACTAAGATCTATTTATCTTAACTCTGTGAACACTATTCGTGTTACCACGACTGTTATTTTGGATTGGTAAATATGCTGAAAACATATGCTGAGAACTTGATTGTATGACGATATTTTAAATAATTAAGCTGTTTTATTTCTATAGAATCTGTATCCATAATAGAATCGTTTATTTTAGAAATCCGGTAAGTGCGCTTTTGCAAATTTTTGGAAAACATCCCAGCTTTGAAATTATTATAGATTTTGGCTTAAAAAATTTATAGTAGTAGTTCACAACTTCTCGAAATCCATGTGGCCTGTAATTAAATTATAATATACTCGTATATTACTTACGTTTATAAAACAAATTAAAAATTTTGCAATTAACTGGTTTCTACAATAAAATACGTTTTTCTTTAAAAACATAAGGTTTATATTGTTGTATTATTAAAATATTTAGCAAACTAATACAATGTTATAAACTATATTTTTTTTATTTGAGCATAGAATCAAACTTTAAAAGGTTAAAAATTAATACTACAGTAAAAATAAAACTTGACTCGCATTTATTCTGCTACTCGTCTTCGTATTCTCTGTATACACTATACTTTCGTAGTAGGCCACTGGAAAACGTTATTGTAGAAACTTTCATACTTTATAGTGTAGTTACGTAGCTCAGGTAATCAATTTTTTTTAGAAATAAATTGCTTAACAACAACTTTTCCTTGGTTAGCCCTGTTGAATTCAAATTGTTTGTAAGATAAATTTTAAATGGGATTTTTTGGTCCTTATGAACAGCTTCTCCAGATGTTTCATCTGAGTTCATAGTTTTTATTTGTAAAACTGAGGCCACCAAGACTTGGAGCTGAAGATCTTCTCGCAAGGTTATTTGGTGGACAGAAAAAACGACCAGTTTTACTGGCTTTTAGAATCATCCCCGTGTACTGGTTTGGCGTGTACACACTGTCCACTTTTCTCACAACACGTTTTATTGATTCAAAGTTACGGTCGCTTGGTAAAAATGAATGTTCCCTTACTGGAAACTGTCACAACAGTTTGACAGTCTCAAACATTCCCATAGTACAAAGGTTCATTTAAAATCGCACAATGGTGGGGTTTTTATTTTGGCTAGACGGACCATCACTGAAGAGAATTATATGCTTTACTCCATTTGTTTTCTTATATGATACGATAAAAGTGAGCAAATCTCATCTAGGGTTTTATTCGCTTCACCTTCATCGTTTGCTTTGTTTGTTTTCATGTTTTAACCTTTTGAAGCGGGGCTATTTTTATAGCCTCACGTTGGAACGCTATTTTGTATAGTTTTCTTTATTTTAATATATATTTTATTTATTAAATAGAAGCTGCTATTTGCCCCTTATGTATATCTTAATTTCTGAGAATGGATTGAGTCGATATTAATATTGAAAGAACTAAAAAAAATTAGATATAAGCTAGCTCGTTTTTTTTTACTGGTAGAGAATGTGGATAAGAGATAATTTTTTGTACGTCTTTTGAAAATAGTCTCTATACGAGTAGTTGTTTAAAACTTGGTTGTAATGTTTTTTTTTTTTGCACCATTCATTTTTAGAATGAAAGCTCAAAAGCTCAAAAAATGGAAAAATACTGAAGAGTTATTTAGTTGTTAAAATAAGAATAATTGACGTACTACCGTTGCGTCCTGAAAGAAAGAGCAGGAGTTTAATGAGGCACTACACATTTAAATAAAGAAGAATATATTAACAAAATAAAAATTCCTACTTTATTAAACTTCTACTAAATAAAAGCCCTTAAACTAGAAGAGTGTACACTATGGCATAGAATCTTTAAGTTAGGATAATTAAGTTTTTGATAAAAGGCTGGATAAAACACAATATTAAAAGTTTGTGAAATTAACTCCGTTAATTACATGTGTTGAGTAGTCGTTGGAAACGCACTTGTAGATAGAAAGTGAGATATTTAGACTGGTGTGCTTATGATTACTGATTGGTTTTTCCTCGTGGGATTTCCATAAGTTACTTGGCCTCTCCTGGTGAGATTCTCATAAAAATATTGTCTCAGCCATTACCATTCTAGTTTCATTTGGGTTGCTAAACACTTTTTGACCCGAAATGCCTGAGGATGAATAGAATATTTCAAGAAAGGAAAAAGGGCTTAAACTTGAGAGCTAGAAAGCGTTACTGCACTACTAGATCACTGAGAAAAAAAACACTTTGGCGTGCTGGAGAAGAAAGCCACTACGGCCTACTGGCGGAACAAAGTACTGCTTTGTAGTGGAAAAAGCCCCTCAAAATTCGAAATGGCTGCTTAAATATCTTGGATTCTTCTCCTTGGGTCTACTTCCCGGCATGCAAATCTCGACGCATTCAATGTGAACTAAATAAGTCAAGTCGGTAACACGCATTACACACTGCCGGTTTAAATTAAACTACTCAAAGATTTAAAACACTGTTTGAAGCTACACTGCTCAAAAATTGAAATTACTGCAATGAATACAAAAATGTAAAATTATATAAAAACAACACTATGTTTTAATTTCCAATATATTTAAAGTAACTTGACAATTGTTTCACCATACAGTGGCTTTTTCAGAAGTAAATAAAATATAAATTCTTATTTACTTCTGAAGAAGCCATTGTATGGTGAAACAATTGTCAAGTTACTTTAAATATATTGGAAATTAAAACAGAGTGTTGTTTTTATATAATTTTATTATGAATTTCCAACAAGTATCGGCTAACACAATCAAAGATATTAAAATGTAATAAAATTAAATTTTATGAAGAAAAACAGTGTCGTAACATGATCTTAAAATCTAAGAAAAAACTAATGTTACAATGCCATGAATACAAAACACATTAAACCAATGCTGACGTATATAAAAGACCTCTTGAGGAGTTCAGTAATGGAAGATTTTGCATACAGTCAAAGCAAAGTGATACTGTGTATTTTCATCTTTGTTCTTACTTATTTCTTTTAGTTTAGAATAAAACTTCTAGGCACTCCGTTTGTAAATCATTTGTTCAGTTGTCACGCTACACTGGACGTTGTCGTATAAACAAGGGTCTCTTAGTCTTGCACTGAAGTATTGACTCTGGCTGCAAACATCTACTTGTGGCCATCCGAATGAAAAGTTGAAATTTTCTTTAAACTATAAAAACGGTTTGAGACATCTCATACATTGTAGAAATATTCAATCTTACATACAAATATTTTTTTGATTTGCCATCATAATGGGTTTCCTTGACTTCAAAACGAGATATATGTTCATGTACAAAGATATTACCTCCTAAGGCATTTCTACTACGATTCTTGCCTCTCATATCGACAGGTTTTTTATTCTGAACCAATAGGTTAGTTAGCCGTCCAACTTGATCGCGAGAATTTCCGTGGATTATAAAAAAACATTTTTACAAACTCGAGTTAGAACACCATTGATCTTAATATTGTATACAAATGACTTATTTCTTATTTTTGAGGACAGAGTTAAAACTCTAGGCTTAACTTCTCTTACTTCTATCAATGTTTACAAATATACAACTTGATTTTTTTTAGTATCTAACCAATAAAAACGTTTCCATATATGTTTTTTTGTTTCATCACCAATAGATAAACTGTATTTACCTGGACATTTGTACATTACCTCATCAGGAACAGACTTTGATGAAACCATGTTACCTTTGTAGCCTTCACCTTTCATTCTTGCTTCTCATATGATATTTAATGTATAGTCCTCTTTGTTTGCAATACTTCGTTTCCTTTTTGTTTGAGGTTCATCTTCAAAACTAATGCTAGCCATTTTAAAAAGCACACTATCATAAAACACTACGGAAAACCGTACAATAAAATTAAAACCACAACATAGTAGTTTAACCTCAATACGAAAAACAAAAACAGCTCTAGTGTTCTTAACAGCGCAGTGTTGATCGCAGGACGAAAATTAGATTTACTGCAGAAACACGATATGTGATGTCGCTTAGCGGGTTTCTGCACTAAACGCAATATTTACTGTAAATAGTAACCCATAAACTTGAATGGTGGTTGACGGGATTCTGTACAAAAATATGTGTTTACAATAGAAAACACTGATACCGTAAAAAAAGAAAAAATAAAAAAAATGTGTGTTGAAGGGTTTCTTAAATAAACGATTACATTCTATTCTATAATCGGAACATTTTATTTTCCTTCTCTAATGATTTACTTATTCGTTTAGAGACAAGCTTGGCCAGTAATAGAAGTTGAAGGTGACGATGCATTTCTTACTGAATCTCCTTACGAATTATTGAAGAGTGGAAAGTTTAATCAAGTTCCCATAGTAACTGGTATATGTGCGGAGGAATCTCTTATGGCTCTTATAGGTTAATATCTTAAAGTATATGAAAAATATCAATTTACGTAGGTATTTTTTTTAAAGGTGTAACAAGAACATGAATACATTTGAGGAATTTATGAAAGTTCAATTAGGTATAATACAACAATATTAATTAGTCAAAGGTGTAGATGAAGTTTATTGCTGCCTGAAGGAGGCTAAAATTACGCAAGAAGCACGTTCTCTTTGCAAATTAGACGAATTAGCCAATTTTCCAGAGTTCTCTATAAAAATAGTTATAATAACTATTTCGTAGGACTCTAGAACATTTTGTGTAAAAAAAAATTGTAAAATACGGTTATTTCATATAATCCTAGGATATCTAACTCAAGAATTAAGCGAATTAATTTCTAGAATATTATGTGTGTAAATTAGTTGTAGCTCTATGTTAATTTTGAAAATAATAATTGAAAACTTCTTTCCATTGATTTTCATTGATTTTAAAATCGAATCTAGTTTCTAAGAAAAAGCTTCTTTTTTTACTACCTCAAAATATTAAGACATCTAGGAATAATGTACTGCTGGTCTTTAAAAAATATTTTCTTAGCTGTATCTCAATTTCTTTCTGTCAGTGTATCACATTCGATTTTCTCCGATACCATTTGCCATAGAATGTTGAAATTTGGCACAAATATGGGAATTGATGGCCGTATCGTTTTGAAAGGTAAATTTGTGGAAAAAACTACCGGGTCATCGAGTGGGATGTGAAATGAAAACTTGTAAAAACACGAGTTCAAAAATATATTTGATGTGATACTTGCGCACATTTTCCTTTGTATTATTTTAAGAAATGGCCAAAAATCGCTGTCCCCCTCTATCTCGGAAAGTACTGATCAAAAAATTTTGAAAAATTTCAGGAATATTTTTTATAAAATGTAGATTGAGCGAAAATTATCACGAGTGCATTTTACTTGATAATTTACCTGGTATAAATAACTACTAAAAACTATTTTGCGACAATATGGTGGGGATTTTTTAATATAATTTTTAGAACATTACTACTACCGACCTTACGTCGCTCTAGAGACAAAATGATTAGATTGGTTTATTGGCTATTAGGTAGCTAAGATGCTATAACTATTATACATCGTTGCACAAAGATGGAGTAATATAAGTCAATATTGAAAATGTACTAGTTTATTATATTGCATCTACAAATGCAGCCCTTATGCTGCATAATTTGCAAATAAATTTGTTTTATTGTTTTTTCGGAGAAATTTAGGCATATCCGGAGTAAATAAATTAGGGAGGATTGGTAGAAGAATCACTTGAATTATTACTTTCTATGAAAACTGTAAATTTTTCGATTTCCTGGGAAAGGAATAATGAGCTCGATGAAACAATTGGACATAGGGATCTTCATTAATTTGAAATTGAAAGACTTTTATGCAAAGATCCATCAAAAGCCTTGCTCACAACAAAGACTAATGTACCTATATTGAACGTACCATTAGAGTTGATCGGAATATTAGACGCTAAGCTCATAATCTGACGAACTATGCAAAGACCGCTTCTCACCTGTAAAAATTATTCATTTGACAAAATATTTCTGTCTATAATGAAATCACTAACTTTAAGGAAGAATAATTTTTCGACAATTTTGCCGAGAATAGGACGATAACTAACCGCCAGCGATTCATCCAGTCTTCCGCTGTGTGGCAAAAACATTTTTGCAATTTTTTAACTTTTCGGGAAGTAACTTCGAAATAAAACAGCTTTCGTTGTTTTTTGAATACTGTCGTGATCGGAAGCCTTTTTGATTTATAAATTTCATAATATTGTTATTGGGAGACCTGTGGTGTATTTTTCTATAGAATCTCATAATTCCTGAAATATCATTTTCTTTTACGATTGAGTTGTAGCATTTTCGAAGAACTGCTCACAAAAGTTATTTGAGAACATTTCTATCTTTTCTTTTTTTCAGTTATTAAAATTTTATTATTGAAAATACTGTAATTTTATTAAGACTACAATTCCTCACTTTTTCAAATTTTAAATTTGGTATTTCTGGTTTTCAGTAATAAATTTTGCATTATATTTTTTATGACTTACGTTAACATATTTACAAGTCTTTACTGGAATTTCCACTATAATAGGCTAATTTTTAAGGATTTTTAATTTGAATTTTTGCTTCCTATTTCTTTGTTTAAAACACTAATTTAGTTAAGTTAATAATATAATTAGTATACAAAAACAAAAACCATGATTATATCAAACACCAGAAAAACACAAGAAATAAAGCTGGAAAGCAGCAAGTAGATCATTTTAAGTACCTGGGTGTGATTATAGGAGAGAACGGAAGAATGGACAGGGAAATAAACGAAAGAATGGGAAGAGCGGGAGGAATATTCAATGCAATGAAGACAATATTTCTAGGAAAAAGAGAAGTACCGAAAAATATCAAAACGGAGGTTGTGAAAAAAGTTGTCAGACCAACATTTATGTACAGTAGTGAGTCATGAACACTAACTAAAATACAAGAATCCCGCACCAACGCAGTGGAAATGAGATTCCTGAGTAAAATCGAAAACAAGAGCAGAAGAGGCAAAATAAGAAATAAAACATTCAGACGAAACTTACAAATTGAACCCATCAACGAGAAAATTATAGAGGGATAGCTCAGATGGTTTGGACATGTGTGTGGAATGCCGGACGATAGACTCACCAAAACAATGTTCGAAACGCGAGTGCCGGGAAGAAATAGGAGAGGAAGATCAAGAGCAAGATGGATAGACCATATCAGAGAAGAAATGAGTGGAGAGGAATGGCATGGAGCGAAATAAGAACTTTAACCCAAGACAGACAATAATGGAGACAAAAATGTAAAATTCAACTCCCCCAGCCTTACACTTAACGGTAGAAAAGCTTTGGACTAAGTAAGTAATATTATTGGTAATTACAGGTGATTTCCTTATTATTGTAGCTGAGAGGCATGCACCGATTATGATCTAAAATTGTGGCACATGGAATATTCTAGAAATCTTGAGAGAAGAAAACAAGTGTTTTCTTCTCTCAAGTTTCGTTTGTAAGAATTTTGTTTCTAGACTGATACGCAGACTGTTCTGAAAATTTATAAAAACATGCTTGATTTGTCAGTTGAGTATTCTGTGTGTGCCATATTTTAACTGGTTTTCTAAGATTGTGTCCATTCGGTTTCAACCTAAGTTTTGGTCTTTTTTGTCTAATTTCCAAATAGAGTGACCTAGAAGCTGGTAAATAACTAAATATCTTTTTATTTATTTTCTTTATCATCAATAAGTAGTTAAGCTTGAGAGGTTATTAGTAATAATATTATTAAATATAAACCTTTTTCAGATTTAGATTTTGCCAAATATTTTGCTAGTGTGTTTGATTCTGTACCTAGTACACTCATTCCTGCGGATCTTAGACAAAATGCGAGCGATGAACAAGCAGTTATTGAAGCAATACAAAATACTTATCTCAAGAACGGAGCAACATTTTCTAGCAATTTGGTGGCTTTAGCTAACGTAGGTATATGATTGTATACTGTAATAGTATTTATTACTGGGCGGCCTCGATCCTAGGGCATATTTGTTAGATTGTAGATTTCACTAAATTAAAAAAGTCTAGCAAATATTTTTTACGTACAATTTAAATGATAACGAGGAAATGCAAATTCAATGTGTTGCCCGTTATAAAGTTGCTACAATGTATCAATATTGTACAAATTTGTGTTCTAAAGTTAGTTTCTTTGTTTTTAAGTTAGTTTTTATTGTATTTTTCAACGCTATTCTTAAAAATATTGTTTGAAAAGTGGTCTTTGGAAACCGATGTTTATCACATATACTGACATCTTTCTCTAATCTTTAGGGAGAGAAGCATTTAGATAGTTATTTCGTTATATCTTATGTTTAAATGCTTTTTTTACCTAAAATGGTTGAAATATCCTTATTCAGTTTTCCAAATACTAAAATCTGACCAGTGGAAAACGCCATCTAATTCATCGACAAAATACTGATTAACATATTTTAAAAATTTATGGGCTAGGTCAGGTGTGGGGACGTATGGTGGCTAAAACAAGCCTGATACTCTAAAAAAAAAGATGGATATGGCAGTAAAAAAATCATCGTATGGTTACAAACAAAAATTAGTTGGGTAAGGCCATCTAAATTTCCGGCAATTTGGTTTAGTAGGTTAAATTATAAACCATAAAACATAAAATTGTGGAAAATTAAAAAATGATGTTTTTAACAAGGTTAAGTTTATAATTTTCGAAATCTTGAAAAATCTTCAGTGTTTTTAATGAGCTTTTTGGATCGTTGTTTTTAAAACTACTCATTGCCGAATTTCTGAAACACCTATTGTGAGCTTTGTATGACCATTTTTGACATGTCTACGATTTTTCAAACAATGGCTTGCTCAAATTTTTTTTAAACGCAGTCAAATATTAATATTTTTCTATACAATTTTTGTTCTGGTATTCTTAGTCCAAGCCAAATTTATACATAAATTACTTCAAATAATATTTTATCGTTAACTGCTAAACCAATGTTGAAACTTTTTAAAAAATATTATATACAGCATAATTTATAAACAAAGTTAGAACCCTAGAAAAAGGAAACGAGAAGCACTTTTCATATGAAATAATTATTAAATTACCTAATTTTAACTTTATAAAATGGGAGAACTTGTAACTGTGTAAGCAATCTAAAATTTAGATTTCCGAAAAGAAAATGACGATTGATTCTACAACTGTCAACATACGTCAACTTAATGTGAGAGTGTCTACAGTTACGCAGCATGAGTATAAACGTCTTTGGATATTACTTGTCAAACAAAAATTAAGTACCTGTTATTTTAAATATTTATTATACATTTAAATAGTGATATCTTGTAGCTAAACTAGCAATATTAGCTACACTAGTTATATTAGTTATACTACCAGCAGTTTTTTTATTTTTTTAACTTGAAAATTTGACTGTTTTTAGAAAAACAATACCTATCCAAAGATCATATTACTTCAAGAGAAATAATCATTTGGCAACATTGAAGTAAACCATCGAAAACGTGACTTTAAAAAAATTGGAGAATAATCCAAATTGAGAAAAAGAAAATAGTGAAATTATTCGTTCGAATATATTTAAACTCTTTTAGCATAATCTACTTCCACTTCAACACATCTATACCAACGAGTTGTTCAATATTTAAAACACTTATGCAAGGATTTAAGTATTGCTTTTAAAGCCGCGATATATCTCTCATAGCTCTGATATACTTAAAAGAGTCTCAATTTGGGGAACAGGAAAAAATGTACGGTGCTATACGGTCACAGTTTCATTTTGTCTTGAAAAGTTACGTATAATGATTGTATTGTACGATGACGCGTTAGCGTGATTCAAAATTCATGAATTGTTCTACAACAACTTTGCTAATTTCTCACGATTTGGCTCACGTAAACGACGCATATCGTTTAAATTAATTAAGTTATTAAATTATTAATTGGAAAGAACTTTTGTGCACAACTCCATGGTAATCGAACAGAAAGGACCGTTAACATATTTCTTGGTTCGATTATGGTTAAATACTTACAAGATATTCATTTGATGTTTGCACTATTTTCAGCTGATATAATAAATATACACCACTAGTATTTATATATTTGAAAGTAAAATTTTTTTTAACGATTTTATTAACACAACAATGTTTTTCAAGAAAATTCAGTTGTTGTGGAAGTCTAAAATGTTTTGTAAAATAGCTGATAGGGATCGAGAAGTTTGAATAGAAGGTTCTTTAGTCGGTTGATAGTTTCTTCAGTGGTTACGATAGAGTATCTTCCAGAACGCAATTCGTCTTCAATTGTATCTCTATCCACTTTAAACAATTTCTACCTCTTGCTACAGGTTCATACTTTTCTAACAATTCTCACCTAATTTTTAGTTTAATACCGACAATATGTTTGCCAGAGGGATTATTAAAGAAGCTGAACTATTATCCAGTTATGTTCAGGTCTATCTTTATCAGTTTGCTTATTATGGAAGGAGTTTGATTGTACCATTTATTGATGGTAAGTTGAATAGATTTAAGAGATATCCAAAATAGGTATATTAGTACAAGAAGACTACTTTACAACAAAAAGCAGCGAACGTAAACTAAATTGATTGATATTATTTGGGTGGGCCAGACTATAGGCGGTTGCCGAATATAGATAATACTTTCTAGCTACCTTCTAACAGGAGGCTCTAGATGGAATGGTCGGTTTCATTAAGTTATGAGGAATCAGTTTGAAGTTGTTTTATTTTTGTGGTGACATAGTTTTGTTGATCGTCTATAAATAGGTCGAGAATAAAACTTATAAATTGGAACGGGTAATTATTTTAGTGAAATTAGTATAGGAAACGAAAAATTTTTTAGCTGCAATTTGTTTCTAAGCATTGACGACCTGTCGCAGGTACTCTTATTTCTTACTCTTTTAACGGCCGAAATAAATATCTGAAACCTGCAGTTTTAATATGAATTTCGGAACATAAGGTCAAGTTTTATCAAGAATTTTGTGCTCGCTTCCTTACGATAGGTGGCGATACTCTTTGCATTTTCCATCGTATCCACCAGTAATTGAACATAATATCTTTATGGGTGTATTCGATCTTACCACCACAGAAAAGGATTTTTAAATTATGGTCAATCACTCCTTATAAACTGTTGCACAAAATTAATACTTAGATGGCGCGTTCATATGCGTAACTAGCTTTAAGTAAGAAGTTTCATGAAACTAGCTTAATGAAATTGATTTCGTCTCTTTTTGCAATCAGACTCACAAAACTGACTTAATAAAATATATGAATCGTAGCAAATTGTAAAAAGTTGTATTTTCTGACGTCGATAATTGAGTATTTTGTTGATTAATAAATAACAGGTATTTCTATGTACATTTTTGATCACTTTTAAGTAATTGTTAAAAAATGTAAAATAAATTCTTTAAAATATATTAGAAATAACTTGTATTATAGAACTGAAAAAGTGAACTAACGCAATTTTTTAAAGAAAACCGTTTTATTTTTCCTTGTTTTAAGGGTCAGAAAAAGCTTCACATGGAGCAGAGGTTCCGTTTATATTTAATATGAATGTACTAAGCAATACCACAGATCCGACTGATATTCTAACGCAAAACAGAATGGTTAAACTTTGGACAAATTTTGCTAAATATTTGTAAGTATCATATATCAAAATTTAGATGAAAAACTGCGATCGATTTGAGCTAAGATCTCGTCGAAATTAAAAAAAAAATTATATTTTCTGAAGCCCGTATTTCAATAATGATTTTTTGCTATACCTTGTTTGTTATGGACATCTAGAGATTTGTAAGGAGCGTAAGATTATTTATAGCTGGTATACAGAATGTTCCATTTAATCTTTTTATCTTTATTTTATATCTTATAAACAAGTTTTGTACAAAACATGATTGAAGGGAAAAGTAGGAGATACATACGATAAAATCTAGGTGCTACTTCATTTGTATGGTATAATTACGTCAACAGAAAGCGATGTCGTTAATAAATACGCACCTACTTGCGTAGGCTCGTGCAATACCTTATGATTAACCTAAAAAGCTACTAAACAATAAAATAATAGAAGCGTAATAAATGTGAAATTTCGCTCAATTAGCATTGCCTATGTACGGGTTGTACTATAATAAAACATATAAACAGTGACCTACCAGAATTATTTAGGTCCATATTCGTAATTGTTCCTTGAAACAATACTTGAGGTTGTTTACCCAAAGTTTTTCTTCTACACTAACTCTCTGTTTCATTTATAAATTTTTTCCCTTCAGAAAAATATTCTCAATTGATTGGAGCGGAGTAAACATACAGTAGCATTAAATTCTGTAATAATTTAAGTGTATTTTTAATTTATTTATTTAGATTATTTAAACCTAGAAGATTATTAGTGAATTCTGCTTCCTCTAGGGATTTGATTTTTCTAAAAAACTAATATTTCGAAACAAAAAGAAAACTGTTTTATTATAACTAAATTAACAATGGGATTTCAGTACATGCTTGCTATTATAAAATGTATTGCATGTTGATTTAAACCTCACACGTTTGAATGAGAGAAGAAATTGTCACGAATAAAAATAATTTTGGTTTTCTTGACCTGGTCAAAGTGATTTGAAGTATCAGAACCATAGCACTAAAAATATTTTCTACTGTTATTTATAGATATTATAAGAAATGTAATCTTTTAGGCTTTAAGTATTAAGTAGGCAATAATAATAGTTATTCACATAGAAATGTTTAAGTCAAGAGCTTCGTTAATTAGCTAATTGCACTCTCATTTACGTAATAAATGAAATATAAAAAAGTATGTATATTATATAAAATAAAAAAGGAAAATGAATTATAAACGAATTAAACATAAAAAACTCTGAGTATCAAAATTATCGGAAAAAAGAGCTCTTATAGCTGGGATGGTATTAATTCGTTTTTTAACTGGTATTTGAAGATGACTGATGACCCGTCACCGTAAATATGTCCTTTCGACTCAGATTTAAATTGTGAATTTCTCTTCAAAACCGTAGCTTTAAAAAGAAGAATGAATAAAATTGAAGTTGAATTTGGAGAAGGAACTAAGATGATCCTCGTACCACCTAGATTAATCTGAGGAGTGAATTTTGAATTGTTTGAATAAGCTGATAATCTACTGCATCCTAATAATCTATATACACTGTTTCAATGGTTATCACAGTGATGAATCGTAATCCAACTTTCTTGTATCTTGACTTAGTCAGTGCCTACGGCGGTACATAAGTTTTAATGCATATCTAGTGTTTAGCTTAACCACAGTGTATTCCCTTAAACGTAATTTTAAGTCGAGAATTATACACAAATTTTTTCTACAATTTCTAATTCATTTCGATCGTATTCTTAACTGATTTGAGATTTATTACCAAAAATATTATTATAGATTTAGCAGGGTTAAGAAATGATTTCTTACTAAAAAATTAAATGGTTTAAGTCATTATTTATTATTTTTTGAGACGCGTTCCTATTTTTAGAAAGAGTATAGAAATAAGAACGGCAATTGTTTTTTATGGGCACAGCATACGTGCTGTACGAAAATTTTTAAAGCGCTATGGGAACGATACATGTGACGAAAAACCGATTCACCTTGGTCTTAAATCACTGCGAATTGTACTCGATATGGGAGGAGTCATGAGCAAATTATTCGGAGGGGATGAGGTTCGTTATAGAATACGCTGCTTGAAAAAGGTTGTATGAGAAGTGATAAGTTGAACCCCATACGGATGCGGTATATTACAGCGACCTATATGTCCAATATGCACCGATTTGGGAGGAATTATGTGAGCTATATGCATCGAACACTTTCCATGAAAGTACTTGTAGAATAGAGACAAGCCGCCAACTGCTCTTCCATGTTTCAAGGAATCAAAGTTGCTGGTGAGGTTTGGGACCCCAATGAGGCGAACAGCTTTTTTCTGAATAGGATCCGATAAATGCAGTGTATGTTTGAGAGCAGAGTCCCAAATATGGTAGTAGTATTCCATTGTTGATCGAATTTAAGCTTCGTACAAAATTAGCAGTTGTGGAGTGTAAAGCTTTTGAGTTAGAAATAAAATTCCCAGCGTCTGAAAAGCTCGCTATACTTTACAGGCAACATGCTCATTCCAAGACATTTTTGCTCCCAAGTTAACGCTCAACAAATTGATTGAAGAATCTAGCGGAATAGAGTGTCCTTACAGAACTATGTTAAAGTCTACATCGTTAACCTTTTTAAAAAAAAACTATCATCTGGATTTTTATAGCATTAAATTCTACGGTCGCCCAAAATAGAATTTCTTCCAAATGTTTGTTAAGTTAAACGACTTCCTTCTGTCTGCGGATATTCGCATGAGTAGCAGATGTTCGAGCACGTTCAATGCGAATGAAGGAATAAGCGTACCGTACTCTACAAAGCTGGAGATTAGATTCCTGGCCATTTCCAGCAGATCGTTAATATAAATGGGAAAGAGAGTAGGAGACAGTATGGTGTACATCGGCGTTGATAGTGAAGGTATTTTAAGGGGTAAATTAAAAACGTTACCTAAAAATACCACCAAGAAGTTGTTAAGCTAGCTATAAGTTTTCTCTGCCTTAAATATGCCCTTTGACGATGAAATGAGAAACATCCCTTAAAGTAAACTAAAGAATTCAAAAACGAATATGAGTATGGACCTTAATCCGTGTTTTGAGGTAAATTAGTTTATATTATTTTTTTTAACTTTCTTTGCATTTCTAGGAACCCCACACCAGAAACTTCCGAGATTTTAGAAAATTTAATCTGGCCTACAATAAGCCCTGCAAACTTACAGTACTTAAATATAAATAGTACATTAGATATTCGAAAAGGTCTAAGGGAAAAGTTTTATCCAGAATGGAATAACGTTTATGAAACTTATGGAAGAAAGCCGTTTATTACCTACTGAAATTATATGGAACTGCAAAAATGAATCCATTTTAAATAATGTTTTTATTTCTTCTTTCAAAATAATAATAATTTAATAGTAATGATAATATTGCTTTTAGAGTAACAATTCGGTACCTAATAACTTAATAAAATTATGAACTATTTAGTGTTTTCTTTTTTATCTCATTTAATGTATTCTTTGGTTATAATAGGTTAAGTTATCACAGTAATATAATAAACTTAAACTTAACGCTATAAAGTGCTTCAGATTTTAACTGTTGTAATAAATCATAGAATGTTATAGCGAAGAGGATACTTAAATAATTTTCTGCCAAAGCAATCATCTATATAACATGATAATGAGGGTGATAAGGTCAAATGAGAAACAATGGAGAAAATTGCAATACTGTATGGTAATCTTTATTAAAGAAGCATAAAACGGTATTGCAAAATATATCATTATACACTATATTTACTACCTGGGACAATATGTACAAGAATAATTCAGTCATTTTATGACGATAATTCAGCCTTAGTAGCTGCTACTCGGATTTATTTATTCGAGTTGTTTACTCTCATAAATTTAACACCGAAAGCATTTAGTACCTCATTTAGATTACCAAACATACTGTGGTAGCTTCTTTTTACAGAAACTTACCTGTACCAAATAGCCACTATTATGTCGTAGATAATGGATTCTAGCTGTAAAGGCGCTATTAAATTTGCCTCTTTTTATTTATTTTGGGCACCATCTATTTTTATTCAGCAACTTTTATATATAGCTAATGCTAAGTTTTATATATATTGTAAAAAGAAACAGAACTGAGGCGTTACTCCACTAGGGAATAAAACAAAGAAATTTAGATAAAATGAAACATAAATTTATTTCTACACATATTTACTTATTAGACCTCTAATCCAGAATAGTGCAAAAAAAAATATTAAAATATTTAAACTACTATTTCTGAATGTAATGAAAGACTGATTTTGTCAAATTTTCACTTTATTTAGTTTTACAGAAACTGTATGACGCGTTTCGCTATACTATAGCTTCGTCTGATACAAAATGTTTCTGTGAAACTAAATAAAGTGGAAATTTGACAAAATCAGTCTTTCATTATATTTGTTATGAATTTTAATTAAGTAACAGCCACAACAATTCAAAGTACTACTTCTGCCTTAAAAAAAAGGTTTTAGAATTCATAAAATATGACTGGCCATAAAGAAGATTCTTTCTTCGGCGTAAATGAAATAGCTCTTATGTTTAATAAGGTGGGATAAAGTCTTGCAATAGGCTTCCAAAAAGCATTGGCAGAGAAATCGAAAAACAGCAGAATATCGGAAAGGCCAAGAAATTGGTAGCAAAAAATATTGAAAACCTTTTGATAGAGAAAATTATAGCCAAAAGAGGAACTGGTATTAAAATTTGTCAAAAAACCAGCAGCAATATCCTGAAAAGAAAAAAATTGTACTATCTGTAAAGGATCTCTGGCATTTCAAATAATTTTACATTATCGACTTTAAAGGATGAGGCTGAAGGTATTTGGGTACTGTAAATGGTATCCAGTCACATTCTGTAAAAAAAATGTTCTTTGAATGGGAATTCCCTACTGGAGGATAGTTTGTAACCCAAAACGACAAAGAAAATGTCGATAGTGGGATGTGGCGTCTTAAAAAGACAGTTGAACAGAATTAAAGTAAAACCTCTACCACTCGACGCTCTTTATCGAAAACTGATCCCGTGCCGCCGAAAACCCAGCGTGCTGGTTCTAACATTTACGAGGATATATCCTATAGTACCACCGAAAAATAGTGCAGAAATAGAACACTAGAAGTTATAACCAAACAAATGTATTGATTTTATAGGAGACTATCAAAAGAAATTATTACACACAATATTATTAATATAAGGAAAATACTCAAAGTAAAAAAAAAAAACCCTTCGGGCAGCAAGATTTCTCTGAATATCTAATGAATTTGAGGTGGTCACGCTATTGCCAAACTTTTGTGATATCTTGGTAAAAATACCGCAGCATAATACTTTAAAAAATAAACGCCACAATGCTTAAATCTATTTTTAATGACTTATACCTAAGGATTAGCAGTTACTTCTGACTTTAACCAACTGAAGTTGACATTTGTATTTTAAACCTCTTATGAAGAGGTAACGTATATTAATATGTGTATATATACATATATTAATATAAGTTGCTAAAAATATGGCTCCAAGAATAAGGAATCGCTGAATAGAATCTTGCTTAATCAATAGAAGGTTCGTTGTAAACTTAGCTTGTTAACAACCTGCAGAGCATTTAACAAATATCGGCACACATCACGGCCGCGTATTGGGTCCTCCTATGCTCTTGCTATTTTTTTGTTTATCGTTCACCTCCCCGTCTGAGTAAGGATTTTACTTTTTTTTCATATCCTGCGGATACCGGCGGAGATGTCGTAATACTTATCAAACCACTTAGAAAAAGTGTTTATTGTTCTACCTGCCGACGATACATCCTACATTATCTCTACCGCTCTTCTACTAAAAATTAATTTATTCCTATTACAGTTACGGTAAACAAAATAATTTAATAAAATGAAAAGAAATGAACAAAAATATTTCTAAAGTAATTTTAGAACGGAGCTAATCGCCTAAATTTTAATTTTAATGGAGGAGTAGTGGAATATGTACCTTCAATTAAATTTCTTTCGTATACTCTCAGTTAAATGTTTTTTTTTAGTCTAATGTGAGCGGAGGAGTTTTTTCAATCGCGTTTTTTCGTGGCAAAAACATATCGGCAGGATCCTGTTTCGTTTTTTTAGTGTTCCATACGGAACACTTATAAGATCACTTCGGTGTCTGTCTGTCTGTCTGTCTGTCACACCCGATTTTCTCCGAAACTATTTGACATACGAAGGTAAAATTTGGTAATAATATAGGATTGATGGCCTCATCAGAGCCATGTTGTTTTGAGAGTTAAATTTTGACTTAAGGGGTTAGTTTTGGGGGGTGAAGTCGGAAGTGAAAAAAAAAAATTTTACTAGGTCATCGAGTGTGGTGTCAAATGAAAGCTTGTGAAAACATGAGCAAAAATATCTATATAATGTTATACTTGCGCGCACTTTTCTTTGTATTATTTTTAAAAATTCGCGAAAAATCGCTGTCCCGCGCCTTATCTCGAAAAGTACTTATCAAAAAATTTCGAAAAAATTCTGGAATATTCTCCACGGGGTGTAGATTGAACGAAAATTGTCATGAGTGCATTACCTTTAATAATTTATCTGGTATATAAAAAAACTAAAATTTCAAGGTCATCAGATTTCAGTAAAGATTGGAAACGAACTTTGTTGAAAACTCATTTGGGGTGTATTTTGTGAAGTCACTGATCATTTTATACCTCTGTAACAAAATTATTTTAAAAGCAATCAACGTACGGAACACTAATTGCGCAAGTTTAACTTGCACTTGACCGGTTATTTTGTTTGTGATATGAACAAATAAAAATAGTTGCACTTCTTGTTTAGACGTCGTCTGTCAATTGAATATAAGTCTCTCTCATAGTTTACTAATTTTTTCTAACAAATTTCTACAGTCCACCATATCATCTCGGTTTACCAGCTACCTACAGTTAATATTTTACCCCGAGGCCAGTATATTATGGGGCATATACTCTAGTTCTCCTTGTGTTTAGAGACATATTGTAATCATGACCATCTGAAGAAGGTGTTTCTTTTTAATAATGTATGTTGTCTGGATTTTAAGCTTCATCCATTAGTTAGGTTAACGGTTTCTTTAAGATATTCTCAATGGTCTTCTTTCAGTAACTTCCTGTTGTATTATACCTTCAATTTGTATATTTTGTCTTTTCGTCAGGACTTTTATTAGAACTTTACGTGACAACCGGGAGCATATACTCATAGATTTTTGTTTTTAGGTTTATGAAAATTTTCAGAGACAAGATATATTTTATTTTTTCACAGACAGCCCATTCTAGTCTGGGGTGCCAGCTGATTTAACAATTATGGTTTTAGTTGTTCATTGTTATCAACTGCCTGAGGTATATGTATAAATTAGTCCTTTTAAATATTTGACCATATAGTTCTTTCATCCTCTGCGGACATATTTGTTATGAATAGCATCTTTATAGTGTTCATCTGCAGTCCTACTTTAGAAGCTTCCTTAGAAGAACAGGATAAAATCCTTGGCAAAAGACAAATTTTTCAGATGTCCGTCATGAATTTTATTCTCTCTTCTTTCCTTTTCATTTTCTTGAAAATGTTCTCCAGAAGAAAGGTGAACAGTTTTGGCTCGATTACATCTTCCTGTCTGACTGCTTTTTAGCTTTTATCCCCCCTGTCAGATGGTAAACTTTGATTGTCATTTTTGACGTGTTATCTGTATACGACAAAATAGCCTACTAGTAAGGAATGTAAGATTGGATATTACTAATGTTATACCCTGAAGGAGTTTCAAAAGTTAAAACTGACATAAAGATTTTACATAGGTTCACTTCAGATCTTGTGTGATCTATTTTTTTTTTTTAATTGTTCAGTAAATAAGTTGTGTGTGGATTAGAAATTGTCCTCCTTGTATTTAGATTATGTTAAATTAAAGTGATTTCCTGACGTCTTCGCCTATGATTGCGCGAGGAATCTTCAGAGATGAAAACCCCTGAAGACTCCTTGTACGATCGTAGGCGAGACGTCGCTTAGTCACTCTAATTATACATGGTCCATTCCCCAGAATCACCAGTTCCGTTCTGACCAAGGCCGTTAAAGCTTCCTTTCCAAATTTCGTATAATTCAGTTTTTTAACAACTTTATTGTTTCTATTGTTCCTCGGTTATCAACATATAGTTCCAAATATTCAGCCTCCGATGGCTCTTTGCTATAAACTGAATTATAGGTTTAATTCACCTGTGCTTTACTGTAGCTTCCTCAAAACCAGTTTTGATTGTTTTGAAGCCGCTGTATCGACCTCATATATATATATATATATATATATATATATATATATATATATATATATATATATACATATATATATATATATATATATATATTATATATATATATATATATATATATTTATATATATATATATATATATATATATATATATATATATATATATATATATATGTATATATATGATATATATATATATATATATATATATATATATATATATATATATATATATATATATATATATATATATATATATATATATATATATATATATATATATATATATATATATATATATATATATATATATATATATATATATATATATATATATATATATATATATATATATATATATATATATATATATATATATATATATATATATATATATATATATATATATATATATATGTATATATATATGTAGAGTATATTCTTGGTCCTTGGTCCAAGATTTAATCTTCTGTCAAATAAAGATATTCCAGTGTCAAATAAAAGTATTAATATTTACAGTCTTTCGTCTGAAATTGAACAACTAAAACATTATACTTCCATAGAACAACAAGGCTACATTAGAACCAGGGTCACTAACTTAATTACAAATTTTATAATCAGTAACAAAAATGTCAATGCAATATCCTATAAACTGGAGAAAGAAACAAAAACTTTTCTCAAAGAACATCCTGACTTGCTGGTCACCCGCTTTGATAAGCTAGAAAAATCTCTTGCATTATGAATGATGCAGAAACTTATGAAATAATTAACTCTAATCCTGTAAGTAGAATCGAGAATGGTTGTAATAAACTTGTCAAATTCCTAAAAGATAAGAATTGCATAGATGAGATAACAGCAAAAAAGCTTACCACGTATAATAGGACTTGCCCTAAATACTATGGTCTACCGAAGGTTACAAACTCAATATTCCGTTACGACTCCTATATAGGAGCTACCACACAGCTTCTGGCGACATTCATTGGTTCAATTCATCTAAAACATTTATCAAATTTCGAATAAAAAACACTTCCGAATTCACTAAGCAGATTAATGACTTTGTTGTAACCAGAGGTTTTGTGTTGGCTTCTTTTGATGTGGTCTCCTTATTTACAAACATCCCTCTAGATTTAGTTACTCTCTTGTCACTCTCATTGAGCCCAATTGTAATATACCTAAGTAGCAATTTTTAAACATTTTCACTTTCTTCTCATTTAATAAAAATTTTTATAGACAAAAGGTTGGTGTTCCTATGGGTGGATCAGCCTCATCAGTGCTTGCTAACAGCATTAATGAACAGAATTGATAGAATCTGTCACCCTACATTTAAAGAAAGAAATTTGAAATTATTAGAAAACATCCTAATTGCTAACAAATATCCGAAATCTATCATAAAAAAACCTTTCAACCGATTAATAGACATAGACAAAGAAATAATTTATCAATTGAGATAAAATTTGGAAAGTTGCAGCACATAGAGGGTCTTTCCCAATCAATTATTGTACTTTTCAGCTTGGGTGTTACTCTTACAAAAAAGAGATAAAACTGATATTTGGCAAAAGTCAGGTGTAGTTTATGGAATTAAATGTGAATGTGGGTCAATCTATATTCGCCAGATATCGCAAAAAATATCTAAAAGAATCGCTCTGTATAAAAGCAACGGTAAGCACAAACCAAATTCTACCAGTCCCAGTCAACATGTCAATAAATACGATTATAAAGTCCACTATAACGAACCCTTCATTTTGAACACTGAAAATAACATGTTCAGACGGAATTTTCTGGAAATGTGCTCCCAGAATAGTCTTAATCATAAAAAAGACATCGAAGGTTTAAATTTCATTTACACATATTGGTTGGCCCAAGAGCATACTAAACAAATGATAACCAACGATGCTTATACCAGAGTTATTTTGAATTTTGATAATACATAAATTTTCCACTCTTCTTTTTTTATTTTTCATCCGTTTGAACGATCTTAATTTGACCTTTTATTAATAACTTTTCTCAACACATAGGTTTAGTTTTCGACAGCACTGAAAATTGTATAAATTAAAATTACTAGATTATGCCAAAATGGCCAGCTGGAAAAAAAATTTATGGTGTTTCTTTTGGATTTTAATAATTCTATTAATTCCCAAGTATGACTTTCATTCAATTGAAAAATTAAATTAACTAACCTATGTTGATTGTTGTGAATTTTTGTGTATCATAATAAATTCGGTGTTAATTATTCTTTTAAAATCATGTGTCAACGTTTTCTTTCCCTCAAAGGATATAGATCGTTTTCTCGTTGGACAGGGGGCCAACTCTGATTATTCAGTAACTATCCTTTTATTTCAAAAGCTCTGTCTTTTATAAATATTAAAAATTATGATAGAGCCTATTCCTTTCTTCTTTTTGAAGTATGGTATATTTTTTCAAGTGTTTCTCTGCCTGATGAGGTTTCTTTCTGTGTATCCTCCTAGGTCGTTAAGATGATGTACGATTTGGCTTCAAAAGTTCGATGCCAAATCTATGTAATCCTAAGGGCTATCTCTAAGTTAAAAACCATCTTGGTTATATATATATATATATATATATATATATATATATATATATATATATATGTATATATAGTTATATATATATATATATATATATATATATATATATATATATATATATATATATATATATATATATATTATTATTATTTTAAACATTTTTTATGATATCCACAGTAACTAGATTAAAGGTATGCAGTAACAGGGAAACCTAGGTTAAGCCCGCCCTTACTCCTCAATCACTATTGTGCAAAAACAATAGATTTGACAGTTGCAGATATATGAAAGTTTTCAACTAGCTTAATCGATGCTTAAAGTTTGCATTACTTAATATATTTTCTATATACAAGCCGCTAATTTAAAGAACTCTGAATATATACTCAGACAAAGGTTGTGTAAAAGGTTATGTTTGTTGTTTAGGGCCAACCGAATGAAAAATAGATTTTTCTCTGTTTTAACTCACTAATTAATTAAATTTTTGAAGATGTTATTTAGAAATTGATTTTCATTGGTAGAAAAGTAATTATTTAGTTAAAATAACTCAGTAGAATAGGTACACGTATACGATACCTTCCACGTCGTTGATGGCAGATGGTGAAAAAATGTCGTGTTTCTAACTGAGCCAGATGCTAATATGACTGGATATCACCAACGAAAATAATATACTTGTTGACATTAAATAATATAATTTTATTAATGCAAAGTCATTGAGATTAGAAGATAAATACTTTGACGCTATATATTTTTAAACAAAATCCGTAAAACAAATAAATCATTTCAAGATTTTTTCTACCAGGCAATGATGTATAAAAGTATAATTACTTTATTTATTGTGGCTCAGTCAGTGGTAAGAAATTTTTACTAATTATTATAATTTAATTAGCGGTCAATATATTCACGTAATGAAAAATTGGCTCTAGAAGTTTAATACTTCAAATACTATGCAGACCTTCTTATAAACACTGTGTAAAAATTAAAATTTTTTACTCTCCTCTAAACTTACATTTGCTACAATTTCGTTCATTTAGTACTATGATTTTGATTCTTGAACACCAACATCAGATATATAAGAGTAAGATAAGTGCTGAGGTTAGAGGGAGTAATTTCTAATATGGCATGTTATTTTTTTCTTATATATTCTTTTATGGGTTTCCAAACTGAGTCCAGAAATCTAAAAATATGTTATTTTTTCCTGTTCCTCAATCTTGGGGAGTGTTTAACGAAGTAACATTATTTGAGTTTCATTAATTGCAGTTGGAAAAAATCTAATTTCAAGCATAACTGTGTTTAATCAAACATAAAAGGGATTAACCAGATTTTGGAAGGAGCAACTTCTGGAGTGTCGTCTTACATATTTTCGTTAGGGTCTCTTAATGTCGATGAATCTAATAATCGAAATATTTTTTTTCATAAATCTAATTTTAAGGAAAATAATATATATATATATATATATATATATATATATATATATATATATATATATATATATATATATATATATATATGTTACAATAGAGGTTTTCACAGATGATGGAATGTAATACATTAAAATTCCAAGTTAGCTTCGAGAGGCAGCAGCAGCAAAATTACAGTATCGAGTAGCAGCATCAGCATTTTGGCGAAACGTCTTGCAAATTCATTGTTAGACGAACCGATTGAAACCCGGAATTTAAAAGTATATATATATATATATATATATATATATATATATATATATATATATATATATATATATATATGTATATATGTATATGTATATATATATATATATATATATATATATATATATACATACATACATATATATATATATATATATATATATATATATATATATATATATATATATATATATATATATATATATATATATATAAAGGGTGATTCATTTAGAGGTACTTTTTTTTAAATAAAAAAAAATGAATAAAAACAATTTTATTTTATAATCTTTATTATCATATAAAAGAACCATTCTTTACAATTATTTCTTAAAGATAATTTCTTTCAAATGTTGTCCGCGACTACGGTTAACAACGTCCATTCTGAAGTTCCAATTTTCAATGACGCGTGTGAGTATTTCGAGTGGTATTTGGCCAATGGCTCGAGTAATATTGGCCTCCAATGCCTCAATTGTAGCTGGCTTATCCATGTAGACTTTGGACTTTACATAGCCCCAAAGAAAAAAGTCCAGAGGTGTGATGTCACATGATCTAGCCGGCCAATTCACTGGTCCAAAGCGTGAAATGATCTGTTCGCTGAATTGCTCTCGCAGTAAAGCCATGGTGTCACGGGTTGTATGGCAAGTGGCGCCATCTTGTTGGAACCAAATTTCGTCGAGACCACGGGCTTCAATTTCTGGCATCAAATAGTCTGTTATCATGGCGCGATAACGGTCACCATTCACAGTAACATTCCGGCCGGCCTCTGTTTTGAAGAAATATGGACCGATTATTCCACCGGCCCATAAATCACACCAAACAGTTGTTTTTTCTGGATTTAATGGCAGCTCTTGAACCTCTTCAGGTTGTTCATCACCCCAAATACGGGCATTTTGTTTATTCACGAACCCATTAAGCCAAAAATGGGCCTCATCGGTGAACAAAATTTTTCTCGAAAACAGTGGATCTTCTGCAAGCTTGTCAAGAGCCCAACGACTAAAACGGAAACGATTCGGAAGGTCGGTCGGCTTCAGTTGTTGCACTATTTGAATTTTGTATGCTTTTAAAGAAAGATCCTTACGTAAAATACGCCAAGTTGTTGAATATGACAGGCCAAGCTGTTGAGAACGGCGACGAATCGACACTTCACGGTCTTCGCGTACACTCTCCGCTACCGCCCCTATATTTTCTTCACTACGTGCTGGATGTCGTCTATTCGGTCGAGCATTATCCAATAATGAAAACTGGGTCTCAAACTTATTGATGGTAGAGCGAATTGTGCGTTCGGTAGGCCGATTATGTGGACCATAAGTTGCTCTAAACGCCCGATACACATTCCTCGTAGAACGCCCATTTTCGTAATAAAGTTGAACAATTTGTAGACGCTGTGCCGGGCTAAGTCTTTCTATTATGAATTGTCAAACACTACTGAACAGGAATCCCACTTCAGTTGACACGACGCATGCGCAATCTGCAATTAAATCCCCATCACAAAAAGTACCTCTAATATATACATATATATATATATATATATATATATATATATATATATATATATATATATATATATATATATATATATATGTATATTATATACGTATATATATATATATATATATATATATATATATATATATATATATATATATATATATATATATATATATATATATATACATGGATTCGGATTGCAGAAGAAGAAATCATTAATATATTTCCAGTTTTTCTTTATTACTAGATGAGAAAAGAGCTAAATGAGGCACCAGATTGCAGAACAGCCTCTACGCATCAATAAATTTTACGCTGAAAAATTTCAATATTCAATAAACATTTGACCAAAATGAAGAATGTCGTCGTGTTTTTCAAACATTTGCGAGTATTATATCAAAAATTCAGGTCAGTATGTTAATTTTTTGCAGCAATGATATAGGTAAATAAACAAACGCTCACGAGCTCTTAGCTCATGCGCTCGTTTTCATGCAGCTAATCGTAGTGAAAATAACTTGTTTTTTGAATGCTTTTAGCTATCAAAAAGGCTTTCGTTTTCTTATTTGGTTATTTCATTTAAAAATGAAATAACCAAATATTAATGTTAATTTGTTAATGTGTCGTAGCAAAATTAAATAAAAAAAGTAAATGGTGTAACCGTGTAGATATAAATTTTCTAAGTCAAAATTAAAGTTATATACACGCTTCAAAATCGTTTTTACAATTTTTAACGTCAAAATTCAAAAACCACTTAGTTTTACAATTTAAAACTGAATGGTTTTTGAATGTTCGGGTAAAAAATTGTTACAACGATTTTAAGGCGTACATATACCTTTTTATAATTTTTACTTACATAAAAACACGCAAAAAAACACTTAACACTTGAGTGTATTTTCGTACACTCAACTTGAGTGTTTTCCTTACGAAAAACACTCAACTTCAGTGTTATATGATAAAAAAAATAATAACAATTTTTTTAATTGAATATCCAAATAAGAAAATAATACTAATATGTTTTTAGCAGTTGAAACCATTCAAAAAAACAAATTTCTCACTGCGATTAGCTGCATGAACACGCGCTCGTGCGTTAAGAGCTCATACGCGCTTGTTTGTTTGTCCACATCATTGCAGCAAAAATTAACATACCGAGCTGATTTTTTGATATGATACTTGCAAATGTATGAATAATTAGCCAGCATTGGTCATTTTGAACAATTATACAATTATTATTGAAATTTCTCAGCGTAAAGTTAGCGCACAAGCCTAAAGAGTGTTTCTAAGGAAAAATCAACTTAATTCGTTAATAATTAACATAAAAACGACGAGTTGATTATTGCGTTGTAAATTGATTTTGTCCATCAATCGACGCGTTAACAGTGTTATCCTCTCTCCTGCCTACTAGGGAAACAGGGGTCACACGTAGAGGCAGTTCTGCAATCTGGTGCCTCAATGATCAGAGGAATTCGTTTTCAATATATTAGAATACATGGTATTTTCAGCGATAGGACTCTAGAGAATTGAAAATAATTTTGATAGAATTTTTAGAGGAAATTGGCATGTGATTTCCAGAATCGTAACATTTTTTTTTATTTACATAGATAGGCATAAAGTTTTGAAACAAATTTTGCCCCACATGATACCTATAATACCAAAGAGAGTTTGAACTAACTGAAGAAAAATTTTAGAAATATAGCAGATTAAATATTATGTGCAGTATTACCACAAGATCCAAATATATGCAACATTATTCCATTTTAGTTTTTACTCTATGTGCTAACTGCCAATTTAACCAAAAAACCTAATTTATTTCCCTAGGCAAACTACAACTTTCATTAAACAAATAAATTTGGAAAATTAAAAGATGAACTGTTCAGATTTTCACTCTATTTTATTTATCAAAATGAAATAAATAAAATAATAACTTCAATTAGCCGTGACATGTTTCAGTACATAATACCTTTCTCAAACCGTAGTTAAACTTCCTCTATTTTGTCTCACGAATTCAGGTACAATTATTTAAACTCTATCTTAATTATAAGGAATTTCCTAAAGGTGTTGTAAATAAATTAAAATGACCGCAACAAAAAAATAATGAATATGACAACAGGATAAGAGACAGATTATTATTATATAAAAAACAACAGAAAAAAGCTATTAATTTGGTTTACCCTTTATCAGTTAACAAAAACAATAAATTTAACACACTAACTTATTGTGGCATACCCAGCTACAAAGTTTCGAAACGTTTAGAAAATATTGGATAATAGGCAGCCTTCAAAACAAACAATTCTTTGGGTAAAATAATTAAAAACAACAAAATTAAAACTAAAAAACCGGTCAAGTGCAAGTTGAACTTGCACAATTAGTGTTCCGTACGTTGATTGCTTTTTTTTTTAAAATAAAAATTTTTGTTAGGGTGGTATAAAATGATCAGCGACTTCACAAAACACACCCCAAATGAGTTTTCAACAAAGTTTGTTTCCAATCTTTACTGAAAACTGGTGACCTTGAAATTTTGTTTTTTTTTATATACCAAATAAATTATTAAAGGTAATGCACTCGTGATAATTTTCGTTCAATCTATACCCTGTCTAGAAGATTCCAGGATTTTTTCAAAATTTTTTGATCAGTACTTTTCGAGATAAGGTAGGGGACAGCGATTTTTTTAAAAGAAATACGAAGAAAAGTGTGCGCAAGTATTACATTTTATATATATATATATATATACATATATATATATATATATATATATATATATATATATATATATATATATATATATATATATTACTCGTGTTTTCACAAGCTTTCATTTGACACCACACTCGATGACCTAGTAAAAAAAATTTTTTTTCACTTCCGATTTCACCCCTCAAAACGAACCACTTAAGTCAAAATTTATGTTACGGTGGTATAAAATGATCAGTGACTTCACAAAACACACCCCAAATTAGTTTTCAACAAAGTTTGTTTCCAATCTTTACTGAAATCTGATGACCTTAAAATTTTTTGTTTTTTTTATATACCATATAAATTATTAAAGGTAATGCACTCGTGATAAATTTCGTTCAATCTACACCCCGTGGAGAATATTCCAGAATTTTTTCGAAATTTTTTGATAAGTACTTTTCGAGATAAGGCCCGGGACAGCGATTTTTCGCGAATTTTTAAAAATAATACAAAGAAAAAGTGCTCGCAAGTATAATATTATATATATATATATATATATATATATATATATATATATATATTTTACTCGTGTTTTCACAAGCTTTCATTTGACACCACACTCGATGACCTAGTAAAAAATTTTTTTTTTCACTTCCGACTTTACCCCCCAAAACTAACCCCTTAAGTCAAAATTTAATTCTCAAAACTACATGGCTCTGATGAGGCCATCAATTCCTATATTATTACCAAATTTCACCTTTCCACGTCAAATAGTTTCGGAGAAAATCGGGTGTGACAGACAGACAGACACCGAAGTGATCTTATAAGTGTTCCGTACGGAACACTAAAAACATAATAAATCTTTGGTAGATAAATATTATTGTGGCACCTGCAACAAAGTTTACATGGGTCAAACCGGTAGAACATCTAAGAGAGAATAAAAGAACATAAAAAAAGAATTATTCATTTTAATTTTGGCATTTGTATTCTCACACAGGGATTGGATAAGGTTTACAAGATATATATAGGTGTTCCCATGCTGATTGGAATCGACCAGAGTTTGTTCCATTGTATGCAGTCGAAAGCTTTAGAGTAACAGATATAGGTTGTTATTTAGAATTACCTGAATTTTTTTATTATCGCGTATATTGAAACTTAGTTTTCTAGTCCCCCTTCCTGGAATGAAGCCTGTTTGTTCGGTAGATATTTGCGGTAGCAAAAAAGTTTTGAGTCTTTCATTTAGGATCCAGAGAAACACCTTAGCAGCGTGTGATACCAGAGCGATTGTTCTATACTTGCGGTAATCCAAAGGGGTATAAATGTAACTTCACATCAATCTTTCGACCATCTTCCAGTCTTCCATACCACATTACACAGTTGATGTATCATAGTCCCGTTGGTTTCTCCCATCATCTTTATTATTTCCGCAGTTATTTCGTCAGTACCTTCTGCTCTTCTGTTCTTTAACCTCTGACTAGCCTTCCTGATTTCAAATTTAAGAATACATGGCTCTTGTTCTTCCGTGACTTCGTTATCGGCAATGCAGTCGCCCACGAGTTGAGGCGTAAAAAATTCTTTACAGTAATCTTTCCAAACGTCAATGATTCCAGGTATGTCGGTGACTAATCTACTTTCTTTATCTCTGATTATTTGTGTTTTAGGACTGAATTTTTTCGATAGATATTTTACTTTTTCCTAAAGTTCTTGTGGTCGATTATTTGTAGCATGTTGTTCTAGCTCCTCACATATATTATTCAAGTATGCGTTTTTATGTACTTTTTACAAGTGTCCTTGATTTCTTTCTTGTTGGAAATGTGCCACAATTCAGCCGATGCACATAAAAGGCAAGATAAGTCGCATAGCTTCCAATAATATCGAAAGTTATGGAAAATATGTGGAAGAATTGAATATTATTATGGACCACCAATATGGATTTCACAAGCAAAGAACAATGGGAGATTTTGTAATCTATATCACACATTTTTGAAACAACGCAATTGAATATTTTAAAGAATGTCGAGCTGTTAGACTTTATATCCAAGGTATTTTGGCGGGAGCTACATTCTTATATTATCTCTGAAAAGTTTTGTTTAGGACTCTTGTGTTTCTTCAGATAGCGTGCTTTACGAGTGGCAGCAGCAGATAGAAAAACTTTTTTCCATCGTTTTTACTACCAATCCCGGTCTATCTCAGGGCACCAGACTCTATCTTACTCTCTTTCTTCTTTACATTAACAATCCACTAATTACCAAAAATCCTGTCTAAAGCTTTGCTTATGACAGCAGGCTGGTTTCTCCATTTACCTCGAACGCTCCATCATCAATGATGAATAAATATTGACTACTCCCATATTAGAGGAAGCTTACAAAGACACTGTTTAGTTGTTGGATATTGTTCAAAGGGAAGCTATTCGCCTGCTGGGGGTCTCGGAACACATCAGTGATCTTGATTCTTTGGAACATAGTAGATAACTTTCTGGTTTCAGTATAATATATAAATAATCTGCCTCTATGATGAATTTAGCTCGCTTGATTTATCTCAGAATACATGCTACAAATACATGATGTACTAGCGAATCATATTAGTATGTCCCAGTTAGCCATTGCTAGTACCACTATTTTCAAGATTTCTTTTATATGGAGAACCTCATCCTTTTGAACTAAACTGCTCAGGTCTATGTTTCCCATCGAGTACAAGCTGTAGTGATTGAAGAACAGAACAAGCTTTCTCTCACTGAAGAAGACTTTCTTATGCCCAACTTTATCTTTCTGACTAATATCTCACCACAAAGCATTAACAATTTAAGATATTGAGTTGTAATGATTGAAATAAGTTATTTTTAGTGTTCCATATGGAACATTTATAAGATCACTTCGGTGTCTGTCCGTCTGCCTGTCTGTCTCCGAAACTATTACTCCGAAACTATTATGCCGAAACATTATCTCGAAAAGTACTGATCAAAACATTTCGAAAAAATTTTGGAATATTCTTCACAGGGTGTTGATTGAACGAAAATTATCACGAATGCATTCTCTTTAAAAATTTATCTGGTATATAAAAGAAAATAAAAATTTGAAAGTCATCACTTTTCAGTAAAGATCGGAAAAAACTTTTTTGAAAATTCATTTGAGGTGTGTTTCGTGGATTCATTGATCATTTTATACCTCTTAAAAACAAATTTTATTTTAAAAGCAATCAACGTACGGAACACTAATTGCGCAAGTCGGACTTGCAGTTGGCCGGTTTTTTTAATTATGTAATTTACAGCGTCGAAGTGATATAGTAACTGTATAGAGAAAATTAGGATAAAAGATATTGTCCACTTTCATCAAAATATCATTTTTTAGTATAAGAAAGTCAATTTCAGTATATACTCTGCAGTTTTTTTTACCAGGGCAGTGCCGGTATAGATCAATTTTTGTCATATTCAAAAAAAATGCTGAAAAGTTATTTTTAAAGAATAACTTTTCTCTGACAATTCTAGCTCTCAGTAAGGATTCCTGATGATCTTATTATCACTTTACCAGATGGTAAAATTCAAGGAAGGACCTATGTTACACAAAATAACAAAACATATTTTGGATTTCAAGGAATACCCTTTGCTACCTCACCTACAGGAAATTTAAGGTTTGAGGTAATTATAAATAATTTATCTCAATACACGAAGTTCAATATTTAGGCTCAGATAGGATATTCGTACATTAAAGCAAATTAGTATTTAAAAAGGTTCATATACAAAGTTTTAAATATATATCGTGATAAATTTTTATAACGTCAGTAAAGAGACATTTACATTTTAATTCACAAATATGATAAAATTTATTTAAGTATCAAGATTGACAAAAAGTTTTGCTAGATAAGAAAAAAAGAATAAAAATAAGAACATAATATTAATTAGTGCTTTAAAGAGCTCTAAATAATATTGTATTAAAATTATATTTTTGTAAGCCGTTTCTATTTATTCTTACACAATGACATTTATTGACAAAATCAGACTTTAAAATGTAATAATTTATTATATCCAGAATAACTTTTAGGCTCCACAAAAAGCCACAGCCTTGGAATGAAATTTTAGATGCAACGAAAGATAGTAAAGCTTGCATATCTACTAATCATTGGAGTTTTCCAGAAAGTGAAAGTGAAGACTGCTTATATATAAATGTTTATATTCCCTCAACAAAGGTAAAATATAATTCAGTCTTTACAAGTGATATTACTTGTTGTTACACTTTATAATTTTTAAATTATTGATTTGTTTTAATTTTATTCTGAAACTTAATACTACAAATTATTTTTACAATAATTCTCTAGGATAGAAGCTACAAAGATGTTTGATTTTCTTCTAAAGTTAATTGCTTATGATAAAGCTTACAGTACTCTTTTTGCCTCAAGCACAAAGAATATTTAATTGATTTATAAAAATATCCTTAATATCCTTTGACTGAATTTAAACGAATTTTTATAGATTTATAGATAGGAAATTGAGGAATTTACAGATTTAATCTAAAGTTATACCCATAAAATTCTTCCATAATATAATTTATATCGGTTCGATCAGAGTTCAGGTGAATTCGACAAATGCATTTTGATGACAGCTGATTAGTTAATGTTCAGACAAAATCAATAAATATAAAGATCTAAGACATCCTAGAGTAAATTGGAAGAAATAGTAAGATTTTGCAAAGTTCTAGGTAAAAAATGGTCAAAATGTTGATTTCTACGTGTATTCTATATCTATGTAAAATTAATTAAAATATAGTAGCAGTATTCCATCGGTGGTCGAATTTAAGCATTGTACAAGATTAGCAACTATTGTGAAGCTTTCTAGTAAGAAATAATATCAATACAATAACAATGTTGTCAGTTCCACCTCGATAAAATATAGCGCTATTCTGTGCTTTGTTTTAAATTCTGTTGTTTCGTTCTGGATGTATTGGGTAATGGTTCCACTGGGTACGTTTATGTTATGTTGGTTTAATTTACTACTATATCGTTTAAGTATGGTATGGTTTACATCGGTTAGCTTCTCACTTTTGAGTCAATTACATGAAAAGTCAATATATTTAAACTTTATTTTTTTTGTGTATTTTGTTCATCCATAATATAACGATTTTTTACTGTTTTTTTTTTAAATTGATAAAGTGTCCTTTGAAGATCTCCTGCGTTCTCTGCTATCATCAAAATTTTCCGAAGATCGTAATAATTTTAATTCATTATCTCCTATTTTGGAATTTGTCTATCTAATTTATACATTGTTACATTGAAAAGTAGGAACTCAAAGACCCTTTTCAGCGAATTTTTCTTTCTACCGTTATTAGCTATATGAAATCTTCGTGTGTTTTAGTTAATGTATTTATTCCGGTGTGTAATACATGTGTTTCTTAAAGGAGACGTACTAAATCTTTTGGACTTACTCTGTCAAAAACAGGTGTTTCGTAAATAAAATATAACAACAATTGTCTATTTTATTCTATCGATTTTCTTATATTTGAATTATAATAAAAATTATATTTCCCTAATCGAACATCCTGTTGTTTGTCGGACAATAAAACACCCGTTATTTATTATTCTTTATTAAGAATCGTAATTAGAAGATTTAACCTTCTGCAGTTTGCTGGCATATTTTTGTCCCCGTTCTTGAAAGCATAATTAAGGCTTCCATCCGTCTGGATTTTTATTTTAATTAAATATTTGTGTCATTAGAGTTGTCATTTGTTGAGTCGAACTATCTAGTATTTTTCTTTCTGTCTCATTCCCTCTTTTTGCGAAAAGTGCGGTAAAATAGTCCACCTATGTTTAGTCTTATATATGTTCTTATTAGTTCATTAGCTGTTTTAACCTTCGAATTAATGCCATATATGCTTTTAAAGCTCTCTTTATCAAAGTCTCCAAGTAGTCACTAATGATATGGTAAGATTGGGCGCTATTTTATAACTCTCGTATGATTGGGGAGTTTGTGCTGTCAAATAATTTAGGTGGGCTTTCTTTTTTTATCTATACTGCTCGTTGATTTCCTTGTTTCAACTGTTTTAAAAAACATTTTTTTTTCAACTTGTATTTGTACCGTTCTCTTCTTTTATCGGATGGGAATAACATAAAAACATCAAAAACAATATATTTTCACAAATTTTTGAATTTTCGGTTAGGAAATTACGTAACACATGTTTTAGATTTATAGAGACTATTCTACATCGAAATGAGTTGAACTAATTTTTATTTTAAATTAACATTTAATCATACACTAAATTTTTTTGTTATAAAACAAAAAAAATTAACTGCAGACGTGTGTATATCTGTAGAATTACTAACACAACAGCCCTACTCGCATCAGAGTCTTTACCATCTGATTAAATGGATTAAATGAAGAAATAGAGCCGATTTCCCAATTTTATGTAATTTAATTTTTCTTCGAAGTATATATTTAGTTATTAATTTAAATAACGACTCAACCAACCACAAGGTTCATCTGTATCCTCTATCGACCACCAAGTGATACTAACTTTAGAACACTTTTCGCTTCTCTTGCAGACACCATTGATCATTTACAAATTAACTATCCAAATGCCGAAATTGCCATCCTGGGCGACTTTAATGTCCACAACACCAACTGGCTTAAATATTCAAATACTACCGACGAACAAGGTCGTGAAGCCGAATCATTTTCAATCAGTTGTGGCTTAACTCAGCTTATTGACGAACCAACACGGATCCCTGATCGAGACGGAGAGTTTGCCAGTCTTCTTGATCTCTTTTTAACCACCAATCCGGAGATTTACACGGTTAGCGTAAATCCGCCGTTAGGTTCTTCCGATCATAAACTACTTTCGACATCGAGTATTCTACCAATCAATGACAGAGAGGCGCCTAAACCGCGCAAGATTTGGCACTACAAGTCTGCTAAATGGGAAGATCTCATAGAAATATTTTCGAACTTTCCCTTGGTTAGACGTTTGTTTCCGATCCGACGACCCATCTGGCTGCGCCAGGGAGGTTTCCGATGTAATTTTGGCCGGTATGGAGGCTTACATCCCTTTCTCGAAGAAATGCCCTTCCAACGGCAAGCCTTGGTTTGACCGAAAATGCAAAGAAGCTGTTGCTTCTAAACATCTTGCATACCGACAATGGCGTGAAAATCCTAACACCATAAATCGTAACACATTTGTTCGTGCCAGGAACAGATGCAAAGAAATTATCGACGAAACCAAGGAGGTACACAACCAACGGATTAGAAACAAACTTCTCGCTTGTCCCGACAATTCAAGGTTCTTTTGGTCGGTCGCTAAGGCAGTTAGTCAGAATTTCACCAAATCCACCATACCACCACTCACACGGCCAGATAATTCTATTGCAACGACACCTGTTGAGAAAGCGAACTTGTTGGCTGAACTCTTTGCTTCACATTCTACTGTCGATTTCCAAGGAAAAACACCACCTACTATTCCCATAGTGCAGTCAAGGATGCCCGATGTTGTCTTCAGACAGCGTATCATAAAGCGTATTCTGATGAAGCTAGACACCAAAAAGGCTTCTGGCGCTGACGGAGTACCTGCCATAGTTCTTAAGAACTGTGCGAGGGAATTAACACCAGTTTTCTGTAGACTTTTCAACCTATCATACAGAAAGGGAATATTTCCTTCCTGCTGGAAATGTGCTACAGTTCAGCCGATACCTAAAAAAGGCAAGACGACCTTGCCAAATAACTACCGACCAATCGCACTGCTTTCAATAATCTCGAAAGTCATGGAAAAGGCAATCAATCAGCATCTTCTAAAATATCTTGAAGGATTCAACATTATTAGCGATCACCAATATGGCTTTCGTAAAAATAGATCAACAGGAGATCTTCTGACTTATGTAACACATGTTTGGAACAACGCAATTGAACACTTTGGAGAATCTCGAGCGGTTGCTCTTGACATGACCGTGTTTGGCACGATGAGCTGTTGGCTAAGCTACGTTCTTATGGTATGTCGGAAAAGTTCTGTTTGTGGCTCTCATGTTTCCTCAGAGAGCGTTCTTTACGAGTGGCAGTCGACGGATTTCTTTCTAACACCTTCACTATCAACGCCGGTGTACCCCAAGGTTCCATACTCTTTTTCTCATTTACATTAACGATCTGCTGAAAAAGACCGAGAATCCAATTTACAGCTTTGCAGATGACAGTACACTTATCTCTTCATTCACTTTGAACGCTCGGACATCGGCTACTCAGACGAATATCCGCAGACAGCAGGAAGTCATTCAACTTAACAAAGACCTGGAAGAAATTCTATCTTGGGGTGACAGTAACCAAGTGGAATTTAACGCTACAAAAACCCAGGCGGCAGTTTTTTCTAAAAAAGTTAACGTTGCTGAACCCGACATAGTTATGTCGGGGCACTCCATTCCTCTAACATCGTCACTCAATTTGTTGGGCGTTAATTTGGGAGCAAATATGTCCTGGCATGAACATGTTGCAGGCATAGCAAGGAGAGCTTCTCAAAAGTTGGGAATATTATTTCGAACCAGAAAGCTTTACACTCCACAACAACTGTTAATTCTTTACAAAGCTCAGATTCGACCAACTATGGAATACTGCTCCCATGTTTGGAGCACCGCTCCCAAACATACACTGCATTTGTTGGATTCTATTCAAAGAAGAGCTGTTCGTCTGATTGGAGACCCGGAACTGACCGTCGGCCTTGATTCGCTCGAACATCGAAGAATGGTTGGCGACTTGAGCCTATTCTACAAGTACTTTCATGGAAAGTGTTCAAAGGATGGGGCCCCCTTAATTTCTCCCAGAGCGGTGCATGTTAGAAGTACACGCCGCGCTAATTCTTCACATCCACATGAGGTTCAGCTTGTTACTCCTCGTACAACGCTTTTCAAGCAGTCTCTTATATGGAGAACATCATTTGGAATAATTTGCCCAGGACTGTGTTTCCCACCGAGTACAATCTACAGCGATTCAAGAACAACGTGAATCGCTTTCTCCGCACACGTGTCGCTCCTGTAGCGCTTTAGGGACTTCCCTGTAGCACGTGTGCTAGACCCATAAAAAAAAAACAAAAATGCAAATTTAAAACGTGAAATCTGAAAGTAAGTACGATAATGACGCGATTTGATTCATACAGTTCTGTAATATTTATTCTATTATAGTCAGCGGAAAAACTCGCAGTACTGTTTTGGATATACGGTGGAGCTTATGTAACTGGTAGTTCTTCCAAATCAGTTTTTGGTCCAGATTTTTTAATTGAAGAAAATGTTATTCTCGTAACTTTCAACTACAGATTGGCTCCGTTTGGATTTTCTCTCTACGGGTGATGAAGCAATTCGAGGTAATGCTGGATTGAAAGACCAAAATTTCGCATTAAGATGGACATATGAAAATATTGCTCTTTTTGGTGGAGACCGCGCAAAAAATAACAATTTTTGGACAAAGTGCAGGTGCAGTCTCAACAGCTTTTCATTTACTGAGTAAAAAGTCAGCAGGTAAGCCTCAAAATAATGAAATAGAATGTGAAAATTCGGTTCCAGAATATTGTTTCCTTTTGTTTGGTAATGAAGTTTTCGACAGAAAAAGACATATGGAAATGCTGACGTAAGCGTCAGAATTCATACGTCATCAAACTACTCCACGTTGTCTGATATGTATATATACATATATATATATATATATATATATATATATATATATATATATATATATATATATATATATATATATATATATATAGATATATACCACTATTATACTTCAAATTTTAGGTCTATTTAGGGCAGCAATTGTCGAAAGTGGATCAGCTCTAAATCCTTGGGCTGTCGGCCAAGATCCAAAAGCGTATACTTTTGCATTGGCTGATATATTACTCGGAGGAAGTAATTATAAAAATGATACTCAGAAATTAAAACAATTTTTACAAGAAAAGACAACCGACGAAATAATAAATGCAACTCTTGCTACAGCTGTAAATTTATCCATGTGGTCATACCATTTAATTACATTATAAAAATAAATTCATACACACACCTTTATTGTCTTATTGTTACAACAGTAAATATATAAGGCTTGTACCTAGTTACACAAAAACGTATATATATATATATACGATATTATTAAGAAAACTGCAGGACTACCGTGGCTAAAGATATATATATATATATATATATATATATATATATATATATATATATATATATATATATATATATATATATATATATATATATCTATATATCTATATATCTATATATCTATATATATATATATATATATATATATATATATATATATATATATACTCTTGACATATCCAAGGCATTCGACCGTGTTTGGCACGATGGACTGTTGGCTAAGTTGCGCTCTTATGGTATGTCTGAAAGGTTCTGTTTGTGGCTCTCATGTTTCCTCAGAGAGCGTTCTTTACGAGTGGCGGTCGACGGATTTCTTTCTAACACCCTCACTATCAACGCCGGTGTGCCCCAGGGCTCCATACTGTCTCCTACTCTCTTTCTCATTTACATTAACGATCTGCTGGAAAAGACCGGGAATCCAATCTATAGCTTTGCAGATGACAGTACGCTTGTCTCTTCATTCACCTTGAACGCTCGGACATCGGCTGCTCAGGCGAATATCCGCAGACAGCAGGAGGTCGTTCAACTTAACAAAGACCTGGAAGAAATTCTATCTTGGGGTGACAGTAACCAAGTGGAATTTAACGCTACAAAAACCCAAGCGGCAGTCTTTTCTAAAAAAGTTAACGTTGCTGAACCCGACATAGCTATGTCGGGGCACTCCATTCCCCTAGCATCGTCGCTCAATTTGTTGGGCGTTAGTTTGGGAGCAAATATGTCTTGGCATGAACATGTTGCAGGCATAGCAAGGAGAGCTTCTCAAAAATTGGGAATATTATTTAGAACCAGAAAGCTTTACACCCCACAGCAACTGTTAATTCTTTACAAAGCCCAAATTCGACCAACTATGGAATACTGCTCCCACGTTTGGGGCTCCGCTCCCAAACAAAACACTGCATTTGTTGGATTCTGTTCAGAGAAGAGCGATCCGTCTGATTGGGGACCCGGAATTGACCGGCGGCCTTGATTCGCTGGAACATCGAAGAACGGTTGGCGACTTGAGTCTGTTCTACAAGTATTTTCATGGAAAGTGTTCGAAGGATGTAGCCCGCTTAATTCCTCCCAAAGCGGTGCATGTTAGAAATACACGTCGCGCTGGTGCTTCGCATCCGTATGAGGTTCAGCTTGTTACTCCGCGTACGACGCTTTTCAAGCAATCTTTTTATATGGAGAACGTCATCCCTTTGGAATAATTTGCCCAGCGCTGTGTTTCCCACCGAGTACAATTTACAGAGATTCAAGAACAACGTGAATCGCTTTTTCCGCACTCGTGCCGCTCCTGGAGCGCTTTAGGGACTTCCCTGCAGCACGTGTGCTAGACCAATAAAAAAAAAAAAAAAAAATATATATATATATATATATATATATCTTTAGCCACGGTAGTCCTGCAGTTTTCTTAATAATATCGTACCATCTTGTTTGTGGTCTTCTAGCCCATAAATAAGAAATTTTCTTGTTTTTTAAAATATGTGATAATTTTCTGAAACCTGCCCACGCTACTCTGCATTCTATTTCTATTTCTTTGCTTTCCTTATCCGGTGTTGTTGTTATTTGTACGTATATGTACTAACGTTCCCTATTGGGGTTTCTCATAATATTATTTGTAGGTTCCCTGGGCACACTGTTTCTGTTTTATTTAGGTTCATTTTTAGACTCACTGCTCTTGTTTTGTTTTCTAGTTCTATTAACGTGGTTTTTAGTTCTTCTATCTTCACTGCAATCAGGACGATGTCATCGGAAAATCGGCGTTCTTCACTTGAGATTTGCCGATGACGTCGTCCCATTATACATAATATTTGTAAGGCAAGAAATTTCATAAATATTAGGATGAAAATCTGTTGCAGATTTTATAGCTTTCTGCTACTAGTTTACTTTGTTATGCATATGACTATAACAAACATATTTGCTTGAAAGTTAACACCTAAAAAGTAAAGATCCTAAAGGAATAAATTGGGATCTTTTCACGTTTCTTGCATTTTTTTTTGAAGTATATTATTAATTTAATTTTTTTCTAGTTTTTTTCTAAAGGGTTCGGGAATAAAAATATGAATTTATTTAGGGACAAGTTTATCCTACATTGGAAGTCGATGGCGAAGAAGCGTTTATCACTGAATCTCCATATGAATTATTGGAAAGCGGAAGATTTAACCAAGTCCCAATAATAACTGGCATCTGTTCTGAAGAATCTTTAATGTTTCTTAAAGGTAAGCTTATATATAGGTTTCTTTAAATAGTAATATTTATAGGTGTCGATTTTAGATATAGAATATGCCATGCAATTGGCACAGACCTACGATACTGATTCTGGAAAACTTATTCCAACAGACCTTTACCCCCAATTCAACTACGGAAGGAGCTGTCGGTGCAGCTATACGAGATATATATCTTCAAGATGGGGAAACATTTACAAATAATTTAGAATCTCTCGCAAAAGTAAGTCACATATTTTCTCACTTTAATTATATTTAGTTAGTTTCCCTATGTTATATATATATATATATATATATATATATATATATATATATATATATATATATATATCTATATATATATATATATATATATATATATATATCTATATATATATATATATATATATATATATATATATATATATATATATATATATACATATATATATATATATATATATATATATATATATATATATATATATATCTATAATATATATAAAATGCAACGTCTCTCTGTCTGTAGTCTGTTTGTCTGTTAGTGCGCTTATCACTGGAGAACCATTTATCCGATTTACGTACTTTTTTTTTTTAAAACATACATATGTTCTCTGGCCAGGTTATAGGCTATATTTTATTACGATAGGTAGCATAAGGAATGAGTAGTGACGTAAAATAGTAAATGATGTCGGAAAAAAGTCCGCCGCTAGCGCGTTACCTTGCAATACACCTCCTAAACCATTAAATATGGAACAATATTATGTAGTAGAGAATATCTATAATCTATAATCCATAATATATATAAAATGCAATGTCTCCCTGCCTGTCTGTCGGTCCATTAATGCGTTTATCACGCGAAAATCACTTATCCGATTTATGTGTCTTTTTTTTAAATTCATACATATATTCTTTGGCCAGGTTATATAATAATAATAATAATCTGTATCTATAATATATATAAAATGCAACGTCTCTTTATCTGTCTGTCTGTCCATTAGTGCTCTTATCCCTCGAGATCCACTTATCCGATTTACGTGATTTTTTAAATTCATACATATGTCCTCTGACCAGGTTATAGATATATATTTTATTACATCTATAACATATATAAAATGTAACGTATCTCTGTCTGTTTGCCCGTTTCTGCTCTTATCACTGGAGAACGACTTATCCGATTTACGTGCTTTTTTTTTTAAACATGCTAAACCATTAAATATGGAACAATACCATGTAGCAAAGAATATCTATAATATATATAAAATGCAACGTCTCTCTGTCTGTCTGTCTGTCCGTTAGTGCGCTTATCACTGGAGAACCACTTATCCGATTTACTTGCTTTTTGTTAAACATACATATGTTCTCTGGCCAGGTTATAGGATATATTTTATTACGTTAGGTGACTTAAGGAATAAGCAGTGACGATAATAGTGAATCAAGTCGGAGAAAAGTTTGCCGCTAGCGCGTTCTCTTGCAATACACTGCCTAAAGCATTAAATATGGAACACTATCATGTAGCAAGAATATAATATATATAAAATGCAACGTCTCTCTATCTGTGTGTCTGTCCGTTAGTACCCTTATCACTTGAGAACCTCTTATCCGATTTACGTGTTTTTTTTAATTCATACATTTGTTCTCTGGCCAGGTTATCTATAATCTTCTATCTAGAATATATATAAAATGCAACGTCTTTCTGTCTGTCTGTCTGTCCATTAGAGCGCTTATCATTTGAGAACCACTTATCCGATTTACGTGTTTTTTATAAATTTAAACATATGTTCTATATAATTCGATATAAGTCTAGATAATGGGAGATAAGCAGAAATAATGGGAGATAAGTCGAGATAAGGCTCAATAATGGAAGACAAGGTGAGATAATGGGAGATAAATATAAATAATGAGAGATAAGGAGAAATAATGGGAGATAAGCAGAGATAAGTCTAGATAATGGGAGTTATGGTGAGATAATGGCAGATAAGGAGAAATAATGGGAGAAAAGGAGAAATATTGAGAGATAAGTCGAGATAAGCCTAGATAAAGGGAGATAAGGTGAGATAATGGGAGATAAGGAGAAATAATGGGAGATGAGCAGAGTTAGG
>CM032447.1:94052507-94125007 GCA_019049505.1 Pachyrhynchus sulphureomaculatus | reverse complement strand
ATATATATATATATATACTTTTCTAGTGTTTTTAGAGTCCTCACAGTGGTGTCTGTCTGTCTATCTGGACATCTGGGCTGCCTGTCTGTCCGTCCGTCTGTCTATCTGTCTCTCCATTTGTCTTTCAGTTTGTCTATCCGTCTGTCACAACCGATTTTCTCCGAAACTATTTGACATAGAAAGTTGAAATTTGGTGCTAATATAAGCATTGATGGTCTCATTGAGTAGTGTAGTTTTGAAATTTAAATTTTGACTTAAGGGGTTAGTTTTGGAGGTGAAATCCGAAGTGAAAAAAACATTTTTACCAGGTCATTGAGTGAGGTATCAAATGAAAGCTTGTAAAAATACGAGTTCAAAAATATATCTTCTTCTTAGTAATAATAGGACGCTGTCCTGTTTGATTTTATGGGTTCGGTTGTGATTCCATTGATGATAATATCCAGCTTTGGATCCATTTTTATTGTGGTCGGCCCGGTTGTCTCTTTCCGGGTGGCTTGTTATCTTTACATGTCTTTACCAGTCTTGTATTTTTCATGCATTTGATGTGCTCGTTCCATCCGAACTAGATTATACTATACTCTATATCAACCCTGTATTTAATTTATGATTTATAAAGATCCAACAAATATTTTTCTAGGAATCATCTACAATTATATCACGGAACTTTTAATTCTGTTCCATTGTTATAAAATTGGACGCAATATCAGTCAGTTCATAAATGCTTTCACTGCCATATATACGTTGAAAAAGTTATTTATGAAATAATATTCTATGTAAACAAACAGTAACGTCGTTCGCATGGTTTTTACTAAAATTGTTTGGGCACAGACTCCCTGCACAGAGATGGCTCAGTTTTTCTATTACAGCTTTGATGAAAATAAACTGTGTGTTGGCATATTTTTGTGCATATGAGATACTTAATTCTCGTTTCTTGTCTAGATAGTGAAATCATCTCACTTGCCGTTGAGAATGTAGAAAATAGGAAGGAAACTTTTTTTTATTATAAATCCTCTTCTGTGAAAAACGGTCATTCCCTTATACTTTATATTTTTATATTCAGCATAAGTTTTAGAGTTTCATTATAGGTGGGGTTTTTTTGTTTGTGAAAAATCTCCCTTCATCTGGTCAATCTTTTAGTTAAGTGTTTTGTGGGGATCTAAGATTTAAAAATTCGAGTTTAAAAGGATCATATATATATATATATATATATATATATATATATATATATATATATATATATATATATATCACATATCATATTTTATGAGGTGTTTTTGGCGTTGTTCAAGGAAATAACTATTCAGCCAGCTGCTGAGTTTTATCTTCATATTGACATAAACAGAAAAAATCAAAGTTTGTGCCAAAGGAGCTTCTTTTAAGAATTTCGACATGAAATTATGAATCGTTCGGAGTTATTTCCTGGAACCAATCCTCTTGTTATTATTTCTAAATAACCAACCCTAACTTGTAACCGACGATAATAATGCATCTTTAATAATGACAAAATAGGTCCTTTTATTTAAGCTTTCAAAATAAAGAATTATTAACCAAACATTTTCGCCGAAGAAATAATTTTTAAACTAAATCCACATTGGTCTTTAACTCGAGAGTTAAGAAGTCGTTTTAAAGCAAAAATCGAATCCTTTGGCAATACAATATTTGTAAAGCGAAAAATATTGTAAATATTAATTTTCAGCAAAACACCGCAATCTTGTATGAATATTTTCATTCCACCTAACATTTTAACTTTAATACAATTATACATTTTAAAAACAAATTTAGAATAGAAATCACTTAAATGTGTTTGAATTCTATGGCAAAACTTATATTTACAAAACGGGCAATGACCAGTAATTAAAAACCAATAATCATAAAATAGCATTTTCCAAAAAGTCGTTTAATACTTGGCTATTTTGCTTTCCACCTCCAAAGGACATTTTCTTATAGAAACCATTTAAAATATTTAATATTTACAAAAAGTACATTATTCTTTATGTGAAATCAATATACGAATATCAAAATTTGTAAATATATTAAAATACAATGTATTTTATTATATGTATATATTTATATAATACCGATGTATTTTATGTAATCTCGACTGTAATCCTGTATAGTGGCTGAGAATGGTAAATATTATTTATGTACTTGACTTGACTACAACAAAAATACTCCTCAACAGAAAAGTTTTCTCAATTTAGTTTTAGTTTTCAACCGACGACGGCTTTTCCAGAGGATTTCTCAAACTGGCTGAACTCTCATCTAATTTCATTCCAGTGTATCTTTATCAGTTTGTCTATTATGGCAGACCCATCACACCAGCATTTATCGACGGTAAGTTGAAATGAACAAGATGTTTATTTAAGTTAACACTTACTTAAAAGGAAATCTGGACTATTAAATATATAGACTACTATGGGATTATGGAATCTTTGGCAAAATAGCACTTCTCCACAGTTATAACCCCCACACCAAACACTTTATTTTTACACTCAAGGTGCGTTTCGCTAGCTAGGTTAGCATCAGCAATCATTTACTGATGATGTTAACATGGATAGCGAAACGTGCATCGAATATTAAAATAAAGTGTTTGGTGTAGTGATTAATATCCAGAGTTTAACTATAAAATATTTGTAGTAAAACAATAAAGTGTGAAATAAAAAGTGTTCATGGCATACACCCCAGTACTTATTATTTACTAAACATAATATCATCTAAATCTTACTTTACGTTCCCAGCACTTTTCTAAGCGAGCAGTGAAATTATCGATCAATACCCAGCACATCATTTTACTCAACGCTGTGACATTTAGTCCGATATTTTATATTAATTATTATAGTAAGTAAGGATTGTTACTGCAAATTATTATTTTTGGTTATTTTCGTATAAAAAAACCATCGACGACAAATCTGGGATATAGGGAGGTTAACTATTGTCGTCTGAGCTGGATATTTTGAGGAAGTTTATTACATGAATGCCAGATATGTTTTTCAAGTGCATGATGTCGCACCAGCTTATTTAAATTAAATTCTATGAATATAACGGTAAATAAATTGTAATGCAGGTATAAAGAAAATCTTAACAATCTCTATATATCGCTCCAAATTAACAGTTGTTGTACTCTGCTACGTCTGTTATCCTCAAAGAAATTTGGGACGATTATTTTATGCCCACGATATGATACAAGCCATCACTATAGAGGCTGTAAAGATTTATGTGTTATGTATTAGTTTGGAATTTGGAATGGAATAAGCGAGTAAATATTGGATTAGTAAAGCTGGCTCTGAAAGTGAACAATATCAGTCTATATCGTGCACCGGCTGTATATTACTCTGGATCTTTTAACGTGTTTCATGGTATTTGATTACTTGCATATTGGGAGCTTAGAATTTTCACAAACTGACACTCTAACACATTCTAGCTTTAAACTTCTTCACCCACTTTTATTCAGTTGAATATTTAGGGCTACAAGTATGATGGTTAAATGATACTGATAGCGGAATTCTCGTAGTTGACCGATGAGACGTTAGGTAGTAACCAAATTTTCAGGGGCCGGGGTTAAACCCAGTAACCAGATGGCACCTATTCCGACTGTTGCATTTACGCAAAGATTCCATCAAACTTAAAAATTATTTTATGTGACACGCTAGATAAAAACAACATTATTTTATTCTGTATATTTTCTTAGTTATTTAGAGTTTATGTTGTTGACATTTAAAAGTCAAGTCAAGTACAAGTCGGACTTGCGCAATTAATGTTCAGTATGTTGATTGTTTTTGAAATAAAAAATTTTGTTACGGAGGTATAAAATGATCAATGACTTCACAAAACACACCCCAAATGAGTTTATAAGAAAGTTCTTTTCCTATCTTTACTGATAACTGATCACCTTATTTTTTTTTTTTTATATACCTGATAAATTATTAAAGGCAAAGTACTCGTGATTATTTTCGTTCAATCTACAACCTGCGGAGAATATTCCAGAATCTTTTCAAAATTTTTTTGATCAGTACTTTTTGAGATAAGGTGGGGACAGTAATTTTTCGCAATTTTTTAAAAATAATACAAAGAAAAGTGTGCGCAAGTATTAGAGTGTATATATTTTTGAACGTGTATTTTTACAAGCTTTCATTTGACATTCCACTCGATGATCTGATAAAAAAAAAATACTTCCAATTTTTTTTTATTTTACTTTTAATTTCACCCTGAAAAACTAACCCCTTGAGCCAAAATTTAATTTTAAAACTATACGGCTCTGATAAGGCCATCAATTCCTATATCAGTGCCAAATTTCAACTTTCTATGTCAAACAAATGACAAAATCGGGAGTGACAGACGAACAGAGACCGAAGTGATTTTATAAGTGTTCCGTACGGAACACTAAAAAGCACGAAGTCCTATATTTAAACTAACTTTTTCTTGACTAATTTGTACGGGGTTATTGGTTAAAACTGTTTTTTTTTGTAAAGTTGGGCTAAATTTCAAATACGATAGTTAACTGCATTTTAAAGAATATTTTATGGAATGAAAACAAGAATAATCGCGTACCATGTTCTTGAAACATGACACTAATTTTATACTTTTAAGTGAGATACCCTATATATTATTTTTTAGTTTTATAGAATGCTTAAGCTTAAATGTTTGACGTAAGGGTCCGTTTCTTGAAGAAGAAAAAAATGGAATATAGTTAAAACAAAACTTATTGTATTCAATATAAAATATACAAAGAAAAATTTCTGGCTTAAATATCTTTGCGAGAATATACGATGGTAGATTAAACAGTCTTGTAAAAACAAGGTAAATAACCGTTTTTGCAAGAACAAAATGTATTTCTCAACAGAATCTTTATCCAGCTCCGTACATTTGGTCCAGTAAGATTCCAATTTTTTTATACCCTCAGAAAAAAAATGGTTTCCAACTGTACATAATACTGGTTTACAGCATAAAATAATCTTGTTATTCGCAGAAAATATTTTCCCCACCTACCAATTAAGTTAGGAAACAAAAATAACGTTGCGTAATAAGAGCCAGTCACTTTTTTTACCCTTTTCCAATTAGTCAATCGTGATGATACCTTGTGAGTACTAAAAAACAGTGGTCATTAGTTTTCCCACCAATAGAACTATGTTCGCCTTTTTGGGTGTATTTTCACCTTTGCTCTGTTTATACTGCCGTTTTCTCTCCAGGGTGTAATGGTGGATACATGTTTCATCCACAGTCACAGAAGGGCGCCAGAAGTCCTCTACTTAAGCCGCAGCATTTCCAAACACGATTTTAAAACATCCTTCCTCCTGCGTTTTTATTCTGGAGTCTACAAACACGGTACCCATCGCGCAGTCTGCTTTTGTGTTTTTAGAATATCATACAGGATATTATGTACCAGTTTAGACGCCTACCATCTCAGCAATCTCATGAAGTATAATTAGATGATTTTTCCATCACAATACTATGAATTTTTTCGGCTATTTCTTCAGAAGAAACCACAATCGGATGTCCTGAATGTGCAGTATTTGCAGTTCTCACGCCACGTTTATATTTATTTATCAAGTAATAAATGATCTTAGATACTCGTGCAGAACCCAATGAACTGTCTTCAGTTGCGTTTCTATCTCGGTCGCAGTCAATTTTTTGAAATAAAATTGTTTTATCACTGCGTTATCTAGGAAATGTGTAACACCGATCACTTACGATAGTTGCCAACAAACAATTCCGTGTTGCATCTTTGAAGCTTTGAACACAACCGTTTCGTAGAAATTTTTTACTCTCGTATAATCACATTTTAACTGAAACGACGCTCCAACAAAATAAAATAATAACATAAGGTTAAAACTACCAGACAAATTATTTCTTAGAATCGACCATTTTAAATTGAGACTTATTGTGTATAATTGTCTATTTTAGATGGTTTACTGTCAAGTTTTTTATTCTTTTAATTTATCTACAGGTAAATTAAATTTAAAAAAATTAATAAAAGAGCCCCGTAATCTTTCACATCTGCCAATTTATAAGGAGAAAGTTTGATATAAGGGATCGGTTACTACGCAAATGTTATTTTGTATTATTATGTAATACTAAAATTTTCACTAATTTTTGTTATTGTTGCATATTTATGAAAAAAAATCGTTGTCTATTGTTTAAGATACCACATCAAACCTGTATCGTTCATGGAGTTTCGCTCAGAAGTGAAACTCTCTTCCATTAAAATTTTTGGCTGTTGAAAAAATTTACTTAGCTTTCCAAATTATATTATAAAATAATTGCAAATCTGGTTCCATATGTTGCTTTAAGTTTTGACAAACGCTTAAACGTAATTCTTTGTTTTTCTGTGTGTTTTGAAAAAATTTCAAGCAGCAACTATTACAGAACTTTATGAGATTTCTAAATAAAAAAGTGATAAATACTGGTTTTCGCTTAGTAATAATACGGTATCTTAAAAATGTAAAATAATTTCCAATTTTTTATTTTCGCCGTCAGTTATACGGTGTTTCAGTTAAAATGTGGTTATACATTATTTGATTATAAATAATATATAAAAATATTTTAGTTGAGGATTTTTTTTTTGCCTTCCGTATAATCGTATATCTATTGTGCATGTCTTTCATTATAACCATTTTTTAATAAATATTTCATATATCTCCGTTTCTTACTCCCTAAAAAACATTTTTATATTACATTTTTTATACTAACACTTGATTCTTACTTTCTACTATTTTCTGAATATTAACATGCCGTTGGTAATTTGTGTTATTGTCAAACGTGCATAGCCAACTTAAAAAAAGTTAGAAAATGCGTTTTTAGTATTGCGTACTGTCTGTCTATCACACCCAGTTTTCTCCGAAACTATTTAACAAATAGAGGAATTGACGGCACAATCAGAGCTGTATAAATGTGAAAGTTCAATTTTGATTTAAGGGGTTAGTTTTGGGTATGAAATCAAAAGTAGAAAAAAAAAATTCTGCAAGGTGGAGTGTCAAATAAAAACCTGTGTAAACACGAATTAAAAAATATATATGATGTAATACTCGTGCAAGCTTTTCTTTTTATTATTTTGTAAAAAATGACCAAAAATCGGTCTCCCCACCCCATCTCTAAGAGTACCAATCAAAAAATTTCAAAAAACTTCTGAAATATTCTCCGTAAAGTATAAATTGAGCGAAAACTATCATAAGTGCATTACGTTTAATAATTGACCTGGTACAAAAAAATTATTTGCCTTGATAATATGGTGATTTTTTTCATGGAAAGTTGTGAATTTAACTGGGACCAAGAGTTATAAAATATCAATACGTATTTGGTGCATTCAGTAATATACTTTCAGTACATTATTGCTTTAAGCATTTGACTAACAACCGATAAAGCAAATTTCCCAGATGACTGGTTACCAACGGATAGGGACCGAGACAAAATCATTTTATTTTATTTATTTATAATTAAACGAATATTTAGGTAGTAAATATTTGTTTTAAACTTGTGCTACAAAGAGTTCTCGGTTTTTATATATTCTTGGTAATTTTTATATTGAAGATAAATATATGACTGATTTTCATAGAACACTTCAGCAATTATGGTAGGGAACACTAGATGTGCAAGTCCGACTTATACTTGCCGATTTTTTTTTTATTTTGCACAATAACACCATCAAAATACATATCGGAGTTTTTGGAGTTAAGAGTTCTAAAACTGAAAATACGGTTTTTAAAACGTGTTTAACTAAGTTAACATTACGTAAAGTTAACTAGTTACAAAGGGGATTTATGTTTTGTAACAAAGTATTTTATTACAAGATTTTTTAGAACATATTTTTCCAACTCATTGAAAAAATGAGCAAAAATTTTGTTCAGAGAAGGCCTGAGTCTTAATATTTAATCTAGAAAGATGTTACATATTAATTCACGGTTTTGCTTTTTTAGGTGCCGAGAAAGCTGGACATTCAGCAGAACTTCCATTTATATTTAATATGACTGGTCTCAGCAACACCACAACTTCTAGTGACATATTAACCCAAAATAGGATAACTAAACTTTGGGCAAATTTTGCTAAATTTTTGTAAGTAGTTTTTTATTTTAGATCAAATTATGATAAAAATTACAGATTGCAAGCTGAACAGGATACTATGTTATATTCATTACTATCTTACAGTCTTTATTATTGTTCAAATTATTACTTTACTTAAACTCTATACTTTAAAATATATGAATTGTTAATTTCATTGAAATCAAATAATTTTTGAGATATTTGAATGTGAAAAGTGATACTTTTGACATTTTATAGCACCTAAACAATGTATTTTGCATAACGCACAACAACTTACTTTTGTCTATTTTAATTTTTTATTTTCTGCACAGAAACACAATTTTCAGATCATCTGTCAAGTCATTTTGACCGGATGTAATCGACAGTAGAAAAACTCATTGTTTCGAATGGTTTTCCAATTGTCAACAGCTTTAAACGCCAATATTTCGAAAATTCTTTAATTTTGGCGTACAATGTAGTTAGAACTGACCGTTTAATTTGAATATCTAGAAATATGTATGATGAGCCATTAAAGAAATATATATAAACGACGATTACCTCGACAATCCCTTGAATATAATTGTGTATTTTGAAAACACGCATTTTATCGGTTTACACATTATAGACTGTATAAAATAGATGCAGATCGAATCAAATTAATCAAAAACGATAAAAATTTATCCAGTATTTTCTAGCTCTAATTTAGGGCTTTATTGACTTAACTAAATAAGGTCTTTGTGAATAATGCTAATTCCTATAGAATAATAAGCAGTAACTTATACCACAACAATTATTTTCTTTTATTTTTAGGATGATAATAAACATACTTTTATTTTTAGAGATCCTACTCCAGATGAATCTGATTTATTCAATAATATAATCTGGCCAACCATTAATTCGACAAATAAGCAATATTTAAATTTAAATTTTACGATCGAACTTCGATCTAATTTAAAAGAAGAAGTTTTTTCGAAGTGGACTGATATTTATGAAACTTTTGGAAGAAAACCCTTTATAACCTACTAACTATAAAGATGAATTTAATTATACTTGTTTTTTTTTCGTTTATTTCGCTTTCTTTTTACTTCCTCCTTTGATGGCTACTGGTTTGCGGATTCTTATTGTAATTCATATAAAATTCTTTACTAGCATTGGTTATTATGAAATTCATGACATTACATGATTAGCTTCTATCAGATAACCAAACAAGCTAAGAATTTTATATGTGCATAGAAATTCGATGACATTATAAATTTAATTTTTATCAACATATGGTGTAAATTTCGCTTTATGGCGGTATTAATAAAGAAAGCTTAAGGAATATTTTTATCTAATCACGCTGTATATATTAGTAGAACCAGCAAAGAGAGAATGGGACCAAATTCCCATGTAAATTTTTTGGTGCCATTTTTTAGCCTTTTTCACCATACACCTCCACTATCAAGCCCAAATTTGCCCTAATATCTGCTATATAAGGAACTTTGAACACCTATTTTCACCACTTTTTATGTAATAAGGACTTTTTGCTGTCTTTTTTCAGGATTTAAGAGCATTTTGACGCTCATGTAGACCTTTTGGGCACATTTCCCCCTTTTTTTTTTCAAAAAAAAAAACTCTATTATTACGAATAAGGACCTTTCGGACACATTTTTCACCATTTTTCACCCCCTTTTCAATAAAAACACCCCTATTATTACGAATAAGCACCTTTTGGACACTCATTTAGGCCTTTTTGACCACTTTAAACCATCTTAAAAGAAAAATATGTAAAATATATTACGAATAACTACCATTTGGACACATTTTTCACCATTTTTACCCCCTTTTTCAATAAAAACACCCCTATTATTACGAATAAGCATCTTTTGGACACTCATTTAGGCCTTTTTGACCACTTCAAATATTTACATACTCTTAAGATGGTTGAAAGTGGTCAAAAAGGCCTAAATGAGTGTCCAAAAGGTGCTTATTCGTAATAATAGGGGTGTTTTTACTGAAAAAGGGGGTGAAAATGGTGAAAAATGTGTCCAAATGGTAGTTATTCGTAATAATAGGGGCGTTTTTATTGAAACAGGAGGTGAAAAATCGTGAAAAATGTGTCCAAAAGGTCCTTATTCGTAATAATAGGGGTGTTGTTTTTTGTTGAAAAAAAGGAGGAAAATATGTCCAAAAGGTCTAAATGAGCCTTAAAATGGTCTTAAATCCTGAAAAAAAGGCAGCAAAATGTCCTTATTGCATAAGAAGTGGTGAAAATAAGTGTTCAAAGGTCCTTATATAGTAGATATTAGGGTAAATTTGGGCTTGATAGTAGAAGTTTTATGGCGAAAAAGGCTCAAAAATGGCACCGGAAAAAATGTAAAATGGAGCTCCATAAGAATTTACATGGAATTTTGGTCCCGTTCTCTCTTTGCTCATTCTACTTATATTTTCCGATATATCCGTGTAGATATCTCGGACTGTTATTTATTTTAACAAATACAAAAGCTTCAGTGAAGGTCATAAAAGTTAACAGATAAAAACACAAATTAATAGAGTAGGTAAATAAGCTGATTTTATGTCCTATATATGGAAATATCCTCAACTTAAACAATGTTTTTATAAATAATATATCAATAGTTGTTTATTGGTTTTACAACGTTATATGCCAAAATGGTAGTTCACAGTAATTAATGTCACGCCATGTTTTTTTATTTTTAGTCTTCTGTACGGAGCACTTATAAGATCACTGCGATGTCTGTCCGTCGTCTGCCTATCAGTCTGTCACACCCAATTTTATCCGAAGCTAATTGACATAGAAGGTTGAAACTTGGCACAATATAAGAATTGATGGCCCCATCAGAGCAATCAGAGCAATGTAGTTTTGAAAGTTAAATTTTGACTTAAGGGGTTAGTTTTGGGGGGTGAAATCGAAAGTAAAAAAAAAATATAAGGTGATCGAGTGGAGTGTCAAATAAAAGCTTGTAAAAACACGTGGTCAAAAATACATATGATGTAATATTTGCACACATTTTTCCTTGTACTGACTAAAAAAATTTTGAAAAAATTTTAGAACTATTCTGCACACGGTGTAGATTGAACAAAAATTATCACGACTGTATTATCTCTAGTATTTCATCTGGAATATAAAAAAAAAAAACAAAAACTTTAAGATCGGAAACAAACGTTGTTGCAAACTCATTTAGCGTAACAATATTTTCTATTTTAAAAGCGAGCACCGTACGGAGCACTAATTGCTCAAGTCCGACTTGGCCGGTTTTTTTTATTATTTAATCAAAATAACCCGCTAGAATAGGTAAACCTATGTCACTTCTAGCGCGTAGTTAGCAAACACCGTCGGGGCTAAAAAAATTGACCGAGAATCCATGAAAAAATGCTGGTAGTTTTTCGTAGTAATACGATAATATGACTCGATTACGAAAATTAAATACGTATCCACACAAGCTAGCACAGTCTGAATAAGGGGGAATTTGTTGAGATTATATGTTAAAAAAGATAAAAATCTATGACGTACTTAAATCTTAATTAACCCTTATCCTGGACATTTTTTAATAAAATTAATAAATAAAATAATTTTCAAATTTCATTTTTTTCTATGAAATAAAAAATATTTTAAAAAATAGTTAATTATTTTAGGTGTTAGAGTAATTGTAAATTATAATTTAATATCAGAGCGAAACTATGTATCAAAATATTGTCTTAATCAGTTTGATTGTAGATTTTTGATCTCAACCCAATAGTCTATATTGGATATACCTAGTGAACCGCTCTAAATTTCCCGAAGTGTTTAATTATGTTGTTCCAAACATAGCCATATTGATGGTCGCTAATAATATTAAATTCTTCTAGATATTCTAGAACATGCTGCTTCTTGGTTGTTTCATAACTTTACCATATTTTGAAAACAGTTCGACTGGTCAATAGTTGTTTTTTGCCTTTTTTGACTATATCCAATAGAAATGAAATATTCCCTTTCTGCAGGTTAAGTTAAAATATCTAGTGAAAATGGGTGTTAGTTCACTTACGTATTTTTGGAGTACTATCACAGGTATTCCGTCAGCCCCAGAAGCTTTTTTGGTGTCTAGCTTCATTAAAATAGGTTTTACTAGTATGACGGGCTGTCTAGAGACAATATAGGGCATCCTTAACTGTACTATGGAACTAGTAGGTGGTGCCTTTCCTTACAAATTGACAGTTGAATGTGAAGAAATGCGTTCATCTAACAAGTTGGTTTTCTCAACAGCTGTTGCAATAGTATTATCTGGCCCTGTGAGTGGTGGTATAGTGGATATCTTGAAATATGGCCTAATGCTTTTAAGGACGGACCAAAAGAACCTGGAATTGTTGGAGTAAGCAAGAACTTTATTTTTAATTCTTTGATGTTACGATTTATGTTGTTCACGATTTTCACACTATTGACGGTAGCCAAGATGTTTAGAAGCTTTTTTGCATTTTCTGTTGAATCCTTTTCCTTTCCTTTGGTAGGGCATTTCTGCGAAAAAAGTATGTAAACTCCCATACTATCGAAATAAATCGGAAACCGCCTTAGCGCAGTCAAATGGGAAATTTATGGTCGTAAGAACCTAACGACGGATTTACGGTACAACTTTCTGGACTGGAGGTTAAAAACAGGTCAAAAAGACAAGCGAACTCTCCGTCTCGATCAGGGATCCGTGTTGCTTTATCAGTAAGCTGAGTAAAGCCCCAACTGATTGCGAATGATTCAGCTTCACGACCTTGTTCATCGGTCGTATTTAAATACTTAAGCCAGTTAATGTTCTGATCATTAAAGTCGCACAGGACGGCAGTTTCGGCAGTTGGATAATAGTATACAAGAAAATAAGCAAAAAGGCGATCGAGGTCTATGTACACACGTATTTTTGAGATTTAAGCATCACCTTAATTGAGCGATTTCTACGGTAATTTAAATAATTATGTTTTTATCTATGAATGTTCACTTTTATGATAGCAATAGTCTGAAAACTCATTCTTCTTAATGTTTTATCCAGTGTAACTCTGCTTATTTTACGTTAAATTAAAACGCTCATTATATTATATGACAATGAACAATAAATATAATTATTTATAGTTATATTATATTTAAAAGGATGAGGAATGGGATAAAAGAGTAATTTCTTTGAGTCCAGAAATATGAGAACGTAGTATTTTTATCTCATCTCCGGTCTCAACAGACTGTTGAAATGTTTTTAATAACGGGACAAACGTGACGTACAAAAATAATAACATTTTTTGACCGTTGGCTAGATGTGGAAAAAATTAACATTTTAAGCATAACTACATTTAATCAAGAATACATATAAGGGATATAAAGGGGTACCCTGAAACCGAAAGTTAGTTTTGTCTTTTCATTGCTTTCTTTAAGATTAGAAACCATTAACCCTAATAATTAATTTTCTGACTTCTCATCACTTCTCTAGCAAACTGGTATTTTTAGCAATTGAAATATTAATATGATGTTAAAGGCATATTACGTCGCTTTGCTCCAAATTCATCATTTTAGGGGCTGTGAAAATGTTAGTTTTTCGTTTTAAATATATATATATGATGTAATGCTGATTAAGTAACAAATTTAACCATAATGCTAATTGAAGTTATTCCTTCCTGTGAAGAAATCGAATTCAGTAATTGTTTTACAGTTTTTCTTTGCAAGGCAAGTACGTTACGAATAGATTTACGTTTTTACACTGTAATAACCAATTTTTTTTTCTGACTTCTGTTTCATCTTTTCATGGACAGGATTTGTTAAGGAGCTATTTTAAAAACGACCTTTTCTTTAAAAATTTTATTTCTCGATAAGAATTCTTGGTTATAGTGTCATCACTGTACCAGATGGTAGAGTTTAAGGAAGAACCTGTTACAAAAAATAATAAAATATATTTTGGATTTCGAGGAATACCTTATGCTACACCATCGATAGCAAATTTATGATTTGAGGTATTATAAAAAAAATATATGTCTATATAAAATTTAATGCTTGGATTTCGGATTTTTCCAAGTGATACAAGCATAAGCATACATTTATTTCAACCTACTAACGCGTTATTTGTGCACTTACAATTCACTAATGGTATTGATAATAAAATCATTAGTAGCAAGTTATTTCTTTTTATATTATAAATGCTGGTTATAAAAGGCCGTTTTGGTAACAAGCTGCGGTTTGATGTTGCAATAATATCTCAGAAAATCTGGGTACGTGGCCTGGTAAAAACTAAATTTATAAAAAATAAAATTCAATTTTATGAAACATTTATAATATTTAAAATTCTGAGTACAAAGAATGTTTGTATTAATGTAAAAGCGAATAAGATACTGTTTTTAATTGAATTTAAGTATTGACTTGTTAGTAAATTTCCTTTCATCAAAGCGATTCTTTTAAAATTAGTAATGATGTGATTTACCACCATTAGTTTGGTGGTTTTTAATTATTCCTATGAGTAACAGGCTTTATATTGGCTCAGAAAGCATAAGCAAAAGGCCCAAAAGGAGGTCCAATATAGCCTTTCTTATGTTTTTAGGTGTGTTATGAATTATTTGTATATAATAAGAAAGGAAAAGTTTAAGTAGCCTCAGAAGGTAGATACCTCCCGAAGCGTATGTTATTAACCAACCTAACAAATACAGTAACGAAAGAATTCTATACCCGACACAACGCTATCTATAAGCTAAGGAGACTTTTGGTTGTAGCAATTTTGAATTTGTATTTATGCTGCCTGTGATGCATAGCAGAACAATCAAATAGTTTTTTTTGCCGTAGAGAATGAAGAAAAGAATGAACGAGTTAAGACATCTAGAAATAATATATTGTTTGGCTTGAAAATATTTACTTAGATGTATCTCAATCTTTCTCTGTCTAACTTATTTTTATTGTTTCTTAAGGACCACCTCGGTGTCCGTTGTCAGTGTGTCACATCCGACTTTCTCCGAAACCCTTTGCCATAGAAACTTGAAAAAATTCGGTTTCGTAAAGGTAGGATGTTGAAAACGGTAATAATATACGAAATGCTCTTGTTTTCAGTGCAGAAAACTCATCATTCACCCCTGCACAAAATTCAATGAGTGATTTATTATTAAATTGTCTTTTGATTTCGCCACTTGCCGTGAAGTCTATGAAGATTTCTTCTTCGGAAGTTGAGAGCCCTTCGAGAGATTTTAAAATGGATCCCTAACCCACTCGTAACTTGCTACCAAGTTATCGTCAGTAAGAAAATACTTTTTAAAATTCTTTGTCAACTAGCCAGATGATTTTCAATGGTTACTAAAACAACTTTCACATATTGTTGTTCAGCCTTGTATGTTTTAACACATTCACCCACATTTGCAAACATTTCTAGGTTTTTTTGCTTTACATTTCTGCTCCACCATTCCAATTTTCTACAAAAAGCATTAATTTTATCACTTGTGTCGAATATATGTGTAAATTCTAGATTTTAAGGGTCTCATTTTAATATAATTTACAACGGTTACAACTGTAGTGCGCACAATATTCAGAGCAGGACTCATTTTCCTTGGATGCCAGAGCTTCTCTGTGGATCATACAATGTGTCCACACACACACAGTGGAGATTTTTATTTCACAAGTGCTTGTACACTTTGAAATCTTCCAGACATTGAATGAGCACCATTGGTATATATTTCGACGCAATTTTTCCATTCCATATCTTGTTTATAAAATCATTTAAGATAGCAAATAATGCGAGTGATATTGCTTTGCGTTCTATTGGTTTGCAGAAAAATCTTCGTCTTCTACTGCTGACATACCATCACAAAATCGAACATGGGCAATGAAATTAGCATCTTTATTACTATCTGTTGCCTCATCAAGCTGAATTGAAAATAATTTGTCACGCAACTTGCCGAAAAGCTGATGCTGTACATCTTCAGCTATATCACCAATTCGACGGGCAACAGTATATAGGTATGGATAGCAATTGTTTGGCAAAATTATCTCCAAACATAGTTTCTACAATCTCAATTGCAACGTTTTACTTTTGTCAAGGCAAGTTTAAGCACTGCATTATATCTATGTATTAAAATTTAAAACTAATTATTGAAAAGGTAAATGTTACATGCAATAACAAAAAAAAAACACATGTGATAATATTGAAAAAGCAGTCTGTTTCTTTCTATTTTATTTAGACATTTTTAAAAAGTATATGTATTATATAAAAAAAAAGGAAACGGAGTAACTATAAAAAATTCCCGTAGCAAAATTACCTGAAAAAAAGAGCGTTTATAGCTGGGATGGTATTAATTGGTTCTTCAACTGGTATTTGAAGATAACTTATAACCAGGCACCATAAATATGTCCTTTCGACTCAAGTTTAAATTGTGGATTTTTCTTCGCAACTGTAACTTTAAAAAGGCAGAATGAAGAAAATTAAAGTTTTAGAATCTGGAGAAGGAACGAAGACGCGATCATCTCGTACCACCCAGATTAACCTGAGGAGTGAATATTGAATTTTTTGGACAAGCTGATTATCTATCGCATCTAAACAATCCATATATACTGTGTCAATAGTTGAAGGATGATAACAGTGGTGAATTACAAACCAACTTTCTTGTATCTTGACTTAGTTAGTGCCTATGGCGGTACATAAGTTTTAATGCATATCCAGTCCTTAGATTAACCGCAATGTATTCCCCTAAACGTTATTTTAAGTCGAGAATCAAACACAAATTTTTGCTACAATTTTTAATTTCAATTTAACGCTATTCTTAACTTAACTGATTTGGGATTTATTGCCAAAATATACGAGGGCCATTTTTTTTCAACCTCTGATCGTGCCTGTAAATAGTCAATTGAGTGCTAGAAAGTAGAGATGCTCGGGAGGCAATGCGCATCTCCCCCACTATAACCTCTGCCACTTTCAACGTCATTGGGTTGTATTGCAGGTATGTAAACATGGCTGCTACGATTGATCCTCCCGCCAAGTGCGAGTTGCGTAGTATAATGCCGAGTATATGGTGCAAATTTTGTAAGTGATGTTGTTGTGCGTGAATGGTGCAGGAAATTTAAAGAAGGCCGAACTGATGTTCACAATGAAGGAGGACAGGAATGCAAGTGTGTCGTAACAGAAGACACTGTTCAACATGTTGACTAAGTAGTTCGAGAAAAGCGGAGATTTTCAAAAGTGAGTTGTGTGTGGAATTTCCTGAAGTTTCAAGGTCATCTATTTACACGATCGTAACAGAACACCTACGCTACAAAAAACAATTCTCTGGCGGTATCACAGATATTATAAATGCCTTAATCGTCACGGTGATTATATCGAAAAGTAACCATGTTCGTACACAACTTTTGATAATAAATTCATATTGTTATTTACACTTGTCTTTTTTATGGACCATCGGAGGTTGAAAAAAACAACCCTCGTATTATTATAGATTTATTAGGGTTAAGAAATGATCTGTTATTAAAAAAAATTTTAACGGTTTACGTCATTATTTATTGTTTTTTCAGACGCGTTCCTATTTTTACTCAAGAAAATCCGTGTCTTAAGGTAAAATAGTTTATATTATCTTTTTAATTCTCTTTGTGTTTCTAGGAACCCCATACCAGAAAATTCCAAGATTTTTGAAAATCTAAACTGGCCTACAATAAGCTCTTTATTACCTATTGAAATTACATGGAAATAATAAAATTAAATAAATTTAAATAATATTCTTATTTCTTTTTTTTTAAAATAATAATAATTCGATAATAATATTCCTTCTAGAGTAATAATTCAGTCATTAATATCTTAATAAACTCATGAACGATTTAGCGTTTTCTTTTTTATCTTATTTAATATATTTTTTGTGCATAATAGCTGAAGTTATGTAATGTAATATATTTAACGTTACAAAGTGCATCAGATTTTAACTGTTATAAGAAATCATAAAATTTTAGACCACTAAAATTGTCATTCATAAAATCATTTCCTGTCAAAGCAATCATCTATGTAAAATGGTAACAAATTTGCTAAGGACAAATTAGAAGCAATGGAGAAAATTGCAATACCGTATGGTAATTTTAATGAGGAATCAAAAAACGGCAGTACAAAAGATAACATTGTACGAAATATGTACTTAGGAAAATAGGTTCAAGAAGATTTTAATCATGTTATGACGACAATTCATTCTGAGTAGCTGTTACTAGTCTTTTATTTATTTGACTTGATTACTCTCATTATTAGTTAAGAACATAATACCTTATTTGGATCGCCAAATATACCGTGACAGCTATTTTTTATAGAAACTTACCTATGCTAAACAGCCACTGTTATGACGTAGAGAATGGATTGTGGCTGTAAAAGGGCTACTTTTGGGCATCACCTATTTTTATTCATTAACTGAGCAAATTTAAAGCGTAAGTATAGTAAAGAATAAGACAAAGAAATTCAGATAAAATGAAACATAAATTTATGTCTACATATTCGTATTTACTTGAGAGATCAGTAAACCCGTATAGTGTTAAAAAAAACATTAAAATATGAAAATTGTGATTTAGAATACTATACATTAATTTGTATCTTACAACAAAAAAGGTTTTAGGATTCACAAAATATTACTGGCTTTAAAAAAAGGTTCATTCTTCAGTGTAAATGAAATAGTTCTTCTCTTGAGGCCGGGCTTCTAAAAAGGGTTGGTAAAAAATCTAAAAAACAGAACAGAAAAAAAAAAAAACGGAGAGACCAAGAAATTGTTAGCAAAAAATATTGAAAACCTCATGATAGAGAAAACTGTAGCCAGAAGAGGAAATGGTGGTAACAGATGTTAAAAAAAAACAGTAGAATAACCCTGAGAAGAAAGGAACGTTGTACTCATACTACCGGCATAAGATATCTGGCTTTTCAATTAATTTTACATTATCAACTCAGGAGAATATGGTCAAAGGTATTTGGGAAGAACGCGGTACTGCAAAATGGCGTAAACCTTCTCTAAAAAAAACCGATATTTTATTGCGAATTCCAGAGTGGAGCAGAGTTTTCTAACCCAAAGTGACAAGGAAAATGTTGATTTTGGGAGGTACCTTAAAAAAAAGTTGAACAGAATTAAGGTAAAACATCTATCACTCGACGCTCTTTATCGAATCTCGCCTTGCCGCCGACCTGACGAAAACCCAGCGTGCTGGTTCTGGCGTTTACGAAAGTATATCCTATAGTAGCATTGAAAAATAGTGCCGAAAGCAAACATTAGAAATTATAACCAAACAAATGTATTAACTTTATAGTGAGATAAAAAAAAAAAATACTACACCCTATTACGCAATGTTATTAATGTTAGGAAACTCAAAAAAATACTCAGTTTAATAAAGCAGTCCTTTAGTGTAGAAAGATTTCTCTGAAAATCTAATGAAATTGAAGCGGCGATACTATTAAGAAACTTTTGTGATATCTTGGTAAAAACTCCGCAGCGTAATATGAAAAAAAGGAAAACTGACTGAGTAGCAATTAACTTTGACTTTAATCAATTGAAGTGGAAATTAGTATTTTAAAACACTTATAAAGAGGTAGCTTATGTGTATATATTTACATATATATATATATATATATATATATATATATATATATATATATAATATATATATATATATATATATATATATATATTTATTTATATGTATATAACTAAAGAATTTTCAATTCAATTTTTTTTTTTTGTGGTTATTAAATTATCGTCCGATAGGTATTCTTTCCAAAATACTAATAATCTGAGCAACTCATTATTATGGTATTCGCAGAGAGCATTCTACAAACTTGTTCCAGGAGGCTACCTCGGGATTAATTAAGTACGCCGAGATTTTTAGACCTAGTAAGTATTTGTGATATTGTATACATAAGCTTTTTGGTTGCTAAAATTACGGCTACAGAAATAAGGAGTAGCTTAATAGAACCTTGTTTAACAAATAGAAAGTTCATTGTAAACTCAGCTTGATGACAACCTAAAAATAATTTAACAAATATGGGCCGCGTATTGGGTCCTCCTATATTCTGGCTATATCTAGATAATTGACTTATCAGACCACATACTCTTCTACTAAAAATTAATTCATTCCTATTATAGTATTTCAGTTACTGGAAACAAAATGATTTAAAGAAATGAAAAGAAATAAAGTAATATATTTCTAAAGTAATATTAGAACTGAATCTAATAGCGTAGTAGTGTAATGTGTACTTTCGGTTAGATCTCTGAGAAGTTTGGTCTACTCTCAGTTAATTAGCGTTTTATTTTGGTCCCATCTGAGCGAAGGAGAGTTTTTAGTTGCGTTTTCCGTGGCAAGAACATGTCGTAAGGATCCTATTTCGACTTATTTATTTATAATATGAACAAATAAAAATAACTGCATTTCTTGTTTAGACGTTGTTCATCAATTGGATATAAGTCTCATATTTTACCACTTTTTTCTTATCTAGGTAATCTGCTGGTTGTTTTACCCACCAAATTTCTTCAATTCGCCATAGAATCTTGGTTGACAGCTACCCACACTTAATATTCCACCCCGAAGCATCTATCTTGTGATGCATACATATACTCTAGTTCTCTTTGTGTCTGGAGGCATATCCTGATCATGACCATCTTAAGAATGCAATTCTTTTTGACAATGTATGTTACCTTAGTTTTAAGCCTTATACATTAAGTTTACAGTCTCTCGGAGATATTTCCCATGGTCTTCTTTCAGTAGATTCCTGGTGCACTATACCTTCAATTTTCATATTTTGTTTTTTTCTTGTCAGGACCTATATTTCAGAACTTTACGTCACAACAAAGAGTATATACTCATTATAGATCTCTGTTTTTAGCTTTATGGGAATTTTTTTAGATTCAAGTTATGTTTATGTTGTTGTCCATTGTTATCGACTCTCTCAAATATATGTAAAAAATTAGTCCTTTTAAATATTTGACCTTGTACTGCAATTGTTTCGTCCTTCGAGCACATATTTGTCATGAATCGCATCTTTATAGTGTTCATCTGTAGTCCTACTTTAGAAGGTTCTTCATGCAAATTACTTTTCAACAGGACCACATCCTAAACAAATAATAAATTATGCAGATGTCCATCATGAATTTTTATTCCCTCATCGTTCAATTTCAGTTTCTTCAAAATATCTTCCAGAAGAAAGCTCTATATTCTCCTTGTTAGATCGTAAACTATGATTTGTTATTTTTGACGTGTTATGTCCACACAATAAAATAGCTTACTAGTGATGAATGTAAGATTAGATATTACTAATGATATACCCTGAAGGAGCCCCAAAAGTTAAATCCGACCTTATGAAGATTTCACTTTAAACTTTGTGTGATTTACTTTTTTTGATTGTTGATAAATAAGTTGTGTGTGGATTAGGAATTGTCGTCCTTGATATTAGACTGTGTTCAATTAAAGTGAATTTTCGACTTTTCGCTTATGATTGTGTGAGGCATATTCAAGGTTCTTCATTCTGCATGGACTTTAGTGTTCTTATTTAGAAGAATAAAGATCCCTGAAGATTCCTCCAAATCACTAATTATACACGGTTCAATTCCAAGAACCACCATTTCTGATCTAACCGAGGTTGTTAAAGCTTCCTTTTCAAATTTCGTCCAATTATCTTGGTCAAAATAGAGTTTTAAATATTCGGGGAACCCTAAGTTAAACTCACCCTTATATCTTAATCACTATTATGCAGAAATATTAGATTTGACAGTTGAAGATATGTATAAGTTCTCAACTAGCTTAATAGTTGCTAAGAGGTTGCATTAGTTACAAACATTATGTCGGGCATCATCGGCTTGACCTATGTTTCAAATGCTATGTGCAATGTGAAAATCCTAGTTTATTATAATTATAACCGCAACAAAGATACATTGTTTATTTTCCATATACTTCTTGTAAGCCGCTAATTTCAAACATTCTGAATATATATTTAGATATAGGTTGGGCAAAAAGTTCTATTTATCGCTCAGCACCAATCGATTGAAAAATAGAATTTAGGCTCGGGTCTAACTGGTTAATTATGTAAATTGTTGATGATATCACTTAGAAATCGATTTTCATTGGTAGAAAAGTAGTTAGTTAGTTAAAATAATCCAATAGAATAGGTATACATATACGATACATGGTACGTCATTGATGGTAGATTGTGATAAAATGTTAGAAAACCTAATTGAGCCAGAAGCTAATATGATTGGATATCGCCAAAAAATAATGTACTTGTTGACAATAAACAGCTCAATCTGATTCATGCAAACTCATTGAGATTAGAAGATAAACGCTTTGACGCTATATCATCAGTTTAAGATCTTTTCTACGAGGCAAGGATGTATAATTATTTTATTTATTGAATACAATATACCTACTTTTTGTGACAATAATTACAACGTACTTCATATATTTTCCCATTCCAATGTTATTGTCTATTAAGTTTCATAATAATAGAGGACCGAGTATCACGTCGTGATATTTTATCTCGGATATTTTAATATATATTTATTTGATAATATATATTTTCTCAAACGTAAGCATGATTTTAAATTTTTTCAGTCCATAGATTAATCTGAAATTTATCTTTTTATACTTGGATATATTAATGACCTGTATGGTTTTAAAAATATAATCAAATTCCTAAATTTTTTCACCTGTTGAAGACTAGCCAATCTGCTGTTTATCGGACTTTTAAGTTTTAAAATATTATAGGCTCTAACTGCTGCCGCTTGGGCCATTTTATCTCGGATGTAATAAGGGAATTTGTATTATTAATTAAGTTACAAGATGGTTCAATAGGGATAAATTTGTCTATATAATATAGTTCTTGAAATGAGTGGTACGAGGAGAGACAAGATGAACCTGGATGTAAAAACAGAGATACATTAGTCGACCACTTCCCATGAAAATGTTTATCAACGTGGCTAAACTTACCCACCGAGTTTATCGGAAAACTGGGTATCCACATGGTCACAACTAGTTTCCCTGCTCGAACTATCTAAAGATAACTGAGATTGATGATATTCTGTTAACTAACATTTAAAAAATAATAAAAGAGTATATAGTCGTGATTATTATCAATATGATAAGTTTTTAAATGATATAAAGATTTCTTGGGTGAGAGAGAGTGGCTCGAAGATGATAGATATGCAGAAAGGTCAACATTCGGGCTCAAAAAATTATTCAAAGAGTTCACGAGTAAATAGTATATATGGGAATTATAGAAAAAGCGTTCAACTTCTAAAAGAAAACAATTTAAATCATTCTAAAAGAAGACTTAGGTAAAACAAAGGTTGGCGCAAAATTTTCTTCACGAACTAAATATCAAGTCACCGTTTCAGTGTGCAAGATTTAAAGTTATACAAACTTCTAGAAATAATCCAAATTTTGCAAAATTAATAGTTATTTATGCCACATAGGTTTTTAATATACCTTCAGACAAAGAACAGGATTGCAGAATGGAAGTCAAAATCAATCAAAAAAAAAAAAACGAAAGTTCTGAAACAAAACAATATAATGTTGATCACTGTTTACGAAAGCTAAAATTTTATTTATATTGAATTTGTTTCAACTAGACAAACTATCAGGGATGTTAATTATTCGGAAGTACTCAAACGTGTGATGAGAAGAATTCGTTGTATTCAGTATGAATATCGTAATCACGACCTCCTCGCATATTCTCTACTTAAAATAGAAATAAAAATAGAGGCAGGGAGGTGAACGATAATAAGAATTCAGGCAATTGGTGTTTGTTACATTGAAATGCACCAAATTACATTATTCATTGTTAGTCAATTTCTAACTCGAAATCAAGTTCATTCATTATATTTACTTGATCGTCATATTTTTTATTTCTTCTTCTTCCGACTTATAGCTAGGCACTATTGCCTGCTTTCTTTATTCCCTGCTCTATAGATCGTCGCTCCATATCTTTCTTGGACGTTCCATTGATCTTCTTCCATTCGGTGACTAGTCCTTTGCTATCCGTACTATCTTATTGTTTGCCATTCTTCCTATATGTTGATCCCATTCCACTTTTTTTTTTCTTATTCACTGGTTTATATTTTCTGTATTACATGTACGTCTTATATCTTCACTCCTTTCTCTATCCCTCAGTGTCTTGTTTGTACATCTTCTAAGAATTCTAATTTCGGTTGATTCCAGCATTCTCTGTGTTATATTTGATTCAGGTCTTGTTTCAGATTTGTAAGTCATTACTGGTCATATTACGCTCTTGTTCTTGTTTTGGTCTCTATTTTTAGAATTTATTTCTAAAAATGATATTATTGAGGCATCCTACTATCCTATTAGACTTGTTAACTTGGTGTTTTGCTCCTTCGTCGATTTTTCCGATACTAGATATTTTGATGCCCAGGTAATTGACCTCCATCACCTGTTCTATTAGTTTATCTTCCAACACCAGCTTGCACCTAATCGGCTTTTTTGCTATTACTATTGTCTTCGTTTTTTCACTTGAGATTGACATATTATATTATTTTGGATTTAAAGAGTCTCCCTGCCTGATTCCAGATTCATAGGTGATTGGTTCTATAAATCCTTCTGCTAATTTTGCGACTACTTTATTGTCTTCATGTACATTCTCTATAGTTTTAATTAGCTCTAATGAGATGTTCCTGCTATATAATGGATGAATAACGTCTCCTATTTGCACATTGTCGAAAGCTTTTTTTAAGTCTATCAGGCAGAAGTATGCTGGAATGTTGTGTTCTATGGATTTTTCTTTCACCTGTCTCACGACGAATACGGCATTGGTGCATGAGCGCCCACCTATGAATCCTTACTGTCCTTCTTCCAGTTGTATTCTCGCGTTTATTTTTATCATAATAGTCTTTGTTGTAAATTTTAGTGTACAGTTTAGTAGATTTATGCCTCTATAGTTATTTAGAACTTTTTTTGCAAATGTCGCTGTTCTCCATTCATCTGGGATTCTATTCGATCTTATAATCCTTTGTATAAGTGTCTGAAGTTGCTTAACCAAAGACTGTTCCCCATATTTTAGTAGTTCATTACCTATTTACTCTTCACCGGGAGATTTACGGTTTTTTAATCTTCCCAGTTTTTCTATTACGTCTTCTACTGTTATATATGTTTCTTCGTTTATTATTATCTCTGGTATTTGTGGCAGAGTGATACTATTCTGTTTTATATAATTGTGTAAGATTTGTTACCCACGTTCCTTTCTTCACGTGGGTATACTCTATTAGTTCTTTCAACTCAGTTCTCCACTGTCTCATGAATTTCCAAGTTTGTTTTTGTTTGACCATAGAAGTCTGATTCTAATTTTCTTGTGTATCTCTCCCAGTATTCCGTTTTTGTTCTTCTTATTAATTCTTGGGTTTCTATCCGTATTCTTTTATATCTTTGGTAGGCTTCATCTGTCCTAATTGACCTGTACTTTAGATAGCTTTCTTTCTTTTCACGGCGTTTCTCTTTTATTTCTGCACTGAACCAAGGTATTTTTGTTCTCCATTTTTTATGTTTATCGACAGTTTTATTCCCTAATGCTTCATATGCAGCTTTTAATACAATTGTTTTATTTTTAACCAACCATCATTTATGTGATCATGGTCATTTATTTGAGCACAGGTCGCTCGTTAATTCTTCTTGTAGATTTTCTATTCTTATCTTTGTTTCCAACTCCTTATTTCGGTGTCGCTTTGTGTTTCTTATGTTCCACCTTAGTTTACACATAACTAAATTATGATCACTTCCCACGTTTGGTGATGTCAAGCTTCTTATGTCTAATATATGGCATGGATATATTTCTCTGTTTGTTGGAATATAATCTATCATTGATCTGTTACCTCTAGTGTCCTCGAATGTTGCTCCTTATGGTCAAAGTACGTATTATTTATTCTCAACTCGTTTGTAGCACAAAAATTTATCATTTTGTCATGTTTTATGTTTTCATTAAATCTCTGAGCAACTCCTGGTATTACTTCATTTCCAACTCTTGCATTATAGTAACCAATTATTATTATTTTTTCGTTGATTGATATCTCATCTACCATTTTCTGGAGTTCTTCATAGAATTGTTCCCTGTCGTTACCTGGTTTACAATTTTCAGGTGCATAAATTCCCACTACATTTGTATTTTTGTTGATTATTCTTAGTTTAACCATTACTATTCTGTCCGATATGTACTAACACTTCAGTTATGTAGTTTATGTATTTCTTCTTAATCATCAGGACTACTCCTTCCTTTGCCCGCTGGTCTTTCGCCACACCCTTCCTTTTTATTTCTTGTAAGGCGCATATTTTTTACTAATCCTAAAAATTAAAATGAAGAGCATGGCATTCAAAAGGCCCCTAAAGCGCTTTGGAGGCAATTCTACAAAATGAGTTAGAAACTTCATTTGAATGGTTTGAAAGGGATATCGAATTAAGAAAAGGATATATTAAATAAAATAATGTTACAACTAAAAAAATTTGTTTCATTTAATTCTTACAGCTTAAAAATGCCATAAATCTATTGAGAAATGTAATTTGAATAGAAATGGAAGAAATAAAAATAAAGAACTAGAGAGTATACGCCATTATAAGTGGCTGATGTAATAATGCTTGGCTTGCTTTTGCCTCATAGAATTTTCAATGGTTGTAATTGTAACTATGCAGTGAATTAAATCGATCAGATCCATTAGAGTATAGAAAAGGTCTCGACGAGGCCATCACTTTGATGGTCATGTACATAAGTCAACGGAATTATCCTTAAAGTGTTATGGTAAAATTTGCACTAAACTGCAGCGCATACGCGAAAACAGCGATTCATCATCAACTGAGTAGTTCATTTAAAAAGGACATATAAAAAGAGGGCGGTTACGAGGAGTGTGACCAGCTGAATGTCATAGGGATATTCTATATTCGCGCCATTCACCGCTTTGGGAAGAATTCAGCGAGCTACTTGCATTGGACAATTCCTATGAAAGTATTTATAGAATTGACTTAGTCTTAAACTTTTCTTCAGTGTTCCAACGTTACCTTTTTCAGAAAATATTTACAGCCTGGATTTAAATTCCCCTCGGATTCTGCTCCCCCAAAGACAAAATGTCTTTCAATAGTTTGAAGTCTGAAATGTATAGAAGTAAAACTTCTACAGATATGGGCATCGGCACTTAGTGGTCGATATTAAAGTACTTGTTTTCAGATTCTCATCTTTAAATTTCATTGAAAAGGTATTTTATCTGATTAAGTATGTTTTTGAGAAAATTTAATTACTTATTTCCTGTTTTTGACGCCAGCTCCAATTTAATGAAAATTTTTTTATCTTTCCAAAACAAAACACTCATATTATTGAATATCGAAAGATACGTTAATCACTTGAACTGATTTCGCAGTTTGCTCTTTGTGAATTGTTATAGTTCTATGAAATCAAATAGCGATACTTGATATAACTTGACGATGTACTTGCCTTCCACTATGATGTCTTGGTCAATGCAACCACCATTGAAGAGATCTTGAATAGGACTGATTTGAAAACACGAATTTTATATCTACTTAAGTATAAAATTTATTACACCATTCATAGTAAGGGTATTTTCGAAGTCTAACTGAGTCAGGTCACGCAGGATCGGGATTTCTGGAGAGTAATTGTTGAGGCAGAAACTGCATAATGTCACCAATACTCCTGTTGGGGTGAAAGTATTTAGAGAGAGAGAGAGAGAAAATCCATTTAATGTATGCATGTTTGATTTATATTATTTCCAAGTAAATTAATATTCCACATTTTGCATTTTTATTATTGAAAAATTGGTTTAAATTTATACAGTACTCGGTAACAATACAAAACTGCTTAATAACGACAAAACTTATAAAAAATGTTACAAACATTTAATTGCACAGAAATAAGCCTTTAATAAAGTATGCAATAAACTTTGCCCTCAAGTAAAACCAAAATTTTTGTTTTAAAACCAGTTTCATTTAAGATCTCCTCAATAATGGCCGCATGGAGCCAAATATGTCAGAAGAAAAAAAAACAAATAAATTGCGAAATAATACCAAGTGTAGTTGTAATTCGTTAGTAAGTATTATTGGTCTGCTAAACGACTCAAAAAGACTACTAAAATAGAAATTCAAAGTAGACGTCGAACAAATTATTCAACCATAAAATAGTCTTAGGAAATTAAAAAAATAATTTAATTAAAAATTATCAGTAAATTGCCGATGTGTTGTAACAGACCGTTGCTTTACTGCTTTGTAAGTCATAAAAAATAACACGTGATAAAACTCCTAACTTTTTATTAAGTAAATTTTATAATACCTATTAGCTTGGTATGAATATAATAATATCAATGCTCGTAATAACAATATTTAATACTTCATGTTATTGTTAATGGTAATGCCTTTTATGTCTTTTGTTAATTAGCTAAGGATAAGAATAATGTAATAATGTCTTCTCTAGCTGACTGCCTATTATTTTATATATTTACTCTCTAAAATTTACCATAGACATACTCTTAACTTTAGGTAGCAAATAATTACTTATTATCCCAATGATTACAGAGTTTGACGACTTCTCGGCTCCATTAAGAAGTTTACAAAGAAAATAATTATTTGTAGAAAGTAGTTATTATACTGAGCTATTAGTAAGTGTACATAGTATATCTTTTATATTCTGTATGATTGCAAATTATATAAAATTTCATAAAAATAAAATATATTAAATAAACGTGGAACTTTATTATATGTTAGTACCTAAAAAAACAAATATAATTAAAAAACTTATCACTTATTATACTTAAAGCTTTATCTTAATGATCATCTACCGGGAGTATATCCAACCGATTTGCGTTGGACAGATTCTATACTATTTTTTCTCCTCTAAGTTACTTCTCTTCATCAAGATATATTCCTCTTGTTATGGTTATACCTTGCTACGTATCGATCAGTTTTATGAGAGGGTTCAATATTCTAGTTAATTAATAATTGGGCGTTAGTCCACAACTTGAAATTTTATTTTTGCATTTGGTATAAATTTTATATAATAGATATAACACTAGACAAAGCGCTAAGCTGTATGCTTTAGCTGACACAGAGAGTGTGTATTTTGAGTTTGCATTCTTTTTCTGAATATTATCGGCTATTTTATCAATGTCTTCTAATTTATTACTTGCGATGTTAAGTTCTGGGATGTTTTGAAAGACTTTTATAATGTTCATTTATATTCCTATCTTTAATTTTATCGCAGTATTCATCGGCAATATCAAAAGATGAGACAAATTCACTAAATGCACTAGATTGAATCATATTACCGTGAGGTAGAAGTATAACTGACAGGCTGTATGCCTTGCATTGTTTTCCTATGGTGACACTACCACTATTTCTTCCACCACTTCAGGTTTTTTTTTTAATCGGACATGAAATTGTTAGCGGTAGCGGTAGCGACTGCGAATAACCAGGTGTTACTAGTGATAAGTTGCAAAAAAATGTCTGTGTTTGAATTGGCAACCCCAACGCCAGATTTAGGTATATCTAAAGAATCAGAATCATTTTATCTGTTTGTTTATTTATTATTTCCCTATGTTTTAAACGGTATTCTATAAGGTTTATTGTTAATTGACCCTTTAGCCAGCTCTGCTGGAATGGTGTGTTTTATGATATTAGCAGAATATAATTTGTCACCTTCAAGAAAAAAATATGTCTAAAAATTGTACAGATATCCAATAGTAAATCTCTCTTAGTGATTTAAGCCTTTTAGGTTAGGTGATTTTTTAAACTCTTTCTAAATGATTAATATGGTCATCATTTATAAAATTGAGGATTTCATGGTCGTACCGATTCCTTCAGTATTAAAAATATTAGCTAAAGCGGGGTACTATGATTTCACATCTTCCAAGAATAATTTTAACCATATTAGAGGGTAAAATTTTGAAAAACTTATCTTGGAAACGTACAACTTCGTCTTCATAGTGTATTTCTGCAAAAAATCGCGTCCTCGAATGCCATCATTTTTGAGAGAATATTATCAGATACTATGTTGTAAAATTTTGAAAAAGTTATCTTGGAAATATATAATTTCGTCTTCATGGTGTATTTTAGCTTTATATTTCTGCAAAAAATCACGTCCTAGAATGTCATCATTTTTGAGGGAACATTATCAGATACTATGTGGAAAGGATTTATTATGTTTTTTTTATTATTTTGTAATGTAATTGTTATTGTACAAACACCTTACGTGAGTTGTCTACTTATGCCATTTAGTTCTATAATGGGATTTATGTTAATGTTGTGGTTTTTTAATTTAGATAATTTTAATAAAGAAACCTCAGTACCGGTGTATAACAAAAGATATGCTACTGACTTTTTGAAACTACTAATTCCATTTTAATTATGTCTAATTTATTATTTTCTGAAACTGGTATTGATTTGCATGATTTGATTTTTTTATGTTATGACTCACGCTTATTTTGATTTGAGTAGCAATAGTTTATTGTATTTAGGAAGTCCCTGGTCCGCTCTTCGCAGTCAAGGCTTCTTGAAAGTTTTCCGGAAAAGTTTCACGAGGTTATTCATTTCAATGCTGGGACAGAGGTTGAGTTGAGAGAGAACGTATATGTAAATTTCAATACTGATTGTTCCAATAACTGGCATTATTCCTATAGTTAGTAAAATCGTGATTTGTATTTCTTTGGAAATGCTGGTTATTATAATCTGAAAAGCTGCTTGGTGTTTGTTGATTAAAATTGTGACTACATCTTTTATGATTTTGATAATTAAAGTTAGGTCTTGTTTGAGAGGTTGGTTGGTATTGGGTTGACCTAGGAGTTCTGTTTGAATTTTGGCTTGAGAAATTTGAGTTAAAATTATATTGATTTCTTTGAATTTTGCTTGAAATTACGTAAAGATCGGCAGTGTGAGGTTAAGTGATTATTTTTTCTTACAGAAAAGACAAGAAATATTTGGATCTGGCTGTAAATTACAAAATCGTGTTTGGTTTTGAATTAGATATATTTCTCTTGTTTTAAATCTATCATTTTCTTCTAATTCGGTCTCTATAGCTATAGCGATAGCTTCGTCTGATTCATAGTGTAAACAGCAATTATATTTATATTTATTGTATATATTTTTAATCCTGTCCCCATATTCCTTAATATTTACTCCGGGTGGTGTTTAATCCGTAAACTGTTGAATTAAAAAATCTTCAATTTCTTCACAATTTTGAAATTCTTTAAATTGGGTTACTTCCTGAGCTTTAGTTTAGTACCGAAAATTAAGTCAGCTAATTTATCTTTTTAATCTTCTTTTATGATTTGCATCATTGCATCGCAATTTTTTGATGTATATACTCTAGTTCCCTTTGTGTCTGGAGATATATTCTGATCATGACCATCTTAAGAATATAATTCTTTATAACAATGTATGTTACCTTAATTTTAAGCCTTAGGCATTAGGTTTACGGTCTCTTGGAGATATTTCCCATAGTCTTCTTTCAGTAGCTCCCTGATGTACTATAAATTCAACTTGCATATTTTGTTTTTTTTTGTCAGGACCTATGTTTCACTACTTTACGTGGCGACAAGAAGCATATACTCATTATAGATTTCTGTTTTTAGCTCTATGGGAATTTTTAGATTCAAGATAAATTTTACTTTTTCACAGACAGCCCCTTCTAGTCTGATTCGCCAGTCGATTTAAAAATCCTGGTTTTACTTGTCCATTGTTACCGACTCTCTGAAGTATATATGTAAATTAGTCCTTTTAAATATTTGACCATATACTGTAAATGTTTCGTCCTCTGCGGACATATTTGTTATGAATCACATCTTGATAGTGTTCATCGGCAGTCCTACTTTAGAAGGTTCTTCATGTAATTATTTTTCAACAGGACAACATCCTAGGCATATAACAAATTAGGTAGATCTTTATCATGAATTTTCATTCCCTCTTCGTTCAATTTCAGTTTCTTGAAAATGTCTTCCAGAAAAGAGCTTTATACTTTCCCTGTTAGATCGTAAACTTTGATTGTCATTTTTGACGTGTTATGTCCACACAATAAAATAGCTTGTATACTAGTGATGAAAATAAGATTGGATATTACTAATGGTATACCCTGAAGGAACTCCAAAAGTTAAAAACTGACCTTATGAAGATTTTACATAGGTTCGCTTTAAACCTTGCGTGATTTACTTTTTTTGATCGATGATAAATAAGTTGTATGTGGATTAGGAATTGTCGTCCTTGGGATTAGACTGTGTTAAATTAAAGTAAATTTTCGACGTTTCGCTTATGATTGCGCAAGGAATATTCAAGGATCTTCACTCTGCATGGACTTTAGTGTACTTATCTAGAAGAACGAAGATCCCTGAAGATTCCTTGCACAATCGTAGACGAGAAGTTGGCAAATCACTAAGTATACACGGTCCAATCCCAAGAACCACCATTTCTGATCTAACAGAGGCGGTTAATTATCTAGAGGTTTTTAATAATTTTATTATTTCTATTGTTCTTCGGTTGATCAAAATAGAGTTCCAAATATTCGGGGAACTCTAAGTTAAACAAGCTCTAATATCTCAATCACTATTATGCAGAAATATTAGATTTGACAGTTGCAGATATGTATAAGTTCTCAACTAGCCTAATAGCTGCTAAGAGCTTGCATTAGTTATAAATATTATGTCGGGAATCATCGGCTTGACCTATGTTTCAAATGCTATGTGCAATGTGAAAATCCTAGTTTATTGTAATTATGACCGCAACAAAGATACATTGTTGACTTTCCACATACTTCTGGTAAGCCGCTAATTTTAAACATTCTGAATATGTACTGAGACATAGGTTGTGCAAAAAGTTCTGTTTATTGCTTAGGGCCAACCGATTATAAAATAGAATTTAGGCTCGGGTCAAACGGGTTAATTATTTAAGTTTTTGATGATATCACTTAGAAACTGATTTTCATTGGTAGAAAAGTAGTTATTTAGTTTAGGTCAATTCAGGTACACATATTCGATGCCTGCTACGTCGTTGATGTCAGATGTTGATAAAACGTCAGAAAACCTAATTAAGCCCGATGCTAATGTGACTGGATATAACCAAAAAATAACCTACTTGTTGACAATAAATAGCACAATTTGATTCACGCAAACTCATCGAGATTAGAAGATAAACGCTTTGACGCTATATCATCAGTTTAAGATCTTTTCTACGAGGCAAAGATGTATAATTATTTTATTTATTGTATACGGTATACCTACTTTTTGTGACAATCATTACAACGTACCTCATTTATTTCACCATTCCATTGTTATTGTCTATTAATTAAGTTTCATAATAATAGAGGACCGAATATCATGTCGTGATATTTTATTTCGGATATTTTAATATGTATCCATAGGTTAACCTGAAATTTATCTGTTTATACTTGAATATATTAATAACCTGTATATTTTTTAAAATATAATTAAGTTCTTAAATTGTTTCACCTGTTAAAGACTAGTCAATTTGCAGTTTATCTGACTTTTAAGTTTTATATAATAGTATAGGCCCTAACTGCTGCTGAAAATCACCATTTTATCTGGGATATAATAACGGAATTTATATTACACTGGTCTACAAAATTTTTTTTTTTTCTTTCACAAGAGCCAAATTAACGGAATATATTTATCTTTTTCATGCTGAGTTTAAATATGTTCTCATATTTTATCCATCAGGCAAGGTTTTAGAATAATTAGTACTTACAAAACACTGAATAATAAATACACGACTAATTTTGTCTAACCTAACAAGTTTTATATGATGATTTTCGGTCATATTTTGCCTTCGGGAAGTCTCTTTTTATGGTCCAGCAGTAGTCGGCCAGCACACTGGGACTCCATTTGCCTTGGTACCTCTTTTCCATAGTAGAAATCTGCTGATAAAAACGCTCACCATGCTCATCAGTGATAGACCTAAGATTTTCAGGGAAGAAGTCAATTTTTTAGGACATGTTGCAGCCCATTTCTTTGTATGAAGTCAGATGATCACTCACTATTTCACTATAGTTTTCTTCTTTATTATTGCCAAGAAATCCACAACAGATATTTTTGAATGATTTCCGCGCTGCTTTTTCCCGTGGATGTAACAGTTCCTTAAAATGTTCATTATCCGATATTAATGATCTTATTGGGGGACTACTTATTTTAGGAAATTTAGATTTCAAATACATAAATGCAGACGAACCTTTATCCATTTTTTTATAAAATTTTTTTATAAGCCCCAGCGTTATGTGTAGAGGAGGTAAATACACCTTTTCAGGATATACTAATGGGGTACTGGACACATTTTTATGCCCAGGAATAAGAGATTCACATTTAGGCCATTGTTTCCTTATGTAGTGAGACTCATCCCTGCTATCCCATTCACACAAAAAACAGTAGAATTTCGAGTATCCAAGTTGCGAACCTAACAATAAAGTTATAACCTTCAAATCACACCAGTTATATTTAGTATACTGAATTTTTTCTAACAGTAATTTCATATTTTCATATGTCTCCTTCATATCACTGTCATGCGCGACAGCTATTTATGGTAATTCATTCCGATTATAGAGTAGTACAGTCTTCAAACTGACTTTCGATGAGTCTGTGATCAATCGCCACTCATCTGGCTGGTGTTGATGTCCAAGAGCCTCCATTACTGTACAAACATCATTACAAAAAACTACATGGCCTTTTTTAGAAAAGTAATCACTGAAATCACTATTGTGTCCACGATAAACGCTTATCCTTGGAGTAGATTCCAACCTTTGAGCCTGGAACTTAAAAGCTCAGCTGACTGTTTAGACAAATTTAAATCCTGTATAAGATCATTAAGATCTTCTTGAGATAAAAAGTGAGGTTCTGATGAACTACTTGCTTCAAATGTAGGGTCACTTCTCTCGCTTTTTCCGTCTTCAGTATGAACTGGGTACAGGATACTCTTCCCTATGTGGCACAGGTGTAATTGCAAATACCAAATTGTGGTACTTGACTGTATATTTTGTTTTGGACGTAATTCCTAAATGGCCCTTCTGTTCCCTCCATATCATAGGGACTGAAAACGGCTTACGATGAGTACCATTTTTCCAACCAGTGAGAAGCCTAACACATGATACACAGCATAAATTTGAGGCCCCGTCTTTATCAAAATCACCAACTTTACACCCAAAATAAAGCTCATAACATTTTTTCCCAAGCTGTGTAAAATTTCGCCTCTGAGACTTGAAGGTGAGTTCACTACACACGTAACAGAAATTGTTTGGTTGATTTACACACTTTCTTGGCATTTTGAAACGTTTATAAAAAAAAAACTTACAAATAAAAACAATAAACAGCACAAAAATAAGTAGATACACGTGTTACCAGACTCACTACAGTTACAATACTGGCTACTGGCCCTCTGCTTGCTAAAAAAGTGCAATATTTGTGCAAGATAGGACATGTTTGAACATCATTAAGACTGGACAGAGTTAAAACATGTTTCAACATGAATAAGTCTGCCTGGTGCCAAATTATTCTGAATACGAATTCCTACTTATTTATAAGAATTATAACAATGAAATCCTAATATAGAGAAGTATATTACACAAAAATCACTGTCACAAGGAAACTAAGCCTGATAGAAGAAATCTGATAACATATTTGTATTCAGCATAAAAAACTGAACTGACCTAATAAGTTTCTTTGTGAAAATTAAAACTAGCGCTATCAGCACAACAAAATTCATATTAATATATTTATTGCCTGATTCACTTGAAAGACAACAAAAAAAAAGATATAAGGCTGTATAGCATAAGACGAGAACATTGCTTTTTATTTGTAACTAAAATGGTAAAAATGAAATATTGTATTAAAATTCCAAAAACTGTACCAAAGCTGCAACTCGTGATATTTACATAATTATTTTTATGAAAGCGTTTAGTTGGCGATAGTTCCAAAGCAAAATATTTCATTATCGAAAACACGTGTTAACGGGACAGCTGTAGGTTGTAGATTCTATGACAACAAAAGTGGATAGAATTTTGGACCATTTTACTGAATCCGGTTGTTATTATTCAAACCAAAAGAAAGATAATAACATAATAAATTATACAGAAAAAATAACGTATATGGTCTGATAACAGAACGTGGAAAAAATGAGCAATCTTGTGACCTAGTTATACTCCAAGCTCTACATTAAATCTACGTATTAGAATTCTAAATGTATTAAGGTCAGTTTAAATAATACAAGTAAAAATAATTTAAGTTTTTATAACGAAAATAATGTAAGTAATTAGCAATTAGTAGGTAGCAAACAAAAAAAAATATATAAAAAAATTTCTACGGAGACAAAAAAAGCACCAGATTATCTTACACCTACGACAGTAGTGTTTGTTTCTTCAACTAGTATTTCAGCCATGTAGGCTACTGAAAAGTTTCGAAAATATTGAGTCTATTTATCATATTGACTATATTATAAGAGAATGAGATATTAAACAGTTTTGAAACATTGTCAATATATTAACTGTAAAAGCGACTTGAACTTGAGAATCTTTAAATAAAAGTTAAACATGAAGATTTGGCAGATAAACCATATTTGCAATCGTATCAAGAGAACAAATAGGGATGCCGTAAAGAAAATTCTTAGCTACCCAATATGAAATATTAGATTCATAAATTAATTCGCCGATCTTAGAAACTAATTTTGACAGTTATATAAAAACAAAAAATGCAGACTCATTTCTCCTAGTAACTTCCTTCGCCTTCTACATAGTATTGCAATCTCTCAGGCTTATGTGGAATTCCATATCGGATAAATTTATCGACCTATTCAAATGAATTTAACAACGATCAACATAAATGGTAATCCGAAGAATCCGGACAATATGCTGCATAAGGGAAAATTTTTCAGCTTAAACTTGAGATGAATTCCAGGTTTTTTTTAACTACATGTAACAGAGCGCTATCCTGTAGCAATATCAACGTCCTTTTCTCGTTGTCAATACTGTTTTTTTTTCTTCAAATGTTACAAGTATCAGCTGTAGTTGAAAAATTTCAGAAGTGGCAGCCTAACCAGGTCGAAGTATCCGATGGTAGATCACCCCCTCCGATTTCATCTGGGGGTTCAGCATTCTGAAACTAGAAAATTCACTTCTGAAACTCCTAAAATTATTTTTTTCATATGCTCAACGATATAGTGTTTTCACCCAAAGTCAAATAAATCACTTAAGTTTTATTGTTAAAAGAAGAGTACGGTAAACGTTGGTTTTCCAATGGCATTTCGTCTACAACTAATCTTTTAGGTTATGTTCATAGTGAGATCAAATATTATACCATGCTTTAGAACTAAATGGTGCTACTTCAAAATGACTACAGATTGGTAACAAAATTCTAATTTTGAAAGGTTCTATAGTCCGTGAAAGATAGGGACCAATAATTAATTTGTACCAATAATATTAAATGTAAAAATTTAACTGTTTTTAATATAACACTTGAAAAGTATATCCGTAACATAAATTAACTGCTGGTTATAATGTTTCAGTGGCGTCAGTTCGACAAAATTAATTCGTATATTTCTAAATCCTGGTTCGAGTATGAATAATTGTATTGAGTCTATTTGTCACATTCATTCTATATTAAAATAAAGAAGAATATCTGATACTATCAAATTTCTGAAATTATTCTAAATATCCCTATTAGCTTAACTACTCTATTTAATTCAAATTACACCTAACTGATGGGCTGAAACTACTAACTTTTATTGGGAGCATTGCTAACCCAGACTACCACATGAAAACCAATTACTCGTTTCCAAATTCGGATACGATTTTTTTTTTCGACCAAACTGCAATTTTTACAGATTTTTCCAAGTAGATAAATTTTTTGTTTATTAAAATAATTTAATTCACTTTCTCGAAATTTGGCAGACTGATCACGATTCTGAGTTGGTCTTTTGATCAAAGATATTTCTGTTGAGAATTACATAACTAGGTGATTTTAAATATTTAAAAAAATAATAAACTTTTTTGACCTAAAATTATGATTTCAATAAAATAAAGATTTTAATTTATTAAATTTGTCTTGGTGTTTATAATGTTATGTAAAAAATTAATGAAGCATTTTAAATTCAAACGTTATGGATATTATCATACGATTTCCGAAAATTCTTTCGTCGACTGATCGAAAGGGTAGCAGCAAGTAGACGAAAGTAACAATTCACAAAAGTACTAAATCAGTGTAGAAAATACTCATTGAGAAACAGCACTGCACAGGTGGTTCAATAGGGATAAATTTGCCTATATAATATAGTTCTTGAAAGTAGTGGTACGAGGAGAAACAAGCTGAACCTAGACGTAAAAAGAGGGATACATTAGTCGACCACTGCCCATGAAAATGTTTATCAACGTGGCTAAACTTATCCACCGAGTATATCTGGGTATCCACAAGGTGACAACTAGTTTCCCAGGTTGAAATATCTAACGATAACTAAGACTGATGACAATCTATTAGCATGATTATTATCAATATAATAAGTTTTTAAATGATATAAACGTTTCTTGGGTGAAAGAGAGCGGCTCGAAAATGATAGATATACGGAACATTTAGAGCGCAAAAAAGTATTCAAAGGGTTCACGAGTAGATAGTATACATGGCAATTATAGAAAAAGCGTTCAACATCTATAAGAAAACAGTTTGAATCATTCTAAAAGAAGATTGAGGTAAAACAAAGGTTGGCGCAAACTAAATATCAATTCACCGTTCCAGTGTGCAACATTTAAAATTATACAAACTTCTAGAAATAATCCAAATTTTGCAAAATTATTAGCTATCTATGACACATGAAACATATGTCAAAATCATCACTGCAATCTAAAAAAAAAACACGAAAAGTTCTAAAACAAAACAATATAATGTTGATCACTGTTTACGAAAGCTAAAATTTTATTTATAGTGAATTTATTTCAACTAGTCAAACTATCAGGGGCGTTAATTATTCGGCAGTGCTCAAACGAGTGATGAGAAGAATTCGTCGTATTCAACATGAATATCGTAATCACGACATCCTCGCCGATATTTTCTACTTGAAATAGAAATAGAGGCAGGTAGGTGAACGATAAAAAGAATTCAGGCAATTGGTGTTTGTTACATTGAAATGCACCAAATTACATTACTCATTGTTAGTCAATTTCTAGCTGGAAATCTGTGTCATCCATTATATTTACTTGACTTTCATATTTTTTACTTCTTTTTCTTCCGACTTATATTTAGGCACTATTGCCTGTTTTCTTTATTCCCTACTCTATAGAGCTCCACTCCCATCTCTTTCTTAGACGTCCCATTGATCTTCTTCCATTCGATGACTTGTCTCTTGCTATCCGTACTATCCTTCCTATGTATTGATCCTATTCCACTTTTTTTTCTCTTATTCACTGGTTGATATTTCCTATAATACATGTGCGTCTTATATCTTTTCTCTGTCCCTCAGTCTCTTGTTTGTACATCTCCTAAGAATTCTCATTTCGGTTGATTCCAGCATTCTCTGTGTTATCTTGTATCGAGTTTTGTTTCAGATGTGTAAGTCATTACGGGTCGTATTACGCTTTTGTATATTCTTGTTTTGGTTTCCACGGAGAGAAATTTATTTCTAAATATGGTATCATTGAGGCATCCCGCTATCCTATTAGCCTTGTTAACTTGATGTTTTACTTCTTCCTCGATTTTTCCTATACTAGATATTTTGATGCCCAGGTAATTGACCTCCATCACCTGTTCTATTGGTTTATCTTCCACCATCAGCTTGCACCTAATCGGCTCTTTTGCTATTACTATTGTCTTGGTTTTTTTAGTTGAGATTGACATATATTGTTTTGAATTTATAGAGTCTTCCTGCCTGATTCTAGATTTATAGTTGATTGGTTCTGTAATTCCTTCTGCTTATCTTGCGACTACTTTATTGTCTTCATATATATTCTCGATAGTTTTAATTAGCCCTAATGAGAAGTTTGTGTTATATAATAGATAAACAAGGTTTTCTATTTACACATTGTCAAGAGCTTTTTTTAAGTCTATTAGGCACAAGTATGCTGGAATGTTGTATTCTATGGATTTTTCTGTCACCTGTCTCACAATGTTCTTCCAGTTGTATTCTCGCGTTTATTTTTGTCGTAGTAATCTTTGTTGTTAATATTAGTGTACAGTTAAGTTGATTTATGCCTCTATAGTTATTTGGAACTTCTTTTTCTACCTTATTGTGCATTAAAATTACTGTCGCTGGTCTCCATTTATCTGGGATTCTATTCGATCTTATAATCCTCTGTATAAGTTTCTGGAGTTGCTTAACCAAAGAGTGTCCCCCAAATTTTAGTTGTTCATTAGTTATTTGGTCTTCACCGGGAGATTTGCGCTTTTTTAAACTTCCCAGTTTTTTATTACGTCTTCTTCCGTTATATATGTTTCTTCGTATATCGTTATCTCTGGTTGTTGTGGCAGTGTGATACTCTGTTCTATTTTATATAATTGTGTAAGATATGTTACCCACGTTCCTTTCTTCACTTGTGTATACTCTATTAGTTCTTTCATCTCATTTCTCTGCTATTTTATGAATCTCCAAATTTGTTTTATGGGCCATAGAAGTCTGATTCTAATTTTCTTGTGTATCTCTCCCAGTTTTTGTTCTTCTTACTAATTCGTGGGTTCGGTCCTTATTCTGTTATATCTTTGGTAGGCTTTATCTGTCCTGATTGTCCTGTACTTTAAATAGCTTTCTTTCTTTTCATGGCGTTTCTCTTTGATTTCTGCCGGGTTTCTCTTTGATTGGTGTTTTTGTTCTCTAGTTTTTATTTTTATCGACTAATGCTTCATATGCAACTTTTAATACATTTATTTTTATTTTTACAGACCATCATTTATATTATCATGGTCATTTATTTGATTTTTTCTTTCTGTTTTCTCTGGTATAGGTCTCCCTTTGATTCTTGATTATGGCTTAGATATATTTCTCGGTTTGTTACAATATAATCTATCATTGATTTGTTACCGCTAGTGTTCTCGATTGTATATTTATATTGCTTCTTATGGCCAAAGTATGTATTATTTATTCTCAACTCGTTTGTAACGCAAAAATTTATCATTTTGTCATGTTTTATGTTTTCATTAAATCTCTGTTTAATTCCTGGTATTACCTCATTTCCTTGCATTATAGTCGCCAATTATTATTATTGTTTCGTTGATTAGTATCTCATTTATCATTTTCTGGCGTTTTTCATAGAATTGTTTTCTGTCTTTTTCTGGTTTACAGGTGAATAAATTCCCACTACATTTGTATTTTTGTTGTTTATTCCTAGTTTAACCATTACTATTCTCTCCGATATGTACTGACACTTCAGTTATGTAGTTTATGTATTTCTTCTTGATCATCAGGGCTACTCCTTCCTTTGCCCACTGGTCTTTCGCCACACCACTGTGAAGCAAGATATATTCTCCTAATATCATTTGTCCTTTCCCCTTCCTGTTTGTTTCTTGTAAGGCGGATAACCTAAACTAACCCTAAAAATTAAAATGAAGAGCATAGCATTCAAAAGGCCTCTAAAGTGCTTTGGAGATAGTCCTATTGAATCACTATTGAATAGTTATAAAATGATATCGAATTAAGAAAAGGACATATTGAATAAAATAATGATACCACTAAAAATTTGTTTCATTTAATTCTTACAGCTTAAAAATGCAATCAATGTATTGAGAAAGGTAATTTGAATAGAAATGAAAGAAATAAAAATAAACAGTTAAAGAGTATACGCCATTATAAGTGGCTGATATAATAAAAAAATATGCTTGGCCTGTTTTTGCCTTGCCATGTAGCCATGCTGTGTTTAAATCTATCAGATCCATTAGAGTAAAGAAAAGGTTTCGATGAGTACATCACCTTGATGGCCACGTACATAAATCCACAAATTTATCCTTTTAGTGTAATGGCGGAATTTGCATTAAAATGCAGCGCATACGCGAAAACATCGATTCATCGTCAACTGACATAAAAAAGAGCGGAGTTACGAGGAGTGTGACCAGCTGAATGTCATAGGGATGTTCTATATTCGCGCCATTCACTATTTTGAGAAGAATTCATCGAGCTATATGCATTGGACAATTTCTAGAATCCTCCAATTTATAGAATTGACTTAGGCTTAAACTTTTCTTCAATGTTCCAACGTTACCTTTTTCAGAAAATATTTACAGCCTGGATTTAAGTTCCCCTCGGATTCTACTCCCCCAAAGACAAAATTTCTTCCAGTAGTTTAAAGTCTGAAATGTATAGAAATAAAACTTCTACAGATATTGTCATCGGCAATTAGTGGTCGATATTAACGTACTTATTTTCAGACTCTCATCTTTAAATTTCATTAAATTTAGAAAAATAAATGAAAATATTGAAAATTACATAATCAAAGAAAAATGTGTTTTTGACGAGAATTTTATAAATACAGTCGACACTGTGTAGCCTATGAAATGGTGTTTAATTGCGCCCCACGTAGACTGCGTCTTTTTGTACGGTGTTAACTCGCCCGCTTTTTGCGGCGTCTTTTTGTACCCTGTGAAAATTGTTTTTCCCACGCTTGGGCGCAATTTTCTTGCAACCTCTTTTTAATTTCTGATAATGAATTGAATGAATCCTGATTTTAAAAGAACTAAAGAAATTAAACACACACTAGCTCAGTTTTCCTTGGTAGAGAGATATGGGTAAGAGATAATTTTTGTACGTCTTTTTGGAATTATTTTTTTATTTTTAAAAAGCCTCAGCTGTACGACTTTTGGGCACCATTCATTTTTTAAAATAGAAAGGATCTAACTTCAGCTAAAAAAATGAAAAAATACTGAAAGGGTGTACTGTTGTTAAATAAAAAAATCAGTTTGGTACAGCCGTCATTATCCTGAAAAGTAAGATAGGTATTCAGTGAGACACTAGCTTTAATCAACAAAAAGAAAATTTATTCATGATTTAAAATAAAAGTTCTAACCTCTGTGTCTTAAAGGATTACAAAAAATTCTAGCCTAACAGGTAGTTATTATTATTAGAGTCCCTAAATCAGACATTTAAATTCTAAACCCTGACTACCCCCGAAAGCGAAGAATCGTGATTTTCACTTCACTTTTTTGTCAGTTCAAATTGCTATTAAGGCACTACTTCGGGAATAGGTCTATTGATGAATGTTCTGGTAACTTACGGTTTTTATTTCGGCTTCTAGGCCTTCGATGGAACACAACCGATTTCACACTTTGTAGGAAGCACTTAGAGCCTACTACGGCTTTACGTTAGAAAAAAAACTTGTACTTTACTTAGCTCTCATAATTGTTGCTATGAGCCTTTACTGCGGCTCAGTCGAAGTAAGCCTCGCTGCGGCTCGATGGAAATTAGCTCGAAGATTAGCCTCCTTGGCGGCTTGGTCGAAACAACCTACTTGGCGGCTCGGTGGAAATTAGCCCCTCTTCCTGTCCGCCGGACTCTTAAATAAACCGTGGGCACTCTCTCGGCAATATGGCTACGCCGGAACCAAAACTGCGGATACTCATATTTAACCAATCCCGGCGTATCGAGAGATTCGGTCACAAACCCGCACAGCACACTAATATACCGAACGGCTTGGAATTTCTGATTAATATACCGCTCGATACAAAAATGAAAAGAAGTACTATTTAAAGTGAAAAATCAGTAACATTACATGGTCTTAAAATCTAAGAAAAAATGAATGTTACAACTGTTTATAGTGAAACTCTATATAGTGAAAAACTCTTTATAGTGCAATTTTTTCAAGACCTAGAATATTTATGATACATAGCAATATATACGGATTTTTTCTTTATATAGTGAAAAACTTTTTATAGTGAAATTTCGGTCAACATTTTGGTCTTTCACTATATAGAGTGTCGACTGTATTAGTAACAAAGGTACAAAACAGATTACTAACGACAAAAAATATAAAATATACTAAATTACCTGACATCATAGAAACTAAAAAAGCCAGAAATGTTACAAATATTTAATTACACGGAAATAAGCCTTTAATAAAGTATGCAGTAAACTTTACCCTCAAGTAAAACCAAAATTTTTGTTTTAAAATCAGTTTCATTTAAGATCTCCTCAATAATGGCCACATGGAGCCAAATATGTGAGAAAAAAAAACAAATAAATTACATAATAATACCAAGTGTAGTAGTAATTTCTTAGCAAAAATTATTAGTCTGCTAAACAACTTAAAAAGACGACTAAAATGGAAATTCTGAGTAGACGTCCAACAAATTATTCAACCATAAAACAGCCTTAGGAAATTAAAAAAATAATTTAATTAAAAATTATCAGTAAATTGCCGATATGTTGTAACAGACCGTTGCTTTACCGGTTTGTAAGTCATAAAAAATGACACGTGATAAAAAATTTAACTTTTTATTAAGTAAATTTTGTAATACTTATTAGCTTGGTGTGAATATAATAATATCGATGCTCGTAATAACAATATTTAATACTTCATGTTATTGTTAATGATAATGCCTGTTATGTCTTTTGTTAATTAACTAAGAATAATAATAATATAATAATGTCTTCTCTAGCTGACTGCCTATGATTTTATACATTTACTCTCTAAAATTTACCATAGGCATACTCTTAAGTTTAGGTAACAAATATTTACTTATCATGCCAATGATTACAGAGTTTGATGACTTCGCGGCTCCATCAAGGAGTTTTCAAAGAAAATAATATATTGTAGAAAGTAGTTGTTATACTGAGCTATTAGTAAGTGCACATAGTATATCTGTTATATTTTGTATGATTGCAAATTATATAAAATCTCATAAAAATAAAATATATTATATAAACGTGGAACTTTATTATATGTTAGTATCTAAAAAAATAAATATAAACTAATAAACTTATCACTAAATATACTTAAAGCTTTATTTTAATGATCGTCTATCAGGAGTATATACAATTGATTTAAGTTGAACACATGGACATTGGGTATTAGTCCACAACGTAAAGTTTTATTTTTACATTTGGTGTAAATTTTATATATTAGACATATCGCTAAAATGTATGCTTTAGCTGACACAGAGAGTATATATTTTCATTTATGACTTGCGATGTTAAGTTCTGGGATATGTTTTGAAAGACTTTTATAATGTTTATTTAAAACAATTTTCGACGGGTTTATAGTCCTACCTTTAAATATCAAAAGGTGAGACAAATTCACTAAATGCACTAGATTGAAACATATTACCGTGTGATAGAAGTGTAACTGACAGGCAGTATGCCTTGCATTGTTTTCCTATGGTGACACTACCACTATTTCTTAAAACTATATTTTCAGGTTTATCTTTATTCGGACATGAAATTTTTAGCGTTCCGGGAAAAGCAGCTGCGAATAACCAGGTGTTACTAGTGGTAAGTTGCAAAAAAATGTCTGTGTTTGAATTGATAATGCGTTTGTCACAAATATCGGGGATTTTATTTGACATTTGGATTAGTGAGACTCCACAATTATTGACAAGGTGAGCAAGAGGTTTTTGTTGTTTGCAAATAAATTTGTCTTTTGTTAACTGTACTCTGTTTGACCTAATATAGCAAATAATGGTATACTTTAATCAACAACAACAATGTATTTAGAAGAATGCTGTATTAAATGATTTCATTTGATGTTACTAGTATGGGAAAAGGCAATATTTTGTAGAGATAAAAAAACTGGGATATTTAATATATATATATATATATATATATATATATATATATATATATATATATATATATATATATATTAGGCGTTGCTTTCAAAGTAAACTTGTAAATCAATTATATGAAGCAGAACATTTGCTTGCAAAGGCTGTAAAAATACAGTAAAAAACTATGAGCTTAGTAGTCCGTTTTAATTCATTGCAATTATACCATGTTTAGCAGCTAAAATTGCATTCGTAGGTGTCATAACTTCGAGTTCAGGTCTTTTTTTGAAACGTTTAACATCTTTTTTCCTTCCTTTTCATGTGTGTAGTTTGGAGATTTTTTTTATATGTACTGGATATACCTTGATGACCATCTAGAGGACAGCTAGGATTATAGAGTATTAGAGTTTCTTTACCGTTCTCGGAAGGCTTTATAAGGTTATTGTTAAATAATATTATTTCTACGTTTGAATCTTGAAAAATATATCTTAGCATGGGATAAATAATTTCCCATTCAATCAAATGATTATAATGATATTTAATAAAGATGACTAAATACTTTCACAGCTAATGTGACTAAATTAATTTTCGTTATCTGTAGGTAGGAATATTTTATTATTATTATTATGATATCAGTAACAGAATTAATCTTTAAATTGTCTTTGGCATTGAAAGTGTCCTAAGATGTTTCTATTTGTTAATTTTTTTCTCAAGCTAAAAATTGCTTAGCCTCGAAATATTTTGGTAAAAATAAAATTAAGGGGTCTGGGTTCTTTATCTGAAAAGGTTAGTGTCAATTTCTTTAATTTTTGGATTTTAAAAACGACATAAATTTTGAGATGATTTTGAAAATCTTGGTAGTTAACTAAGATATTAGTAATTACGATGTTTATCATTCAACTTAGGTCTCTGGATTGGTATTTATTTTACCTGCTCTATTTAGAACTTCGTAGTCATTTTTTTCTAATTTTAATCTAAACCGTTGTCAATCGAGAACCGGGCTCATTGATATTAAAAACATAAATTAGATGTTCATGGTCTGTTATAATTTTGAATTTTGTACCGAAGATGTATGGTCTAAAATGTTTTACTGCCCAGACTGTAGATGCCAGTGCTGGTAGAATTATTTTGTTCGGCTTTATTTAGGGTTCTACTAGCGAATGCAATTGACCGATCTTTATTAATGGCACCTTGGGATAAAATAGCTCCTACTACATAGTTACTTGCATCAGTTGTTATGATAAATTCTTAAGAAAATTCAGAGTATTGCAGAACAGATGGGGAAGTTACACTATTTTATAAGGTTTCAAATGATATATCACATGTATTATCCCACTTAGTCTACATTTTTGTCGTGGTAATTTGGTTAAGGGTTTGGCAATTTAGGCAAAGTTTTTTTATAAACTTTCTATAGTACCCTATTTGAGCCAAAAATGACTTTTATCTCTTTTGCATTTTTTGGTTGCGGAAATTTTGACACACAATCTATTTTAGTCCAGTTTAGTACCATTTTTGGATATATTATGTCTTTTCATAAGAATTCGCATTTAGAATGCTGAAGTTTTAAATTATGTTGTCGAAGTCTTTGGAATCCTTCTATTAGCCTTTTGTTATGTTCATTTAATTTATTTGCATAAACTGTGAGGTCGTCTAAATAAATAAAGCATTTTATACCATTAAGGCCACTTAAGACTGGGTTCATTAATCGTTGAAAGGTATCTGGATTTCCTTTTAGTACGAATGACATTCTATTATAAACATAACGACTTGGTGTACTAAATGCTGTTTTAATATTATCTTTTTCGACGACTTGTACTTGGTTAAAGCTGTTGGCTAAATCTAGAGTAGAAAAATTATTAGCGTTTCCTAACTGGTCTAATATATCGGTAATATTGCGTAAGGGGGATGCATAAGCCCCTGTCGTAATTTCATTAATCTTTCTTAAATCTACATATACGCGAAATTAGGTTTGTCTAAAGAATCAGCCTTTTTGGGTACGACTAATAAAGGACATTCCATGGACTTAGTGAAGGTGAAATTATACCGTCTTTATACATTTGATCTGTTTGTTTATTTATTATTTCCCTAGGTTTAAACGGTAATCTATAAGGCTTATTTTTAATTGGCGCTTTAGCCAGCTCTGTTGGAATGGTGTGTTTTATGATATTAGCACAAGATCATTTATCACTTTCAAGAAAAAAATTCGCTAAAAATTGTACAGATATCCAATAGTAAATCTCTCCTCGTGATTTAAGCCTTTTAGGTTAAGTGTTTTTTTAAACTTTTTCTAAACGATTAATATGGTCATTATCTGTAAAACTGAGGATTTCATGGTCGTGTTTAGAAATTGGTTTAATATTGACTCTAAGTAAAGGAATGGTTACTGGTTCGTTAGAAATATTTAGAACGCTAACTAAACACAACTGATTATGGTTTACCTGTGCTAATGGGGATCCTAAATAGGCGTTTTCGGAAAGTTTTTTAGAGTTAGCGATTCCTTCAGTATTAAAAATAATAGCTAAAGCAAATATTATGATTTTAACCATATCAGGGTATAAAATTTTGAAAAAGTTATCTTGGAAATATATAATTTCGTCTTCATAGTGTATTTTAGCTTTATATTTCTGCAAAAAATCACGTCCTAGAATGTCATCATTTTTGAGGGAACATTATCAGATACTATGTGGAAAGGATTTGTTATGGTTTTATTATTTTATAATGTAATTGTTATAGTACAAACACCTAGGGTATACGTGTGTTGTCTATTTATGTCATTTAGTTCTATAATGAGATTTGTGTTAATGTTGTTTTTTAATTTAGATAATTTTAATAAAGAAACATCAGCACCGGTGTCTAACAAAAGATATGCTACTGACTTTTTGGAACTACTGATTCTATTTTAATTATATCTCATTTATTATTTTCTGAAATTAGTATTGATTGGCATGATTTGGTTTTTTTATGTTATCACTCAAGCTTATTTTGTCTCTGCTTTTTTGATTTCAGTAGTTATAGTTTATTGTATTTAGGAAGTGCCTGATCGGGTCTTTGCAGCCAAGGTTTCTTGGAAGTTTTCAGGAAAAATGTCACGAGGTTATTCGTTTAATTGCTGTGACTGAGGTTGAGTTTGGAGAGAACGTACATGTGAATTTAAATATTGACTGTTCTCATGACTGGTATTATTCCCATAGTTAGTAAAATAGTGATTTGTATTTCTTCCGGTTATTGTAATATGAAAAGCTGCGTGGTGTGTGATGATTAAAATTGTGATTATATCTTCTATTATTTTGATAATTAATGTTAGGTCTTGTTTGAGAGGTTAGTTGGTATTAGATTGACCTAGGAGTTTTGTTTGAATTTTCGCTTGAGAAATTTGAGTTAAAATTATATTTTATTGAGTTTTACTTGAAATTACGTAAAGATGGGCAGTGGGAGGTTAAGTGATTATTTTTTTTAACAGAAAAGACAAGAAACATTTGAATCTGGCTGTAAATTACAAAATTGTCTTTGGATTCGAATTAGACAAATCTATCATTTTCTTCTAATTCCCTCTCTATAGCTATAGCGATAGCTTCATCTGGTTCATACTGTAAATAGCAACTATCTTTATATTTACTGTATATATTTTTAATCCTGTCCCCATATTCCTTAATATTTTCCCCGGGTGGTGCTTTATTAGTAAACTGTTCAATTAAAAAATCTTCATTTTCTTCCCAATTATGAAATTCTTTAAATTGGGTTACTTTCTGAGCTTTAGGTTAGTACCGAAAATTCAGTCGGCTAATTTATCTTTTTGATCTTCTTTTGTGATTTGCATCATTGTATCGCAATTTTGTGATACGTATACTCTAGTTCTCTTTGTGTCTGGAGACATACTGATCATGACCGATCTTAAGAATATAATTCTTTAAAACAATATATGTTACCTTAATTTTAAGCCTTAGGCATTGGGTTTACGGTCTCTCGGAGATATTTCCCATGGTCTTCTTTCAGTAGCTCCCTGATGTACTCTACCTTCAATTTGAATATTTCACTACTTTACGTGACAGCAGGAAGCATATATTCATTACAGATTTCTGTTTTTAGCTCTATGGGAATTTTTAGATTCAAAATATATTTTACATTTTCACAGACTTCTGGTCTGATTCGCCAGTCGATCTAAAAATCCTGCTTTTGTTTGTCCATTGTTATTGACTCTTTGAAGTATATGTATAAATTAGTCCTTTTAAATATTTAAACATGTACTGTAATTGTTTCGTCCTATGCGGACATATTTGTTGTGAATCGCATCTTAATTGTGTTCATCTGCAGTCCTATTTTAGAAGGTTCTTTATAATTATTTTTCAGCAGGACAACATCCTAGGCATACAATAAATTATATAGGTGTCCATCATGAATTTTTATTCCTTCTTCGTTCAATTTCAGTTTCTTGAAAATATCTTCCAGAAGAAAACTTTATACTTTCCCTGTTAGATCGTAAGCTTTGATTGTCACTTTTGACGTGTTATGTCCACACAATAAAATAGCTTACTAGAAATGAATGTAAGATTGGATATTACTAATGGTATACTCTGAAGGAGCCCGAAAAATTAAAACTGACCTTATGAAGATTTTACATAGGTTCACTTTAAACCTTGTGTGATTTACTTTTTTCGATTGATGATAAATTAGTTGTGTGTGGATTAGGAATTGTCGTTCTTGAGATTAGACTGTGTTAAATTAAAGTGAATTTTCGATGTTCCGCTTATGATTGCGGATCTTCACTCTGCATGTACTTTAGTGTTCTTATCTAGAAGAACGCAGAGCCCTGAAGATACCTCGCACAATCGCAGGTGACACTTCGGCAAATCTCTAATTATACACGGTTGATTCCCAAGAACCACCATTTCTGATCTAACCGAGGCCATTAAAGCTTCCTTTTCAAATTTCGTATAATTAATAATTTTATTATTTCTATTGTTCTTCGGTTGGTCAAAATAGAGTTCCAAATATTTGGGGAACTCTAAGTTAAACCTACCCTTATATCTCAATCATTATTATGCAGAAATATTAGATTTGACTGTTGCAGATATGTATAATGTATAAGTTCTCAACTAGCTTAATAGTTGCTAAGATCTTGAATTAGTTATAAATATTATGTCGGGCATCATCGGTTTGACCTATGTTTCAAATGCTATGGGCAATGTGAAAATCCTAATTTATTATAATTATAACCGCAACAAAGATACATTGTTTATTTTCCACATACTTCTTGTAAGTCGCTAATTTTAAACATTTTAAATATATACTTAGACATAAGTTGTGTAAAAACTTCTGTTTATTGCTCAGGGCTAACCGATTGAAAAATAGAATTTAGGCTCAGGTTTAACTGGTTAATTATTTAAATTTTTGATGATATCACTTAGAAATTCATTTTCATTGGTAGGAAAGTAATTATTTAGTTAATATAACCCAATAGAATAGGTAAACATATACGATACCTGCTACGCCATTGATGGCAGATGGTGAAAAAATGTCAGAAAACCTAATTGAGGCAGATGCTAATATGACTGGATATCACCAAAAAATAATATACTTATTGACAATAAATAGCACAATATGATTCACGCATACTCATTGGGATTAGATGATAAACATTTTGACGCTATGTCATCAGTTTAAGATCTTTTCTACGAAGCTACATTGTATGATTATTTTATTTATTGTATATAATATACCCACTTTTCGTGACAATCATACCTCATATATTTCACCATTCCATTGTTATTATCTATTAATTAAATTTTTTTAGTCCATAGGTTAACCTGAACTTTATCTGTTTATACTTGGATATATTAATGACCTGTATATTTTTTAAAATATAATCAAGTTTTAAAATTGTTCCACCTCTTAAAGACTAGTCAATCTGCAGTTTATCTGAATTTTAAGTTTTATAATATTATAGGCATTAGTGCTGCCTAAAATTGCTTGGGCTATTTTATCTCGGTTATAATAATGGAATTTTATATTATCAATTAAAAACTAGCACTGTCACAACAAAATTTATATTAATATATTTATTGCCTGATTCACTTGAAAGATCTAACTTTAAAACTCCAAAAAAAAAAAAGATAAAAATCTGTACAGCATAAGACAAGAACATTACTTTTTATTTATAACTAAAATGGTAGAAATGGAATATTGTATTAAAACTCCAGAAGAAACTGTACCAAAGCTGCAACTCGTGATCTTTACGTAATTATTTTTATGAAAACGTTTAGTTGGCGATAGTTCCAAAGCGAAATATTCCATTATCCAAAACATGTGTTAACGGGACAGCTATTGGTTGTAGATTCTATGACAACAAAAGTGGACAGAATTTTGGACCCTTGCAGTGAAACTGGTTGTTATTATTTAAGCCAAAAAAGGAAATAACATAATAAATGATACCGAAAAAATAACAGATATGGTCTCATAACAGAACGTGGAAAAAATGAGCAATCTTGTGACCCGGTTATTACTCCAAGCCCTATATTAAATCTACATGTTAGAATTTTGGAATGCAATAAGGTCAGTTTAAATTCTACAAGTAATAACAATTAGAAACATACATTAAAACCTTAAAAAAGCAACGTTTTCGATTTAAGTTTTAAGTTTTTGTAACGAAAATATTGTAAGTAATTAGATATTAGTAGGTAGCAAACAACAAAAAAATACATATAAAATTTCTACGGAGACAAATAAAGCACCAGATTATCTTACAACTACGACAGTAGTATTTGATTCTTCAATTAGTATTTCAGCGATGCGCGGGGCTACTGATAAGTTTTCAAAATACTGAGTAGTATATTTATCATATTGGCTATATTGTAAGAGAATAATGGATTAAACAGTTCTGAAATAGTATCAATATAGAAACCGTAAAAAAAACGACTTGAATTTGAGAATCTTCAAGTAAATATTAAATATGCAGATTTGGCAAATAAAATATATTTGCAACCTTGACAAGAGAAGAAATAGGGATGTCGCATAGAAAATTCTTAGCAACCCAATATGAAATATTAGATTCATAAATTAATTCGCCGATTTGAGAAATTAATTTTGACATTTATTTAAAAACAAAAAATGCAAACTTATTTCTCATAGTAACCTTCTTCTCCTTCTATATAGAACTGCCATGTCTCAGACAACATGTGGAATTCCAAATCGGAGAAATATGGTTGGTTGAGTTCGATAAATTTACCGACCTATTCAAATGATTTTAATAACGATCAAATAAATGCTAAACCGAAACCGCTGCATGCTGCATAAGGGAAAATTCTCAGCTTAAACTTGAGATGAATTGCAGGTTTTTTATAACTACATGTAATAGAGCGCTGTCCTGTAACAAGGTCAACGTCCTTTTCTCGTTGCCAATACTGTTTTTTTTTTTCAAATGTTACACGTATCAGCTGTAGTTGAAAAATTTCAGAAGGGGCAGCCTAACCAGGTCGGAGTATCCGATGGTAGATACCCCCTCGGACTTCATCTGGGCGCTCAGCATTCCGAAACTCGAAAATTCACGACTGAAACTGCTAAAATCATTTTTTTCATATGCTCTACGAAATAGTGTCTTTTACTCAAAGTCAAATAATTCACTTAAGTTTTATTGTTAAAAGAAGAGTACGGTAAACGTTGGTTTTTCCAACGACATTGCGTCTACAACTAATTTTTTAGGTTACGTTAACAGTGAGATCACATATTATACCTTGCTTTAGAGCTAAATGGTGCCACTTCAAAGTGACTACAGATTGGGAATAAAATTCTAATTATGAAAGGTTGTGTGTCGGTGAAAGTAGGGGATAGTAATTAATTTCTACCAATAATATTAAATGTAAAAATTTAAGTAAACGCTTGAAAAGTATATCCGTTACATAAATCAAATGCTGTTTATAATGGTTAAGTGGCGTAAGTTTGACAAAATTAAATCGTATATTTGTAAATCCTGGTTCGAGTATGGATAATTGTATTGACTCTATTGTCACATTCATTCTATATTAAAATAAAGATGAGTATCTGATGGTAATTTAAAACAATAGACACTTTAAAATTTCATAGATTCGTTGCATATAAATTAGAATTACCTTTATAAGTTTATTAGTTCGCATTGGAAAGTTGTATCGTTTCTACTTACTACTGTATCCACACAAATGTCGAAAATAACAATATTTACTGTCCAGTTATAATTCAGCCAGTGGTAAGTTAATTTTCATTTTCCTATTTTGAAATATGCTTAAACGTGGACTTGTGTAATTTTTTGTAACCTCTTATATAATTTGTAGTAAGAACCAAAAAATCAAAAGTTGTCTTTGGAAAACACTATATTTAATATTAAATGTCTAAAATTATTCTAAATATCCGTATTAGATTAAACTAACCTATTTGATTCAAATGACAACTAACTGATAGACTGAAACTACTAACTTTTATTGGGAGGATTGGCTAAGCCAGACTACCATAGTCAACACGCGTCTCATGGAAAACCAATTACTCGTTTCCAAAATTCGGATACAATTCGTTTTTTTCGATCAAACTGCAATCTTTACAGATTTTGCCGAATCGGTAAATTTTTTGTTTTATTAAAATAATTTGATTTACTTTCTCGAAATTTGGCAGACTGGTCACGATTCTGAGTTGATCTTTTGATCAAAGATATTTTGTTGAGAAATACATAACTATGTTATTTTCATTATTCTTAAAAAATAATAAACTTTCTTGACCTAAAATTATGATTTCAATAAAATAAAGATTTTAATTTATTAAATTTGTCTTGGTGTTCATAATGTTATGCAATAAAGCATTTTAAATAGAAGCTTTATGGATATTATTATAAGATTTCCGAAAACTCTTTCGCAGAGTGATCGAAATAGGAGCAACAAGTACGGAAAGTAACAATTCACAGAGGTACTAAATCATTGTAGAAAATACTCATTGAGAAACAGCACTGCACAGATACGCGGATAAATTTGTCTATATAATATAGCTCTTGAAAGGAGTGGTACGAGGAGAGACAAGCTGAACCTGGATGTAAAAAGAAGGATACATTAGTCGACCACTTCCCATGAAAATATTTATCAACGTGGCTAAACTTACACCCACCGAGTATATCGGAAAATTGGGCACCCAACAATGGTGACAACTAGTTTTCCCAGCTCTCAATATCTGAAAAAATAACTGGGAAATGATATTCTAATAACTAGTAAAAAAATTTAAAAATTGATAAAAATTGATAGGCATGATTATTAACAATATAGTTAATTGTAAATGATATAAACGTTCCTTACATGAAAGAGGGCGGCCCGAAGATGACTGATATACAGAAAAGTCAACATTAGGGCGCAAAAAAAATTATTCAATGAGTTCACGAGTAGATAGTATATATGGAAATTATAGAAAAAGCGTTCAACCATCTACAAGAAAACAATTTAAATTATTCTAAAAGAAGATTTAGGTAAAACAAAGGTTGGCACAAAATTTTCTTCACCAATTAAATATCAATTCACCGGTTCGGTGCACAACATTTCAAATTATACAAGCTTCTAGAAATAATCCAAATTTTGCAAAATTAATAGTTGTTTATGACACATGGAACATATGCTTTTAATATACCTTCAAAGAAAGTATAGGATTACAGAATGAAAGTCTCGTTGTCTCATTGTCTTTACTGAATACCAAGATAAGCAAAGCCTTATTCTTTACAATTTTTTGAAAGTATTAAAACTTCTGATAATGAATGTATGCTGGGACGCCTTCGTCCAGGAACTTCCGTTTGGATTTTCCTTATGTGTGCCTTTACGGTAGGTACACCGGGGTCCCTGCCCGGAGTTGACGGTTCCTCATGAACCACGGAGCTCCCGTGATCATCTTCAGGGCCTTGTTCTGCACTGCCCTTGAAGTTGAGCTCTCCTTCAAACAAAGTATAGGATTGCATGAATGGAAGTCAAAATCATCACTGGCAATGCAAAAAAAAACACGAAAAGTTCTAAAACAATAGAACGTTGTATTTACGAAAGCTAAGATATTAGTTTATAGTGAATTTATTTCAACTAGTCAAACTTCAGGAGCGTTAATTATTCGGAAAATTACTAAACGTGTGATGAGAAGAATGCGTCTTGTTCGTAGTCAACATGAATATCGTAATCCACGATATCCTTGCCGATATTCTCTACTGGAAATAGAAATAGAGACAGGTAGGTGATCGATAAAAAGAATTCAGGCAACGTGGGTGTTTGTTACATTGAAATGCATCAAATTTCATTATTCACTGTTAGTCATTTTCTAGCTCCGAAATCGAGTCTGTGTCATTCATTATATTACTTATTTATATTAAAGGAAAATAAGAGCATAGAGACCATTCAAAAGGCCTCTAAAGTGCTTTGGAGACAATCCTACAAATAAACTGGAAACTTCATTTGAATCGCTATTAAATAGTTATAAAAGGATATTTAGTTTAGTTGCTATTAAATCAGCCCCCCCCCCCCCCCCCCCCCCCCCCCCCCCCCGTTATAAAATTTGTTTCATTTAATTCTTAAAGCTTAAAAATGCTAAATGTGAGAAATATAATTTGAATAGAAATGAAAGAAATAAAATTTTAAACATTTAGAGAATATACGCCATTATAAGTGGCTGATATAATAAAAAATATGCTTAACTTGCATTTTCAATGGTTCTAATGCGTTGCCATGTTGGGAATTAAAGTCCATCAAACCCATTAGAGTATAGAAAAGGTCTCGATGAGGCCATCACCTTGATGGTCATATACATAAATCAACGGAATTATCTTTATAGTGTAATGGGCAGAATTTGCATTAAATTGCAGTTCATACGCGAAAACAGCGATTCATCATCAACTGCTAGTTCATTTAAAAGGACATATAAAAAGGGGGGGTACGAGAAGTGTGACCAGCTGAATGTATAGGGATGTTCTATATTCACGCCATTCACCGTTTTGGGAAGAATTCAGAGAGCTACATGCATTGGACAATTCCTGTGAAAGTATTTATAGAATTGACTTAGTCTTAAACTTTTCTTCAATGTTCCAACGTTTACCTTTTGTAGAGAATAATTTTACAGTCTGCATTTTAAATTTCCCCTCTGATTCTGCTCGTTCAAAAACAAAATTTCTTCCAATAGTTTTTGAAGTCTGAAATGTTAGAAGTAAAACGTCTACAGATATTAGCATCGGCAATTAGTGGTCGATATTATTGTACGTATTTTCAGACTCCCATCTTTAAATTTCATTGAATTTAGAAATATTAGGTTTTTTATCTGTTAAATATGTTTTCTGAGAATATTTAATTACTTCCAAAACAAAACATTTATATCATTTAATATTAAAAAGATACTTTAATCAACTAAATGGATTTCGCAGTTTGCTCTTTCTGAAATCCTAAGAAATCAAAAGCGATACTTGACATAACATGACGATTTACTTGCCTTCCTCTAGCATGTCTCGGTCAATGCAACCATCATTGGGCCCCCCCCCCCCAAGGTTGGTAGAGGATCTTGTAAAAGAGGAGAGAGCGTGAATAACTTATTGTGAAAACTCGAATTTTATATCTACTTAAGTGTAAAAGTTATTACACTATGCAGAACATAGGGTATTTTCCAAGTCGAATCTAATTATTCATAATCCAGTCAGATCTCTTCTTGGTATGGATATGCACGTATGTCAAGTCATGTCACGCAGGATCGGGATGCCTCTCGAGTAATTGTTGAGGCCAGCAACTGCATATTGTCACCAATACTCCTTTTGCGGAGTATGGGGAGAGAGAGAGAGAGAGAGAGAAAAATTGGTTTTGTTTTAAATCTAATACAGTGCCCGGTAACATCGTTTTCACCTAATTATTTATAAATGCCTTTTAGTTCATGAGTAAATTCAATAAATGAAAACATTAAAGAACATAAATATTGAATTTTAGATAATTAAAGAAAAATGTGTTTTGACGAGAATTTTATAGATATCAGTAACAAGATACAAAACTAATTACTAAGGACAAAAATTATAAAATATACTAAAATACCTGAATCATAGAAACTAAAAAGGCCAGAAATGATACAAACATTTAATTACACGGAAATAATCCCTTACTCATGTGTGCAATAAACTTTGCCCTCAAGCGAAACCAACATTTTTGGTTTTAAAACCAGTTTCAATTAAGATTTCTCCAATAATGGCCGACCATGGAGCCAAATATGTCAGAAAAAAAAACAAATAAATTGCGAAATAATGCCAAGTATATTGTAATTTCTTAGCAAAAATTATAAGTCGACAGAAAGACGACTAATTTTGAAAATTCAAGGTAGACGTCGAATAAAATTTATTCAACCATAAAATTGTCTTAGGAAATTAAAAAAAAAATTAATTAAAAATTATCAATAAATTGTCGATGTGTTTTGTAACTGACCGTTGCTTTACTGTTTGTAAGTCGTCTAAAAATTATAACAAGCGATTAAAATTTCTTAACTTTTTATTAAGTAAATTTTTAGAATACTTTATTAGCTTGGTATGCATATAAATAGCAAATTTCTTGTAATAACAATATTTAATATTCATGTTATTATTAATTATAATTCCTTTTATGTTTTTTGTTAATTAACTAAGAATAATAATAAAGTAATAATATCTTCTCTAGCTGACTGCCTATTATTTTATATATTCACTCTCAAAAATTTTCCATGGGCTGAACTCTTAAAGCTAAAGTTTACAAAGAAAATAATTAATTGTAGAAAGTAGTTGTTATACTGAGCTATTAGTATATCGAATATCTTTTATTAAGAATTGCTTATTGCTAAACTATGGCTTCGTATTAAACTCACCTTATAGTAACTAAAGAGCAAAACAATATATTAATATAAAAATAAAAACAGTTTGGTTTACAACATCGCCCCCTTTGCTAAGAGATTTTGTATGATTGAAAGTTATATAAAATCCCATTTAAAAAAATATGTTAATTAAAGTGGAGCATCATTATATGTTAGTTCCTAAATAAACAAATATAATCTGTAAAACTTATCACTTAATATACTTAAAGCCTTATCTTAATGATCGTCTATCTGGAGTAAATCCAATTGATTTGGCTTGGACATATTCTATATTTTACTTTTTCCTGTTCTATGTTACTTCTCTACATCGAGATATATCATTAATTGTTATGGTTATACCTTGCTATCACTGTTATGATAAGTTTCATTATTTTGGTAAACTCTAACACAAACATTGGTTATTAGTCCAAAACATGAAGTTTTATTTTTACATTTGGTGTAAATTTTATATAATAGATATATAACACTAGATATATTAGCGTAAAATATATGCTTTAACTGACACAGAGAGTGTATATTTTGAGTTCTCATTTTTTTTCTGAATATCGTTGGCCCTATGTTATCAATGTCTTCTAATTTCTTCTTCAAGTTGCGATGCTTAAGTTCTGAGATATGTTTTGAAAGACTTAACAATTTAAAACATTTTTCGGCATGTTTATAGTCCTACCTTTAATTTTATCGCAGTATTCATCGGCAATATCAAAAGGTAGACAAATCACTAAATGTACTAGATTGGAAATACATTACCTTGCGGTACAAGTACATCTGAGAGGCTGTATGCCTTGCATTGTTTTTCTATGATGACACTACTACTATTTCTTAAAACTATATTGAATGAACATGAAATTGTTAGTGTTTCCGGGAAGAGCAACTGCGAATAACCAGATGTTACTAGTGGTAAGTTGCAAAAAAATGCCTGTGTTTTTTGAATGGATAAGGCGTTTGTCACAAATATCGGGATTTTTTATTTGACTTTTGGATTAGTGAGACTCCACAATTTGTTGACAAGGTGAGCAAGAGAAACAGGTTTTTGTTGTTTGACAAAAAAATTTTTTTTTCTTTAACTGTACTCTGTTTGACCTAATGTAGCCCAATTAATTGCTATACTTTCATCAACTGCTATGTATTTAGAAGAATGTTGTATTAATATGATTTTATGTTACTAGTACGGGAAAAGGCAATATATTGTAGAGATAAAATAACTGTGGATTCTCTTAGTGGGATTATTTATTTTTTTTTCCAAAGTAAACTTGTAAATCAGTTTTATATTAAGCAGAAGATTTGCGTGTATAGGATCTAAAATACAGGATATTCTGAACAGGAACAGCGTCAGTAGTATGTTGTTAATTCATTGCAGTATTACCTTTTTTAGCAGAGAAAAATTGCATTCGTTAATGTCATAACTTCGAATTGTAATTCGTTAAGCATCATATTTGTTTTATGTTTTTTGGACAAGGTTCACGTCTTTTTTTGAAACGTTTTTCATCTGTTTTCATTCCATTTCCATGTGTGTACTTGTTGAGATTTTTTTATACATACTGGATAAACTTGATAACCATCTAGAGGACAGTTAGGATATTCATGTAATAGAGTTTCTTTACCGTCCTCGGAGGGCTTTATAAGGTCATTGGTTTGAATAATGTTATTTCTACTTTTGAATCTTGAAAATATATCTTAGCATGGGATAAATAATTTTCTATTCAACCAAAGGACTATAATGATACTTAATAAAAGATAACTTTTAATAAAGATGACCAGATACTTTCATATCTAATATTACTAAATGAATTCTTCGTTATCTGTAAGTTGGAATATTTTATCATCATTGTTATGATATCGGTAAACAGAATTAAAATTGTCCTAAAATGTTTTTATTTGTTTATTTTTTGTGAAGCTTAAAACTGCTTCGCCTCGAAATTTTTTGTTATAAATAAAATTAAGGGGTCTGGGTTCTTTATCTGAAAAAGGTTACTGTTAATATCTTTAATTTTTGGATTTAGAACGACATAAATTATGAGATGATTTTGAAAATCTTGGGAGTTAACTAATATATTTAGTATTTACGACATTTATCATTCATCTTAGGAGTCTCCTTAGTGTTTTTTTTACCTGCTCTATATAGAACTTTTCGTAGTCATTTTCTCCTACCTTTAATCTAAACCGTGTCAATCGAAAACCCTGCTCTTTGATATTAAATAACAAAGTAGATGTTAATGGTCTGTTATAATTTTGAATTTATTAACGAAGATGTATGGTCTAAAGTGTTTTACTACCCAGACTATAGCTACCAGTTCCTTTTCCGTTGTAGAATTATTTTATTCGGCTTTATTTAGGGTTCTGCTAGCGAATACAATTGATCGTTCTTTATTAATTTCACCATGGGAAATAAAATTTACTCCTACTACATACTTACTTGCGTCAGTTTTTATGATAAATTCTCTAGAAAATTCAGGATATTGAAGAACGACTATTTTTTAGAGTTTCAAATGATTATGTCACATGTATTATCCCACTTAAAGTCTACATTTTGTCGTAATAATTTAGTTAAAGGTTTGGCAATTTTGACAAAGTATTCTATAAACTTTCTATATTACTTTTTGGAGTCAAAAATGATTTTATCTCTTTTGCTTTTTTTTGGTTGCGGAGATTTTTATACCAATCTTTTTGCTGAGTCTGGTTTCATGCCATTTTTGGATATATTATGTCTAAGCACAAACATTCTTTTCGCAAGAATTTGCATTTAGTTTGGTTGAAGTTTTTAAATTACGTTTGTCGAAGTTTTTGGAATACTTCTATTAGCCTTTTAATATGTTCATTTAATTTATTTGTATAAATTATGACGTCGTCTAAATAAATAAAGCATTTTACACCATTAAAGCCACTTAAGACCACGTTCATTAATCGTTGAAAGGTACCTGGAACTCCTTTTAGTACGAAATGGCATTCTATTATAAACATAAAACGGCCGGTTGGTGTACTAAATGTTGTTTTAATTTAATCTTTTTCGTCGACTTGTACTTGAAGAAAGCCGCTGGCTAAATCAGGAATAGAAAAATAATGAGGGTTTCCTAACTGGTCTAATATATCGGTAATATTGGGTAAGAGGAATGCATCAGTCCCTATCGTAATTTCATTAATTTTTCTAAAATCTACACATACGCGAAATTTAGGTTTGTCTACAAATCAGCCTTTTTGGGTACGACTAATAAAGGGCTATTCCATGGACTTGGTGGAGGTGAAATTATACTGTTTGTCTATTTATTATTTCCCTATGATTAAACGCTAATTTATAAGGTTTAATGTTTTTTACTGACCCAGTAGCCATGTCTGTTGGAATGGTGTGTTTTATGATATTAGCACAAGATAATTTGTCACCTTCAAGAAAAAAAAATATCGCTTAAAATTGTACAGATATCCAATAGTACATTTTTCTTCTCGTGATTTAAGACTTTTGGATTAAGTGATTTTTTAATTTTTTTCTAAACGACTGATATGTTCATTATCTGTAAAATTGAGGATTTTGTGGTCGTCTTTAGAGATTGGTTCAATGTTGAATGGTTACTGGTGCACTAGAAATATATTTAGAACGCTAACTAAACACGAGTGATTATTGTTTACTTTTGCTAATGAGAATCCTAAATAGACGTTCTCCAAAAGTTTTTTAGATTTAGCGATTCCTTCAGTATTACAAATATTAGCTAAAGCAGGTATTATGATTTTAACATCTTGCAGGAATGAGTGGGGGTTTTTTTTTAATCAGAGGGTAAAATTTTTGAAAAAGTTTATCTTGTAAATGTACAATTTCGTCTTCATAGTGTATTTTAGCTTTATATTTTTGCAAAAAAATCTCGTTCTAGAACGCCATCATTTTTGAGAGAATATTATCAGGTAATTTGTGGAAGGATTTGTTATGGTTTTATTATTTTGTAATGTAATAGTACAAACACCTAGGGTATACATATGCTGTCTACTTATGCTTTTTAGTTCTATTATATTATTTATGTTAATGTTATGTTTTTTTTAATTTGTATAATTTTAATAAAGGAACATTAGCACCGGTGTCTAACAAAAGATATGCTACTCAATTTTTTGTATCTACTGGTTCTATTTTAATTATGTCTGATTAATTGTTTTCTGAAACTAGTACTGATTTGTATGATTGGGTTTTTTTTTATTGCCTCTTCCTTTTTGATTTGAATAGCTATAGTTTATTGTATTTAGGAAGTCCCTGGTCGGCTCTTCGCAGCCAAGGCTTCTTGGAAGTTTTCCGGAAAAGTTGATTCGTTTGATTGCTGGGACTGAGGTTGAGTTGTGAGAGAAACGTATACGCGAATTTAAATATTGACTGGATAACTGGCATTATTCCTATAATTAGTAAAATCTTATTGTATTTCTTTGGAAATGCTGTTTAATATAATTTGAAAAGCTGTTTGTTGATTAAAATTGTGACTACATCTTCTATGATTTTGATAATTAAAGTTAGATCTCGTTTTGAGAGGTTGGTTGGTATTGAATTGATCTAGGAGTTCTGTTTGAATATAATCTTGTAAAATTTGAGTTAAAATCATTTTGATTTCTTTGAGCGTGCTTGAATTACGTAAAGATCGACAGTGAAAGTGGAAGGTGAGGTGATTATTTTTTTTTTTTACAGAAAATTGTCTTTGGTTTCGATCTAGACATATATTTCTCTTTATTTTAAATCTATTATTTTCTTCTAATTCTGTCTCTATAGCTATAGCGATTGCTTTATCTAATTAAGAGTTACTGTTCAGTTTTACCCCAATTTGAATTTTTTCATTAACTAGCCCTTTCCTAAAGTTATTTACTAAACTTGAGTTGATGTTATCCAGTAGAGTTTTAGCTTCATCTGGTTCATAGTGTAAACAGCAACTATCTTTATATTTGTTGTATATATTTTTAATCCTCTCCCCGTATTCCTTAATCGTTTTCCCATACTGTTGCCCGATATTCATTAATAAGGTTAAAAAATGTGCGGGTAGTATTTTATCAGTAATCTGTTCAATTAAAAAATCTTTAATTTCTTCCTAATTTTGAAATTCTTTAAATTGGGTTACTTCCTGAGCTTTTCCCTAAGTTTTGTACCGAAAATTAAGACAGCTAATTTATGTTTTTGATCTTCTTTTACGATTTACATCATTGCCATCGCAATTTTTGTATGAAAAATTGAAGAGGATTTCCCTCACTATAGCCATTTTTATTAATATATATATATATATATATATATACATATATATATATATATATATATATATATATATATATATATATTATATATATATATATATATGTATTATTTATTATATATATATATATATATATATATATATATATATATATTATATATATGTATATATATATATATATTATATATTGAATTTGAATTATAACTTTTTAACTTCTTAATTCTTAACTAACTTAAAAAACGGTCTCACCAAAGCAAAACAAGATAAAGGACTTACATGTGCATTTCACTGTCAATGGCCTACGCAATTTCCTCTTTTGAAAATCTGCTACGTCTCCGCGTACCTTCAGATTATTTCCTTGCTTCCTTCTATGGGCAGTTGCTTATCTTTTAGGAATCTGCTGTGTCTCCCTGCCGGGTTTTGGCGCTTCTTCAGTTAACACTTTGTAGTATTATTTTTACTATATTTTCTCTATTTTTGGCTTAAGTTAAATAATTAGCCTTCATTAAATATATAGGAAGTTAATTCATAATATTTATAAAAATTAGTCTTCTAAGGCTTTAGGTAACCACTTACAAATCCTATGATTGAATATAACAATGTAAAGCGTATCGTCATAGACTAGACGAGAAATCTTATACTCTGAAATTTAATATTAACCACAAAAACGAAATGAAAATAAAAGATAATACTAAAATATTTCTTTACAGCATAGTTATATTAAGTTTTTCAAAGATATATAAAAATTCTTAATGACTTATAATATTTTTATGTGTATTTAAATCAAATTATTCATAGTTATAGAAGAATATTAAATTTTTTTTTAGTTATTAGCACACACTGAAATAGATCTCCTGATTGACCTACCCGATGGTAAAATTCAAGAACGACTTATGTCACAGAAAGCAACACTACTTACTATGGATTCCAAGGAATACCGTACGCTACTCCACCAGTTGGTGACCTAAGATTTGAGGTGAGCTCCAAAAGAGATTGTTTGTCTGTCTCAGAGAAATTATGAATCCTTTGTTGACAATCATCATTTGTTTATTATCTTTAAATAGTATCTTATTTATATTGAGCAAAACTCGTATATTCGACTCTGTTTAAAGGGTTTAAAACAGAAACTGTTAATTTAATAATTTAAATTTCGTTGATCTTTAAAACACGATATTGCTTTCAAGGTTGTTAGTGAAATATTTTTTTAGTTACTATAGCTTTAAAACGATATCCACATAGTGGTAATTTCAGTATAGGGAACAAGAAAAGTTACATGGTACCGCATCTGTTAAATTATGTGTGGTGTTATATTTTTACTTAAAATATTACGAATAATTATAGCAGTTGGCAATAGTTGGTTAACATGATGCACTATCTATGAATTGTTCCGCTACAATCCAGCACTTTTTATGAATTGAATTATGCAATCGACGCATTCCAATTTACTAATATTTCTTATTAACTATTTGGCCAGTTGCAAAGAACTTTTTGCGAGCAATACTATGATCGACTTTGAAGTAACTTTTTCGGGTTTTGGTTGTCCATTGGCACGATAGGAATAGATAAACATCTCATCACTAGTAATTATACATTTCAAAGGGAAGTCATTATAAAAACATATATAAAAGAAGACAAGATAGCACACAAGATAAGCCCAAATCGTGTCTTAAAAACAACTCTATTGGTCTAATTGATATTTTAGTAAGATGGTTATTATTTAAACGTCTCTTAGAACACAGTTCGTCTTTAACCGCTCCGCTACGCACTGCCAATGATTTATATTGTTGTTTATCTTATTAAACATTCGTCACCATATCACTTTTTTAGCTCATCGATACAAGTAATTTTTTTTAAGAAAAAATGCGCCATCTTTACTCAATAAAATTATTTATTTTAAAAATCACATTCAGAAAATTTTCACTAGTGCAAAATCTTTTTTATTTTTAAATGTAATAATGTAGCCTGCACCAAAAGGTGCAGGCTACATTATGAAGTTTGGGCGGAAATTTAGATTTTTGCCAATGAGATTTTTCTTCAATTCTTGGTGTGTGTTTTTAGCATAATAGAAAAAGCCTGCTATAAATTTGAAAATTATATGTAGTACCAAAAGCTTGGAAATACTTATAAGCCAAGAAAAAATGCGAAAAAGTTATTTAAATAGAACAAATTTGGCCAAAATCAAAATTTCGATTCAATTACTTCTATAAGGTATTCCACAAAAAAAATAATTTTAAAATATTTAGTAGTAAAAGTAAAAGACAAATTTATAAATGATAAAATCTTTGTTGTATATTCAAATACAGTTCTTCGAAAGTTGCTTCTTACAAATAATTTTATCGAAATCTGAATCGTTACGTTTATACTAGTAAGTAAATGACCGGAAATAATTATTAATTTGTGCTTGGCATGTAAACTTTAGTTCATTTTACAAGGAAAAACCTACAGGCATCAAACCAGGACTAATAAGAGCCCAACTCTTGTCATCTCTTTTAAATTTCGAAGTAGTGCCTCGGAATAATATTAATTGGCTTTAATTTTTGCACCAGCTGTACCTTATAAGAGTGTAAATATGAATATTTATTAATAATGCGTAACAAAATCTTGGGCAGATTTACAAGATTAGCTTACTGAGATTGAGATTCTCGCGAACTGGCACTTCAATCCACCGTATGTTTGCGTCGTTTTGTTCCCTCCGGAGGATTTCCAAACCAGTTTTTTCATACTTCTGCACCCATATTTTAATCGCTTAAATTTTATTTCTTCTTCTTCTTCTTCTTGTCAACCCAAGTTTGTCCACTCCTGGACATAGGTCTCCTCTAATCTCTTCCATCCCTATCTTTTGCCACCTTTAACCACTACTTGTTTGCTACTACTCTCATATTATCTACCCATCATTTCTGTGGACGTCCTACGCCTCTTTCTGTTTCTGTGGGTCTCCATATTGTGATCCTATATACTCATCTCTCTCTCAGGATGATCTAGCCACATGACCCGCCCATCGCCACTTCATCGGAGGCGGCAAGGGGTTTTATTTACGCTGTGTTGAGCCCGAAACTTCATTTTGGTAAAACACCAGTACACATAAGATGCGGTGCGCTTCGGTCAAACATTCCACAGCAACTAAATTTCCAAGAAGTGGTAAGACGCACTGTGTCGTTACCGAGCCTCTCTCACTTATAACGTCTCGGTAATTAGCTAAAAAAATTTGAAACCGATTTATGGGACATTTTATATATTAAGGAAAAGTTATTTCCATTCCTTATTGTAAAGTGAAGAAAATCTTGTATATGTATAATTAACACACCATATTTCAAGAGTATCAGGTCGCCAGCAAGGTACGGTTATTTTGTTCTTGTTTTTTAACACAAAATGGAAAAAGAAGAACAACACACTTTAATTCCATTTCACCGATAATAGTTGTGTAAATGTGCGATTATTTTCGGAAATATTTTATGAGTAAACTTAATGTTAATAAAACAAATTAGTTTACAACTTCACTAAAAATACCAAAAGCAACTTTTCGATATCCATTCAGAAATAACAATAAGAAAGATCTGTAGATTTAAACCAAAATATGAAAATGATTGATGAATGATTGATGGTTGAATGTTTTTGGCTTTTAAAATTTATCAAAAATATTTTTTTTTATATATCTACTTTAATCTTTTTATTAAACAAAAATATCGGAAGACAATAATTTTAAAAGTATATTTAAAAAATAATTTAAATTAAATTTTATCAATTGTAACACATTATAGTGTGTTTGAGATACTGTTCCTAATTTTTAGATTCTTAAATAACGTATATTTTCTCGTGTAACTGTTAAAGATATGAGAATTTATGGTTTTTAGTAATTTCTTTTTAATTAGTTATTATTTTTTTAGGCTCCACAACCACCGCAACCTTGGGATGGAATACTGGATGCTACCAAGGATAGTAAAGCATGTATACCTGTCGAGCACTGGTTTTCATCCAGATAGTGACAGTGAAGATTGTTTTATATAAATGTTTATACCGCTTTATACTTCAAGGTAAGTTCTCTTTATTTTTTTTCTATGCGTAGTCGTTTTTTACTAAAACTCTAATATTACTTTTTTTGAATAAGGATCTTCTCAATTTTAGGCCTCAATTGGTATAGTCCTAAGTGGCCATACTTATAAGGGACTTAATCAAAAATTAAAGTGACATTTTCGCGGGGGTTCTGACAAAATCTAGTGAGCAAAAAATTATAGTTTCTTTTACATTATTGTTCTATATTCGGTTCGTCCACTATCTGTCTGCGCCTAAACCTCCATTTATTTTATTTCTACATTGCCAATGCATCCTTCCAATCTTCCTTGAAGATTAATGTATGAGATTTTCATTAATAAACTTCAACCGGACATTATTGTTTGTCTTCAATAAGCCAGGAAATAAAGGAAATAATGCATTTATTTAAAGATAAGCTTAGAAGATAAGATTATTGGGCACATTCGTTTAAAGAATTTAATGCGGCTTTGTCTGTTTAACTGATGATGATGAAGACTTTATTGTTGTCAAAATAATGATACTATTCCACTTCACAAATAATTAATATTATGTAAATTTATCGTCGGTTTTATATACAAAATTTTCTGGAATAAACCAATTATTTTGAGCTAGTTTTGCCCTTATTTTAATAAACCACTTTACTGTACTTGATGCATTGGTGACATAAGAAGGAAATGGCCACTACAGACTAAAAACTCGATAAGCACACAGTACTCGTTTAAAAAGAAAATGTCGCCAAATTATTTATTACAGTTTCGCAAATTAAATATTATAGTACTGGTACCGCTAGATAGATAAAATGGTTTCTAAAAAATTTGCTGAAATGTTAGACTTTTTGTTCATTTTTCTCATCCCTTCTGTCTTTGTCGAATTCATTTTATCTCAATGAAATATATCAGCTTACTTGTACAAGAAAGCTATTCTAAGAAAAAGTAAGAAAGTAAAATAGTTAAGTTAAATAATAAGACAGTGGCAAAAGAGGAGGAAACATTTAAATATCTAAAAAAACGAACATTACTCGTCATTCTGGATGATGAATTTTTTCTAATGCTTTTTTCTGTTAAAATGTTTCATTTTCCATCTGATATGTATAGAACGGGCCAGAATACAAACTGTCGAAAGCTTTGTTCTCTTTAAGGAATTTGGATTATATTTATTTCTTAAAATTTACGACATTTTAACCAAACGTAGCCCAGTCGTCCTAATCGGATTTTTCTATATATCTCTCTTGGTTTGCCTTACCTAGCTTAAGAAAATAACCCAAGTTATACATATTTTTGTACTCTATTTCATTGTGTTATTGTTCAAATTTTAAAATATTTTTTTGCTATCTGGCATAATTTTTGTGTTTTATATGGGTTATTTAAGGCCTAGTAGTTCTGCTGCGCCTTTGTTTAATTCATTTAACATGAGTTCCATTTCTTTGGGGTCTGAGCTCATTAATATTACTTGTCGTCAGCGAATTTCAGATGATTGAAAAATCTTCGTCCACGTTTATTCCCTTTTTGTTGTTGTAAGGGATTTGAACAGATTTTCCAAGGCGAGTTTTGGTGATACTGTATCGCTCTACCTAATAAATCTCGAGGAAAGCTATTTGCAATGGAATGTTATATTCCTGACACTTCTTTATTATGTTATCTTTTCTGATTGTTTGTATATGGTGAATAGAAGTCCAATTTGTTCGTTAGTCCTTGTAATTGGTTTTGAGGACAGTTTATAGAGATGAGATAAGAGATTAATTGGTCTATAGTTATTGATATCTGCTTTGTTGCCCTTCTTATACAGTGATATCACCTCCTTTTTTCTTTTCATTTTTTTGGGACCATTCAATCTTTCCATTCTTAGGTTAAATAGTTGTTTTATTGCTCTTATTTTTTTTTATGGATCTAGTACAACGTGCTACAGGGAAGTTCCCTAGAGCGCTCCAGGAGGGGCATGTGTGCGAAATCAAAAGCGATTTCACGTTGTTCTTGAATCGCTGTAACGTGGAGTAACCAAGCTGAACCTCATACGGATCGTTGAAGTATTAGCTCGACGTATATTTCTGGACATGCAAGGCTCTGGAAGAAATTAAGCGGGCTACATCCTTCGAACACTTCCATGAAAATACTAGAACGATGTTTCCAGCGAATCAAGGCCGCCGGACAGTTCCGGGTTCATCAATCAAACTAACAGCTCTTCTCTGAACAGAATCCAACAAATGCAAACTCTCATATTTGGGAGCGGAGCCCCAAACATGGGAGCAGTATTCCATAGTTGGTCGAATTAGAGCTTTGTAAAGAATTAACAACCCATGTTTGTCGGTGGAGTGTAAAGCTTTCGTGGTTCGAAATAATATTCCCAACTTTTGAGGAAGCTCTCCTTGCTATGCCTGCAACATGTTCATGCTAGGACATATTTGCTCCCAAATATAACGCCCAACAAATTGAATGATGATTACTGAAAGTAGTGCGACTGGTCGAGTAGTTATTTGGCAAGATCTTCTTTGCCTTTTTTAGTTTATCGCTGAACTATGTCACATTTCCAGCAGGAATGAAATATTCCCTTTCTCTAGGATAGGTTGAAAAGTCTACAGAAAACGGTGTTTAGTTTCGCTCGCATAGTTTTTTTTTGAGAAAACTATGGCAGGAATTCCGTCTGCGCCATAAAGCCTTTTTGGTGTCTAGCTTCATTAAAATACGCGTTTATGATAACATCCGGCATCTTGACTGCAGTATGGAATAGTAGGTGGTGTTTTTTCTTTCGAAATCGACAGTAGAATGTGAAGTAAAGAGTTCAGCCAACAACAAGGTTCGCTTTCCTCAACAGGTGTCCGCTTGCGATAGAATTATCTGGCCGTGTGAGTGGTGATATGATGGATTTGGTAAAATTTTGACTAAGTGCCTTTAGCAGAAAGGGTCCCTCAAACATAATCATTTCATTTTTTTTTGTCTTCTCCAATTGCGCCAAATAACCCTGTAGTTGACGCGCCCTCAAATCAAAAAATCAAATCAATAAAATCTCTCCAATTGAGCTGCCGTTTCTTTATCCTTGCTAAAACTGTGAAGATTTTCTTTTTCCGTAATTTCAGGATTTTTTTGTCGTACTTTACTTTCCTGCTGATATTTTAGAAAGGTCTTGCGGCAAGTTTCGGGGCTACATAAGTAGAAATATAGATTACACAAGTGTGTGTTATTTTTGACTTTAATTTCTTCTCCATATCCATTATCTTTTAGATAAGGTCCATTTTTGTTTTTTTCCTCTGTTCGCAATTTAGTTTTCTGTACTCTCACACTCTACACACACACCATTGTAACAGTTTCCAGTCTTGGCATTATTTAATATACTTGTGAACCACTCTCCCCTATTGTATTATTTAAATTGTAGCCACCAAAAAAACTAACCCCGTCATGCTTTGGATTTTATTGGGGAGTTTTTTGCTCTGGTAGTCATCCTCAAAATTGGCATATGGTCCTGATTTTTTGGTGGAACAGAGGATTGATTGTGGTTTCTCTTAACTACCGAGCTATCGTCATTCGGATTTCTTTCTACCGGCGTGATACGGGCAATTCCGTGGTAATTTTGGTCTCAAGGATCAAGGTTTTAGCAATGAAATGGGTACAAAAGCAATATTGAATATTTTGGTGGGGACCCACAGAAAGTTACTATTTTTGTCGAAAGTGCAGGAGGTGTGCATATCAACGAGTCTTCAACTTTTAACCAAAAGTCTACAGTAAGTGTTTTTAGAACATTAATTTTATATTATACTAGAACATTAATTAATATGGGACTATATTAAGGTTTACACATCGCACCAATCATTCATTTCTTCGTCTATGGATCAAATGCACTTCCTTCCGTTTTATTTTCTGATAGTTCTTACTTTTTTGTTTTTATTATTCTTTCATTATTTTCTTTTGTCCTCAATATTGTATTCAGCTAAAAAGCGGTATGTTATGCTATTATTTAATCTAGATATTTTTCTTTGCCTTCCATTATAATCGTCTTATAATCCGATTGTGCTTGCATTTTTTTGATTAATCAATATTTAATAATAAAATAATTCGTATATCTCCCTCGGAAATTTTTTTTTTAGATATTAACACTTAGTTTTAATTGACTTACAATTACTCCACAAAACTGATTTTAGAATTAAGATTTCTATATATCTGTAAAATAAAAAACCAGTTTTTTAATTTTAAAAAATTTAAAGCTTGTTCATATGTCAAAAATGCGATGCACTACGGTTTTTTATTTAACAAATCTTAAAACACTTCAACTCTAGTAGTTTAACATTTTTTTCTAACTTTTCATATAAGTGACTTAGAAGGATTATAATTAATAAACTGTACAGGGTGAGTCAACGATAGAGTAAAGTTCATTATCTCATTTGTTTCGGGAATGGCGAAAAAATGACAAATACAATAGTTTTAGGGAATGTTAAGGTGCACAGTTTAAAATTATTTTTGAGTATACAGGGTACTTCAAAAACTGTGGCCTATATAACATACAGAGTGTGGCGCCAAAATCCGGACAAAATTCAATTTGAATTTCCCGCCGTTCTATACTATTTCGAGAGGTCACGATTGGCGTCCAAATAGTTGACGCATGTACTAAACATCATAACCTCGAAACAGTCGCCACGTTGAAACCAAGTGCGGAGTATAATCGAAGAGCCTCGATCATCAAAAGTGTTCACGCTGGGCGCTCAGCGACAAAAATCATTCGATTCTTCGGGTACCTAAGATCGACGACTGTGTATGATGTTGTCGCGAAGTATAACGAGTCGGAGAAGTCCAACGATGGTTTTTACAATAC
>CM032447.1:93966934-94052407 GCA_019049505.1 Pachyrhynchus sulphureomaculatus | reverse complement strand
TTCTAGTCTGATTCGCCAGTCGATTTAAAAATCCTGGTTTTACTTGTCCATTGTTACCGACTCTCTGAAGTATATATGTAAATTAGTCCTTTTAAATATTTGACCATATACTGTAAATGTTTCGTCCTCTGCGGACATATTTGTTATGAATCACATCTTGATAGTGTTCATCGGCAGTCCTACTTTAGAAGGTTCTTCATGTAATTATTTTTCAACAGGACAACATCCTAGGCATATAACAAATTAGGTAGATCTTTATCATGAATTTTCATTCCCTCTTCGTTCAATTTCAGTTTCTTGAAAATGTCTTCCAGAAAAGAGCTTTATACTTTCCCTGTTAGATCGTAAACTTTGATTGTCATTTTTGACGTGTTATGTCCACACAATAAAATAGCTTGTATACTAGTGATGAAAATAAGATTGGATATTACTAATGGTATACCTGAAGGAACTCCAAAAGTTAAAACTGACCTTATGAAGATTTTACATAGGTTCGCTTTAAACCTTGCGTGATTTACTTTTTTTGATCGATGATAAATAAGTTGTATGTGGATTAGGAATTGTCGTCCTTGGGATTAGATGTGTTAAATTAAAGTAAATTTTCGACGTTTCGCTTATGATTGCGCAAGGAATATTCAAGGATCTTCACTCTGCATGGACTTTAGTGTACTTATCTAGAAGAACGAAGATCCCTGAAGATTCCTTGCACAATCGTAGACGAGAAGTTGGCAAATCACTAAGTATACACGGTCCAATCCCAAGAACCACCATTTCTGATCTAACAGAGGCGGTTAATTATCTAGAGGTTTTTAATAATTTTATTATTTCTATTGTTCTTCGGTTGATCAAAATAGAGTTCCAAATATTCGGGGAACCCTAAGTTAAACAAGCTCTAATATCTCAATCACTATTATGCAGAAATATTAGATTTGACAGTTGCAGATATGTAAGTTCTCAACTAGCCTAATAGCTGCTAAGAGCTTGCATTAGTTATAAATATTATGTCGGGAATCATCGGCTTGACCTATGTTTCAAATGCTATGTGCAATGTGAAAATCCTAGTTTATTGTAATTATGACCGCAACAAAGATACATTGTTGACTTTTCCACATACTTCTGGTAAGCCGCTAATTTTAAACATTCTGAATATGTACTGAGACATAGGTTGTGCAAAAAGTTCTGTTTATTGCTTAGGGCCAACCGATTATAAAATAGAATTTAGGCTCGGGTCAAACGGGTTAATTATTTAAGTTTTTGATGATATCACTTAGAAACTGATTTTCATTGGTAGAAAAGTAGTTATTTAGTTTAGGTCAATTCAGGTACACATATTCGATGCCTGCTACGTCGTTGATGTCAGATGTTGATAAAACGTCAGAAAACCTAATTAAGCCCGATGCTAATGTGACTGGATATAACCAAAAAATAACCTACTTGTTGACAATAAATAGCACAATTTGATTCACGCAAACTCATCGAGATTAGAAGATAAACGCTTTGACGCTATATCATCAGTTTAAGATCTTTTCTACGAGGCAAAGATGTATAATTATTTTATTTATTGTATACGGTATACCTACTTTTTGTGACAATCATTACAACGTACCTCATCATTTATTTCACCATTCCATTGTTATTGTCTATTAATTAAGTTTCATAATAATAGAGGACCGAATATCATGTCGTGATATTTTATTTCGGATATTTTTAATATGTATCCATAGGTTAACCTGAAATTTATCTGTTTATACTTGAATATATTAATAACCTGTATATTTTTTAAAATATAATTAAGTTTTAAATTGTTTCACCTGTTAAAGACTAGTCAATTTGGCAGTTTATCTGACTTTTAAGTTTTATAATAGTATAGGCCCTAACTGCTGCTGAAAATCACCATTTTATCTGGATATAATAACGGAATTTATATTACACTGGTCTACAAAATTTTTTTTTTTCTTTCACAAGAGCCAAATTAACGGAATATATTTATCTTTTTCATGCTGAGTTTAAATATGTTCTCATATTTTATCCATCAGGCAAGGTTTTAGAATAATTAGTACTTACAAAACACTGAATAATAAATACACGACAATTTTGTCTAACCTAACAAGTTTTATAGATGATTTTTCGGTCATATTTTGCCTTCCGGGAAGTCTCTTTTTATGGTCCCAGCAGTAGTCGGGGGCCAGCACACTGGGATCTCCATTTGGCCTTGGTACCATCTTTCCATAGTAGAAATCTGCTTGATAAAAACGCTTCACCATGCTCATCAGTGATAGAACCTAAAGATTTTCAGGGAAGAAGTCAAGTTTTTTAGACATGTGCAAGCCCATTCTTTGTATGAAGTCAGATGATCACTCACTTTTCACTATAGTTTTTCTTCTTATTATTGCCAAGAAATCCACAACAGATATTTATGAAGTAGATTTCCGCGCCTGGCATTTTTCCTATCCCGTGTGGGGGGCTGGTAATCAGTTCCTTAACAATGTTCATAAAAACCCGATATATCACATGATTTCATGGGGGAGAGACTGGACTCTTAATTTTAAGGAAATTTAGATTTCAAATACATAAATGCAGACGAACCTTAATCCAATTTTTTTTTATAAATTTTTTTATATAAGCCCCCGGTTATGTGTAGAGGAGGTAAATACACCTTTTCAGGATATACTAATGGGGTACTGGACACATTTTTATGCCCAGGAATAAGAGATTCACATTTAGGCCATTGTTTCCTTATGTAGTGAGACTCATCCTGCTATCCATTCACACAAAAAACAGTAGAATTTCGAGTATCCAAGTTGCAAACCTAACAATAAAGTTATAACCTTCACATCACACCAGTTATATTTAGTATACTGAATTTTTTCTAACAGCAATTTCATATTTTCATATGTCTCCTTCATATCACTGTCATGCGCGACAGCTATTTATGGTAATTCATTCCGATTATAGAGTAGTACAGTCTTCAAACTGACTTTCGATGAGTCTGTGATCAGTCGCCACTCATCTGGCTGGTGTTGATGTCCAAGAGCCTCCATTCCTGTACAAACTCATTACAAAAAAAACAACATGGCCTTTTTCCTTTTTTTAGAAATGTAATGCACTGGGATTCACTATTGTGTCCACGATAAAAACGCTTATCCTTGGAGTAGATTCCAACCTTTGAAGGCCTGCGATATCTTAAAAGCGCAGCAGCTGACTGTGTAAGACAAATTGTAAATCCTGTATAAGATCATTAACGATCTTCTTGAGATATAATAGTGAGGTTCTGCATGAAACTACTCTGGCTCCAATTGTAGGGTAACTTCTCTCGCTTTTTCCGTCATTCAGTATGAAAATGGGTACACGGATAAATCTTCTCTATGTGGCACGGGTGTAATTGCAAATTACCAAATTGTGGTACTTGACAGTATATTTTGTTTTGGACGTAATTCCTAAATGGCCCTTCTGTTCCCTCCATATCATAGGGACTGAAAAACGGGGCTTACGATGGAGTACCATTTTTCCAACCAGTGAGGAAGCCTAACACATGATTACACTGGGCATAGAATTTGTAGATGAGGCCCCCGTCTTTATCCAAAAATCACCAACTTTACACCTAAAATAAAGATCTAGAACATTTTTTCCCAAGCTGTTGTTAAAAATTTTACGCCTCCACTCTGTGAATTGGAAGGTGAGTTCACTACACACGTAACAGAAAATTGTTTGGGTTATCTTGATCTTACACACTTTCTTGGCATTTTGAAACGTGTATAAAAAAAACCTTACTATTAAAATACTAATTAAAACAGCACAACAAAATAAGTAGAAGTAACACGTGGTTACCCAGACGCACTACAGATCCAATTTCTGGTTACTGGCCCTCTGCTTGCCTAAAAAAAAAAGTGCAATATTGGTGCCATGATAGGACTTGTTTGAAAATCTTTAAGAATGGACCAGAGTTTTTTTAAAACAAAAACATGTTTTCAAACATGAAATTAAGTCTGGCTGGTGCAAATCCAAATTTATTCTGAATTCGATTTCTACTTATTTAGTATGAATTATAACAAATGGAATCCTAATATAGAGAAGGTCTATGACACTAAAAATCACTGTCACAAGGAAACTATGCCCTTGATTGAAGAAATCTGATAACATATTTTCGTATTCCAGCATAAAAAAACTGAAACTGACCTAATAAGTTTTCTTTGTTGAATGGAAAATTTAAAACTAGCGCTTTCAGCACAACAAAATTCCTATTAATATATTTATTGCCCTGATTCACTTGAAAGCCAACAAAAAAAGATATATAGGCTGTATAGCATAAGGACGAGAACATTGCTTTTTATTTGTAACTAAAATGGTTTAAAAAATGGACTATTGTATTTAAAACTCCCAAAAAAACTGTACCCAAGCTGCAAAACTCGTGATATTTAACATAATTATTTTTTATGAAAGCGATTTAGTTGGCGGGAAACGATAGTTTCCAAAGCAAAATATTTCGTTATCGATAAACACGTGTTAACGGGGAGAAGCTGTAGGTTGTAGATTCTATGACAACAAAAAAAGATGGATTGAATTTTGGCGTCCATTTTAACTGAAATCCGGTTGTTAGGTTGTTATTATTCAAACCAAAAGAAAGATATATTACATATTTAATTATACAGAAAAAAAAAAAATAACGTATATGGTCTGATAACAGAACGTGGAAAAAATGGACGCAATCTTGTGACCTAGTTATACTCCAAGCTCTACATTTTAAATCTACGTATTAGAATTCTAAATGTATTAATCAGGTCAGTTTAAATAATACAAGTAAAAATAATTTAAGTTCTTTATAACGAAAATAATGTAAGTAATAGCAATTAGTAGCGTAGCAAACAAAAAAAAAGTCTATAAAAAATTTCTACGGAGACAAAAAAAGCACCCCAGATTATCTTACACCTACGACAGTTAGTGTTTCGTTCTTTCAACTAGTATTTCAGCCACCATGTAGGCTACTGATAAAGTTTCGAAAACTATTGAGTCTATTTATCATATTGATATCATTATAAGGGAGAATGAGATATTAAACAGTTTGAAAACTTGTCAATATATTAACTGTGTAAAGCGACTTGAACTTGAGACCTCCTTATAAATAAAAGTTAAACATGAAGATTTGGCAGATTACAGACCATATTTGCAAAATCGTAATCAAGAGAACAAATAGGGATGCCGTAAAGAAAATTCTCTAGGCTACCGCCAATATGAATATTAAGATTCATAAATTAATTCGCCGATCTTTTAGAAACTAATTTTGACCGTTATATAAAAACAAAAAAATGCAGACTCATTTCTCCCCCTAGTAACTTCCTTCGCTCATTCTACTCAGTCTTGCAATCTCTCTCAGGCTTCACTGTGGAATTCCATATCGGATAAATTTATCGGGGACCTTTTCAAAATGAATTTAACAACGATCAACATAAATGGGTAATCCGAAGAAATCCGGACAATCATGCTGCATAAGGGAAAATTTTTCAGCTTAAACTTGAGATGAATTCCCAGGTTTGTTTTTACTAACTACATGTAACAGAGCGCTATCCTGTAGCAATATCAAAGTCCTTTTCTCGCTTGTCAATACCTGTTTTTTTTTCTTTCAAATGTTACAAGTATCAGATGTAGTTGAAAAAATTTCAGAAAGTGGCAGCCTTCCTAAACCAGGTCGAAGTATCCGATGGTAGATCACCCCTCCGATTTCATCTGGGGGTTCCAGCATTCTGAAACTAGAAAATTCACTTCTGAAACTCCTAAATTTATTTTTTTCATATGCTCAACGATATAGTGTTTTCACCCAAAGTCAAATAAATCACTTAAGTTTTATTGTTCAAAAGAAGAGTACGGTAAACGTTGGTTTTCCAATGGCATTTCGTCTACAACTAATCTTTTAGGTTATGTTCATAGTGAGATCAAATATTAGATTACCATGCTTTAGAAACTAATGGTGCTACTTCAAAAATGACTACAGATTGGTAACAAAAATTCTAATTTTGAAAGGTTCTATAGTCCGTGAAAGAGAGGGACCAACTAATTAATTTGTACCAATAATATTAAATGTAAAAATTTATTTATCAACTGTTTTTATATAAAACACTTGAAAATCGTATATCCGTCGTTACATAAATTAACTGCTGGTTCCATAATGTTTCAGTTGGCGTCCAAGTTCGACAAAAATTAATTCGTATATTTCTAAATCCTGGTCGATTAGTTGAATAATTGTCTTGAGTCTATTTGTCACATACACTTCTATATTAAAATAAAGAAGAATATCTGATACTATCAAATTTCTGAAATTATTCTAAATATCCCATATTAGCTTAACTACTCTATTTAATTCAATTACACCTAACTGATGGGCTGACTGAACTACTACTTTTATTGGGAGCATTGCTAACCCAGACTACCACATGAAAACCAATTACTCGTTTCCAAATTCGGATACGATTTTTTTTTTCGACCAAACTGCAATTTTTACAGATTTTTCCAAGTAGATAAATTTTTTGTTTATTAAAATAATTTAATTCACTTTCTCGAAATTTGGCCAGACTGATCACGATTCTGAGTTGGTCTTTTGATCAAAGATATTTTCTGTTGAGAATTACATAACTAGGTGATTTTAAATATTTAAAAAAATAATAAACTTTTTTGACCTAAAATTTTGATTTCAATAAAATAAAGATTTTAATTTATTAAATTTGTCTTGGTGTTTATAATGTTATGTAAAAAATTAATGAAGCATTTTAAATTCAAACGTTATGGATATTATCATACGATTTCCGAAAATTCTTTCGTTCGACTGATCGAAAGGGTAGCAGCAAGTAGACGAAAGTAACAATTCACAAAAGTACTAAATCAGTGTAGAAAATACTCATTGAGAAGAAACAGCACTGCACAGGTGGTTCAATAGGGATAAATTTGCCTATATAATATAGTTCTTGAAAGTAGTGGTACGAGGAGAAACAAGCTGAACCTAGACGTAAAAAGGAGGGGATACATTAGTCGACCACTATGCCCATGAAAATGTTTATCAACGTGGCTAAACTTATCCACCGAGTATATCTGGGTATCCACAAGGTGACAACTAGTTTCCCAGGTTGAAATATCTAACGATAACTAAGACTGATGAAATCTATTAGCATGATTATTATCAATATAATAAGTTTTTAAATGATATAAACGTTTCTTGGGTGAAAGAGAGCGGCTCGAAAATGATAGATATACGGAACATTATAGCGCAAAAAAAAGTATTCAAAGGGTTCACGAGTAGATTAGTATACATGGCAATTATAGAAAAAGCGTTCAACATCTATAAGAAAACAGTTTGAAATCATTCTAAAAGAAGATTGAGGTAAAACAAAGGTTGGCGCAAACTAAATATCAATTCACCGTTCCAGTGTGCAAACATTTAAAATTATACAAACTTCTAGAAATAATCCAAATTTTGCAAAATTATTAGCTATCTATGACACATGAAACATATGTCAAAATCATCACTGCAATCTAAAAAAAAAACACGAAAAGTTCTAAAACAAAACAATATAATGTTGATCACTGTTTACGAAAGCTAAAATTTTATTTATAGTGAATTTATTTCAACTAGTCAAACTATCGGGGCGTTATATTTTTCGGCAAGTGCTCAAACGAGTGATGAGAAGAATGCGTCTGTATTCAACATGTAATATCGTAATCACGACATCCTCGCCGATAGTTGTTCGCACTTGAATAGATATAGAGGCTGGTAGGTGAACGATAAAAGAATTCAGGGCAATTGGAGTTTGTTACATGAATTGCCACAAAGAAATTACTCATTGTTAGTCAATTTCTAGCTGGAAATCTGTGTCATCATTTTATGTACCTTGGACACTTTCACATTTTGTCTTACCTCGCTTTTTCTCTCCGCAATTATACCTTTCGGCACTATTGCCTGCTTAATCCTTTAATCTCCTACTCTATAGAGCATCCACTCACACCATCTCTTTCTTAGACGTCACCATTGATCTTTCTTCATTCGATGACTTGTCTCTTTCCTATCCGTACTATCCTTCCTATGTATTGATCCTATTTCCACTCTTTTTTTCTCTGCATTCCACTGGTTGGATAATTTCACCTATCATACATGTGGGTCCTTATATCGTTTCTCCTTTTCCTCAGTCTCTTGTTTGTACATCTCCTAGAATTCTCATTTCCGGTTGATTCCAGCATTCTCTGTGTTATCTTGTATCGAGTTTAGGTTTAAGCTGCTCGTAAGCTCATTCACGGGTCGTATAATCGCTTTTGGATATTCTTGTTTTGGTTCCACGCGAGACCCAGGCAAGAAATTTATTTCTACACATATGGTATCATTGAGGCATCCGCTATCACTATTAGCCTTGTTAACTTGGGGCGAACTGGGGGGTTTTTTACTTCTTCCTCGATTTTCGGCCTATACTAGATATTTGATGCATGCCCAGGTAATTGACCATCCATCACTGTTCTATTGGTTGATCTTTCCTCCTCCATCAGCTGCCACCTAATCGCGCTCTTATTGCTATGTACTCATTGTCTTGGTTTTTTCAGTCTGATGATTGCACACTATATTGTTTCTGAAGTTTTATAGAGTCTTCCTGCCTGATTCTAGATTTATAGCTGAATGGTTGCTGTAATTCCTTCTGCGGATCTTGCGACGCACTTTATTGTCTTCATATATATTACGCGCATAGTTTTAATTAGGACCCTACATGAACGCAAGTTTGTGTTATATAATCCTAGAGTAACAAGGTTTTCTATGTTACACATGTGTCATAGAGCTTGTTTTAAGGCTACTATTAGGCACAAGTATGCTGGAGAATGTTGTATTCTATGGACTTTTTACTCGTCACCTGTCACTCACAATGTTCTTCAGTTGTTATTCTCGCGTTTATTTTTGTCGCTTTAAGTAATCTTTGTCCGCGTTAATATCTAGTGTACAGTTAAGTTGATTTATGCCTCTAAAGTATTGGGAATCGCTTCTTTTTCTACCTTCATTGGCATTAAAAATTACTCGTCGGCTGGGTCTCCATTTATCTGGATTCTATTTCGATCTTATTAATCCTCTGTATTATGTTTCTGGAGTTGCTTAACCAAAGAGTGTGCCCCCAAATCTCCTTAGTTGTTCATTAGTCAATATTTGGTCTTCACCGGGAGATTTCGCGCTTTTTTAAACGTCCCCAGTTTTTTATTACGTCTTCTTCCGTTATATATGTTTCTTTACGTCGTATCGTTATCTCTGGTTGTCTGTGGCAGTGTGATACTCTGTTCTATTTTATATAATTGTGTAACTGATATGTTACCCCCACGTTCCCTTTTTCTTCTACTTGTGTAGACTCTATTAGTTCTGTCATCTCATTTCTCTGCTATTTTATGATTCTCCAAATTTGTTTTTTGGGCCTGTGAAGCCTGATTTGGCTTGGCTTGGGGATGTGGGATCTCGCCCATGGTTTGGGGTTCGGCGTTACATTTTCGTGGGTTCGGTCCCGTATTCTGTTATATCGTTTGTAGGTCTTTTATCTGTCCGGAGTGTGCCTGTACGTTAAATAGCTCGTCGGTTCGTTTCTTGGCGTGTCTCTTTGATTGCTGCCGCGCTTTCTCGTTGATTGGTGTTGTGTGTTCTCCTAGTTTTTTTTTTGGTTTTCGACTAAATGCTGCTTTTGCATCTTTTCCTACATGTGTTTTCTGGGTGGACTGTTCAATCTTTTTTATGTATCTTGGTCATTTTATGTGATTTTTTTCTTGCTGTTTTCCTCTTGGTATAGGTCTCCCCTTTGATTGCTTGAGTTTTGCTTAGATAGTATATGGCTCGCGTTTGTGACAATATAATCTTATCATTGCATTTGTTACCGCTTAGGGTTCTCGATTGTATAGTTATAGGGCTTTCTTATGCCAAAGCTTTTTATTATTTATTAGCAACTCGGTTGGTAACGGCTTTAATGTTATCATGGGGTCAGAGTTTTTATGTTTTCATTTATTCTCTGTGTGAATTCCTGGGTATTACCTCATTTTCCTTGCATTATTGTCGCCTAGTTATTATTAATTGTTTCGTTGTTTTGTATTCTCTAATTTTATCATTTGTCTGGCGTTTTTCATAGATTTGTTTCTGGGCTCTTTTCTGGATTACTGGAGGAATAAATTGCCCTCTACATTGTATATTTTGTGTGTTTATATCCTAGGTTTACCTTTACTATTCTCTCGCGTTATGGTTACGGACACGTTTCGTGATGTTGTTTATGGTATTTCTTCTTGATCATCAGGGCTACTCCTTCGCCGTGGCCCTCTGGTCTTTCGCCACACCACTGTGAAGCAAGTATATGTCGCCTTATTTCAGTTGGCCGGTCCCATTCCCTGTTGGTTCTTGGAGGGCAGGATAACCTAAAACGTAACCCCTAAAATTATATACTTGAAGAGCATAGCTGTTCTCAAAAGAGCCTCTAAAGTGCTTTGGAGACGCAGTCCTATTGAATCACTATTGATTAGTTTTAAAAAATGATATCGAATTAAGTAAAGGACATATTGAAGGTCATAATATTGTTTCCCCGAAAAATGTTGGGTCAGATTAATCTTTCAGCGTAAAATTGCTAATCAATGTATGAGAAAGGGAATTTGAATTAGAAATTGAATATTATATTTAATTATAACAGTTTAAGAGTATAACGCCAGTTTATGTGGCTGATTTTATAAAAAAATATGCTTGCGCCTGTTTTTTTGCCTGTGCCCATGTTGCCATGCTGTTGTGTTAAATTTTTCAGATCCCATATAGTGTAAAGAAAAGGTTGCGATTGGTACTATCACCTTGATGGGCCACGTACATAATTCCAACAAATTGTATCCTTTTAGTGGATTGGTAGGAATTTGCATTATAATGCAGCGCATACGCGGATAAACATCGATTATCCGTCTTCTGACTAGTAATAAAAAGAGGGCGAGTTTCGAGCGAGGGTGACAGACTGAATGTCTTAGGGATGTTCGATATTCGCCGCTCATTTCACTATTTGAGGAGAATTTTCATCGAGTTTATGCATTGGACAATTGGCGTAGTTGCCTCCTATGTATAGATTATTTGACTTTGGCCTTAAACTTTCCTTTTCTTTGGTCCAACGTTACTCGTGTGTCTGTTAAATTATTTTACTGCCTGGATGTGAAAGTTTCCCTCGCGATTCGACTCCCCCAAAGAACTAAATTTCTGTCCAGTACGGTTTAAGGTCTGAATTGATTTAGAAATAGAAAATCGACAGATAGGGGCATCGGCAATGTAGGGTGGGCGTTATGAAATCGTACTTATTTGTCCTACTCTCATCTTTAAATTTTTCTATGTAAATTTTAGAAAAATAAATTGAAAAATATTGAAAATTACTCATAATCAAAGAAAATGTGTTTTTGACGGAATTTTATAAATACAGTCGACACTGTGTAGCCTATGAAATGGTGTTAATTGCGCCCCACGTAGACTGCGTCTTTTTGTACGGTGTTAATCGCCGCTTTTTGCGGCGTCTATTGTACCCAGTGAAAATTGTTTTTTTTTTTCCCCCCACGTTGAGGCGCAGACATTTTCATTGCAACCTCTTTTTAATTTCTGATAATGAATTGACTGAATCCTGATTTTAAACGAACTAAAGAAATTAAAAAAACCACTTGCTCAGTTTTTCCTTGTGTAGAGAGATATGTGGTATCGAGATTATTTTTGTTAAGTCTTTTTGGAATTATTTTTTTATTTTTAAATGCCTCAGCTGTACGACTTTATTGGTGCACCATTCATTTTTAAAATAGAAAGGATCTAACTTCCAGCCTAAATAAATGGAAAGAGAAAATACTGGAAAAAAGGGGTGGACTGTTGTTAAATAAAAAAATCAGTTTGACGTACAGCCGTTCATTAATCCTGAAAAAGTAAGAATAGGTTATTCAGTGAGACACTAGCTTTAATCCAACCCCCCCCACAAGAAAATTTTATTCATGGATATTTAAAATAAAAGCTTCCTCACCTTTGTGTCTTAACAAGGAATACAAAAAAAATTCTACTAGACCTAACAGGAAGTTATTATTAGTAGATGTCCCTAAATCAGACATTTTATATTTCTAAACCTTGACTACCCCCGAAAGCGATAGTATGTCGTTATTTTCCACTTCCTTTTTGTCAGTTCATAGTGCTATTAAGGAACTACCTTCGGGAATAGGTCTATTGTAAGATTTGTTTTGGTAAACTTACGGTATTTATTTCTGCTTACTAGGCCTAACGATGTGGAAACCACATCACAACATTTCACACTTTGTAGGAAAGGCCACTTAGAGCCTTCTACGGCTTTAAAACACGTTTAGAGAAGAAACTTGTACTATTACTTTAGCTCTCTTAATTGTTTGCTATGTGCACTTTACTGCGGCTCTCAGTCCGAAGTAAAGCATCCGCTTGCCGGATCGTTTGAAAATTAGCTCGAAGTTTAGCCTCCTAGGCAGCTTGGTCGAAACAAACCTACATTGGCGGACTCGGTGGAAATTTAAGCCCCTCTTCCTGTCCGCCCGGACTCCTTATATTCAAACCGTGGGCAATCTCTGCGGCATTATGGCTACGCCGGAACCAAAACTATGCGGATACTCATAATTTAAACCAATACCCGGCGTTATCGAGAGATTTTTCGGTTTCCCACAACATCGCTACAGCACTACTCTAATATACCGAAACGGCTTGGGTATAATTATGATTAATATACCGATTCGATACAAAAATGAAAGAATTAATATACAGTACTAATTTAAAGTGAATAAATCAGTCTACAATACATGGTTCTTAAAATCTAAGAAATAAAATGAATGTTACAACTGTTTTATAGTGAAACTCTATATAAGATGAAAAAACCTCTTGATTGTGCAATTTTTTTCAAGGACCTCTAGAAGATTTTTGATGACAATAGCTCAAATATATACGGAATTTTTTCTTATAAATAGTGAAAACTTTATATAGTGAAATTTCGGTCAACATTGTGGTCTTGCACTATTTAGAGTCGTCGACTGTATTAGTACCAAAGGTACAAATCAGATTTACTCTAACGGACAAAAATATAAAAATATACTAAATTAACTGAAATCATAGGAAACTAAAAAAGCCGAAATGTTTACATAATATTTAATTACACGGAAATAAGCCTTTATATAAAGTATGCAGTTAAACTTTACCCTCAGAGTAAAACCAAAATTTTAGTTTTAAAATCAGGTTTCTTTTAAGATCTCCTCAATAATGGCCACATTGAGAGCCAAATATGTGAGAATAAAAAAAACACAATTATATTACACTAATAATACCAAGTGCGAGTAGTAGTTTTTTTCTTAGCAAAAAATTATTAGTATGACTAAACTAACAACTTTAAGAAAAGACGACTTAAATCGGAATATTAAGAGTAGACGTTACAACAAATTATTCAACCATAAAACAGCCCTTTAGGAAAGAAAAAAAAAATAATTTTAAAAAAAAATTAAAAAAATTTATCAGTTAAATTGACACGATATGTTGTAACCAGACCGTTGCTTTTACCGGTTTTGTAAGTCATAAAAAAATGACAAGTGATTAAAAAATTTAACTTTTTTTAAGTAAATTTTGTTATATACTTATTAGCTTGCGTGTTGAATATAAATATATTATCGATGGTCGTAATAACAATATTCTAATTACATTCATGTTATTGTTAATGGATTAATGCCTGTTATGTCTTTTGATTATGAACTAAGAATAATCATACTCATATAATAATGAATCTTCTCTACGCTGACTGCCTATGATTGTATAATATGTTACTCTCTTAACAATTTACCATAGGCATTACTCTTAAGTTGAGGTAAACAAATATTAACTTATCAAGCCAATGATTTACAGAGTGTTTGAAGACTTCGCCGGCTCCATCAAGGAGTTTTCAAAGAAAAAAATAATCTATTGTAGAAAGTAGTTGTTTTATACAGCAGCTTTTAGTAAAGTGCACAATTTGTATATCTGTTATATATTTGTATGATTTGCAAATTATTTAAAATTCTCATAACATATTAAGATATATTATATAAACGTGGAAAACTTTTATTTTATGTTAAGGTTTTTTAAAAATTTTCTAAACAAAATAAATATAAACTAAAAAAACTTATCACTAAATATACTTAAAGCTTTATTTTAATGATCGTCTATCTCAGGAGAAATATACAATTGATTTTGTAGTTGAACACTTGGGAAATTGGGTAGTAGTCCACTAACGTAACGTTTTATATTTTACATTTTGGTTTAAATTATACTTTATTAGACATATTGCTAAACATGTAATTGCTTTAGCTGACACAGAGAAGTATATAATTTCATATTATATGGACATGCGATGTTATGTTCGCTGGGATATGTTTTGAAGGACTTATTAGAAAGTTTATTGAAAAAACAATTTTCGACGGGTTTATAGTCCTACCTTTAAATATCTAAAGGAGCCTAGACAAATTCAACTAAATTGCAACTCAGATTGAAACCTATTACCGATGTGAAAGAAGTGTAACTGAAAGGCCAGAATTCCTTAGCATTGTTTTCCTCATTATGGAGACACTACCACAATTTCCTTAAAAACTATAATTTTCAGCGTTTATATTTATTCTGACAAGAAATTTTTAAAAGGGGCGCTCCGGGAAAAAGCAGCAGTGCGAATAACCACCGTTGTTACTAGTGGTTAAGTTGCAAAAAAAAGTCGGGGTATGAAATGAAAATGCGTTTGTCACTCAAAGATCGGGGATTTTAATTGACATTCTAGGCATTACCTGAGACTCCACAATTATTGGGACAGGTGAGCACGAGGAAATTGTTTGAAAGCAAATAAAAGTTGGTCAAATGTATAAACTGTAACACTGTTAAGACCTACTAATAGCCACCATAATGGTAAACTTTAATCAAACAACCCAACAAAGTTAAATAGAATAATTCTGTAAAAAAAAGCTTACATATGATGTAAACTAGTACTGGAAAAGGCAAAAATTTGTAGAGATCAAAAAAAACTGTGATCATTTAATATATAAAAAAATATATAAAATATCTAAAAAAATCTATAAATTATAAACATAAATAAATTATCAAATTAGGCGAAGCATTCCAAAGTAAACTAACGTAAAATTCACATTACATGCCTGCAGAACAAAGCTAGTCAACTGCTGTAACAAAATTACAGATACCAAACTATGAGCTTAGTAGTCGTTTTAATTCATTGCAATATACCATGTTTAGCAAGCTAATATTGCATTCGTAGGTGTCATAACTTCGAGTTCAGGTCTTTTTTTTGAAACGTTTAACATCTTTTTTCCTTCCTTTTCATGTGTGTAGTTTGGAGATTTTTTTTATATGTACTGGATATACCTTGATGACCATCTAGAGGACAGCTAGGATTATAGAGTATTAGAGTTTCTTTACCGTTCTCGGAAGGCTTTATAAGGTTATTGTTAAATAATATTATTTCTACGTTTGAATCTTGAAAAATATATCTTAGCATGGGATAAATAATTTCCCATTCAATCAAATGATTATAATGATATTTAATAAAGATGACTAAATACTTTCACAGCTAATGTGACTAAATTAATTTTCGTTATCTGTAGGTAGGAATATTTTATTATTATTATTATGATATCAGTAACAGAATTAATCTTTAAATTGTCTTTGGCATTGAAAGTGTCCTAAGATGTTTCTATTTGTTAATTTTTTTCTCAAGCTAAAAATTGCTTAGCCTCGAAATATTTTGGTAAAAATAAAATTAAGGGGTCTGGGTTCTTTATCTGAAAAAGGTTAGTGTCAATTTCTTTAATTTTTGGATTTAAAACGACATAAATTTTGAGATGATTTTGAAAATCTTGGTAGTTAACTAAGATATTAGTAATTACGATGTTTATCATTCAACTTAGGTCTCTGGATTGGTATTTATTTTACCTGCTCTATTTAGAACTTCGTAGTCATTTTTTTCTAATTTTAATCTAAACCGTGTCAATCGAGAACCGGGCTCATTGATATTAAAAACATAAATTAGATGTTCATGGTCTGTTATAATTTTGAATTTTGTACCGAAGATGTATGGTCTAAAATGTTTTACTGCCCAGACTGTAGATGCCAGTGCTGGTAGAATTATTTTGTTCGGCTTTATTTAGGGTTCTACTAGCGAATGCAATTGACCGATCTTTATTAATGGCACCTTGGGATAAAATAGCTCCTACTACATAGTTACTTGCATCAGTTGTTATGATAAATTCTTAAGAAAATTCAGAGTATTGCAGAACAGATGGGGAAGTTACACTATTTTATAAGGTTTCAAATGATATATCACATGTATTATCCCACTTAGTCTACATTTTGTCGTGGTAATTTGGTTAAGGGTTTGGCAATTTAGGCAAAGTTTTTTATAAACTTTCTATAGTACCCTATTTGAGCCAAAAATGACTTTATCTCTTTTGCATTTTTTGGTTGCGGAAATTTTGACACACAATCTATTTTAGTCCAGTTTAGTACCATTTTTGGATATATTATGTCTTTTCATAAGAATTCGCATTTAGAATGCTGAAGTTTTAAATTATGTTGTCGAAGTCTTTGGAATCCTTCTATTAGCCTTTTGTTATGTTCATTTAATTTATTTGCATAAACTGTGAGGTCGTCTAAATAAATAAAGCATTTTATACCATTAAGGCCACTTAAGACTGGGTTCATTAATCGTTGAAAGGTATCTGGATTTCCTTTTAGTACGAATGACATTCTATTATAAACATAACGACTTGGTGTACTAAATGCTGTTTTAATATTATCTTTTTCGACGACTTGTACTTGGTTAAAGCTGTTGGCTAAATCTAGAGTAGAAAAATTATTAGCGTTTCCTAACTGGTCTAATATATCGGTAATATTGCGTAAGGGGGATGCATAAGCCCCTGTCGTAATTTCATTAATCTTTCTTAAATCTACATATACGCGAAATTAGGTTTGTCTAAAGAATCAGCCTTTTTGGGTACGACTAATAAAGGACATTCCATGGACTTAGTGAAGGTGAAATTATACCGTCTTTATACATTTGATCTGTTTGTTTATTTATTATTTCCCTAGGTTTAAACGGTAATCTATAAGGCTTATTTTTAATTGGCGCTTTAGCCAGCTCTGTTGGAATGGTGTGTTTTATGATATTAGCACAAGATCATTTATCACTTTCAAGAAAAAAATTCGCTAAAAATTGTACAGATATCCAATAGTAAATCTCTCCTCGTGATTTAAGCCTTTTAGTTAAGTGTTTTGTTTAATTTTTTTTTTTAACGATTATATGGTCATTATCTGTAAAACTGAGGATTTCATGGTCGTGTTTAGAAATTGGTTTAATATTGACTCTAGTAAAGGAAATGGTACTGGTTCGTTTAGAAATAATTTAGAACGCTAACTTAAACACAAGTAGTGATTATGGTTTTACCTGTGCTAATGGGGATCCTAAATAGCGTTTTTCGGAAAGTTTTTTAGAGTTAGCGATTCCTTCAGTATTAAAAAATAATAGCTAAAGCATATATTATGATTTTAACATATCAGGGTGTAAAATTTTGAAAAAGTTATCTTGAGAAATATTTAATTTCGTCTTCATAGTGTATTTTAGCTTTATATTTCTGCAAAAAATCACGTCCTAGAATGTCATCATTTTTGAGGGGAACATTATCAGATACTATGTGGAAAAGGATTTGTTATGGTTTTTTATCATTTTTATAATGTCAATTGTTATAGTACAAACACCTAGGGTATTACGTGTGTTGTTTTTATTTATGTCATTTTATTTCTATTAATGAGTTTTGTGTTGTTAAAGTTGTTTTTTAATTTAGATAATTTTAATACAAGAAGAAACATCAGCACCGGTGTGTTAACAAAAGATATGCTACTGACTTTTTGGAACTACTGGTTCTATTTTTAATTATATCTCATTTATTATTTTCTGCAATATATGTATTGATTGGCTTGATTTGGTTATTTTATGTTAATCATCTTCACGACTTATTTTGTATCTGCTTTTATGATTTCAGTAGTTATAGTTTATTGTATATTAGGAGAATGCCTGATCGGGTCTTTGCAGCCAAGGTTTCTTGGGAAGTTTTCAGGAAAAATGTCCACGCGGTTATTCGTTTTATTGCTGTGACGGTGGTAGAGTTTGGAGAGAACGTACATGTGAATTTAAATATTGACTGTTCTCCTGGACTGGTTATTTTTCCCATAGTTAGTAAAATAGTGATTTGGAATGTCTTTCCGGTTATTGTAATAAGGAAAAGCCGCGTGTGTGTAGTGATGGATTAAAATTGTGCTATTATAATCTTCTATTATTTTGGATATTTAATGTTAGGTTCTTGTTTTGTGAGGTTCGGTATGTGTAATTAGCTTGACCTAGGAGTTTTGTTTGAATATTAGCTTGAGAAATGATTGAGATTTAAAAATTCTATTTTATTGAGTTTTACTTGAAATTACGTTAAAGTTGGGCTTAGTGGAGGAGGTTTAGTGATTATTTTTTTTTAACAGAAAAGACAAGGTAAACATTTGAATCTGGATGTAAAATTACAAAAATTGTCTTTGGATTCGAATTAGGACAAAATCTATCATTTTCTTCTAATTCCCTCTCTATAGCTATAGCGATAGCTTCATATGGTGCTTACTGTAAATAGCAATTAATTTCTTTAATATATTTACTGTTTATATTTATAAGCCGGTTCCATATTCCTTAATATTTTCCCCGGGTGGTGCTTTATCTAGTTAACTTGTTCAATTAAAAAATCTTCATTTACTTCCCAATTATTGTAATTCTTTAACATTGGGTTACTTTCTGAGCTTTAGGTTTATTACCGAAAAATTCTGTCGGCTAATTTTTCTTTATTTGATCCTTCTTTTGTGATTTGCCTCAATTGTTTCGCTTTTTGTGATACGTATACTCTAGTTCTCTTAGTGTCTGGAGACATACTGAATCATGACTGATCATGAAGAATATCATTCTTTAAAAAAATATATGTTACCTTAATTTTAAGCCTTAGGGCATTGGGTTATTTTACGGTACTCTCGGAGATATTTCCCATGGTTCTTCTTTCCGTAGCTCCCTGACTCGTCCTCTTCCTTCATTTTTGAATTTTTCTCTACTTTACGTGGACAGCAGGAAAGCATATATTCATTACAGATTTCTGTTTTTAGCTCTATTTGTGAATTTTTTAGATTCAAATTTTTTTTTACAATTTTCACAGGACCTTCTGGTCTGATTCGGCCCCCAGTCGATCTAAAAACATCCTGCTTTTGTTTGTACATTGTTATTGACTCTTTGAAGTATATGTATAAATTAGTCTTTTTAAAATATTTAAACCATGTACTGTAATTGTTTCGTCCTATGCGGACATATTTGTTGTGAATCGCATCTTATTGTGTTCCTCATCTGCAGTCCTATTTTAGAAGGTTCTTTATAATTATTTTTCACCAGGACAACTCCTAGGCATACAATAAATTATATAGGTGTCCTCATGAATTTTTATCCTTCTTCGTTCAATTTCAGTTCTTGAAAATATCTTCCAGAAGAAAACTTTATACTTTCCCTGTTAGATCGTAAGCTTTGATTGTCCACTTTTGACGTGTTATGTCCACACAATAAAATAGCTTACTAGAAATGAATGTAGATTGGATATTACTAATGGTATACTCTGAAGGAGCCCGAAAAATTAAAACTGACCTTATGAAGATTTTAACATAGGTTCACTTTAAACCTTGTGTGATTTACTTTTTTCGATTGATGATAAATTAGTTGTGTGTGGATTAGGAATTGTCGTTCTTGAGATTAGACTGTGTTAAATTAAAGTGAATTTTCGCGATTGTTCCGCTTATGATTGCGGATCTTCACTCTCTGCATGGAGGGGGGTACTTTAGTGGTCTTATCTAGAAGAACGCAGAGCCCTGAAGATACCTCGCACAATCGCAGGTGGACACTTCGGCAAATCTCTAATTATACACGGGTTGATTTCCCAAGAACCACCATTTTCTGATCTAACCGAGGCCATTAAACGCTTCCTTTTCAAATTTCGTATAATTAATAATTTTTTTATTATTTGCTATTGTTCTTGGTTGAGGTCAAAATAGAGTTCCAAATATTTGGGGAACTCTAAGTTAAAAACCTACCCTTATATCTCAATCACTATTATGCAGAAATATTAGATTTGACTGTTGCAGATATGTATAATGTATAAGTTCTCAACTAGCTTTAATAGTTGCTAAGATCTTGAATTAGGTTATAAATATTATGTCGGGCATCATCGGTTTGACCTATGTTTCAAATGCTATGGGCAATGTGAAAATCCTAATTATTATAATTATAACCGCAACAAAGAATACCTTGTTTATTTTCCACATACTTCTTGTAAGTCGCTAATTTTAAAAACATTTTAATATATACTTAGACATAAAGTTGTGTAAAAACTTCTGTTTATTGCTCAGGGCTAACCGATTGAAAAATAGAATTTTAGGCTCCTCAGGTTTTTTAACTGGTTAATTATTTAAATTTTTGATGATATCACTTAGAAATTCATTTTCATTGGTAGGAAGAGTAATTATTTAGTTAAATATAACCCAATAGAATAGGTACACATATACGATACTCTGCTACGCCATTGATTGGCAGATGGTGAAAATGTCAGAAAACCTAATTGAGGCAGATGGCTAATATGACTGGATATCACCAAAAAAATAATATACTTATTGACAATAAATAGCACAATATGATTCACGCCTACGTCATTGGGATTAGATGATAAACATTTTGCCGCTATGTCATCAGTTTAAGATCTTTTCTACGAAGTACATTGTATGATTATTTTATTTATTGTATATAATATACCCACTTTCGTGACAATCATCCTCATATATTTCCACCATTCCATTGTTAATTATCTATTAATTAAATTTTTTTAGTCCATAGGTTACACCTGAACTTTATCTGTTTTACTTGGATATATGAATGACCTGTATATTTTTTAAAATATAATCAAAAGTTTAAAAATTGTTCCAACCTCTTAAAGACTAGTCAATCTGCAGTTTATCCTGAATTTTAAGTTTTATAATATTATAGGCATTAGTGCTGCCTAAAATTGCTTGGGCTATTTTTATCTCGGTTATAATAATGGAATTTTTATGATCAATTAAAAAACTCTAGCACTGTCACAACAACAATTTATTATTAATATATTTATTGCCTGATTCACTATGAAAGATCTAACTTATAAAAACTCCAAAAAAAAAAAGATAAAAATCTGTACAGCATAAGACGAAGAACATTACTTTTTTATTTATAACTAATCTCATGTAGAAATGGAATATTGTATTAAAACTCCAGAAACTGTACCAAAGCTGCAACTCGTGATCTTTACGTAATTATTTTTATGAAAACGTTTAGTTGGCGATAGTTCCAAAGCGAAATATTCCATTATCCAAAACATGTGTTAACGGGACAGCTATTGGTTGTAGATTCTATGACAGACAAAAGTGGACAGAATTTTGGACCCTTGCAGTGAAACTGGTTGTTATTATTTAAGCCAAAAAAGGAAATAACATAATAAATGATACCGAAAAAATAATAACAGATATGGTCTCATAACAGAAACGTGGAAAAATGAGCAATCCTTGTGACCCGGTTATACCCAAGCCCTATATTAAATCTACATGTTAGAATTTGGAATGCAATAAGGTCAGTTTAAATTCTACAAGTAATAACAATTAGAAACATACATTAAAACCTTAAAAAAGCAACGTTTTCGATTTAAGTTTTAAGTTTTTGTAACGAAAATATTGTAAGTAATTAGATATTAGTAGGTAGCAAACAACAAAAAAATACATATAAAATTTCTACGGAGACAAATAAAGCACCAGATAATCTTACAACTACGACAGTAGTATTTGATTCTTCAATTAGTATTTCTGCGATGCGGGCTACTGATAAGTTTTCAAAATACTGAGTATATTTATCATATTGGCTATATTGTAAGAGAATAATGGATTAAACAGTTCTGAAATAGTATCAATATAAGAAAAAAAAACCGTAAAAACGACTTGTATTTGAGAATCTTCAAGTAAATATTAAATATGCAGATTTGGCAAATAAAATATATTTGCAACCCTTGACAAGAGAAGAAATAGGATGTCGCATAGAAAATTCTTAGCAACCCAATATTGAAATATTAGATTCATAAATTAATTCGCCGATTTTGAGAAATTAATTTTGACATTTATTTAAAAACAAAAAATGCAAACTTATTTCTCATAGTAACCTTCTTCTCCTTCTATATAGAACTGCCATGTCTCAGACAGCACATGTGGAATTCCAAATCGGAGAAATATGGTTGGTTGAGTTCGATAAATTTACCGACCTATTCAAATGATTTTAATAACGATCAAAATAAATGCTAAACCGCAGCGTCCGGAGAATATGCTGCATAAGGGAAAATTTCTCAGCTTAGGCACTTGAGATGAATTGCAGGGTTTTTATAACAACATGTAATAGAGCGCTGTCCTGTAACAAGGGTCAACGTCCTTTCTCGTTGCCGAATACTGTTTTTTTTTTTCAAATGTTACACGGTATCAGCTGTAGTTGAAAAATTTCAGAAGGGGCAGCCTAACCAGGTCGGAGTATCCGATGGTAGATACCCCCTCGGACTTCATCTGGGCGCTCAGCATTCCGAAACTCGAAAATTCACGACTGAAACTGCTAAAATCATTTTTTCATATGCTCTACGACGAACTAGTGTCTTTTACTCAAAGTCAAATAATTCACTTAAGTTTTATTGTTAAAAGAAGAGTACGGTAAAACGTTTGGTTTTCCAACGACATTGCGTCTACAACTAATTTTTTAGGTTACGTTAACAGTGAGATCACATATTATACCTTGCTTTAGAGCTAAATGGTGCCACTTCAAAGTGACTACAGATTGGGAATAAAAATTCTAATTATGAAAGGTTGTGTGTCGGTGAAAAAGTAGGGGATAGTAATTAATTTCTACCAAATAATATTAAATGTAAAATTTTATTTAGTAAAACGCTTGAAAAGTATATCCGTTACATAAATCAAATGCTGTTTATAATGGTTAAGTGGCGTAAGTTTGACAAAATTAAATCGTATATTTGTAAATTCCTGGTTTCGAGTATGGATAATTGTATTGACTCTATTGTCACATTCATTCTATATTAAATAAAGATGAGTATCTGATGGTAATTTAAAACAATAGACACTTTAAAATTTCATAGATTCGTTGCATATAAATTAGAATTACCTTTATAAGTTTTATTAGTTCGCATTGGAAAGTTGTATCGTTTCTACTTACTACTGTATCCACACACAAATGTCGAAAATAACAATATTACTGTCAGTTATAATTCAGCCAGTGGTAAGTTAATTTTTCATTTTCCTATTTTTTGAAATATGCTTAAACGTGGACTGTAATTTTTGTAACCTCTTATATAATTTGTAGTAAGAACCAAAAAATCAAAAGTTGTCTTTGGAAACACTATATTTAATATTAAATGTCTAAAATTATTCTAAATATCCGTATTAGATTAACTAACCTATTTGATTCAAAATGACAACTAACTGATAGACTGAAACTACTAACTTTTAATTGGGAGGATTGCTAAGCCAGACTACCATAGTCAACACGCGTCTCATGAAAACCAATTACTCGTTTCCAAATTCGGATACAATTTTTTTTTTCGATCAAACTGCAATCTTTACAGATTTTGCCGAATCGGTAAATTTTTTTGTTTATTAAAATAATTTGATTTACTTTCTCGAAATTTGGCAGACTGGTCACGATTCTGAGTTGATCTTTTGATCAAAGATATTTCTGTTGAGAAATACATAACTATGTTATTTTCATTATTTTTAAAAAATAATAAACTTTCTTGACCTAAAATTATGATTTCAATAAAATAAAGATTTTAATTTATTAAATTTGTCTTGGTGTTCATAATGTTATGCAATAAAGCATTTTAAATAGAAGCTTTATGGATATTATTATAAGATTTTTCCGAAAACTCTTTCGCAGAGTGATCGAAATAGGAGCAACAAGTACGGAAAGTAACAATTCACAGAGGTACTAAATCATGTAGAAAATACTCATTGAGAAACAGCACTGCACAGATACGCGGATAAATTTGTCTATATTAATATAGCTCTTGAAAGGAGTGGGGACGAGGAGAGACAAGCTGAACCTGGATGTAAAAAGAAGGATACATTAGTCGACCACTTCCCATGAAAATATTTATCAACGTGGCTAAACTTACCCACCGAGTATATCGAAAATTGGGCACCCACAAGGTGACAACTAGTTTCCCAGCTCTCAATATCTAAAAATAACTGGGAAATGATATTCTAATAACTAGTAAAAAAATTTAAAAATTGATAAAAATTGATAGGCATGATTATTAACAATATAGTTAATTGTAAATGATATAAACGTTCCTTACATGAAAGAGGGCGGCCCGAAGATGACTGATATACAGAAAAGTCAACATTAGGGCGCAAAAAATTATTCAAAGAGTTCACGAGTAGATAGTATATATGGAAATTATAGAAAAAGCGTTCAACATCTACAAGAAAACAATTAAATTTTCTAAAAGAAGATTTAGGTAAAACAAAGGTTGGCACAAAATTTTCTTCACCAATTAAATATCAGTTCACCGGTTCGGTGCACAACATTTCAAATTATACAAGCTTCTAGAAATAATCCAAATTTTGCAAAATTAATAGTTGTTTATGACACATGGAACATATGCTTTTAATATACCTTCAAAGAAAAAGTATAGGATTACAGAATGAAAGTCTCGTTGTCTCATTGTCTTTACTGAATACCAAGATATGCAAAGCCTTATTCTTCAATTTTGAAAGTATAAAAAATACTTCTGATAATGAATGTATGCTGGGACGCCTTCTCCAGGAACTTCCGTTGGATTTTCCTTATGTGTGCCTTTACGGTAGGTACACCGAGGTCCCTGCGGAGTTGACGGTTCCTCATGAACACGGAGCTCCCGTGATCATCTTCAGGGCCTTGTTCTGCACTGATTGAAGTTGAGCTCTCCTTCAAACAAAGTATAGGATTGCAGAATGGAAGTCAAAATCATCACTGCAATGCAAAAAAAAACACGAAAAGTTCTAAAACAATAGAACGTTGTATTTACGAAAGCTAAGATATTATTTATAGTGAATTTATTTCAACTAGTCAAACTATCAGGAGCGTTAATTATTCGGAAGTACTCAAACGTGTGATGAGAAGAATTCGTCGTAGTCAACATGAATATCGTAATCACGATATCCTTGCCGATATTCTCTACTGGAAATAGAAATAGAGACAGGTAGGTGAACGATAAAAAGAATTCAGGCAACTGGTGTTTGTTACAATGAAATGCATCAAATTCATTATTCACTGTTAGTCATTTTCTAGCTCGAATCGAGTCCGTGTCATTCATTATATTACTTTATTTATATTAAAGGAAAATGAAGAGCATAGAGACCATTCAAAAGGCCTCTAAAGTGCTTTGGAGACAATCCTACAAATAAACTGGAAACTTCATTTGAATCGCTATTAAATAGTTATAAAAGGATATTTAGTTTTAGTTGCTATTAAATAGTTATAAAATTTGTTTCATTTAATTCTTAAAGCTTAAAAATGCTAAATGTGAGAAATATAATTTGAATAGAAATGAAAGAAATAAAATTAAACAGTTAGAGAATATACGCCATTATAAGTGGCTGATATAATAAAAAATATGCTTAACTTGCATTTTCAATGGTTCTAATGGTTGCCATGTTGTGAATTAATTCCATCAAACCCATTAGAGTATAGAAAAGGTCTCGAATGAGGCCATCACCTTGATGGTCATATACATAAATCAACGGAATTATCTTTATAGTGTAATGGCAGAATTTGCATTAAATTGCAGTTCATACGCGAAAACAGCGATTCATCATCAACTGGCTAGTTCATTTAAAAAGGACATATAAAAAGGGGGGGTACGAGAAGTGTGACCAGCTGAATGTATAGGGATGTTCTATATTCACGCCATTCACCGTTTTGGGAAAGAAATTCAGAAGCTACATGCATTGGACAATTCCTGTGAAAGTATTTATAGAATTGACTTAGTCTTAAACTTTTCTTCAATGTTCCAACGTTACCTTTTTTAGAGAATATTTACAGTCTGCATTTTAAATTCCCCTCTGATTCTGCTCGTTCAAAAACAAAATTTCTTCCAATAGTTTTGAAGTCTGAAATGTATAGAAGTTAAAACGTCTACAGATATTAGCATCGGCAATTAGTGGTCGATATTAATGTACTTATTTTCAGACTCCCATCTTTAAATTTCATTGAATTTAGAAATATTAGGTTTTTTATCTGGTTAAATATGTTTTCTGAGAATATTTAATTACTTCCAAAACAAAACATTTATATCATTAAATATTAAAAGATACTTTAATCAACTAAATTGATTTCGCAGTTTGCTCTTTCTGAAATCCTAAGAAATCAAAAGCGATACTTGACATAACTTGACGATTTACTTGCCTTCCTCTAGCATGTCTCGGTCAATGCAACCATCATTGGAGAGATCTTGAATAGGACTTATTTGAAAACTCGAATTTTATATCTACTTAAGTGTAAAATTTATTACACTATGCAGAACATAGGTATTTTCCAAAGTCGAACTAATTATTCATAATCCAGTCAGATCTCTTCTTGGTATGGATATGCACGAGTCAAGTCATGTCACGCAGGATCGGGATGCCTCTCGAGTAATTGTTGAGGCAGCAACTGCATATTGTCACCAATACTTCTTTTGCGGAGTATGGGGAGAGAGAGAGAGAGAGAGAGAAAAATTGGTTTAAATCTATACAGTGCCCGGTAACATCGTTTTCACCTAATTATTTATAAATGCCTTTTAGTTCATGAATAAATCAATAAATGAAAACATTAAAGAACATAAATATTGAATTTTAGATAATTAAAGAAAAAATGTGTTTTGACGAGAATTTTATAGATATCCAGTAACAAAGATACAAAACTAATTACTAAGGACAAAAAAATTATAAAATATACTAAATTACCTGAAATCATAGAAACTAAAAAGGCCAGAAATGATACAAACAATTAATTACACGGAAATAATCCCTTACTCATGTGTGCAATAAACTTTGCCCTCAAGCGAAACCAACATTTTTGTTTTAAAACCAGTTTCAATTAAGATTTCTCCAATAATGGCCGCATGGAGCCAAATATGTCAAAAAAAAAACAAATAAATTGCGAAATAATCCAAGTATATTGTAATTTCTTAGCAAAAATTATAAGTCGTCAGAAAGACGACTAATTTTGAAAATTCAAGGTAGACGTCGAATAAATTATTCAACCATAAAATAGTCTTAGGAAATTAAAAAAAAATTAATTAAAAATTAATCAATAAAATTGTCGATGTGTTGTAACTGACCGTTGCTTTACTGGTTTGTAAGTCGTTAAAAATAACAAGCGATAAAAATTTTCTAACTTTTTATTAAGTAAATTTTAGAATACTTATTAGCTTGGTATGCATATAATATCAATTCTTGTAATAACAATATTTAATATTCATGTTATTATTAATTATAATTCCTTTTATGTTTTTTGTTAATTAACTAAGAATAATAATAAAAGTAATAATATCTTCTCTAGCTGACTGCCTATTATTTTATATATTCACTCTCAAAAATTTTTCCATGGGCTTACTCTTAAAGCTAAAGTTTACAAAGAAAATAATTAATTGTAGAAAGTAGTTGTTATACTGAGCTATTAGTATATCGAATATCTTTTATTAAGAATTGCTTATTGCTAAACTATGGCTTCGTATTAAACTCATAAATGTAACTAAAGAGCAAAACAATATATTAATATAAAAATAAAAACAGTTGGTTTACAACATCGCCCCCTTTGCTAAGAGATTTTGTATGATTGAAAGTTATATAAAATCCCATTTAAAAAAATATGTTAAATAAAAGTGGAGCATCATTATATGTTAGTTCCTAAATAAACAAATATAATCTGTAAAACTTATCACTTAATATACTTAAAGCCTTTATCTTAATGATCGTCTATCTGGAGTAAATCCAATTGATTTGCGTTGGACATATTCTATATTTACTTTTTCCTGTTCTATGTTACTTCTCTACATCGAGATATATCATTATTGTTATGGTTATACCTTGCTATCACTGTTATGATAAGTTTCAATATTTTGGTAAACTCTAACACAAACATTGGTTATTAGTCCAAAACATGAAGTTTTATTTTTACATTTGGTGTAAATTTTATATAATAGATATAACACTAGATATATTGGTAAAATATATGCTTTAGCTGACACAGAGAGTGTATATTTTGAGTTCTCATTTTTTTTCTGAATATCGTTGGCTATTTTATCAATGTCTTCTAATTTCTTCTTCAAGTTGCGATGTTAAGTTCTGAGATATGTTTTGAAAGACTTAAACAATTTAAAACATTTTTCGGCATGTTTATAGTCCTACCTTTAATTTTATCGCAGTATTCATCGGCAATATCAAAAGGTGAGACAAATCACTAAATGTACTAGATTGAAATACATTACCTTGCGGTACAAGTACATCTGAGAGGCTGTATGCCTTGCATTGTTTTTCTATGATGACACTACTACTATTTCTTAAAACTATATTGAATGAACATGAAATTGTTAGTGTTCCGGGAAGAGCAACTGCGAATAACCAGATGTTACTAGTGGTAAGTTGCAAAAAAATGCCTGTGTTTGAATGGATAAGGCGTTTGTCACAAATATCGGGGATTTTATTTGACTTTTGGATTAGTGAGATTCCACAATTGTTGACAAGGTGAGCAAGAGAAACAGGTTTTTGTTGTTTGACAAAAAATTTTTTTTTTCTTTAACTGTACTCTGTTTGACCTAATGTAGCAAATAATTGTATACTTTCATCAACTGCTATGTATTTAGAAGAATGTTGTATTAAATGATTTTATGTTACTAGTACGGGAAAAGGCAATATATTGTAGAGATAAAATAACTGTGATTCTCTTAGTGGGATATTTATTTTTTTTTCCAAAGTAAACTTGTAAATCAGTTATATTAAGCAGAAGATTTGCGTGTAAAGGATCTAAAATACAGGATATTCTGAACAGGAACAGCGTCAGTAGTATGTTTTAATTCATTGCAGTATACCTTTTTTAGCAGATAAAATTGCATTCGTTAATGTCATAACTTCGAATTGTAATTCGTTAAGCATCATATTTGTTTTATGTTTTTTGGACAAGGTTCACGTCTTTTTTGAAACGTTTTTCATCTGTTTTCATTCCTTTCCATGTGTGTAGTTTTGAGATTTTTTTATACATACTGGATATAACTTGATAACCATCTAGAGGACAGTTAGGATATTCATGTAATAGAGTTTCTTTACCGTCCTCGGAGGGCTTTATAAGGTCATTGTTGAATAATGTTATTTCTACTTTTGAATCTTGAAAAATATATCTTAGCATGGGATAAATAATTTTCTATTCAACCAAAGGACTATAATGATACTTAATAAAAGATAACTTTTAATAAAGATGACCAGATACTTTCATATCTAATATTACTAAATGAATTTTCGTTATCTGTAAGTAGGAATATTTTATCATCATTGTTATGATATCGGTAAACAGAATTAAAATTGTCCTAAAATGTTTTTATTTGTTTATTTTTTGTGAAGCTTAAAACTGCTTCGCCTCGAAATTTTTTGTTATAAATAAAATTAAGGGGTCTGGGTTCTTTATCTGAAAAAGGTTACTGTTAATGTCTTTAATTTTTGGATTTAGAACGACATAAATTTATGAGATGATTTTGAAAATCTTGGGAGTTAACTAATATATTAGTATTTACGACATTTATCATTCAGCTTAGGAGTCTCCTTAGGTGTTTATTTTACCTGCTCTATATAGAACTTCGTAGTCATTTTCTCCTACCTTTAATCTAAACCGTGTCAATCGAAAACCCTGCTCTTTGATATTAAATAGACAAAGTAGATGTTAATGGTCTGTTATAATTTTGAATTTATTAACGAAGATGTATGGTCTAAAGTGTTTTACTACCCAGACTATAGCTACCAGTTCCTTTTCCGTTGTAGAATTATTTTATTCGGCTTTATTTAGGGTTCTGCTAGCGAATACAATTGATCGTTCTTTATTAATTTCACCATGGGATAAAATTACTCCTACTACATACATACTTACTTGCGTCAGTTTTTATGATAAATTCTCTAGAAAATTCAGGATATTGAAGAACGACTATTTTTTAGAGTTTCAAATGATATGTCACATGTATTATCCCACTTAAAGTCTACATTTTGTCGTAATAATTTAGTTAAAGGTTTGGCAATTTTGACAAAGTATTCTATAAACTTTCTATATTACTTTATTGGAGTCAAAAATGATTTTATCTCTTTTGCTTTTTGGTTGCGGAGATTTTTATACCCAATCTTTTTGCTGAGTCTGGTTTCATGCCATTTTTGGATATATTATGTCCTAAGCACAAACATTCTTTTCGCAAGAATTTGCATTTAGTTGGTTGAAGTTTTAAATTACGTTGTCGAAGTTTTTGGAATACTTCTATTAGCCTTTTAATATGTTCATTTAATTTATTTGTATAAATTATGACGTCGTCTAAATAAATAAAGCATTTTACACCATTAAAGCCACTTAAGACCACGTTCATTAATCGTTGAAAAGGTACCTGGAACTCCTTTTAGTACGAATGGCATTCTATTATAAACATAAAACGGCCGGTTGGTGTACTAAATGTTGTTTTAATTTTATCTTTTTCATCGACTTGTACTTGATGAAAGCCTCTGGCTAAATCTAGAGTAGAAAAATAATGAACGTTTCCTAACTGGTCTAATATATCAGTAATATTGGGTAAGGGGAATGTATCAGCCCCTGTCGTAATTTCATTAATTTTTCTAAAATCTACACATACGCGAAATTTAGGTTTGTCTACAAATCAGCCTTTTTGGGTACGACTAATAAAGGGCTATTCCATGGACTTGGTGGAGGTGAAATTATACTGTTTGTCTATTTATTATTTCCCTATGATTAAACGCTAATTTATAAGGTTTAATGTTTACTGACCCAGTAGCCATGTCTGTTGGAATGGTGTGTTTTATGATATTAGCACAAGATAATTTGTCACCTTCAAGAAAAAAAAATATCGCTAAAAATTGTACAGATATCCAATAGTACATTTTTCTTCTCGTGATTTAAGACTTTTAGATTAAGTGATTTTTTTAGTTTTTCTAAACGATTGATATGTTCATTATCTGTAAAATTGAGGATTTTGTGGTCGTCTTTAGAGATTGGTTCAATGTTGAATGGTTACTGGTGCACTAGAAATATTTAGAACGCTAACTAAACACGAGTGATTATTGTTTACTTTTGCTAATGAGAATCCTAAATAGACGTTCTCCAAAAGTTTTTTAGATTTAACGATTCCTTCAGTATTACAAATATTAGCTAAAGCAGGTATTATGATTTTACATCTTGCAGGAATGATTTTTTTAATCAGAGGGTAAAATTTTGAAAAAGTTATCTTGTAAATGTACAATTTCGTCTTCATAGTGTATTTTAGCTTTATATTTTTGCAAAAAATCTCGTTCTAGAACGCCATCATTTTTGAGAGAATATTATCAGGTAATTTGTGGAAGGATTTGTTATGGTTTTATTATTTTGTAATGTAATAGTACAAACACCTAGGATATACATATGCTGTCTACTTATGCTTTTTAGTTCTATTATATTATTTGTGTTAATGTTATGGTTTTTTAATTTGTATAATTTTAATAAAGGAACATTAGCACCGGTGTCTAACAAAAGATATGCTACTCAATTTTTTGTATCTACTGGTTCTATTTTAATTATGTCTGATTAATTGTTTTCTGAAACTAGTACTGATTTGTATGATTGGGTTTTTTTATTGCCTCTTCCTTTTTGATTTGAATAGCTATAGTTTATTGTATTTAGGAAGTCCCTGGTCGGCTCTTCGCAGCCAAGGCTTCTTGGAAGTTTTCCGGAAAAGTTGATTCGTTTGATTGCTGGGACTGAGGTTGAGTTGTGAGAGAACGTATACGCGAATTTAAATATTGACTGGATAACTGGCATTATTCCTATAATTAGTAAAATCTTATTGTATTTCTTTGGAAATGCTGTTTAATATAATTTGAAAAGCTGTTTGTTGATTAAAATTGTGACTACATCTTCTATGATTTTGATAATTAAAGTTAGATCTCGTTTGAGAGGTTGGTTGGTATTGAATTGATCTAGGAGTTCTGTTTGAATATAATCTTGTAAAATTTGAGTTAAAATCATTTTGATTTCTTTGAGCGTGCTTGAAATTACGTAAAGATCGACAGTGAAAGTGGAAGGTGAGGTGATTATTTTTTTTTTTACAGAAAATTGTCTTTGGTTTCGATCTAGACATATATTTCTCTTTATTTTAAATCTATTATTTTCTTCTAATTCTGTCTCTATAGCTATAGCGATTGCTTTATCTAATTAAGAGTTACTGTTCAGTTTTACCCCAATTTGAATTTTTTCATTAACTAGCCCTTTCCTAAAGTTATTTACTAAACTTGAGTTGATGTTATCCAGTAGAGTTTTAGCTTCATCTGGTTCATAGTGTAAAACAGCAACTATCTTTATATTTGTTGTATATATTTTTAATCCTCTCCCCGTATTCCTTAATCGTTTTCCCATACTGTTGCCCGATATTCATTAATAAGGTTAAAAAATGTGCGGGTAGTATTTTATCAGTAATCTGTTCAATTAAAAAATCTTTAATTTCTTCCTAATTTTGAAATTCTTTAAAATTGGGTTACTTCCTGAGCTTTTCCCTTAAGTTTTGTACCGAAAATTAAGACAGCTAATTTATGTTTTTGATCTTCTTTTACGATTTACATCATTGCATCGCAATTTTGTATGAAAAATTGAAGAGGATTTCCCTCACTATAGCCATTTTTATTAATATATATGTATATATATATATATATATATATATATATATATATATATATATATATATATATATATATATATATATATATATATATATATATATATATATATATATATATATATATATATATATATATATATATATATTGAATTTGAATTATAACTTTTTAACTTCTTAATTCTTAACTAACTTAAAAACGGTCTCACCAAAGAAAAACAAGATAAAGGACTTATATGTGCATTTCACTGTCAATGGCCTACGCAATTTCCTCTTTTGAAAATCTGCTACGTCTCCGCGTACCTTCAGATTATTTCCTTGCTTCCTTCTATGGGCAGTTGCTTATCTTTTAGGAATCTGCTGTGTCTCCCTGCCGGGTTTTGGCGCTTCTTCAGTTAACACTTTGTAGTATTATTTTTTACTATATTTTCTCTATTTGTGGCTTAAGTTAAATAATTAGCCTTCATTAAATATATAGGAAGTTAATTCATAATATTTATAAAATTAGTCTTCTAAGGCTTTAGGTAACCACTTACAAATCCTATGATTGAATATAACAATGTAAAGCGTATCGTCATAGACTAGACGAGAAATCTTATACTCTGAAATTTAATATTAACCACAAAAACGAAATGAAAATAAAAGATAATACTAAAATATTTCTTTACAGCATAGTTATATTAAGTTTTTCAAAGATATATAAAAATTCTTAATGACTTATAATATTTTTATGTGTATTTAAATCAAATTATTCATAGTTATAGAAGAATATTAATTTTTTTTTTAGTTATTAGCACACACTGAAATAGATCTCCTGATTGACCTACCCGATGGTAAAATTCAAGGAACGACTTATGTCACAGAAAGCAAAACTACTTACTATGGATTCCAAGGAATACCGTACGCTACTCCACCAGTTGGTGACCTAAGATTTGAGGTGAGCTCCAAAAGAGATTGTTTGTCTGTCTCAGAGAAATTATGAATCCTTTGTTGACAATCATCATTTGTTTATTATCTTTAAATAGTATCTTATTTATATTGAGCAAAACTCGTATATTCGACTCTGTTTAAAGGGTTTAAAACAGAAACTGTTAATTTAATAATTTAAATTTCGTTGATCTTTAAAACACGATATTGCTTTCAAGGTTGTTAGTGAAATATTTTTTTAGTTACTATAGCTTTAAAACGATATCCACATAGTGGTAATTTCAGTATAGGGAACAAGAAAAGTTACATGGTACCGCATCTGTTAAATTATGTGTGGTGTTATATTTTTACTTAAAATATTACGAATAATTATAGCAGTTGGCAATAGTTGGTTAACATGATGCACTATCTATGAATTGTTCCGCTACAATCCAGCACTTTTTATGAATTGAATTATGCAATCGACGCATTCCAATTTACTAATATTTCTTATTAACTATTTGGCCAGTTGCAAAGAACTTTTTGCGAGCAATACTATGATCGACTTTGAAGTAACTTTTTCGGTTTTGGTTGTCCATTGGCACGATAGAATAGATAAACATCTCATCACTAGTAATTATACATTTCAAAGGGAAGTCATTATAAAAACATATATAAAAGAAGACAAGATAGCACACAAGATAAGCCCAAATCGTGTCTTAAAAACAACTCTATTGGTCTAATTGATATTTTAGTAAGATGGTTATTATTTAAACGTCTCTTAGAACACAGTTCGTCTTTAACCGCTCCGCTACGCACTGCCAATGATTTATATTGTTGTTTATCTTATTAAACATTCGTCACCATATCACTTTTTTTAGCTCATCGATACAAGTAATTTTTTTTAAGAAAAAATGCGCCATCTTTACTCAATAAAATTATTTATTTTAAAAATCACATTCAGAAAATTTTCACTAGTGCAAAATCTTTTTTATTTTAAATGTAATAATGTAGCCTGCACCAAAAGATGCAGGCTACATTATGAAGTTTGGGCGGAATTTAGATTTTTGCCAATGAGATTTTCTTCAATTCATTTTTAGCATAATAGAAAAAGCCTGCTATAAATTTGAAAATTATATGTAGTACCAAAAGCTTGGAAATACTTATAAGCCAAGAAAAATGCGAAAAAGTTATTTAAATAGAACAAATTTGGCCAAAATCAAAATTTCGATTCAATTACTTCTATAAGGTATTCCACAAAAAAAATAATTTTAAAATATTTAGTAGTAAAAGTAAAAGACAAATTTATAAATGATAAAATCTTTGTTGTATATTCAAATACAGTTCTTCGAAAGTTGCTTCTTAAAAATAATTTTATCGAAATCTGAATCGTTACGTTTATACTAGTAAGTAAATGACCGGAATAATTATTAATTTGTGCTTGGCATGTAAACTTTAGTTCATTTTACAAGGAAAAATCTACAGGCATCAAATCAGGACTAATAAGAGCCCAACTCTTGTCATCTCTTTTAAATTTCGAAGTAGTGCCTCGGAATAATATTAATTGGCTTTAATTTTTGCACCAGCTGTACCTTATAAGAGTGTAAATATGAATATTTATTAATAATGCGTAACAAAATCTTGGGCAGATTTACAAGATTAGCTTACTGAGATTGAGATTCTCGCGAACTGACACTTCAATCCACCGTATGTTTGCGTCGTTTTGTTCCCTCCGGAGGATTTCCAAACCAGTTTTTTCATACTTCTGCACCCATATTTTAATCGCTTAAATTTTATTTCTTCTTCTTCTTCTTCTTGTCAACCCAAGTTTGTCCACTCCTGGACATAGGTCTCCTCTAATCTCTTCCATCCCTATCTTTTGCCACCTTTAACCACTACTTGTTTGCTACTACTCTCATATTATCTACCCATCATTTCTGTGGACGTCCTACGCCTCTTTCTGTTTCTGTGGGTCTCCATATTGTGATCCTATATACTCATCTCTCTCTCAGGATGATCTAGCCACATGACCCGCCCATCGCCACTTCATCGGAGGCGGCAAGGGGTTTTATTTACGCTGTGTTGAGCCCGAAACTTCATTTTGGTAAAACACCAGTACACATAAGATGCGGTGCGCTTCGGTCAAACATTCCACAGCAACTAAATTTCCAAGAAGTGGTAAGACGCACTGTGTCGTTACCGAGCCTCTCTCACTTATAACGTCTCGGTAATTAGCTAAAAAAATTTGAACCGATTTATGGGACATTTTATATCTTAAGGAAAAGTTATTTCCATTCCTTATTGTAAAGTGAAGAAAATCTTGTATATGTATAATTAACACACCATATTTCAAGAGTATCAGGTCGCCAGCAAGGTACGGTTATTTTGTTCTTGTTTTTTAACACAAATGGAAAAAGAAGAACAACACACTTTAATTCCATTTCACCGATAATAGTTGTGTAAATGTGCGATTATTTTCGGAAATATTTTATGAGTAAACTTAATGTTAATAAAACAAATTAGTTTACAACTTCACTAAAAATACCAAAAGCAACTTTTCGATATCCATTCAGAAATAACAATAAGAAAGATCTGTAGATTTAAACCAAAATATGAAAATGATTGATGAATGATTGATGGTTGAATGTTTTTGGCTTTTAAAATTTATCAAAAATATTTTTTTTTATATATCTACTTTAATCTTTTTATTAAACAAAATATCGGAAGACAATAATTTAAAAGTATATTTAAAAAATAATTTAAATTAAATTTTATCAATTGTAACACATTATAGTGTGTTTGAGATACTGTTCCTAATTTTAGATTCTTAAATAACGTATATTTTCTCGTGTAACTGTTAAGATATGAGAATTTATGGTTTTTAGTAATTTCTTTTTAATTAGTTATTATTTTTTAGGCTCCACAACCACCGCAACCTTGGGATGGAATACTGGATGCTACCAAGGATAGTAAAGCATGTATACCTGTCGAGCACTGGTTTCATCCAGATAGTGACAGTGAAGATTGTTTATATATAAATGTTTATACCGCTTTACTCAAGGTAAGTTCTCTTATTTTTTTCTATGCGTAGTCGTTTTTTACTAAAACTCTAATATTACTTTTTTTGAATAAGGATATTCTCAATTTTAGGCCTCAATTGTATAGTCCTAAGTGGCCATACTTATAAGGGACTTAATCAAAAATTAAAGTGACATTTTCGGGGGTTCTGACAAAATCTAGTGAGCAAAAAATTATAGTTTCTTTTACATTATTGTTCTATATTCGGTTCGTCCACTATCTGTCTGCGCTAACCTCCATTTATTTTATTTCTACATTGCCAATGCATCCTTCCAATCTTCCTTGAAGATTAATGTATGAGATTTTCATTAATAAACTTCAACCGGACATTATTGTTTGTCTTCAATAAGCCAGGAAATAAAGGAAATAATGCATTTATTTAAAGATAAGCTTAGAAGATAAGATTATTGGCACATTCGTTAAAGAATTTAATGCGGCTTTGTCTGTTTAACTGATGATGATGAAGACTTATTGTTGTCAAAATAATGATACTATTCCACTTCACCAAATAATTAATATTATGTAAATTTATCGTCGGTTTTATATACAAAATTTCCTGGAATAAACCAATTATTTTGAGCTAGTTTTCCCTTATTTTAATAAACCACTTTACTGTACTTGATGCATTGGTGACATAAGAAGGAAATGGCCACTACAGACTAAAAAAACTCGATAAGCACACAGTACTCGTAAAAAGAAAATGTCGCCAAATTATTTATTACAGTTTCGCAATTAAATATTATAACTGGTACCGCTAGATAGATAAAAATCTAAAATTTGCTGAAATGTAGACTTTGTTCATTTTTCTCATCATTCTGTCTTTGTCGAATTCATTTTATCTCAATGAAATATATCAGCTTACTTGTACAAGAAAGCTATTCTAAGAAAAAGTAAGAAAGTAAAATAGTAAGTTAAATATAAGGCAGTGGCAAAAGAGGAGGAAACATTTAAATATCTAAAACGAACATTACTCGTCATTCTATGATGAATTTTCTAATGCTTTTTTCTGTTAAAATGTTCATTTCCATCTGATATGTTAGAACGGGCAGAATACAACTGTCGAAAGCTTTTCTCTTTAAGGAATTTGGATTATATTTATTTCTTAAAATTTACGACATTTTACCAAACGTAGCCCAGTCCAATCGGATTTTTCTATATATCTCTCTTGGTTTGCCTTACCTAGCTTAAGAAAATAACCCAAGTATACATATTTTTGTACTCTATTCATTGTGTTATTGTTAATTTTAAAATATTTTTTGCTATCTGGCATAATTTGTGTTTTATATGGGTTTATTTAAGGCCTAGTAGTTCTGCGGCTTTGTTTAATTCATTTAACATGAGTTCCATTTCTTTGGGGTCTGAGCTCATTAATATTATGTCGTCAGCGAATTTCAGATGATTGAAAAATCTTCGTCCACGTTTATTCCCTTTTTGTTGTTGTTGATTTGAACAGATTTTCCAAGGCGAGTTTTGGTGATACTGTATCGCTCTACCTAATAAATCTCGAGGAAAGCTATTTGCAATGGAATGTTATATTCCTGACACTTCTTTATTATGTTTCTGATTGTTTGTATATGGTGAATAGAAGTCCAATTTGTTCGTTAGTCTTGTAATTGGTTTTGAGGACAGTTTATAGAGATGAGATAAGAGATTAATTGGTCTATAGTTATTGATATCTGCTTTGTTGCCCTTCTTATACAGTGATATCACCTCCTTTTCTTTTCATTTTTTTGGGACCATTCAATCTTCCATTCTTAGGTTAAATAGTTGTTTTATTGCTCTTATTTTTTTTTATGGATCTAGTACACGTGCTACAGGGAAGTCCCTAGAGCGCTCCAGGAGGGGCATGTGTGCGGAAAAAGCGATTCACGTTGTTCTTGAATCGCTGTACGTGGAGTAACAAGCTGAACCTCATACGGATGTGAAGTATTAGCTCGACGTATATTTCTGACATGCAAGGCTCTGGAAGAAATTAAGCGGGCTACATCCTTCGAACACTTCCATGAAAATACTAGAACGATGTTCCAGCGAATCAAGGCCGCCGGACAGTTCCGGGTCTCCAATCAAACTAACAGCTCTTCTCTGAACAGAATCCAACAAATGCAAACTCTCATATTTGGGAGCGGAGCCCCAAACATGGGAGCAGTATTCCATAGTTGGTCGAATTAGAGCTTTGTAAAGAATTAACAGTTGTCGTGGAGTGTAAAGCTTTCGGGTTCGAAATAATATTCCCAACTTTTGAGAAGCTCTCCTTGCTATGCCTGCAACATGTTCATGCTAGGACATATTTGCTCCCAAATTAACGCCCAACAAATTGAATGATGATTACTGAAAGTAGTGCGACTGGTCGGTAGTTATTTGGCAAGATCTTCTTGCCTTTTTTAGTTATCGGCTGAACTATGTCACATTTCCGCCCTCCAGCAGGAATGAAATATTCCCTTTCTCTAGGATAGGTTGAAAAGTCTACAGAAAACTGGTGTTAGTTCGCTCGCATAGTTTTTGAGAACTATGGCAGGAATTCCGTCAGCGCCAGAAGCCTTTTTGGTGTCTAGCTTCATTAAAATACGCTTTATGATACATCCGGCATCCTTGACTGCAGTATGGGAATAGTAGGTGGTGTTTTTTCTTTCGAAATCGACAGTAGAATGTGAAGTAAAGAGTTCAGCCAACAAGTTCGCTTTCTCAACAGGTGTCGCTGCGATAGAATTATCTGGCCGTGTGAGTGGTGATATGATGGATTTGGTAAAATTTTGACTAAGTGCCTTAGCAGAAAGGGTCCCTCAAACATAATCATTTCCTTTTTTTTTGTCTTCTCCAATTGCGCCAAATAACCCTGTAGTTGACGCGCCCTCAAATCAAAAATCAAATCAATAAAATCTTCTCCAATTGAGCTGCCGTTCTTTATCCTTGCTAAAACTGTGAAGATTTCTTTTTCCGTAATTTCAGGGATTTTTTTTCGAACTTACGTTCCTGATATTTTAGAAAGGTCTGCGCAGTTCGGGCACTTAAGTAGAATATAGATTACCATGTGTTATTTTTGACTTTAATTTCATCTCCATCCATTATCTTTAGATAAGTCATTTTTGTTTTTCCTCTGTTCAATTTAGTTTTCTGTACTCTCACACTCTACACACACACCATTTTAACAGTTTCAAGACTTGGCATTAATTAATACTTGACCACTCTCCCTAATGTTTATTTAAATTGTAGCCACCAGAAAAACTACCCGTCATGCTTTGGATTTATGGGGGAGGTTTTGCCTCTGGTAGTTCATCAAAATTGGCATATGGTCCTGATTTTTTGGTGGAACAGGATGTGATTGTGGTTTCTTTTAACTACCGACTATCGTCATTCGGATTTCTTTCTACCGGTGATACGGCAATTCGTGGTAATTTTGGTCTCAAGGATCAAGTTTTAGCAATGAAATGGGTACAAAGCAATATTGAATATTTTGGTGGGGACCCACAGAAAGTTACTATTTTTGGAGAAAGTGCAGGAGGGGCATCAACGAGTCTTCAACTTTTAAGCCAAAAGTCTACAGGTAAGTGTTTTTAGAACATTAATTTATATTATACTAGAACATCTAATATGGACTATATTAGGTTTCACATCGCACAATCATTCATTCTTCGTCTAGGATCAAATGCACTTCCTTCCGTTTTATTTTCTGATAGTTCTTACTTTTTTGTTTTATTATTCTTTCATTATTTTCTTTTGTCTCAATATTGTTTCAGCTAAAAAGCGGTTATGTATGCTATATTTAAGCTAGATATTTTTCTTTGCCTTCCATAAAATAGTCGTATAATCCGATTGTGCTTGCATTTTTTTTATAAATAATTTTAATAATAAATAATTCGTATATCTCCCTCGGAAATTTTTTTTTTATATTAACACTTAGTTTTAATTGACTACAATTACTCCACAAAACAGATATTAGAATTAAGATTTCTATATATCTGTACAATAATAAACCAGTTTTTTAATTTAAAAAATTTAAAGCTTGTGTCATATGTCAAAAATGCGATGCACTACGGTTTTTATTTAACAAAATCTTTAAAACACTTCAACTCTAGTAGTTAACATGTTTTTTCTAACTTTTCATATAAGTGACTTAGAAGGATTATAATTAATAATACTGTACAGGGTGAGTCAACGATAGAGTAAAGTTCATTATCTCATTTGTTTCGGGAATGGCGAAAAAATGACAAATACAATAGTTTTTAGGGAATGTTAAGGTGCACAGTTTAAAATTATTTTTGAGTATACAGGGTACTTCAAAAAACTGTGGCCTATATAACATACAGAGTGCGGCGCCAAAATCCGGACAAAATTCAATTTGAATTTCCCGCCGTTCTATACTATTTCGAGAGGTCACGATTGGCGTCCAAATAGCTTGACGCATGTACTAAACATTCATAACCTCGAAACAGTCGCCACGTTGAAACCAAGTGCGGAGTATAATCGAAGAGCCTCCATCATCAAAAGTGTTCACGCTGGGCGCTCAGCGACAAAAATCATTCGATTCTTCGGGTACCTAAGATCGACTGTGTATGATGTTGTCGCGAAGTATAACGAGTCGGAGAAGTCCAACGATGGTTTTACAATACCGGCAAGGAAAACATTATTTGTCGGACAACGTCGACATGTCTTGATTCAAAGAAATTTGGCCTCCCAACAGCCCAGATTTAAATCCTTTGGACTTCTATGTATGCAGCGTGGTGGCAAGCGTCACCAACAAGTTCAGACATCCAAACGTCGCATCAATGAGAGCCGATATTGAAGCGGCATTCGCCGACATGGACCGTGACTTATTAAAACGAGCCTGCGACCGCTTCAGACCGAAAATGGAGGCGATCATTCAAGCAGAAGGGAGTTATATTGAGTAAATGTGTTCTTTATGATCTAACAAACAATTTAGTAAAAAAATAATTACAAACTTCTCAATTTTGCATTAAAAATTATGTTTTAAAAAAATGTTTAATTTGTCGGGATTTTGGCGTTGCACCCTGTATGTGTTTTAATTGGAACATCCTATTTGATTTTTAAATTCTTCGTAAAATTTTATAACTTTTTTTATTAATCTTGTTATATACCTAAACCTAGTAGTTTTTCTAAAATTTCATTTTTTTCAAAAAATACTAGTTTTCAGTTTTGTAAAAAATTGCCAGTAGCGCCATTGTTTCTGAAGGTGGAATACTCATAGTTGGTAGGGGCGTTCTGTAGAGTTGAAAAAAAGATATATGTAAAGAAATTTGAGTTAGATTCTACAGAGTGTTCAAAATAAATTTATACATTTCGACTATATTAAATTGAAAAATCTCAAAAACTAGCTGACTTATCTGACACATCCCAATCTACGACTAATCTCACCACGAGAAAATACAAGTATCATCCCTTTCATATGGAACTACACCAAGAACTTCAAGACCGTGATTTTGAACGACGAGTAAACATTTGTTGCTGAATGGAGCAATAGAGGCCGATCCAAATTTTTTATTCAAAATAATGATTTCTGATGAAGTTACTTTTCGCAGTAATGGAGCAGTTAGCAGCCACAACATGCATTATTATTCAACAGCTAATCCATTTTGGGTCCGAGAAGTTCAAAACCAAAACCACTGGTCGCTTAATGTATGGTGTGGAATATTCAATTTTCAAATTATTGGTCCATATTTTTTCCCCGAACCGCTTAACAGGCCTAGATATCTAAATTTTTTGAAAAACGAATTACCCCATCTTCTTAAAGAAGTTGATAACTTTGAAAAGGAACAAATGTGGATTCAACAAGACGGAGCTCCTGCTCATTACCACCGGGAAGTTCGAGAATTTTTAAACGATCGTTACCAAAAATGGATCGGTAGGGATGGATTCATTCAGTGCCCCCCTTGATCATGTGACTTAACACCTTTTGTGGGGCTACATTAAAGATCGTGTTTATGTGAATCCCCCTACAACACCAGTAGATATGGAAAATAGGATACGGGATGCGTGCGCCCTTTATGCTAAGGAAAGTGAAGAAAAATATAGTAAAACGACTAAACAGGTGTATTCAAGTAGACGGGCATGTTTTTGAACATTTATTACGTCATAATAATTAATCAATAGATGAGTTAAACGATATTAAAATTGTTATTAACTATTTGTTTATGTTTTCACAATAGCGTAAGTGTATTAAAAACAAGGGTAAAAATTCAAAATTCAAAATAAATCGAAAACTATTAGAAATAGGTATATCACATACTTAATAAGAGTTGGAGAGTTTTATAAAATCTATCACAAAAAATAGTAATATTATGGGTGTGCCATTTAAAAAATTTGAGACTTTTCAATTTAAAATAGTCGAAATGTATAAATTTATTTTGTACACCCTGTAGCATCTAACTCAAATTTCTTTACATATATCTTTTTTGTCATCTATATAGAACGCTCGTACCAATTATGAGTATACCAGCTTCAGAAACAATGACTCTACTGGCAATTATTTACGAAACTGAATTTAAAAAAAAAAAATTGAAAAATTAGAAAAACTACTAGGTTTGGGTATATAATATTATTAATAAAAAAGTAACCAAATTTTCCGCGGAATTTATAAATAAATTAGAAAATAGAATGTTCCATTTAAACAAAAACATATGTTATATCGGCGACACTTTTTTGAAGTCCCTTGTATACTCAAAAATAATTTTAAACTTTGCACCTTAACATTCCCTAAAACTGTTGTATTTAACATTTTTTTCGTCATTCTCGAAACAAATGAGATAATGAACTTTACTCTATCGTTGACTCACCCTGTACAATAATAAACCAGTTTCGTCATTTAAAAAATTTAAAGCTTGTGTCATATATCAAAAATGCGATGCACTACGGTTTTTATTTAACAAAATCTTTAAAATACTTCAACTCCAGTAACATTTTTTTTCTAACTTTCCATATAACTGACTTAGAAGGATTAATAATCTTGTACACGTGAGTCAACGATAGAGTAAGGTTCATTATCTCATTTGTTACGGGAATGACGAAAAAATGTTAAATACAATAGTTTTAGGGAATGTTAAGGTGCACAGTTTAAAATTATTTTTGAGTATACAGGGTACTTCAAAAAAGTATGGCCGATATAACATACAGGGTGCGACGCCAATATCCGGACAAAATTCAATTTGAATTTTCCGCTGTTCTATACTATTTCGAGAGGTCGCGATTGGCGTCCAAATAGCTTGACGCATGTACTAAACATTCATATCCTCGAAATAGTCGCAATGTTGAAACCAAGTGCGGAGTATAATCGAAGAGCTGCGATTATCAAAAGAGTTCGCGCAGGGCGCTCAACGACAGAAATCATTCGATTCTTCGGATACCCAAGATCGACTGTGTATGATGTTGTCGCGAAGTATAACGAGTCGCAGAAGTCCAACGATGGTTTTACAACACCGGCAAGGGAAACAATGGTTGTCGGATAACGTCGACATGTTTTGATCCAAAGAATTTTGGCCTCCCAGCAGCACAAATTTAAATCCTTTGGACTTCTATGTATGTAGCGTGATGGAAAGCGTCACTAATAAGTTCAGACATCCAAACGTCGCATCATTGAGAGCCGCTATTAAAGCAGCCTTCGCCGATATGGACCGTGACTCATTAAAACGAGCCTGCGACCGCTTCAGATTGAGAATGAGTAAATGTGTTCTTTATGACCTAACAAACAATTTAGTAAAAAAAATAATTACAAACTTCTCCGTTTTGTAATAAAAATTATGTTTCAAAAAAATGTTTAATATATGTTTTTGGAAATGGAACATCCTATTTTCTAATTTATTTTTAAATTCTGCGTAAAATTTTATAACTTTTTTATTGATTATGTTAAATACCTAAACCTAGTAGTTTTTCTAATATTTCATTTAAAAAAAAAATATTAGTTTTCAGTTTTGCAAAAAAATGTCAGTAGCGTCATTGTTTCTGAAAGTGGAATACTGGTAGGAGCGTTCTATAGAGATGAAAAAAAAAAGATATATGTAAAGGAGTTTGAGTTTGATGCTACAGGGTGTTCAAAATAAATTTATACATTTCGACTATTTTAAACCGAAAAATCTTAAATTTTTTAAATGGCACACTCTGTATACTATTATTTTTTCTGAAAAATTTTACAAAACCCTCCAACTTTTATTAAGTTTGTCATATACATATTTCTAATAGTATTCAATTTATTTTGAATTTTTCAATTTTTACCCTTATTTTTAATGACCTTACGCTATTGTGAAAACATAAACAAATAGTTAATAATAATTTTAATATAATTTAACTTATCTAATGATTAATTATTATAAAGTAATAAATGTTCAAAAATATGCCCTTCTACTTGAATACACATGTTTAGTCGTTTTACTATATTTTCCTTCTCTTTCCTTAGCATCAAGGACGTTATTGGGGATATGGGATTCACATAAATACAATCTTTAATGTAGCCCCACAAAAAGAAGTCTAAAGGTGTTAAGTCACATGATCGAGAGGGGCACTGAATGAATCCATCCCTACCGATCCATTTTTATGGGTAAGGATCGTTTAAAAATTCCGAAACTTCCCGATAGTAATGAGCAGGAGCTCCATCTTGTTGAATCCACATTTGTTCCCTTTCTAGGTTATCAACTTCTTCAAGAAGCTGGGGTAATTTGTTTTGCAAAAAAATTAGATATCGAGGCCCGTTAAGCGGTTCACGGCAAAAACATGGACCAATAATTCGAAAATTTATTCCACACCATACATTAAGCGACCAATGGTTTTGATTTTAAACTTCCCGGACCCAAAAGGGATTAAGTGTTGAATAATAATGCATGTTATGGCTATTAGCTGCTCCATTACTGCGCAAAGTAGCTTCATCAGAAAACATTATTTTGGATAAAAAATTTGGATCGGGCTCTATTGCTCCATTCATGGTGGTACAAAAGTTTACTCGTCGTTCAAAATTATGGTCTTGAAATTCTTGGTGTAGTTTCATACGAAAGGGATGATACTTGTATTTTCTCGTGGTGCTATTAGCCACAGATTAGGATGTGTCAGATAAGTCAGCTAGTTGACGGCTGCTGACCTGGGGAATATCTTCAACATGAAGTAAAATCTCCATTTCTTTTTCCCTATTGGTAGCATTCTGGCTTACTACTTTCCGTTTCGTATACTCAACGCTACCACTATCATCAAAGCGTTTCATTAAGCATTGAAAAGATTTTCTAGATGGTATTGGGGTACTTCGCTCCGTAAAGCCTTACTGCCAAAAGATAATTTTTTCCCTCCTCGCCCAGTACATAAACCATATCAATTAATTCATTTTTAGGAAATTCCATAACTATTACCTTTATACGTCATTTACTATAACAAATTAAACTATTTTTACTGACTTAATAGACATGTCAAAATTTGTCACTGTCTACATTTTTGTTTTGTCTTGGCATTATTAATAAAAAAGTTATAAAATTTTACGCAAAATTTAAAAATAAATTAGGAAATAGGATGTTTCATTAAAAAAAACATATGTTATATAGGGCAAAGATTTTTAAAATATCTTGTATACTTAAAAACGATTTTACACTGTGCACCTTAACATTCCCTAAAACTATTGTATTTAATATTTTTTCGTAATTCCCGAAACAAATAAGATAATGAACTTTACTTTATTGTTGATTCACCCTTTCTTACAATGGAAAATTTAAGCTAATATTTTTTAATATGCCATAATATGTAATAAGAAACGCTGAGCGAAAATAAACAAAATAATTTATAATATCTACCATTTACTCAAGAAAAAATCGTTGTCTTACCGTACTATCTCTGTCTTAGTATCAAATATCAAATTCACTACCGAAACCGGCCCTTTATATACAAAAGATAGTTTGCTAACCTGTTACCATAATTTTTATGAATATTTTAGGTTTATTTAGGGCGTGAACATGAGGGTGCCCCCCCCCCCAACCCCCCCCCCGCAGCGATAATGGAGAGTGGCTCTTCCCTAACAAATTGGGCTATTGATCAGGATCCAAAAACTTTTGCATTTTTATTAGCTGACGCATTAAATGGTGGAAGTTACGAAAATGATACTGAAGGACTAAAAAAGTTCTTACAAGAAAAAACAGCTGAAGAAATCGTTAATGCAACACTTTCTCTATCAGGTGTAAGTTTTTAATATAAGTATCTATATCACTTTAACAACATTTAAATGTTTGAGTGATAGAATTATAATTTTTTCAGAAAAATAGACTTTAATAAGGACTGTTTACCTTAACTCTGTGAACACTACTTGTGTTACCATGACTGTTATTTTGGATCGGTAAATATGCTGAGAACATATGCTGAGAACTTTATTATATGATTTAGCGATATTTTATATAAATAAACTATTTTTTTTCTATAGCATTTGAATCCATAATTAAATCGTTTATTTTAGAAACCCGGTAAGTGCGCTTTGGCAAATTTTTGGAAAAAATTCCAGGTTTGAAATTATAGATTTTGGCTAAAAATTAATACTACAGTAAAAATAAATCTTGACTCGCATCTATTCTGCTTTCTGTCTAGAGACCTACTCGTCTTCGTATTCCCTGTATACACTATACTTTTGTAGTAAATCACTGGAAATTGTTATCGTAGAAACTTTCATACCGTATAGTGTAGTTACGCAGCTCAGGTCATCATTTTTTTTTTTATAAATATATTGCTTAACAATAACTTTTCCTTGGTTAGCCCTGTTGAATTCAAATTGTTTATAAGATAAATTTTGAATGAGATTTTCTGGTCCTTGCGAACAGCTTTTTCAGATGTTTCATCTGAGTTCATAGTTTTTTTTTTGTAAAACTGAGGCCACCAAGACTTAAAGCTGAAGATCTTCTCGAAGGTTATTTGGTGGACAGACAAACGACCAGTTTTACTGTGGGTGGTGTACTGGTTTGGCGTGTACATACTGTCCATTTTTCTCACAACACCTTTTATCGATTCCAAATCACGGTCGCATGGTCAAAATGAATGTACCCTTACTGGAAACTGTCACAATAGTGTGACGGTCTCAAAGATTCCCATAGTACAAAGGTTCATTAAAAACCGCACAACGTTGTGGTTTTTATTTTGGCTAGACGAACCATCACTGAAGAGAATTAAGTGCTTTACTCCACTTCTTTTCTTATATGATATAATAAGAGTGAGCAAATCTCATCTGGGGATTTATTCGCTTCACCTTAATCGTAAAGGTAAATGTTTGCTTTGTTTGTCTCCGTATCATGAATTCAAAACACATTAAACCAATGCTGATGCATATAAAAAACTTCTTGAAGAGATCAGTTCGGTAATGGAAGATTTTACAGTTAGTCAAAACAAAGTGCCACTGTAATTTCATCCTTGTTTTTACTTATTTTTTTAGTTTAGAATAAAACTTCTAGGCGCTCCGTTTCAAATTCATTTGTTCAGCTCTTACGATATTCTTGACGTTATAGCATAAACAAGGATCTCTTAGTCTTGCACTGAAGTATTCACACTGGCTGCAAACATCTACTTGTGGCGATCCGAATGAAAATATTTACAATAAAAACGGTTCTCATACATTGTAGAAATATTCAACGTTACATCCAAATATTTTGTTGGTTTACCACCATAATGGGTTTCCTTGACTTCAAAACGAGATATATGTTCATGTATAAGGACACAAATATTACCTCCTATGGCATTTCCACTACGATTCTTGCCTCTCATATCGACAGGTTTTTTATTCTGAACTAATAGGTTAGTCAGCCTTCCAACTTGATCTCGAGAAATTTCATGGATTTATAAAAAAACAAACTAGAGTTAGAACATCTTAATATTGCACAAAAATGATTTATTTCTTATTTTTGTAGAGTTCAAACTCTAGGCTTAATTTCTTCAATGTTTGCAAATATATATCTTGATTTTTTTTAGTATTTAATGAATAAAATGATTTCCATATCTGATTTTTTGTTTCATCACTAATAGATAAACTGTCTTTACCTGGACATTTGCACATTATCTCACTAGGAACAGACTTTATAACTTTTGTAGCCTTCACCTTTTACTCTTGCTTTTCTTATGACATTTCGTGTATAGACCTCCTTGTTTGTAATACTGCTAGCCATTTTAAAAAACATGCTATCATAAAACACTACGGAAAACCACAACACTGTAGTTTAACCTCAATACGGAAAACAAAAACAACTCAGCGCAGTGTTGACCGCAGGATGAAAATTAGGTTTACTGCAAAAACACGCTGTGATGTCGCTTATCGGGTTTCTGCACTTAACGCAATATTTACTGTAAACAATAACCCATAAAGCAGTCGACGGAATTCTGTACAAAAATATGTGTTTATAATGGAAGACACTGATTCTGTAAAAAAAAAGAAAAAACAAAAAATGTTTGTTGACGAATTTCTTAAATAAACGGTTAAATTCTATCCCATAATTGGAACATTTTATTTTCCTTCTCTAATGTTTTACTTATTCGTTTAGAGACAAGCTTGGCCAGTAATGGAAGTTGAAGGTGACGATGCATTTCTTACTGAATCTCCTTACGAATTATTGAAGAGTGGAAAGTTTAATCAAGTTCCCATAATAACTGGTATATGTGCGGAGGAATCTCTTCTGTTTCTTATAGGTTAATATCTTAAAGTATACGAAAAATATCAATTTACGTAGGTATTATTTTTAAAGATGTACCAAGAACATGAATACATTTAGGGACTTTATGAAAGTTCAATTAGGTATCATGCAACAATATCAGTTGTAGGTGAAGTTTATTGCTTCTTGAAGGAGGTTAAAATTATGCAAGTAGCACGTTCGCTTTGTAAATTAGACGAATTAGCCAATTTTCTAGAGTTCTCTATAAAAATAGTTATAATAACTATTTCGTAGGACTCTAGAACATTTTGTGTAAAAAAATTGTAAAATGCAGTTTTTTCATATAGTCCTAGGACACCTAACTCTAAAATTAAGCGAAATCAATTAATTTCTAGAATATTCTATGTGAAAATTAATTGTAGCTCTATGTTAATATTGAAAATAATAATTGAAAACTTCTTTTCATTAATTTTCGTTGATTTTAATTTCGAATCTAGTTTCTAAGAAAAAACTTCTTTTTTTTTGACCTTAAAATATTAAGACATCTAGGAATAATGTACTGCTGGGCTTCAAAAAATATTTTCTTAGATGTATCTCAATTTCTTTCTGTTTAACTTAATTTTAGTATTCCGTATGGATCACTTCGGTGTCCGTCATATTCGATTATCTCTCTTATTTGCCATAGAATGTTGAAATTTGGCACAAATATGGGAACTGATGGCCGTATAGTTTTGAAAATTAAATTTTGACTCAAGGGGTTAGTTTTGGGGGGTGAAAATGGAAGTGAAAAAAAATTACCGGGTCATTGAGTGGGATGTGAAATGACAGCTTGTAAAAACACGAGTTCAAAAATATATTTGATGTAATACTTGCGCACACTTTCCTTTGTATTATTTTAAGAAAATGGCCAAAAATCACTGCCCTTCTCTATCTCGGAACGTGTTGTTCAAAAAATTTTGAAAAATTTCGGGAATATCTTTCATAAAGTGTAGATTGAGCGAAAATTATCACGAGTGCATTTTACTTGATAATTTGTCTGGTATAAATAACTACTAAAAACTATTTTGCGACAATATGGTGGAGATTTTTTTAATATAATTTTTAGAACAATACTACTACCGTGCGTCGCTCCTCTAGAGACAAAATAATTAGAATGGTTTATTGGCTATTAGGTAGCTAAGATGCTATAACTATTATACATTATTGAATAAGAAAAAAGTTTTAAGGGGCCTAATTATCTTAAACTAGGTAAGGATTTTGTTTTATATTAAAAGCAATCACGGTACTGAACACTTGCACTGGTTATTTCACTTAGAGTAAATATGAAATCATATTTTTAAATAATTGTGAATAATTGAAATTTAAATTCTCCATTTCATAATTCATCACTATATAATACTTATGGAATTTATTTTTTTCTTGAAATAAGTTGGTAAGATGTCAATAGCATATTCTATCAGTTTACCTACTGTTCTTTTATTCGTCAATTTTATCCCGAGACACGTTTTGCCGTTCTACGGAACGTCAGCTGGGCTAGAATTGAGAAACAAGAAAACAGAATTTACTGGTATTTATTCAAGTAGTTACGGAACACGATGGTAGGATGCAACTAATTTTACTAAGTACGCATACCTAATACTCCATCGAAATCTTTTACAGTAACCACATATGCCTGAGGAGAATTCCTCGAAAAGCGCTGCCTACTTCTAAGTGTTGACCATGTCAACCACTTTGTCGGCTTGAAAGCTGCTGTGTCAACTTTCGATGGAGTATCAGGTATATGTACTTAGTACAATTCGTTGTATCTTACTATCATGTTCCGTAATTACTTGGATAAGTACCAGTAAATTCTGTTCTCTTGTTTGTCAATCCTAGCCCGAGTGACGAGCGTCTCGGGTTGGATTTGTGAGAACAGTGGGTAAACTACTGAAATATGGGCTTTGTCGGTTTTCAGTTATTTGGTATTAACCACTTAATTATTTCATCTGTATTGCAACTTGAACTTTGTAAAAATAGCTTATTTATGATCACCTTTGATTTTAAATTACAGTAAAGGTCTATTATTATTATTTTCTAATTTATAGGGCTCTAGCATTCTATTTACTGCAGATTGTGGATTGCAGATAGTAGAGTAGTTAAGCCAGATAATAAATTCCTAATGAACCACTCTTTAAGCAATTTATTTGCATATGAACTTATGCGAGGTTTTATTATTACAGGATTTAGTGACGTCTGTGAAAATATTTATGTAGAATTTTGTGTGGTAACAAGAGGATGATGTGACATAACAAAGGTAGCAGTTCGAAAGCAAAACATACTGCGGAAGGACAACACAATCTACAAATAAGTTAAAGTGAGACTGACGAATTGTGTGATTTTCCCAATACTGGTGTACGGGTGCGAATCTTGGATGCTGAGAGAAAAGGAGAGGAAAAAGATCGAATCAACGGAAATGTTTTGCTGTTTAATATCACATGGGACCAACACAGAACAAATATATCTATTTTAAGAGAATTAAATATCAAACGCAGACTATCAAATATCATCCAACTTAGAACTGTCAAATATTTTAGACACGTTATGAGAAGAGGCCCAGAAAGTCTAGAAAGGTTGGTCATCCAAAGTAAAGTGGAGGATAGGAGACAACATGGTCGATCTCCGACAAGGTGGATAGACCAGCTAAATTTATTAACAGGAAGATTAATGCATGACCTTATAGATGAAGCACAGGATAGAGCGAACTGATAGCAATTTACGCAGGACGTATCAGAGGCCACTACATTCCATATGGGATAAAAGACTGCAGAAAGAGAGAGAGAGAGAGAGAGAGAGAGAGAGAGAGATATTATAACATCGTGTCTATATAAATCCTGGTTGGCGAGAACCTTGGCTTATTAAGAAATATTCTAAAGATATTGTTCTCAATTGCACAAAGATGGAGTATTATAAGTCGATATCGAAAATGTACTAGTTTATTATATTGCATCTAAAAATGCAGCCCGTATGCTGCATAATTTGCGAATAAATAAAAACAAATTTGTTTTATTGTTTTTTTGGAGAAATTTAGGCATATCCGAAGTAAATAAATTAGGGAGAATTGTTAGAAGAATCACTTGAATTATTACTTAATATGAAAACTGTAAATTTTTCGATTTCCTAGGAAATAAATAATAAGCTCGATGAAACAATTGGACATAGGCATCTTCATTAATTTGAAACTGAAAGACTTTTATGCAAAGACCCATCAAAAGCCTTGCTCACAACAAAGAATATTGTACCCATATTGAACGTACCATTAGAGTCGATACGAATATTAGACGCTAAGCTCATAATCTGACGAACTATGCAAAGACCGCTTCTCACCTGTAAAAATTATACATTTGATAAAATATTTCTATCTGTAATGAAATCATTACCTTTGAGAAAGAATACTTTTTCAACAATTTTGCCGAGAATGGATAGAAGATAACTAGTACGATAACTAACCATCAGCGATTTAGTCTTCTGCTGTGTGGCAAAAACGTTTTTGCAATTTTTTAACTTTTCAGGAAGTAACTTCGAAAAAAAAAACAGCTTTCCTTGTTTTTTGAATACTGTCGTGATTGGGAGACTTTTTGATTTATAAATTTGCAGTGATCTGTGGTTTATTTTTCTATAGATCCTCATAATTCCTGAGATATCATTGTCTTTTGCGACATGAGTTGTAGCATTTTCGAAGAATTGCTCACAAAAGTTATTTGAAAACATTTCTATCTTTTCCTTGTTTCAGTTATTAAAATTTTATTATTGAAAATGCTGTAATTTTATTAAGAATTCCATCATCTATTTTTCAGTTTTTAAATTTGGTATTCCTAGTTTTCAATAATAAATCTTGCATTATATTTTTTATGATTTGCGTTAACATATTCGCAAGTCTTTATTGGAAATTCCACTATGATAAGCTAATTTTTAAAAGGATTTTTGACTTGAATTTGGCTTCCTATTTCTTTGTTTAAAACACTAATTTAGTTAAATTACTAATATAATTAGTATACAAAAAACAAAAACCATGATAATATCAAACACCAGAGAAACACACGAAATAAAGCTGGACGAAAAACTATTTAAGCAAGTAGATCAGTTTATACCTGCGATTATAGAAGAGAACAGAATAATGGACAGGGAAATAAACGAAAGAATGGGAAGAGCAGGAGGAATATTCAATGCAATGAAGACAACATTTCTAGGAAAAAGAGAAGTACCGAAAAATATCAAAATGGAGGGAGTGAAAAAACTGGTCAAACCAACACTTATGTACAGTAGTGAGTCATGGACACTAACTAAAAGACAAGAATCCCGCACCAGCGCAGTGGAAATGAGATTTCTGGGAAAAATCAAAAACAAGAGCAGAAGAGAGAAAATAAGAAATGAAACATTCAGACGAAATTAACAAATCGAACTCATCAGCGAGAAAATTATAGAGGGACAGCTCAGATGGTTTGAACATGTGTGTCGAATGCCGGACGATAGACACACCAAAACATTATTCGAAACACGAGTGCCGGGAAGAAATAGGAGGAGAAGATCAAGAGCAAAATGGATAGACAACATCCGAGAAGAAATAGAGTGGAGAGGAGTGGCATGGGGCGAAATATGAACTTTAACCCAACACAGACAACAGTGTAGACAAAAATGTAAAACTCAACTCCCCCAGCCTTACACTTAACGGTAGAAAAGCTTTAGACTAAGTAAGTAATATTATTGGTAATTACAGGTGATTTCCTCATTATTGTAGATGAGAGGCATGCACCGATTATGATCTAAAATTGTGTTTAAGTGGCACATGGAATATCCTAGAAATCTTGAGAGAAGAAAACAAGTGTTAATCGTTTGTAAGAATTCTGCATTTAGACTGATACGCAGACTGTTCTGAAAATTTATAAAAACACACTTGATTTGTCAGTTGAGTGTGTGCCATATTTTAGCTGACTTTCTAAAATTGTGTCTATTCGGTTACAAACCACATTTTGGTATTTTTTGTCTAATTTCCAAATAGAGTGTTTTAGAAGCTTGTAAATAACTAAATATCCTTTTATTTATTTTCTTTATTATTAATAAGTAGTTAAGCCTGAATGGTTATTAGTAATAATATTAGATATAAATCTTTTTTAGGTTTAGATTTTGCCAAACTGCTTGCCGGTGAGCTTGATTCTGTACCTAGTACACTCATTCCTGCGGATCTTAAACAAAATGCGAGCGATGAACAAGCAGTTATTGAAGCAATACAAAATATTTATCTCAAGAATGGAGCAACATTTTCTAGTAATTTGGTGGCTTTAGCTAACGTAGGTATATGATTGTATACTGTAATAGTATTTATTACTGGGCGGTTTCGATCCTAGGGCATTTTTGTTAGATTGTAGATTTCACTAAAATTAAAAAATCCAGAAAATATTTTTTACGTACAATTTAAATAATAGCGAGGAAATTCAAATTCAATGTGTTGCCCGTTTTGAAGTTGCTACAATGTATCAATATTATACAAATTTGTGTTCTATAGTTAGTTTCTTTGTTTTTAAGTTTGTTTTTAATGGTATTTTTCAACGCTATTCTTAGAAATATTGTTTGAAAAGTGGTCTTTGGAAACCGCTGTTTATCACATATACTGATATTTTTCTCTTATCTTTAGGGATTTAAATAGTTATTTCGTTATATCTTATGTTTAAATGCTTTTTTTTACCTAAAATGGTATAGTTACCCTTATTCAGTTTTCCAAATACTAAAATCTGACCAGTGGAAAACTCCATCTAGTTCATCGAGAAAATGTTGATTAACATATTTTAATAAATTTATGTGCTAGGTCAGGTGTGGGGACGTATGGTGGCTACAACAAGCATGATATCCTAAAAAAGATGGATATGGCAGTAAAAAAAATCATCCTATGGTTACAATCAAAAATTAGTTGCTCTTTGGTTAAGGCCATCCAAATTTCTGGCAGCTTGGTTTAATCGGTTAAATTATAAACTATAACACATAAGATTGTGGAAAAATTTAAAAAATGAAGTTTTTAAGAAAGTTAAGTTCATAATTTTCGAAATTTGAAAAATCTTCGGCGTTTTTAATAAGCATTTTTTATCATTGCCGAATTTCTAAACACCTATTGTGAGCTTTGTATGACTATTTTTATCATGTCTACGATTTTTCAAACAATGGCTTGCTCAAACTTTTTTATTTAACGTAACATGCTCAAATATTAATATTTTTCTATACAATTTTTGTTCTGATATTCTTAGTCCAAGCCAAATTTAGACATAAAATAAAATTTCTTCAAAATTGGAGATTTTAACCTCCAGGAAATAATATTTTATCGTTAACTGCTAAACCAATGTTGAAACTTTTTAAAAAACATTATATACAACATAATTTATAAACAAAGTTTGAACTCTCGAAAAAGGAAAAGAGAACGACTTCTCATATGAAATAATTCTTAAAAGTTCATTACCTAATTTTAACTTTTCAAAATGGTAAAACTTGTAACTGTGTAAGCAGTCAAAAATTTAGATTTTCAAAAAGAAAATGACGATTGATTCTACAACTGTCAATATATGTCAACTTAATGCAAAAGTGTCTACAGTTACGGAGCATGAGTATAAAGGTCTTCGGATATTACATGTCAAACAAAAATTAAGTATCTGTCATTTTCAATATTTATTATACATTTAGATAGTGATGTTATAACTAAACTAGCAATATTAGCTACACTAGCTATATTAGTTATACTGACAGCCGTTTTTTATATATTTAACTTTGGCTATTTTTAGAAAATAATACCTATTACTTGAAGAGAAATAATCATTTGGCAACATTGAAGTAAACCAAACTACAAGCATGGAAAATGTATTATAAATATGACGTTAAAAAAATTGGAGAAATGTCCAAATTGAGAAAAAGAAAATAGTGAAATTATTTATTCAAATATATTTAATCCCTTTCAGCATAATCTTCTTCCACTTCAACACATCTATACCAACGAGTTTTTCAATATTTAAGACACTTTTGCAAGATTTAAGTATTGCTTTTAAAACCGCAAGCGAAATATCTCTCATAGCCCCATTCCCCTAGCATCGTCACTCAATCTGTTGGGCGTTCATTTGGGAGCAAATATGTCCTAGTATGAACATGTTGCAGGCGTAGCAAGGACAACTTCTCAAAAATTAGGAATATTATTTCGAACCAGAAAGCTTTACACTCCACAACTGTTAATTCTTTACAAAGCTCAAATTCGACCAACTATGGAATACTGCTCCGTTTTGGTGCTCCGCTCCCAAACACATAGTGTATTTGTTGGATTCTGTTCAGAGAAGAGCTGTTCGTCTGATTGGAGACCGGGAACTGACAGGTGGCCTTGATTCACTGGAACATCGAAGAACGGTTGGCGACTTCAGTCTGTTCTACAAATATTTCCATGGAAAGTGTTCAAAGGATGTAGCCCGCTTAATTCCTCCCAGAGCGGTGCTTGCTAGAAATGCATGTCGCTCTAAAAACTCACATCCGTATAAGGTTTCAGCTTTTCAAGCAGTTTTTTATATGGAGAACATCATCACTTTGGAATAATTTGCCAAGGGCTGACTTTCCCACCGAGTACAATTTATAGCGATTCAAGAACAAGGTGAATCGCTTTTACCGCACACATGCCGTTCCTGCAGGACTTTAGGGACTTCTCTGTAGTACGTGTGCTAGACCCATAAAAAAAATTGATTTGTGGAATAGGAAAAAAATATACAGTGCTATACGGTCACAGTTTCATTTTGTCCTAAAAAGTTACGTATAATGATTGTATTGTGCGATGACGCGTTAGCGTGATTCAAAATTCATGAATTGTTCTACAACAACTTTGGTAATTTCTCACGATTTGGCTCACGTAAACGAAGCATACCGTTTAAATTAATTAAGTTATTAAATTATTAATTGGAAAGAACTTTTGTGCCCAATTCCATGGCAATCGAGGAGAAGGGACCGTTAAAACATTTCTTGGTTCGATTATTGTTAAGTACTTACAAGATATTTGTTTGATTTTTGCACTGTTTTCAGCTGATACAATAAATATACACCACTAGTATTTATATATTTGAAAGTAAAATCATCTCTAACGATTTTATTAACACAACAATGTTTTTCAAGAAAATTCATTTGTTGTGGAGCGAGAGTTCTGTAAAATAGATGGTGGCGATCGAGAGCTTTACAAGGTTCTTGAGTCGGTGTAGTTTCTTCTGTGGTTACGGTAGATTATCTTCCAGAATGCAATTCGTCTTCAATTGTCTCTCAAACCACTTTAATTTCTACCGCTTGCTATACGTTCATACTTTTCTAACAATTCTAACATATGTTTTAGTTTTATACCGACAATATTTTTACCAGAGGAATTATTAAAGAAGCTGAACTATTATCCAATTATGTTCAGGTCTATCTTTATCAGTTTGCTTATTTTGGAAGAACTCTGATGGTACCATTTATTGATGGTAAGTTTAATAGATTTAAAAGATATCCAAAAATAAGCGAATGTAAACTAAACTGAGTGATATCATTTGGGTGTGCCAGATTATAGGCGGCTGCCGAATACAGATAATACTTTCTAGCTACCTTCTAACAGATGCCATGGTCGGTTTCATTGAGTTATGAGGCATCAGTTTGAAGTTGTTTTATTTTTGTGGTGACATAGTTTTGTTGATCGTCTATAAATAGATGGAGAATAAAACCTATAAATTGGAAGGGGTAATTATTTTAGTGGAATTAGTATAGGAAACGAAAAATTTTTTTGTTGCAATTTGTTTCCAAGCACTGACGACCTGTCGCAGATACTCTTATTTCTTACCCTTTTAACGGCCAAATAAATATCTGAAACCTGCAATTTTAATGTAAGTTTCGGAACATAAAGTCAAGTTTTATCAAGAATTTTGTGCTCACTTCCTTACGATAGGTGGCGATACTCTTTGCATTTTCCATCGTATCTACCAGAAATTGAACATAATATATTAATGTGTGTGTTCGATCTCACCACCACAGAAGAGGATTTTTAATTTATGATCAATTACTCCTTGTAAACTGTTGCACAAAATTAATTCTTAGATAACGCGTTCATATGCGGAACTAGCTTTAAGTAACAAGTTTCAAGAAAATAGCTTAATGAAATTGATTTCGTCTCTCTTTTTGCGATTAGACTCACAAAAGTGACTTTATAAAATATATGGATCGTATCAAGTTGTAAAAAGTTGTATTTTCTGACACCGGTAATTGAGTATTTTGTTGATTAATAAATATCAGGTTTTTTTGTACATTTTTATCACTTTTAAATAATTTTTAAAAAATGTAAAATAAATTGTTTAAAATATATTAGAAATAACTTGTATTATAGAACTGAACAAGTAAACTAACGCAATTTTTTCTTGTTTTAAGGGGCAGAAAAAGCTTCACATGGAGCAGAGCTTCCGTTTATATTTAATATGAGTGTACTTAGCAATACCACAGATTCGACTGATATTCTAACGCAAAACAGAATGGTTAAGCTTTGGACAAATTTTGCTAAATATTTGTAAGTATCATATATCAAAATTTAGAGAAAGAACTGCTATCGATTTGAGCTAAGATCTCGTCGAAAAAAAAAAGATATTTTCTGAAGCCCATAGTTCAATAATGATTAACTTTAGGTATACTTTGTTTATTATGGACATCTAGGGGTTTGTAAGGAGTGCAAGATTGTTTATAGTTAGTATACAGAATGTTCCATTTAACTATAAAAAAAACATATCTTTATCTTCTATATTTACTGGGAAACTACAATAAATTATAAACAAGTTCTGTACAAAATATGATTGAAGGAAAAAGTAAGAGATACATAGGATAAAATCTGAGGTGCTATTTCATTTGTATGGTATAATTACGTCAACAGAAAGCGATGTCGTTAACAAATACGAACCTACTTGCGTAGGCTCGGGCATAACCACATGCATTGATATATTGGCGTCAGACACATATTTTCATTGTTAAGCGGTTTCAGCTGCTATCACAAAACAATCTGAAATCTTCACTAAAGAAAATATAAAAACGTTATTTTATAACAAAATACCTTATGATTAACCTAAAAAGCTACTAAGCAATAAAAGATAGAAGGGCGATAAATGTGAAATTTGGCTCAATCAGCATTGCCTATGTACGGGTTGTACTATAATAAAACATTTAAACAGTGACCTACCAGAATTATTTAGGTCCATATTCGTAATTGTTCCTAGAAACAATACTTGAGGTTGTTACCCAAAGTTTTTCTTCTGGGCTAACTGTCTGTTTCATTTATAAATTTTTTCAAGTCAGAAAAATATTCTCAATTGATTGGAGCAGAGTAAACATACGTAACATTAAATTCTGTGAGAATTTAAGTGTATTTTTAAGTTATTTATTTAGATTATTTAATCCTAGAAAGTTATTAGTAAATTCTGCTTCCTCTAGAAATTTGATTTTTCTAAAAAACTAATATCTCGAAACAAAAAGAAAACTGTTTTATTTCAGTAAATGCTTGCTATTATTAAATGTATTACATGTTGATTTAAACCTCACACGTTTGAATGAGTGAAGAAATTGTCACAAATAAAAATAATTTAGGTTTTTGTGACCTGCTCAAAGTGGTTTGAAGTATCAAAACCATAGCACTAAAAATATTTACTACTGTTATTTATAGATATTATAAGCAATGTAATTTTTTAGCCTTTAACTAATAAGTAGGCAATAATAATAGTTACTCACATAGAAATCTGAATCAAGAACTGCTTTAATTAGCTAATTGCACTTTCATTTACGTAATATAAAAAATATACAACAATATTAACAAGGCAACATTTTACTTTTGCCAAAATACGTTTAAGCACTGCTTTACTTCTACGTACTAAAATTTAAAACTAATTAGTTATTGAAAAGGTAAATATTACATGCAATAACAATAGAAAATATATGTGATGATATTGAAAAAGCAGTATTTTTCCTTTTTTTTATTTAGAAATTTCTAAAAAGTATGTATGTTATATAAAATAAATAACCGGTCAAGTGCAAGTTGAACTTGCGCATTAAGTGTTCCGTACGTTGATTGCTTTTAAAATAAAAAATGTTGTAACGGAAGTATAAAATGATCAGTGACTTCACAAACCACATCCCATATGAGTTTTCAACGAAGTTTATTTCCAATCTTTACTGAAAATTGATGACCTTGAAATTTCCGTTTTTTTATATGCCAGATAAATTATTACAGGTAATGCACTCGTGATAATTTTCGTTCAATCTACGCTCCATGGAGAATATTCCAGAATTTCCTCAAAATTTTTTGATAAGTACTTTTCGAGGTGGACAGCGATTTTTTAAAAATTATACAAAGAAAAGTGCGCGCAAGTATTACATTATACTCGTATATATATTTTTTACTCGTGTTTTCACAAGCTTTCATTTGACACCACACTCGATTACCTAGTAAAAAAAATTTTTTTCACTTCCGATTTCACCCCCAAAACTAACAATTCCTTAAGTCAAAATTTAACTTTCAAAACTACATGGCTCTGAGGCCATCAATTCCTATATTATTACCAAATTTCAACTTTCTATGACAAATAGTTTTGGAGAAAATCGGGTGTGACAGACGGACAGACAGACGGACAGACACCGAAGTGATCTTATAAGTGTTCCGTACGGAACACTAAAAAGGAAAAGGAATTACAATTACCGGAAAAAAAGAGCTCTTATAGCTGAGGTGGTATTAATTCGTTTTTCAACTGGTATTTGAAGATGACTGATAACCAGATACCGTAAATATGTCCTTTGTACTCAGATTTAAATTGTGAATTTCTCTTCGAAATTGTAGCTTTAAAAAGAAGAATGAAGAAAATTGAAGTTTTAGGATTTGGAGAAGGAACTAAGACGCCTTTCTCGTACCACCTAGAATAATCTGAGGAGTGAATTTTGAATTTTTTGAATAAGCTGATAATCTGCTGCATCCTAATAATCTATATACATTGTTTCAGTGGTTATCATATGATAACTGTGATGAATCACAATACAACTTTCTTGTATCTTGATTTAGTCAGTGCCTACGGCGGTACATAAGTTTTAATGCACATCTAGTCCTTAGCTTAACCACAGTGTATTCCCGTAAAAGTAATTTTAAGTCGAGAATCACACACAAATTTTTGCTACAATTTCTAATTTCATTTCGACCTTATTCTTAACTGATTTTGGATTTATTACCAAAATATATTATTATAAATTTATCAGGGTTAAGAAATGATTGGTTGCTAAAAAACTAAATGGTTTAAGTCATTATTTATCGTTTTTTGAGACGCGTTCCTATTTTTACAAGAGAAAGAGTATCGTCGGAATAGAAATAAGAACGGCAATTGTTTTTAATGGGCATAGCATACGTGCTGTGGGGAAATCTCTTAAGCGCTATGGGAACGATACATGTGACGAAAAAGCGATTCACCTTAGTCTTAAATCACTGCGAATTATACTCGGTAGGAGGAGTCATGAGAAAATTATTCGGAAGGGATGAAGTTCTTTATATAATACGCTGCTTGAACAAGGTGGTATGAGAAGTGACAAGTTGAACCCTATAGAGATGCGGTATATTACAGCGACCTATATGCCTAACATGCACTGTTTTGAGAGGAATTATGCGAGCTATATCATCGAACACTTCCCATGAAAGTACTTGTAGAAAAGACTCAAGCCGCCAACTGTTCTTCAATGTTTCAAAGAATCATGATTGCCGGTGAGGTCTGGGACCTCAAACAGGCGAACAGCCTTTTTCTGAATGGAATCCAATAAATGCAGTGTATGTTTGAGAGCATAGTCCCAAATATGGTAGTAGTATTCCATTGTTGATCGAATTTAAGCTTCGTACAAAATTAGCAGTTGTTGTGGAGTTTTTTTTTTTTGTTATGAGTCTAGCACACCTGCTGCAGGGACGTCCCTAAAGCGCTCCAGGAGCGGCATGTGTACGGAAAAAGCGACTCACGTTGTTCTTGAATCGTTGTAAATTGTACTCGGTGGGAAACACAGCGCTGAGCAAATTATTCCAAAGGGATGATATTCTCAATATAAAAGACTGTTTGAAAAGCGTGGTACGCGGAGTAACAAGCTGAACCTCATACGGATGTGAAGCACAAGCGCGACGTGTATTTCTAACATGCACCGCTTTGGGAGGAATTAAGCGGGCTACATTCTTCGAACACTTTCCATGAAAATACTTGTAGAACAGACTCAAGCTGCCAACCGTTTTTCGATGTTCCAGCGAATCAAGGCCGCCGGTCAGTTCCGAGTCTCCATTCAGACGGACAGCTCTTCTCTGAACAGAATCCAACAAATGCAGTGTATGTTTGGGAGCGGAGCCCCAAACATGGGAGCAGTATTCCATAGTTGGTCGAATTTGAGCTTTGTAAAGAATTAACAGTTGTTGTAGGGTGTAAAGCTTTCTGGCTTGAAATAATATTCCCAACTTTTGAGAAGCTCTTCTTGCCATGCCTGTAAAGTGTCAAGCTTTTGAGTTGGAAATAAAATTCCCAGCATTTGAAGTGCTCGCTATACTGTACAGGCAACATGCTCATTCCAAGATATTTTTGCTCCCAAGTTAATGCCCAACAAACTGATTGAAGAATCTAGGGGAATAGAGTGTCCTTAGAGAACCATGTTGAATTCTACATCGTTAATTTTTTAGAAAAAGACTATGATCTAGGTTTTTGTAGCATTAAATTCTACGGTCGCCCAAAATAGAATTTCTTCCAAGTGTTTGTTAAGTTGAACGACTTCCTTCTGTCTGCGGATATTTGCATGAGTAGCGGATGTTCAATGTGAATGAAGGAATAAGCGTACTGTAATCTGCAAAGTTGTAGATTAGATTCCTGGTCATTTCCAGCAGATCGTTAATATAAATGGGAAAGAGAGTAGGAGACAGTATGGTGTACATCGGCGTTGATAGTGAAGGTATTTTAAAGGGTAAATTAAGAATGTAACTTAAAAATTCCGCTAAGGAGTTGTTAAGTTAGCTACAAATTTTCTCCGCGTTAAATATATCCTTTGACGATGAAATGAGAAACATCTCTTAAAGTAAACTAAAGAATTCAAAAACGAATATGAGTATGGACCTTAATCCGTGTTTTGAGGTAAATTAGTTTATATTAATTTTTTAGTTCTCTTTGTATTTCTAGGAACCCCACACCAGAAAATTCCGAGATTTTAGAAAATCTAATCTGGCCTACGATAAGCCCTGCGAACTTACAGTACTTAAATATAAATAGTACATTAGATATTCGAAAAGGTCTAAGGGAAAAGTTTTTTCCAGGATGGAATAACGTTTATGAAACTTATGGAAGAAAGCCCTTTATTACCTACTGAAATTATATGGAACTGCAAAAATGAAACCATTTTAAATAATGTTTTTATTTCTTCTTTCAAAATAATAATAATTCAATATTAATGATAATATTGCTTCTAAAGTAACAGTTCAGTACTTAATAACTTAATAAAATTATGAACTATTTAGTGTTTTCTTTTTTATCTCATTTAATGTATTCTTTGGGCATAATAGGTTAAGTTATCACAGTAATATAATAAACTTAAACTTAACGCTATAAAGTGCTTCAGATTTTAAATGTTGTAATAAATCATAGAATGTTATAGCAAAGAAGATACGTAAATAATAATTTCCTGCCAAAGCAATCATCTATATAACATGATAATGAGGGTAATAAGGTCAAATGAGATACAATGGAGAAAATTGCAATACTGTATGATAATCTTTATTAAAGAAGCATAAAACGGTATTGCAAAAGATATCATTATACACTATATTTACTACCTGGGAGAATATGTACATGTCATTTTATGACGGTAATTCAGCCTTAGTAGCTGTTACTCGGATTTATTTATTTGAGTTGTTTACTCTCATAAATTTAACACCGAAAGCATTTAATACCTCATTTAGATTACCAAATATACTATGGCAGCTTCTTTTTACAGAAACTTACCTGTACCAAATAGCCAATTTTATGTCGTAGATAATGGATTCTAGCTGTAAAGGCGCTATTAAATTTGCCTCTTTTTATTTATTTTGGGCACCATCTATTTTTATTCTGCAACTATATATATAGCTAATGCTAAGTTTTATATATATTGTAAAAATAAACAGAACTGAGGCGTTACTTCACTAGCGAATAAAACAAAGAAATTTAGATAAAATGAAACATAAATTTATTTCTACACATATTTACTTATTAGACCTCTAATCCAGAATAGTATTAAAAAATATTAAAATATTTAAACTACTACTTCTGCATGTAATGAAAGACTGATTTTGTCAAATTTCCACTTTATTTAGTTTCACAGAAACTGTATGACGCGTTTCGCTATACTATAGCTTCGTCTGATACAAAATGTTTCTGTGAAACTAAATAAAGTGGAAATTTGACAAAATCAGTCTTTCATTACATTCGTTATGAATTTCCATCAAGTAACAGCCACAACAATTCAAAGTACTACTTCTGCCTTAAAAAAAAGGTTTTAGAATTCATAAAATATGACTGGCCATAAAAAAGATTCTTTCTTCAGCGTAAATGAAATAGCTCTTTTATTTAATAAGGTGGGATGAAGTCTTGCAATAGGCTTCCAAAAAGCGTTGGCAGAAAAATCGAAAAACAGCAGAATATCAGAAAGGCCAAGAAATTGGTAGCAAAAAATATTGAAAACCTTTTGATAGAGAAAATTATAGCCAGAAGAGGAACTGGTATTAAAATTTGTCAAGAAACCAGCAGCAATATCCTGAAAAGGAAAAAATTGTACTACCTGTAAAAGATCTCTGGCATTTCAAATAATTTTACATTATCGACTTTGAAGGATGTGGCTGAAAGTCTTTGGGAGAAATGTGGTACTGTAAATGGTATCCAGTCACATTCTGTAAAAAAAAAACGTTCTTTGAATGGGAATTTCCTACTGGAGGATAGTTTGTAACCCAAAACGACAAAGAAAATATCGATTGTGGGATGTGGCGTCTTAAAAAGACAGTTGAACAGAATTAAGGTAGAACCTCTACCACTCGACGCTCTTTATCGAAAACTGATCCCGTGCCGCCGAAAACCCAGCGTGCTGGTTCTAACATTTACGAGGATATTATCCTATAGTACCACTGAAAAATAGTGCAGAAACAGAACACTAGAAGTTATAACCAAACAAATGTATTGATTTTATAGGAGACTATCAAAAGAAATTATTACGGCCCTATTACACAATATTATTAATATAAGGAAAATACTCAAAGTAAAAAAAAAACCCTTCGGGCAGCAAGATTTCTCTGAATATCTAATGAATTGAGGTGGTCACGCTATTGCCAAACTTTTATGATATCTTGGTAAAAACACCGCAGCGTAATACTTTAAAAAAATGAACGCCACAATGCTTAAATCTATTTTTAATGACTTTTACTTAAGGACTAGTAGTTACTTCTGACTTTCACCAATTGAAGGTGACATTTGTATTTTAAATCACTTATGAAGGGGTAACGTATATTAATATGTGTATATATACATATATTAATATAAGTTGCTAACAATATGGCTCCAAGAATAAGGAATCGCTGAACAGAATCTTGCTTAATCAATAGAAGGTTCGTTGTAAACTTAGCTTGATAACAACCTGCAGAGCATTTAACAAATATCGGCACACATCACGGCCGCGTATTGGGTCCTCCTATGTTCTTGCTATTTTTTTTTTATCGTTCACCTCCCCGTCTGAGTAGGGATTTTACCGGCGGAGACGTCGTAATACTTATCAAACCACATAGAAAAAGTGTTTATTCTTGTACCTGCCGACGATACATCCTGCATTATCTCTACCGCTCTTCTACTAAAAATTAATTTATTCCTATTACAGTTCTCCAGTTACTGTAAACAAAATAATTTAATAAAATGAAAAGAAATGAACAAAAATGTTTCTAAAGTAATTTTAGAATTGAGCCTAATCGCCTAAAATTTAATTTTAATGGAGGAGTGGAATGTGTACCTTCAATTAAATTTCTTTCGTCTACTCTTAGTTAAATAGTTTTTATTTAGTCTATATCGACAGGATCCTGTTTCGTTTTTTTTGTTTGTGATATGAACAAATAAAAATAGTTGCACTTCTTGTTTAGACGTCGTCTGTCAATTGAATATAAGTCTCTCTCATAATTTACTAATTTTTTCTAACAAATTTCTACAGTTCACCATACCATCTCGGTTTGCCAGCTACCCACAGTTAATATTTTACCCCGGGCTCAGTATATTATGATGCATATACTCTAGTTCTCCTTTTGTTTAGAGACATATTGTGTTGATGACCATCTGAAGAAGGTGTTTCTTTTTAATAATGTATGTTGTCTGGATTTTAAGCTTTATCCATTAGTTAGGTTAACGGTCCCTTGAAGAGGTGCATGTTAGAAGTACACGTCGCGCTAATTCTTCACATCCGTATGAGGTTCAGCTTGTTACTCCCCGTACAACACTTTTCAAGCAGTCTTTTATATGGAGAACATCATTCCTTTGGAATAATTTGCCCAGGACTGTGTTTCCCACCGAGTACAATCTACAGCGATTCAAGAACAACGTGAATCGCCTTCTCCGCACACGTGTCGCTCCTGTAGCGCTTTAGGGACTTTCCTGTAGCACGTCTGCTAGACCCATAAAAAAAAAATAAAAAAAAATAAAAAGAATTCCCAATGGTCTTCTTTCAGTAACTCCCTGATGTATTAAACCTTCAATTTGTAGATTTTGTTTTTTCGTCAAGACCTTTATTAGAACTTTACGTGACAACCGGGGGCATATACTTATAGATTTTTGTTTTTAGGTTCATGGAAATCTTCAGAGTCAAGATATATTTTACTTTTTCACAGAGAGCCCATTCTAGTCTGGGGCGCCAGCTGATTTAAAAATTATGGTTTTAGTTGTCCATTGTTATCAACTGCCTGAGGTATATGTATAAGTTAGTCCTTTTAAATATTTGACCATGTAGTTCTTTCATCCTCTGCGGACATATTTGTTATGAATAGCATCTTTATAGTGTTCATCTGCAGTCCTACTTTAGAAGCTTCGTCATGTAATTTCTCTTCCTTAGAAGAACAGGATAAAATCCTTGGCAAATGACAAATTATGCAGATGTCGGTCATGACTTTTTATTCTCTCTTTTTTCCTTTTCAGTTTCTTGAAAATGTCCTCCAGAAAAAAAGGTGAACAGTTTTGGCTCGACTACATCTTCCTGTCTGATTATTTTTTAGCTTTTACACTCCCTGTCAGATGGTAAACTTTGATTGTCATTTTTGACGTGTTATCTGTATACGATAAAATAGCCTACTAGTAATGAATGTAAGATTGGATATTACTAATGTTATACCCTGAAGGAGTTCCAAAAGTTAAAACTGACCTTATAAAGATTTTACATAGGTTCACTTCAGATCTTGTGTGCTCTATTTTTTTAATTGTTCAGTAAATAAGTTGCGTGTGGATTAGAAATTGTCCCCTTAGGGTTTAGATTATGTTAAATTAAAATGATTTCCTGACGCCTTCGCCTATGATTGCGCGAGGAATCTTCAGGTATGAAAACCCCTGAAGATTCCTTGTACGATCGTAGGCGAGAGGTCGGTTAGTCACTCTAATTATACATGGTCCATTCCCCAGAACCACCAGTTCCGTTTTGACCAAGGCCGTTAAAGCTTCCTTTCCAAACTTCGTATAATTGTCTGAGTTTTTTAATAACTTTATTGTTTCTATTGTTCCTCAGTTATCAACATATAGTTCCAAATATTCAGCCTCTGATGGCTCTTTGCTCTAAACTTGAAATTTTCTTATATGCAATCTACGTATGACTTTGATAAAATAATTATTTTCCATAATTATATCCTGAATTATAGATTGAATTCACCTATGCTTTGCTGTAGCTTCCTCAAAACCAGTTTTGATTGTTTTGAAGCCGCAGTATCGTCCTCATATATATATATATATATATATATATATATATATATATATATATATATATATATATATATATATATATATATATATATATATATATAATATATATATGTATATATGTGTGTGTGTGTGTAGAAGATGTTCTTGGCCTTTGGTCCAAGATTTAATATTCTGTCAAATAAAGATATTCCATTGTCAAATAGAAATATTAATATTTACAGTCTTTTGTCTGAAATTGAACAACTAAAACATTATACTTCCATAGAACAACAAGACTACATTAGAACCAGGGTCACTAACTTAATTACAAATTTTATAATCAGTAACAAAAATGTCAATGCAATATCCTATAAACTGGAGAAAGAAACAAAAACTTTTCTCAAAGAACATCCTGACTTGCTGGTCACCCGCTCTGATAAGGGTAATGTTACTGTTGTCATGTCTTGTAATTCTTAGCTAGAAAAATCTCTTGCATTACGAATGATGCAGAAACTTATGAAATAATTAACTCTAATCCTGTAAGTAAAATCGAGAATGGTTGTAATAAACTTGTCAAATTCCTAAAAGATAAGAATTGCACAGATGAGATAACAGCAAAAAAGCTTACCACGTATAATAGGACTTGCCCTAAAAATGGTCTACCGAAGATTACAAACTCAATATTCCGCTACGACTCCTATACAGGAGCTACCACACAGCTTCTGGCGACGTTCATTGGTTCAATTCATCTAAACATTTATCACATTTCGAATATAAAACACTTCCGAATTCAGTGAGCAGATTAATGACTTTGTTGTAACCAGAGGCTTCTTTTGATGTGGTCTCCTTATTTACAAATATCCCTCTAGATTTAGTTACTCTCTTGTGACTCTCATTGAGCCCAATTGTAATATACCTAAGGAGCAATTTTTAAAGATTTTCACTTATTTATATAATAACACTTTCTTCACATTTAATAACAATTTTTATAGACAAGAGGTTGGTGTTCCTATGGGTGGATCAGCCTCATCAGTGCTTGCTAACAGCACTAAGGAACAGAATTGACAGAATCTGTCACCCTACATTTAAAGAAAGAAATTTGAAATTATTAGAAAACAACCTAATTGCTAACAAATATCCGAAATCTATCATATTCAAAAATCCGATTAATAGACGTAGACAAAGAAATAATTTACCAACAGATAAAATTTGGAAAGTTGCAGCACATAGAGGGACTTTCCCAATCAATTATTGCACACACGTTAAAATAGCTCAGTACAATTCGAAAAAACTTGGGTGTTACTACTCTTACAAAAAAGCGATAAAACTGATATTTTGCAAAAGTCAGGTGTAGTTTATAGAATTAAAAGTGACTGTGGATCAATCTATATTCGCCAGACATCGCAAAAAATATCTAAAAGAATCGCTCTGTATAAAAGCAACTGTAAGCACAAACCAAATTCTACTAGTCCCAGTCAACATGTCAATAAATACGATTATAAAGTCCACTATAACGAACCCTTCATTTTGAACACTGAAAATAACATGTTCAGACGGAATTTTCTGGAAATGTGCTGCCAGAATAGTCTTAACCATAAAAAAGACATCGAAGGTTTAAGTTTCATTTACACATATTGGTTGGCCCAAGAGCATACTAAAAAAATGATAACCAACGATGCTTACACCAGAGTTATTTTGAATTTTGATAATACATAAATTTTTCACTTTTCTTATTTTATTTTTCATCCGTTTGAACGATCTTAATTTGACCTTTTATTAATAACTTTTCTCAACACATAGGTTTGGTTTTCGACAGCACTGACAATTGTATAAATTAAAATTACTAGATTATTTCAAAATGGCCAGCTGGAAAGAAAATTTATGGTTTCTTTTGGATTTTAATAATTCTATTAATTCCCAAGTATGACTTTCATCCAACTGAAAAATTAAATTAACTAACCTAAGTTTGATTGTTGTGAATTTTTGTGTATAATAATAAGTTCGGTGTTAATTATTCTTTTAAAATCATGTATCAACGTTTCCTTTCCCTCAAAGGATATAGATCGTTTTCTCGTTGGACAGGGGGCCAACTCTGATTATTCAGTAACTATCCTTTTATTTCAATAACTCTGTTTTTTATAAATATTTAGAAATTGATTTTCATTGGTAGAAAAGTAATTATTTAGTTAAAATAACTCAGTAGAATAGGTACACGTATACGATACGATACCTTTTACGTCGTTGATGGCAGATGGTGAAAAAATGTCGTGTCTCTAACTGAACCAGATGCTAATATGACTGGATATCACCAACGAAAATAATATACTTGTTGACATTAAATAATACAATTTTATTAATGCAAACTCATTGAGATTAGAAGATAAATACTTTGACGCTATATATTTTTAAATAAAATCCCTAAAACAAATAAATCATTTCAAGATATTTTCTACAAGGCAACGATGTATAAAAATATAATTATTTTATTTCTTGTGGCTCAGTCAGTGGTAAGAAATTGTTACTAATTATTATAAATTAATTAGCGATCAATATATTCACGTAATGAAAACAAGCTGTAGAAGTTTAATACTTCAAATATTAAAATTTTCTACTCTCCTCTAAACTTACATTTGCTACAATTTCGTTCATTTAGTACTACGATTTTGATTCTTGAACACCAATATCAGATATATAAGAGTGAGATAATGGTTGAGGTTAGAGGGAGTAATTTCTAGTATGGCATGTTATTTTTTTTTTATATATTCTCTTATGGGTTTCCAAACTGAGTCGAGAAATCTAAAAATATGTTATTTTTTTCTGTTTCTAAATCTTGGGGAGTGTTTAACAAAGTAGCATTATTTGAGTTTCATTAATTGCAGTTAGAAAAAATCTAATTTCAAGCATAACTGTGTTTAATCAAACATAAAAGGGATTAACCAGATTTTGGAAGGAGTAAGTTCTGGAGTGTCGTCTTACATATTTTCGTTAGGGTCGCTTAATATCGATGAATCTGGTAATCGAAATATTTTTTCATTAATTATAATTTTAAGGAAAATATAAATATATATATATATATATATATATATATATATATATATATATATATATATATATATATATATATATATATATATATATATATATATATATATATATATATATATATATATATATATGTTACAATAGAGGTTTTCACAGATGATGGAATGTAATACATTAAAATTCCAGGTTTCAATCCGTTCGTCTAACAATGAATTTGCACTGTAATCTTGCTGCTGCTGCCGGTCGAAACTAATTCCAAGTTTACAGTATCGAGTAACAGTAGCAGCAAGAGCACTTAAAAATGCCAACTGAGATTTTGGCGAAACGTCGTGCAAATTCATTGTTAGAGGCACCGATTAAAACTCGGAATTTAAAAGTATATGTATGTATATATGTATCTATATATATATATATATATATATATATATATATATATATATATATATATATATATATATATATATATATATATATATATATATATATATATATATATATATATATATATATATATATATATGCATATATATATATATATATATATATATATATATATATATATATATATATATATATATATATATACATGAGGCACCAGATTGCAGAACAGCCTCTACGCATGATCCCTGTCTTCCTATGGATATGGTCGTTTGGTAAAATTGTTTGTTTAATTTGATATTAACAATGAATAAATTTTATGCTGAAAAATTTCAATAATCATTAAACAATTGGCCAAAATGAAGGTTGTTTTTCAAAAATTTGCGAGTATTATATCAAAAATTCAGGTCAGTATGTTAATTTTTGCAGCAATGATATAGGTAAATAAACAAACGCTCACGAGCTCTTAGCTCATGCCCTCGTTTTCATGCAGCTAATCGTAGTGAAAATAATTTGTTTTTTGGATGCTTTTAGCTACCAAAAAGGCTTTCGTTTTCTTATTTGGTTACTTCATTTAAAAATGAAATAACCAAATATTAATGTTATTTTGTTAATGTGTCGTAGCAAAATCAAATAAAAAAAAGTAAATGGTGTAACTGTGTAGATATAAATTTTCTAAGTAAAAATTAAAGTTATATACACACTGCAAAATCATTTTTACAGTTTTTAACGTCAAAATTCAAAAACCATTTCGTTTTACGATTTAAAACTAAATGGTTTTTGAATGTTTGGGTAAAAAATTGTTACAACGATTTTAAGGTTTACACATATCTTTTTATAATTTTTACTTACATAAAAACACGCAAAAAAACACTTAACTAATTGAGTGTATTTTCGTACTCAACTTGAGTGTTTTTCCTTACAAAAAACACTCAACTTCAGTGTTATATTATATAAAAAAAACAATAAAAATTTTTTTAATAGAATATCCAAATAAGAAAATAATACTACTATGTTTTTGGCAGTTGATAGCATTCAAAAAAACAAATTTTTCACTGCGATTTGTTGCATGAAAACGCGCGCGTGCGTTAAGAGCTCATACGCGCTTGTTTATTTATCCATATCATTGCAGCAAAAATTAACATACTGAGCTGATTTTTTGATATGATACTCGCAAATGTATGAATAATTAGCCAACATTGGTCATTTTGAACAATTATTTAATTAATACTGAAATTTTTCAGCGTAAGGTTTATTCATTGTTAGCGCACAAGCCTAAAGAGTGTTTCTACGGAAAAATCAACTTAATTCGTTAATAGTTAACAGAAAAACGACGAGTTGATTATTGCGTTGTAAATTGATTTTGTCCGTCAATCGACGCGTTATCCTCTCTCCTGCCTACTAGGGAAACAGGGGTCACACGTAGACGCAGTTCTGTAATCCGGTGACTCAATTATCAGAGGAATTCGTTTTCAATATATTAGAATACATGGTATTTTCAGCGATAGGACTCTAGAGAATTGAAAATAATTTTGATAAAATTTTTAGAGGAAATTGGGATGTGATTTCCAGAATCATGACATTTTTTTTATTTACATAAACAGGCATAAAGTTTTAAAACAAATTTTGTCCCAGATGATACCTAGATGGTAGATGCCCAGATCTCACCAGCATCGCCCGGTGTGATACCATCGCATCGGCTTTGGCTACGTGAAGTTGCTTAACGTTTCGTGGCCTTGCCGATGTCCCGGACTGTGGGACCAAATAGCATGATGAGGCACCTGGATACAAAAAATTCCGGAGGTAAAATAGCCCCCCGTTCGGATCTCCGGGTGGGGGCTGGTTCAGGGGCGTCGACATGCAGAGATCAGAATTTCAAATTTAATTTTTGCAACATACGAGGCTTAAACACGAACATAAATTCAGTGCACCAACACCTGCAATCAAATAAACCTCATGTACTCGCTCTCTGTGAAACTAAGGTCAGTTCATCGACCAGCACAGTAAACTATCTTTATCTTGGGTACGACTTCTATTCCCGATTTAGGCGTAACTTCGGAATCTGTCTTTATGTCAGAAGCGACCTCTCTTGCCAACGAGAAGAGGCTCTGGAGCCCCCAAACTTTGATGTTATGTGGTTAAAAATAACTACTCAACTAACCACAAGGTTCGTCTGTATCCTCTATCGACCACCAAGTGATACTAACTTTAGAACACTTTTCGCTTCCCTTGCAGACACCAACAATCATTTGCAAATTAACTATCCAAATGCCGAAATTGTCATCCTGGGCGACTTTAATGTCCACAACCTTAACTGGCTTAAATATTCAAATACTACCGACGAACAAGGTCGTGAAGCCGAATCATTTTCAATCAGTTGTGGCTTAACTCAGCTTATTGGTGAACCAACACGGATCCCTGATCGAGACGGAGAGTTTGCCAGTCTTCTTGATCTCTTTTTTACCACCAATCCGGAGATTTACACAGTCAGCGTAAATCCGCCGTTAGGTTCTTCCGACCATAAACTACTTTCGACATCGAGTATTCTACCAATCAGTGACAGAGAGGCACCTAAACCGCGCAAGATTTGGCACTACAAGTCTGCTAAATGGGAAGATCTTCTGGAATATTATCGAACTTTCCCTTGGTTAGACGTTTGTTTTCGATCCGACGACCCATCTGACTGCGCCAGGGAGGTTTCCGATGTTATTCTGGCCGGTATGGAGGCTTACAACCCTTTTTCGAAGAAATGCTCTTCCAACGGCAAGCCTTGGTTTGACCGAAAGTGCAAAGAAGCTGTTGCTTCTAAACATCTTGCATACCGACAATGGCGTGAAAATCCTAACACTGTAAATCGTAACACATTTGTTCGTGCCAGGAACAGATGCAAAGAAATTATCGACGAAACCAAGGAGGTACACAATCAACGGATTAGAAACAAACTTCTCGCCTGTCCCGGCAATTCAAGGTACTTTTGGTCGATCGCTAAGGCAATTAGTCAAAATTTCACCCAATCCACCATACCACCACTCACGCGGCCAGATAATTCTATTGCAACGACACCTGTTGAGAAAGCGAACTTGTTGACTGAACTCTTTGCTTCACATTCTACTGTCGATTTCCAAGGAAAAACACCACCTACTATTCCCAAATTGCAGTAAAGGATGCCCGATGCTGTCTTCAGACAGCGTATCATAAAGCGTATTCTGATAAAGCTAGACACCAAAAAGGCTTCTGGCGCTGACGGAATACCTGCCATAGTTCTTAAAAACTCTGCGAGGGAACTAACACCAGTTTTCTGTAGACTTTTGAACCTATCCTACAGAAAGGGAATATTGCCTTCCTGCTGGAAATGTGCTACAGTTCTGCCGATACCTAAAAAAGGCAAGAAGACCTTGCCAAATAACTACCGACCAATCGCACTGCTTTCAATAATATCGAAAGTCATGGAAAAGGCTATCAATCAGCAACTTCTAAAATATCTTGAAGGATTCAACATTATTAGCTATCACCAATATGGCTTTCGTAAAAATAGATCAACAGGAGATCTTCTGACTTATGTAGCACATGTTTGGAACAATGCAATTGAACACTTTGGAGAATCTCGAGCGGTTGCTCTTGACATATCCAAGGCATTCGACCGTGTTTGGCAAGATGGGCTGTTGGCTAAGCTACGTTCTTATGGTGTGTAGGAAAAGTTCTGTTTGTGACTCTCATGTTTCCTCAGAGAGCGTTCTTTACGAGTGGCAGTCGACGGATTTCTTTCTAACACCTTCACTATTAACGCCGGTGTACCCCAAGGCTTCATACTGTCTCCTACTCTCTCTCTCATTTACATTAACGATCTGCTATAAAAGACCGAGAATCCAATCTACAGCTTTGCAGATGACAGTACACTTATCTCTTCATTCACTTTGAACGCTCGGACATCAGCTACTCAGGCGAATATCCGTAGACAGCAGGAAGTCAATCAACTTAACAAAGACCTTTAAGAAATTCTATCTTGGGGTGACAGTAACCAAGTGAAATTTAACGCTACAGAAACTCAGGCGGCAGTTTTTCCTAAAAAAGTTAACGTCGCTGAACCTGACATAGTTATGTCGGGGCACTCCATTCCTCTAACATCGTCACTCAATTTGTTGGGTGTTGTGTTAATTTGGAAGAAAATATGTCCTGGCGTGAACATGTTGCAGGCATAGCAAGAAGAGCTTCTCAAAAGTTGGGAATATTATTTCGAACCAGAAAGCTTTACACTCCACAACAACTGTTAATTCTTTACAAAGCTCAAATTCGACCAACTATGGAATACTGCTGCCATGTTTGGAGCTCCGCTCCCAAACATACACTGCATTTGTTGGATTCTATTCAGAGAAGAGCTGTTCGTCTGAATGGAGACCCGGAACTGACCGTCGGCCTTGATTCGCTGGAACATCGAAGAACGGTTGTCGACTTGAGCCTATTCTACAAGTACTTTCATGGAAAGTGTTCGAAGCATGTGGCCCGCTTAATTCCTCCCAGAGCGGTGCATGTTAGAAGTACACGTCGCGCTAATTCTTCACATCCGTATGAGGTTCAACTTGTTACTCCTCGTACAACGCTTTTCAAGCAGTTTTTTATATGGAGAACATCATCCCTTTAGAATAATTTGCCCAGGACTGTGTTTCCCACCGAGTACAATCTAGAGCGATTCAAGAACAACGTGAATCGCTTTCTCCGCACACGTGTCGCTCTTGTAGCGCTTTAGGGACTTCCCTGTAGCACGTGTGCTAGATCCATAAAAAAAAACCTATAATAACAAAGAGAGTTTGAACTAACTGAAGAAAAATTTTAGAAATATAACAGATTAAATATTATGTACAGTATTACCCCAAGATTCCAAATATTTGTCTTTATGTTGCATGTTAGTACCTGTAGAGTAATACTTTAACTAGATGCAACATTATCCCGTTTTAGTTTTTACTCTATGAGCTAACTCTCAACTTAATTTATTTTCCTATGCAAACTACTACTTTCATTAAACAAATAAATTTGGAAAATTAAAAGACGAACTGTTGTTCACATTTTCACTCTATTTTATTTATCAAAATTAAATAAATAAAATAATTACTTAAATTAGGCGGGGCAGGTTTCAGTACATAATACCTTTCTGAAACGGTACTTAAACTTCTTCTATTTTGTTTAAGGAATTCAGGTACAATTATTTAAACTCTATCTTAATTTTCCGTAATTTCCCAAAGGTGTTGTAAATAAATTAAAATGACCGCAACAAAAAATAATGAATATGACAACAGGATAATAGACTGATTATTAATATATAAAAAAAACAACAGAAAAAAAGCTATTAATTTGGTTTACCCTTTATCAGTTAACAAAAACAATAAATTTAACACCCTAACGTATTGTGGCATACCCAGCTACAAAGTTTCGAAACGTTTAGAAAATATTGGATAAAAGGCAGCCTTCAAAACAAACAATTCTTTGGGTAAAATAAATAAAAACAACAAAATTAAAACTAAAAAACATAATAAATATGTGGTTGATAAATGAAAAGGTGGCACCTGCAACAACGTTTACATGGGTCAAACGGGTAGAACATTCCAAGAGAGAATAAAAGAACATAAAAAAGAATTATTCATTTTAATTCTGGCATTTTTATTCTCATACAGGGATTGGATAAGGTTTACAAGATATATATATATATATATATATATATATATATATATATATATATATATATATATATATATATATATATATATATACGCGTTCCCATGCTGATTGGAATCGATCAGAGTTTGTTCCATTGTATGCAGTCGAAAGCTAGAGTAGCAGATATAGGTTGTCATTTAGGATTCCCTGAATTTTTCTATTATCGCATATACTGAAACTTTTCTAGTCCCTCTTCCTGGAATGAAGCCTGTTTGTTCGATAGATATTTGCGGCAGCAAAAAAGTTTTGAGTCTTACATTTAGGATCCATAGAAACACCTTAGCAGCGTGTGATACCAGAGCGATTGTTCTATAATTGCTGTAATCCAAAGGGGTATAAATGCGACTTCACATCAATCTTTCGGCCATCTTCCAGTCTTTCATACCACATTACACAGTTGATGTAGCATAGTCCCGTTGGTTTCTCCAATCATCTTTATTATTTCTGCAGTTATTTCATCAGTACCTTCTGCTCTTCTGTTCTTTAAACTCTGAATAGCCTTCCTGACTTCAGATTTAAGAATACATGGCTCTTGTTCTTCCGTGGCTTCGTTGTCGACAATGTAGTCGCCCACGAGTTGAGGCGCAAAAAATTCTTTACAGTAATCTTTCCAAACGTCAATGATTCCAGGCATGTCGGTGACTATTCTACCTTCTTTATCTCTGATTATTTGTGTTTTAGGTTTGAATTTTTTCGATGGATATTTTAATTTTACCTAAAGTTCTTGTGGTCGATTGTTTGTAGCATGTTGTTCTAGCTCCTCACATATGTTATTCAATTATGCGTTTTTGTCCTTTTTACAAGTGTCCCTGATTTCTTTATTGATTGATCTGACGATCCAATATGTTGTTTGTTCCTATCATACAGAAAGGAATTATTTCTTTCTTGTTGGAAATGTGCCACAATTCAGCCGATGCACATAAAAGGCAAGATAGGTCGCATAGCTTCCAACAATATTGAGAGTTATGGAAAATATCTGGAAGAATTCAATATTGTTATGGACCACCAATATGGATTTCAAAAGCAAAGAACAATGGAAGATTTTGTAATCTATGTCACACATTTTTGAAACAACGCAACTGAATATTTTGAAACCAGCCTACTTATGACAGCAGGCTGGTTTCTCCATTTACCTTGAACGCTCCAACATCGACGACAAATGAACATATTTAGCAGGAAGTTAGACAACTTTAAACACACCTGGAATTCTGTGAATATATTTATATAGGAAAATGGGGTTCCACTGGAATAGTCACTCGACTTGAAAATATTTTCATGATCAGTGTGCATGCATAGAAAAAAAAGCTTTTCAAGAACTGGGAATATCGTCTTCTACTAGAAAGCATTATACTCCACAACATATTTTAATGCTTTACCGACCTCAAATTCTTATAAATATTGACTACTCCCATATTAGAGGAAACTTCCAAAGACACTGTTTATTTGTTGGATATTGTTCAAAGGGGAACTATTCGCCTGCTGGGGACTCGGAACACATCAGTGATCTTGATTCTTTGGAACATAGTAGGTAACTTTCTGGTTTTAATATAATATATAAATAATCTGCGGCTATGATGAATTTAGCTCGCTTGATTTATCCTAGAATACATGCTACAAATACATGATGTACTAGTGCATCATATTAGTATGTCCCAGTTAGCCATTGCTAGTACCACTATTTTCAAGATTTTTTATATAGAGAACCTCATCCTTTTGAACTAAACTGCTCAGGTCTATGTTTCTCACCGAGTACAACCTGTAGTGATTCAAGAACAGAACAAGCTTTCTCTCACAGAAAAAGACTTTCTTATGCCCGACTTTATCTTTCTGACTAATATCTCACCACAAAACATTAATAATTTAAGATATTTAGTTGCAATGATTGAAATAAGTTATTTTTAGTGTTCCATATGGAACACTTATAAGATCACTTCGGTGTCTGTCCGTCTGCCTGTCTGTCCGTCTGTCAAACCCGATTTTCTATAAAACTATTACTCCGAAACATTATCTCGGAAAGTACTGATCAAAACATTTTTAAAAAATTCTGGAATATTCTTCACAGGGTGTTGATTGATCGAAAATTATCACGAATGCATTCTCTTTAAAAATTTATCTGGTACATAAAAAAAACAAAAATTTGAAAGTCATTAGTTTTCAGTAAAGATCGGAAAAAACTTTTTTGAAAATTCATTTGAGGTATATTTTGTGGAGTCATTGATCATTTATACCTCTTAATTTTATTTTCAAAGCAATCAACGTACGGAATACTAAATGCGCAAGTCCGACTTGCACTTGGCCGGTTTTTATAATTATGTAATTTACACCGTCGAAGTGATATAGTAATTTTATAGAGAAAATTAGGATAAAAGATATTGTCCACTTTCATCAAAATATCATTTTTTAGTATAGGAAAGTCAATTTCAGTATATACTCTACAGGTTTTTTTACCAGGACAGCGGTATAGATAAATTTTTGTCATATTCAAAAAAATTGCTGAAAAGTTATTTTTAAAGAATAACTTTTCTCTGACAATTCTAGCTCTCAGTAAGGATTCCTGATGATCTTATTATCACTTTACCAGATGGTAAAATTCAAGGAAGGACCTATGTTACACAAAACAACAAAACATATTTTGGATTTCAAGGAATACCTTTTGCTACCTCACCTACAGGAAATTTAAGGTTTGAGGTAATTATAAATAATTTATCTCAATACACTAAGTTCAATATTTAGGCTCAGATAGTATATTCGTACATTAAAGCAAATTAGCATTTAAAAAGGTTCATACACAAAGTTTTAAATAACGTTAGTAAAGAGACATTTACATTTTAATTCATAAATATGATAAAATTTATTTAAATATCAAGATTGACAAAAAAGTTTTGCCAGATAAGAAAATAGAGAAAATATAAGAATAAAAATAAGAACATAATATTAATTAGCGCTTTAAAAAGCTCTAAATAATATTGTATTAAAATTATATTCTCCTTTTAAACAAATTCTAAATTTTTGTTTACAGAAAAAGCTTAATTCGTTTTAAGAATAAATTTTGATTTTAAATAAGTTTTAGCTTCACAGAATAATATATATGTTACGTTTTTGAAATAAACGTACAATATAATCCACGTATTTTTGCAATAACTTCAATATTTTTTAATTTAGGCTCTTTTAAAGCTGTTTATATTTATTTTTTACACAATGACATTTATGGGCAAAATCAGACTTTAAGCTGTACCAATCTATTATATTCAGAATAACTTTTAGGCTCCACAAAAGCCACAGCCATGGAATGAAATTTTAGATGCAACGAAAGATAGTAAAGCTTGCATATCTACTAATCATTGGAGTTTTCCAGAAAGTGAAAGTGAAGACTGCTTATATATAAATGTTTATATTCCCTCAACAAAGGTAAAATATAATTCAGTCTTTACAAGTGATATTACTTGTATATCACTTTATAATTTTTAAATTATTGCTTTGTTATAATTTTATTCTGAAACTACAGATTATTTTTACAATAATTCTCTGGGATAGAAGCTACAAAGATGTTTGATTTTCTTCTAAAGTTAATTGCTTATGATAAAGCTTATAGTACTCTTTTTGCCTCAAGCACAAAGAATATTTAATTGATTTATAAAAATATTCTTAATATTCTTTTACTGAATTTAAACGAATTTTTATAGATTTATAGATAGGAAGTTGAGGGATTTACAGATTTAATCTAAAGTTATCCTCATAAAAGTCTTCCATAATATAACTATATCGGTTGGATCAGGGTTCAGGTGAATTCGACAAATGCATTTTAATGACAGCTGATTAGTTAAGGTTCAGACAAAATCAATAAATATAAAGATCTAAGAGATCCTAGAGTAAATTGGAAGAAATAGTAAGATTTTGCACAGTTCTAGGTAAAAATGGTCAAAATGTTGATTTCTACATGTATTCTATATCTATGTAAAATTAATTAAAAGATAGTAGCAGTATTCCATCGGTGGTCGAATTTAAGCATTGTACAAGATTAACAATTATTGTGAAGCTTTCTAGTAAGAAATAATATCAATACATTAACAATGTTGTCACTTCCAGCTCGATCCAATATAGTGCTATTCTGTGCTTTGTTTTAAATTCTGTTGTTTCGTTCTGGATGCATCAGGTAACGGTTCCACTGGTTATGATTATGTTGGTTTAATTTACTACTATATCGTTTAAGTATGGCATTGTTTACATCGGTTAGTTTCTCACTTTTGAATCAATTACGTGAAAAGTCAATATATTTAAACTTCATTTTTTGTTGTGTATTTTGTTCATCCATAATATAACGATCTTTTACTGCTTTTTTTTTAAATTGACAAAGTGTCCTTTGAAGATCTCCTGCGTTTTCTGCTATCATCACAAGTTTTCAGAAGATCATAATAATTTTAATTCATTATCTCCTATTTTGGAATTCGTCTATTTAATTTATACATTGTTACATTGAAAAGTAGGGACTCAAAGACTCTTTTCAGTGAATTTCTCTTTCTACCGTGATTAGCTATATGAAATCTTCGTGTGTTTTAGGTAATATATTTATTCGGGTGTGTAATATATGTGTTTCTTAAAGGAAACGTACTAAATCTTTTAGTTGTACTCTGTCAAAAACAGGTTTTTCGTAAATAAAATATAACAACAATGGTCTATTCTATCGATTTTCTTATACTTGCCTTATAATAAACCCCTTGTTGTTTGTCGGGCAATAAAACATTAGTTGTTTATTATTTCTTATTAAGTTAAGATTTAACCTTCTGCAGTTTGCTGGCATATTTTTGTCCCCGTTCTTGAAAGCATAATTAAGGTTTACATTCGTCTGAATTTTTATTTTAATTAAATATTTGTGTTATTAGAGTTGCCATATGTTGAGTCGAACTATCTAGTATTTTTCTTTCTGTCTCGTTCCCTTTTTTTTGCGAAAAGTACGGTAAAATATTTCACCTATGTTTATTCTTATATATGTTCTTATTAGTTCATTAGCTTTTTTAATCTTTCAATTAATGCCATACATGCTTTTAAAGCTCTTTTTATGAAAGTCTCCAAGTACTCACTAATGATATGGTAGAACTGACTCTCGTATGATTAAGAAGTTTGTGCTGTCAGATAACTTATGTGGGCTTTCTTTTTCTTTCTATACTGCTCGTTGATTTCCTTATTTCAAACTGTTTTAAAAAAACATTCTTTTCAACTTGTATTTGTACTTTTTCTCTTCTTTTATCGGATGGGAAGAACATAAAAACATCAAAAACAATATATTTTCACAAATTTCTTGAATTTTCGGTTAGGAAATTACGTAACACATGCTTTAAATTTATATAGACTATTCTACATCGAAATGAGTTGAAATAATTTTTAAGTTAAATTAGCATTTAATCATACACCAAATTTTTTTGTTATCAAACAAAAAAAATTAACTACAGACGCGTGTATATCTGTAAAATTACTAACGCACCAGCCCTACTCTCATCAGAGTATTTACTATATGATTAAATGGATTAAATGAAAAAATAAAGCCGATTTCCCAATTTTATGTAATTTAATTTTTCTTTGAAGTATATATTTAGTTATTAATTTAAATATGCAAATTTAAAACGTGAAATCTGAAAGTAATGTAAATGGGTGTAAGTACGATAATGACGTGATTTGATTCATACAGTTCTGTAATATTTATTCTATTATAGTCAGCGGAAAAACTCGCAGTACTGTTTTGGATATACGGTGGAGCTTATGTAACTGGTAGTTCTTCCAAATCAGTTTTTGGTCCAGATTTTTTAATTGAAGAAAATGTTATTCTCGTAACTTTCAACTACAGATTGGCTCCGTTTGGATTTCTCTCTACGGGTGATGAAGCAATTCGAGGTAATGCTGGATTGAAAGACCAAAATTTGGCATTAAGATGGACATATGAAAATATTGCTCTTTTTGGTGGAGACTCGCAAAAAATAACAATTTTTGGACAAAGTGCAGGTGCAGTCTCAACAGCTTTTCATTTATTGAGTAAAAAGTCAGCAGGTAAGCCTCAGAATAGTGAAATAGAATGTGAAAATTCGGTTCCAGAATATTGTTTCCTTTTGTTTGGTAATAAAGTTTTCGACATAAAAAGACTTATGGAAATGCTGACGTAAGCGTCAGAATTCATATGTCATCAAACTACTCCACGTTGTGTGATATGTATATATACATATATATATTTATATATATATATATACATATATATATATATATATATATATATATATATATATATATATATATATATATGTAAATATATATGTATATATATATATATATATATATATATATATATATATATATATATATATATATACATATATATATATATATATATATATATATATATATATATATATATATATATATATATATACTTCAAATTTTAGGTCTATTTAGGGCAGCAATTGTCGAAAGTGGATCAGCTCTAAATCCTTGGGCTGTTGGTCAAGATCCAAAAGCGTATACTTTTGCATTGGCTGATATATTACCCGGAGGAAGTAATTATAAAAATGATACTCAGAAACTAAAACAATTTTTACAAGAAAAGACAACCGACGAAATAATAAATGCAACTTTTGCTACAGCTGTAAGTTTAAAACTTGCGAAAATAGTATCTAATTAAAATTCATTTTTTATTGATATTTAATTACATTATAAAAATAAATTCATCACATACCTTTATTGTCTTATTGTTACAACAGTAAATATATAAGACTTGTACATAGTTACACAAAAACGTAAATATATATTTATATATATATATATATATATATATATATATATATATATATATATATATATATATATATATATATATATATATGTATATACATATATATATATATATATATATATATATATATATATATATATGTATATATATATATATATATATATGTATATATATACATATAAATAATTATATATATATATATATATATATATATATATATATATATATATATATATATATATTTCTTTAGCCATCTTGATCCCATTGTTGGGTATAGATCTTCCTTAATTTTCTCCATCGGTCTCTATTTTGAGCTTTCCTCAGCTACGGTAGTCCTGCAGTTTTCTTGATGTCATCGTACCATCTTGTTTGTGGTCTTCTAGCCCATAAGTAAGAAATTTTCTTGTTTTTTAAAATATGTGATAATTTTCTGAAACCTGCCACGCTACTTGTTCTCTGCATTCTATTTCTATTTCTTTGCTTTCCTTATCCGGGGTTATTATTTGTGCAAAATACGTATATGTACTAACGTTCCCTATTGGGGTTTCTTTTAATATTATTTGTAGGTTCCCTGGGCACACTGTTTCTGTTTTACTTACGTTCATTTTTAGGCCCACTGCTCTTCTTTAGTTTTCTAGTTCTATTAACGTGGTTTTTAGGTCTTCTATCTTCTCTGCAATCAAGACGATATCATCGGCAAATTGGCGTTCTTCACTTGAGATTTGCCGATGACATCGTTCCATATATATATATATATATATATATATATATATATATATATATATATATATATATATATATATATACGTATATATATATATATATATATATATATATATATATATATATATACATATACAAGGATCTCGACATGAACTTATGAATCGTTCAGAGTTCTATCCTGAAATCAATCCTCTTTTTATTATTTGTAAAT
>CM032447.1:93831934-93961934 GCA_019049505.1 Pachyrhynchus sulphureomaculatus | reverse complement strand
TAAATATTGCAGCAATAATTAATATATTAAGTTTAATGACCACAATTAAGAATAAAGGTGCTCTTTCTGAGTTTAATTCAGGTAAAGTAATGCCTATTGAAACTAAAACCGAACTAGATTATACAATACTCTATGTTAACCCTGTATTTAATTTATGAATTATAAAGATCCAACAAATATTTTTCTAGGAGTCATCTACAATTATATCACGGAACTTTTAATTCTGTTCCATTGTTATAAAAATGGATGCAATATCAGTCAGTTCATAAATGCTTTCACTGCCATCTGTATGTTGAAAAAGTTATTTATGAAATAGTATTCTATGTAAACAAACAGTAACGTCGTTCGCATGGTTTTTAATAAAATTATTTGAGCACAGACTGTTTGCACAGAGATGGCTCAGTTTTTCTATTACAGCTATGATGAAAACAAACTGTGCGTTGGCATATTTTACTTACTCTTAATTCTCATTTCTTGTCTAGATAGTGAAATCATCTCACTTGCCGTTGAGAATGTAGAAAATATACCTCTTTGAAAGGAAACTTTTTTTATTAAAAATCCTCTTTTGTGAAAAACGGTCATTCCTTTATACTTCATATTTTTATATTCAGTGGAGGTTTTAGAGTTTCATTATAGGTGGGATTTTTTTTTTGTTTGTGGAAAATCTCTCTTCATCTGGTCGATCTTTTACTTTAGTGTTTTGTGGGATGTAAGATTTAAAAATTCGAGTTCAAAAGGATCATATATATATATATATATATATATATATATATATATATATATATATATATATATATATATATACATATATATATATCATATATCATATATATATATCATATATCATATATTATCATATTTTATAAGGAAATAACTATTCAAAAGCATAATTGTCAGCCACCTGCTGAGTTTTATCTTGATATTGACATAAATAGAAAAATCAAAGTTAGTGCCAAAGGAGCTTCGTTTAAGGATTTCGATATGAACTTATGAATCGTTCGGAGTTATTTCCTGGAACCAATCTTATTGTTATTATTTCTAAATAACCAACCCTAAGTTGTAACCGACGATAATAATGCATCCTTGATAATGACAAAATAGGTTCTTTTATTTAAGCTTTCAAAATAAAGAATTATTAACCAAACATTTTCGCCGAAGAAATAATTTTAAACTAAATACACGTTGGTATTTAACTCGAGAGTTAAGAAGTCGTTTTAAAGAAAAAAATCTTACAAAAATCGAATCCTTTGCCAATACAATATTTGTAAAGCGAAAAATTTTGTAAATATTAATTTTCAGCAACCACCGCAATCTTGTAGGAATGTTTTCATTCCAACAAGATTGTAGGATTTGAAATGTAGAAATACCTTTCTACATTTCAAAAACAATTTTAGAATAGAAATCCATGGCAAAACTTATATTTACAAAACGTGCAATGACCAGTAATTAAAAACCAATAATCCTAAAATATAATTTTCCGAAAAGTCTTTTAATACTTGGCTATTTTGCTTTTCACTTTCAAAGAACATTTTCTTATAGAAAATATTTAAAAAATTTAATATTTACAAAAAAGTACATTATTCTTTACGTGAAATCAATATACGAGTATCAAAATATGTAAATATATTTTTAATTATATTTTTTAATTTATTTGTCAATGTATTTTATTATATGTATATATTTATGTAATACCGATGTATTTTACGTAATCTCGACTATAATCCTATATAGTGGCTGAGAATAGTAAATATTATTTATGTACTTATTTATATGACTACAACAAAAATACTCCTCCATAGAAAACTTTTCTCAATTTAATTTTAGTTATCAACCGACGACGGCTTTTCGAGAGGATTTCTCAAACTGGCTGAACTCTCATCTAATTTCATTCCAGTGTATCTTTATCAGTTTGCCTATTATGGCAGACCCATCACACCAGCATTTATCGACGGTAAGTTGAAATGAACAAGTTGTTTATTTAAATTAACACTTACTTAAAAGGAAATCTGGATATCTTTACTATTAAATATACAGACTACGATGGGATTACGAAATCTTTGTCAAAATAGCACTTCACCACAGTTATTACCACCACACCAAATACTTTATTTTTACACTCGAGGCGCGTTTCGCTAGCTAGGTTAGCATCAGCAATCATTTACTGATGATGTTAACATGGATAGCTAAACGTGCATCGAATATTAAAATAAAGTCTGAAATAAAAAGTGTTCATGGCATGCACCCCAGTACTTATTATTTACTAAACATAATATCATCTAAATCTTACGTTACGTTCCTAGCACTTTTCTAAGCGGGCAGTGAAATTATCGATCAATGACCAGCACATCATTTTACTCAACTCTGTGACATTTAGTCCAATATGTTATATTAATTATTATAGTAAGTAAGAACTGTTACTGCAAATTATAATTTTTGGTTATTTTCATATAAAAAAACCATCGATGACAAATCATTTCATGAATGCAAGATACGTTTTTCAAGTGCATGATGTCGCACCAGCTTGTTTAAACCAAATTCTACGAATATAATGGTAAATAAATTGTAATGCAGGTATAAAGAAGTTCGTAACAATCTCTATATATCGCTCCAAATTAACAGTTGTTGTACTCTGCTACCTCTGTTATCCTCAAAGATATTTGGGATGATTATTTTATGCCGACGATATGATACAAGCCATCACTATAGAGGCTGTAAAGATTTACGTGTTATGTATTACTTTTGGATTTGGAATGGAATAAGCGAGTAAATATTGGATTAGTGAAGCTGGGTCTGAAAGTGAACAATCAGTCTATATCGTGCACCGGCTGTATCTTCTAGGGGTGCCGATATTACTCTGGAGCTTTTAACGTATTTCACGGCATATTTACAGCATTTGATTACTTGCATATTGGGAGCTTGGAATTTTCACAAACTGATACTCTAACACATTCTAGCTTTAAACTTCTGCTTCCACATTTATTCGGTTGAATATTTAGGGCTACAAGTATGATGATTAAATGATATTGATAGCGAAATTCTCGTAGTTGATCAATGAGACGTTAGGTAGCAACCAAATTTCCAGGGGCCGAGGTTAAACCCAGTAACCAGATGGCACCCATTCCGACTGTTGCATTTACGCAAAGATTTCAGCAAACTTAAATTATTTTATGTGACACGCTAGATAAAAATAACATTATTTTGTTCTATATATTTTCTTAGTTATTTAGAGTTTATGTTGTTGAAATTTAAAAGTCAAGCCAAGTACAAGTCGGACTTGCGCAATTAATGTTCCGTACGTTGATTGTTTTTGAAATAAAAATTTTTGTTACGGAGGTATAAAATGATCAATGACTTCACAAAACACACTCCAAATGAGTTTTCATCAAAGTTCTTTTCCTATCTTTACTGATAACTGATCACCTTAAATTTTTTTTTTACATACCTGAAAAATTAAATCAATGTACTTGTGATCATTTTCGTTCAATCTACAACCTGCGGAGAATATTCCAAAATCTTTTCAAAATTTTTTGATCAGTACTTTTTGAGATAAGGTGGGGACAGTAATTTTTCGCAATTTTTTAAAAATAATACAAAGAAATGTGTGCGCAAGTATTAGAGTGTATATATTTTTGAACGTGTATTTTTACAAGCTTTCAGTTGACATTCCACTCGATGACCTGATAAAAAAAAAGATTACTTCCAATTTTTTTTATTTTACTTTTAATTTCACCCTGAAAAACTAACCCCTTAAGCCAAAATTTAACTTTCAAAACTATACGGCTCTGATAAGGCCATCAATTCCTATATCAGTGCCAAATTTCAACTTTCTCTGTCAAACAAATGACAAAATCGGGAGTGACAGACGGACAGAGACCGAAGTGATCTTATAAGTGTTCCGTACGGAACACTAAAAAGCACGAAGTCCTATATTTAAACTAACTTTTTCTTGACTAATTTGTACGGGGTTATTGGTTACAACTGTTTTTTTTGTAAAGCTGGGCTAAATTTCAAATACGATAGTTAACTGCATTTTAAAGAATATTTTATGGAATGAAAACAAGAACAATCGCGTACCATGTTCTTGAAACATGACACTAATTCTATATTTTTAAGTGAGATACCATATGTATTGTAGTTAAAACAAAGCTTATTGTATTCAATATAAAATATACAAAGAAAAATTTCTAGCTTAAATATCTTTGCGAGAATATACGATGGTAAATTAAAAAGTCTTGTAAAAACAAGGTAAATAATCGTTTTTGCAAGAACAAAATGTATTTCTCAACATAATCTTTATCCAGCTCCATACATTTGGTCCAGTAAGATTCCAATTTTTTTATTCCCTCAGAAAAAAAAAATGGTTTCGAACTGTACATAATACTCGTTTACAGCATAAATAATCTTGTTATTCGAAGAAAATATTTTCCCCAATTTTTGAGGTTAGGAAACAAAAAATAACGTTGCGTAATAAGAGCCAGTCACTTTTTTTTACCCTTTTCCAATTAGTCAATCGTTATGATAATGTGAGTACTAAAAAACACTTTTCCCACCAATAGAACTATGTTCGCCTTTTTGGGTGTATTTTCACCTTCGCCAGGCCTCTGTTTATACTGCCGTTTTGTCTCCAGGGTGTAAGGGTGGATACATGTTTCATCTACAGTCACAAAAAGGCGCCAGAAGTCCTCTACTTAAGCTGCAGCATCTCCAAACACGATTTTAAAACATCCTTCCTCCTGCGTTTTTGTTTTGGAGTTTTTAGAACTTCATACAGGATATTATGTACCAGTTCAGACGCCTACCATCTCAGCAATCTCATGAAGCATAATTAGATGATTTTTCCATCACAATACTATGAATTTTTTCGGCTCTTTCTTCAGAAGAAACCACAATCGGACGACCTGAATGTGCAGTATTTGCAGTTCTCACGGCCACGTTTATATTTATTTATCAAGTAATAAATGATCTTAGGTTCTGGTGCAGAACCCAATGAACTGTGTTCAGTTGCGTTTCTATTGCAGTCAATTTTTTGAAATAAAAATGTTTTATCACTGCGTTATCTAGGAAATGTGTAACACCGATCACTTACGATAGTTGCCAACAAACAATTCCGTATTGCATCTTTGAAGTTTTGAACACAACCGTTTCGTAGAAATTTTCCACTCTCGTATAATCACATTTTAACTGAAACGACGCTCCAACAAAATAAAATAGTAACAAATGATTTCGTAGGATCGACCATTTTAAATTGAGACTTATAATTGTCTATTTTATATGTTTTACTGTCAAGTTTTTTATTCTTTTAATTTATCTACAGGTAAATTAAATTTAAAAAAATTAATAAAAGAGCCCCTTAATCTCTCACATCTGCCAATTTATAAGGAGAAAGTTTAATATAAGGGATCGGTTACTACGCAAATGTTATTTTGTATTATTATGTAATACTAAAATTTTCACTAATTTTTGTTATTGTTTCCAAGTATTTTGGACATATTTATGAAAAAAAATCGTTGTCTATTGTTTAACATACTGCACCAAACCCGTATCGTTCATGGAGTTTCGCTAGCTCAGAAGTGAAAGTTTCTTCCATTAAAATTTTTGGCTTAGCTTTCCAAATTATATTATAAAATAGTTGCAAATCTGGTTCCATATGTTGCTTTAAGTTTTGATAAACGCTTAAACGTAATTCTTTGTTTTTCTGTGTGTTTTGAAAAAATTTTAAGCAGCAACTATTACAGAACTTTATGAGATTTCCAAAATAAAAAAAAGTGATAAATACTGGTTTTCGCTTAGTAATAATATGGTATCTTAAAAATGTAAAATAATTTGCAATTTTTATTTTCGCCGTCAGGTATACGGTGTTTCAGTTAAAATGTGGTTATACATTATTTGATTATAAGTAATATATAAAAATATTTTAGTTGAGGATTATTTTTTGCCTTCCATATAATCATATATCTATTGAGCATGTTTTCATTATAACCATTTTTAATAAATATATCTTCCGTTTCTTACTCCCTAAAAAACATTTTTATATTACATTTTTATACTAACACTTGATTCTTACTTTCTACTATCTTCTGAACATTAACATGCCGTTGGTAATTTGTGTTATTGTCAAACGTGCATAGCCAACTTAAAAAAAGTTAGAAAATGCGTTTTAAAACTATTTAACAAATAGAGGAATTGACGGCACAATCAGAGCTGTATAAATGTGAAAGTTAAATTTTGATTTAAGGGGTAGTTTTGGGTGTGAAATCGAAAGTAGAAAAAAAAATTTCTGCAAGGTGGAGTGTCAAATAAAAACTTGTGTAAACACGAATTAAAAAATATATATGATGTAATACTACTAGCTATTCTTTATATTATTTTAAAAAAATGACCAAAAATCTAAGAGTACCAATCAAAAAATTTCAAAAAACTTCTGAAATATTCTCCTTAAAGTATAGATTGTGCGAAAACTATCATGAGTGCATTAAGTTTAATAATTTACCTGGTACAAAAAAATAATTTGCCTTGACAATATGGTGGAGATTTTTTCATGGAAAGTTGTGAATTTAACCGGGACCAAGAGTTATAAAATATCAATACGTATTTGGTACATTCAGTACATTATTACTTTAAGCATTTGGCTAACAACCGATAAAGTAAATTTCCTAGATAACTGGTGACCAACGGATAGGGACCGAGACAAAATCATTTTATTTTATTTGTTTATAATTAAACGAATATTTAGGTAGTAAATATTTGTTTTAAACTTGTGCTACAAAGAGTTCTCGGTTTTTATATATTCTTGGTAACTTTTATATTGAAGATAAATGTGTGGCTGATTTTCATAGAACACGTCAGCAATTATGGTAAGGAACACTAGATGTGCAAGTCCGACTTATACTTGCCGTTTTTTTTTTGCACAATAACACCATATCGGAGTTTCTGGAATTAAGGGTTCTAAAACTGAAAATACGGTTTTTAAAAAGTGTTTAACTAACTTAACATTACGTAAAGTTAACGAGTTACAGAGGGGATTTATGTTTTGTAAGAAAGTATTTTATTACAAGATATTTTTAGAACATATTTTTCCCACTCCGCAATGAGCAAAAATTTTGTTCAGAAAGCCTGAGTCTTAATATTTAATCTAGAAAGATGTTACATATTAATTCACGGTTTTGCTTTTTTAGGTGCCGAGAAAGCTGGGCATTCAGCAGAACTTCCATTTATATTTAATATGACTGGTCTCAGCAACACCACAACTTCTAGTGACACATTAACCCAAAATAGGATAACTAAACTTTGGGCAAATTTCGCTAAATTTTTGTAAGTCGGTTTTTTGTTTTAGATCAAATTATGATAAAAATTACAGATTGCAAGGTGAAAAGGATGATATGTTATATTCATTACTATCATACATTCTTTATTATTGTTAAAATTATGACTTTACTTAAACTCTATACTTTAAAATATATGAATTGTTAATTTTATTGAAATCAAATAATTTTTCAGATATTTGAATGTGAAAAGTGATACTTTTGACATTTTATAGCACCTAAACAATGCATTTTGGACAACGCACAACAACGAACATTTGTCTATTTTAATTTTTTATTTTCTGCACAGAAATACAATTTTCAGTTCATCTGTCAAGTCATTTTGACCAGATGTAATCGACAGTAGAAAAACTCATTGTTTCGAATGAACTCTAAGGTGTTTTATTCCTAAATACACTAATGTAGTACTATAGGTTTCCCAATTGTCAACAGCTTTAAATGCCAGTATTTCGAAAATTCCTTAATTTAGACGTACAATGTAGTTAGAACTGACCTTTTAATTTAAATATCTAGAAATATGTATGATGAGCCATTAAAGAAATATATATAAACGACGATTACCTCGACAATCCCTTGACAACACGTATTTTATCGGTTTACACATTATAGACTGTATAAAATAGATGCAGATCGAATCAAATTAATCAAAAACGATATAAATTTATTCAGTATTTTCTAGCTCTATTTTAACTTAACTAACTAAGATCTTTGTGAATAATGCTAATTCCTATGAAATAATAAGCAGTAACTTATACCACAACAATTATTTACTTTTATTTTTAGGATGATAATAAACATACTTTTATTTTTAGAGATCCTACTCCAGACGAATCTGATTTATTCAATAATATAATCTGGCCAACCATTAATTCGACCAATAAGCAATATTTAAATTTAAATTTTACTATCGAACTTCGATCTAATTTAAAAGAAGAAGCTTTTTCGAAGTGGACTGATATTTATGAAACTTTTGGAAGAAAACCCTTTATAACCTACTAACTATAAAGATAAATTTTATTAAACTTGTTTTTTTTTCGTTTATTTGTCTTTCTTTTTACTTCCTCCTTTGATGGCTATTGGTTTGCGGATTCTTATTGTAATCTATATAAAATTCTTTACTAGCATTGGTTATTATGAAATTCATGACACTACATGATTTGCTTCTATCAGATATCAAACAAGCTAAGAATCTTATATGTGTATAGAAATTCGATGTCATTATAAATTTAATTTTTATCAATATACGGTGTAAATTTCGCTCTGTGGCGGAATTAATAAATAAAAGTTTAAGGAATATTTTTATCTAATCACCCTGTATATATTAGTAGAATGAGCAAAGAAAGAACGGGACCAAAATCCCATGTAAATTCTTATAGAGCTTCATTTTGCATTTTTTGGTGCCATTTTTTAGCCTTTTTCACCATAAATCTCTACTATCAACCCCAAACCTTTGAACACTTATTTTCACCACCTTATGTAATAAGGACTTTTTGCTATCTTTTTTTCAAGATTTATGACCATCTTGCCGCTCATTTAGACATTTTGGACACATTTCCCCTTTTTTTCCTCCCCCTTCCCCTTTTCCAACAAAAACACCCTTATTATTACGAATAAGGACCTTTTGGAAACATTTTCCACCATTTTTCACCCCCTTTTTCAATAAAAACACCCCTATTATTATGAATAAGCACCTTTTGGACACTCATTTAGGCCTTAGGTGCTTATTCGTAATAATAGCGGAGTTTTTATTGAAAAAGAGGGTGAAAAATATGACCAAATGGTAATTATTCGTGATAATAGGGGTGTTTTTGTTGAAAAGAGGAGGAAAAATATGTCCAAAAGGTCTAAATGAGCGTTAAAATGGTCTTAAATCCTGAAAAAAAGGCAGCAAAATGTCCTTATTGCATAAGAAGTGGTGAAAATAGGTGTTCAAAGGTCCTTATGTAGTAGATATTAGGGTAAATTTGGGCTTGATAGTAGAAGTTTTATGGCGAAAAAGGCTCAAAAATGGCACCAAAAAATGTAAAATGAAGCTCCATAAGAATTTACATGGAATTTTGGTCCCGTTCTCTCTTTGCTCATTCTACTTATATTTTCGGGTATATCCGTGTAGATATCTTAGACTGTTATTTATTTTAACAAATACAAACACTTCAGTGAAGGTCAGAAAAGTTAACAGATAAAAACACAAATTAATAGAGTAGGTAAATAAGCTGATTTTATGCCCTATATATGGAAATATTCTCAACTTAAACAATGTTTTTATAAATAATATACCAGTAGTTGTCTATTGGTTTTACAACGTTATATGCCAAAATGGTGGTTCACAGTAATTAATGCCACGCCATGTTTTTTATTTTTAGTCGTACGGAGTACTTATAAGATCACTGTGATGTCTGTCCGTCGTCTGCCACACCCGATTTTATCCGAAACTAATTGACATAGAAGGTTGAAATTTGGCAGTAATATAAGAATTGATTGCCCCATCAGAGCAATGTAGTTTTGAAAGTTAAATTTTGACTTAAGGGGTTAGTTTTGGGGGGTGAAATCGAAAGTAAAAAAAATATATATAAGGTGATCGAGTGGGGTGTCAAATGAAAGCTTGTAAAAGCACGTGGTCAAAAATACATATGATGTAATACTTGCATACAGTTTTCCTTATATTATTTTTAAAAAACTGCACAAAATCGCCGTTTCCTCCCGTATTTCCAAAAGTACTGACTGAAAAAATTTTGAAAAAAATCTAGAACTATTCTGCACACGATGTAGATTAAACGAAAATTATCACGAGTGCATTACCTCTGATATTTTATCTGGAATATAAAAAAAAAAAAAATTCAAGGTCATCAGTTTTCAACCAAGATCGGAAACAAACGTTGCAAACTCATTTACGGTAACAATATTTTCTATTTTAAAAGCAAGCACCGTACAGAACACTAATTGCGCAAGTCCGACTTGGTCGGTTTTTTTATTATTTAATCAAAATAACCCGCTAGAATAGGTAAACCTATGTCACGTGGTAGACAAACACCGTCGAGGCTAAAAAATTTGACCGAGAATCCATGAAAAAATACTGGTTGTTTTTCCTAGTGATACGATAATATGACTCGATTACGAAAATTAAATACGTGTCCACACAAGATAGCACAGTCTGAATAAAGGGGAATTTGTTGAGATTATATGTTAAAAAAGATAAAAATCTATGACGTACTTAAAACTTAATTAACCTTTATCCTGGACATTTTTAAATAAAATTAATAAATAAAATAATTTTCAAATTTTATTTTTTTCTATGAAATAAAAATTTTTACAAAATAGTTAATTATTTTAGGTGTTAAAGTAAGTGTAAATTATAATTTAATATCGGACCTAAACTATGTATTAAAATATTGTCTTAATCAGTTTGATTGTAGATTCTTGATACTCAACCCATTAGTCTATATATATGGATATATCTAGTGCAACTGCTCTAAATTTTCCGAAGTGTTTATGTTGTTCCAAACATAGCCATATTGATGGTCGCTAATAATATTGAATTCTTCTAGATATTCTAGAATATGCTGCTTGTTGATTGTTTCATATCTTTCCATATTTTGAAAACAGTGCGACTGGTCAATAGTTGTTTGGCAAGATCTTCTTGCCTTTTTTGACTATATCTAACAGAAATGAAATATTTCCTTCCTGCAGGTTAAGTTAAAATATCTAGAGAAAACGGACGTTAGTTCACTCACGTATTTTTGGAGTATTATCACAGGTATTCCGTCAGTCCCAGAAGCTTTTTTGGTGTCTAGCTTCATTAAAATAGGTTTTATGATACGCTGTCTTGAGACAATATATGGCAACCTTGACTGCACTATGGAATTAGTAGGTGGTGTTTTTCCTTAAAAGTCGACAATTAAATCTAACAAGTTAGCTTTCTCAACAACTGTCGCAATAGTATTATCTGGCCCTGTGAGTAGTGGTATAGTGAATTTCTTGAAATTTAGCCTAATCCTTTTAAAGACGGACCAAAAGAACCTAGAATATTTGGAGTAAGCAAGAACTTTATTTTTAATTCTTTGATGTCACGATTTATGTTGTTACGATATTGACTGTAGGCAAGATGTTTAGAAGCTTTTTTGCATTATCTGTTGAATCAAGGCTTTCCTTTGGTAGGGCATTTCTTCGAAAAAAGTATGTAAACTCCCAAACCAGTCAAAATAACATCGGAAACCTCCTTAGCGCAGTCAAATGGGAAAGTTTATGGTCGTAAGAACCTAACGACGGATTTACTGTACAAATTTCTAGACTAGCGGTTAAAAACAGGTCAAAAAGACAGGCGTCCGTGTTGCTTCATCAATAAGCTGAGTAAAGCCCCAACTGTTTGCGAATGATTCAGCTTCACGACCTTGTTCATCGGTCGTATTTAAATACTTAAGCCAGTTAATGTTATGATCATTAAAGTCGTACAGGATGGCAGTTTCGGTACTTGGTTAATACTATACAAGAAAATAAGCAAAAAGGCGATCGAGGTCTATGTACACACGTATTTTTGAGATTTAAGCAACACCTTAATTGAGCAATTCCTACGGTAATTTAAATTATTATGTTTTTATCTATGAATGTTCACTTTTATGATAGCAATAGTCTGAAGACTCATTCTTCTTAATATTTTATCCAGTGTAACTCTGGATACATTGTAGCATAAAATATAAATTTAATTATTTTACATTAAATTAAAACGCTCATTATATTATATGTATCTTTTTCCATGACAATGAACAATAAATATAATTATTTATATATTATATTTACCAGGTTGAGGAATGGTATAGAGCAGTAACTTCTTTGAGTCTAGAAATCTGACAACGTAGTATTTTTACCTCATCTCCGGTCTCAATAGACGGTTGAAATGTGATTAACCACGGGACAAACGTGACATACAAAAATAATGACATTTTTTGACCGTTTTATAGATCTGGAAAAAATGAAGATTTTAAGCATAACTATATTTAATCAAACATACAAGGGGTAAAAAGGGGTACCTTGAAGTCCAAGGAACCGAAAGTTAGTTTGGCTTTTCATTGCTTTTGATCAGATTAGAAACCATTAACTCTAATAATTAATTTCCTGACTTCTCATTACTTCTCTAGCAAACTGGTATTTTTAGCAATTGAAATATTAATATGATGTTAAAGGCATATTACCTCGCTTTGCTCTAAATTCATCATTTTAGGGGCTGTGAAAATGTCAGTTTTTGGTTTTAAATATATATGATGTAATACTGATTAAGTAACAAATTTAGCCATAATTGAAGTTATTCCTTCCTGTGAAGAAATCGAATTCAGTATTTGTTTTACAGATTTTCTTTGCAAGGCAAGTACGTTACAAATAGCTTTACGTTTTTACACTGTAATAACCAATTTTTTTTCTGACTTCTGTTTCATCTTTTCATGAACAGAATTTGTTAAGAAGCTATTTTAAAAACGACCTTTTCTTTAAAAATTTTATTTCTCAGTAAGAATTCTTGGTTATAGTGTCATCACTGTACCAGATGTTAGAGTTTAAGGAAGAACCTGTTACAAAAAATAATAAAATATATTTTGGATTTCAACGAATACCTTATGCTATACCATCGTTAGCAAATTTATGATTTGAGGTATTGTAAAAAATATATGTCTACATAAAATTTAATGCTTGGGATTTCGAGTTTTTTCCAAGTGATACAAGCATAAGCATACATTTAGTTCAACCTACTAACGCGTTATTTGTGCACTTACAATTCACTAAAGGTGTTTTCTATTTATAATAAAACCATTAGTAGCAAGTTATTTCTATTATATTATAAATGCTGGTTATGAGAGGGAGTTTTAGTGACAAGCTGCGGTTTGATGTTGCAATAATATCTCAGGAAATCTGGGTACGTGGCCTGTTAAAAACTAAATCTATAAAAAATCAAATTCAATTTTATGAAACATTTATACTATTTAAAATTCTGAGTACAAAGAATATTTTATTAAGGTAAAAGCGAATAAGATACTGTTTTAATTGAATTTAGGTATTGATTTGTAGCAGATTTATTTTCATCAAACCGGTTCTTTTAAAATTAGTAATGATGTGATTTACCACCATTAGTTTGGTGGTTTTTAATTATTCCTATGAGTAACAGGCTTTATATTGGCTCAGAAAGCATACGCAAAAGGCCCAAAAGGAGGGCCAATATAGCCTTTCTTATGTTTTTAGGTGTGTTATGAATAAGGAAACCCAAATATGCAAGTGAAAAACTTTAAAATATGCGCATAAATATGCAAATAATTTTCTCAAAATATGCACATACGAGTACATGTTGTAAATATGCAGTAAAAAAAAATCGAAATAGACTTGAAAAATGTAAATTTATTGTTTCACATTACATGATACGAGTACTATACAAAGCTGGCAATAAAAAACCCATTTTAAATTTTCAACATACAGGGCGAATGAAAATTTAATATTATACAAAGTAAAAAATAAATATAAATAATAATGTATTTTATTATTTTACTTAAAGATGAACCTATAATAATATTAATAATAATGTAGGTACATATTATAAAAATTTATATACGTAGTAAACAGCATAATAAAATATACATTTTAAATTTGATACATACAGGGCGATGCAACTAAGTAAGCGGAAATATGCAAATATTGCAAAATACAGGGTCGCCGTTAGTAATAAAAACAATAAACTACTAAATGCTTCTCAAAATTCTCCATTAAAAAGTTTTGTCTTCTATCGTTGTATAAAAATTTATAAATTGAGAAACTCCTTTCCACATCGACTGGTGTAATAGGAGCGTTTTTAAAATTATTTAATAGCATAGGATCTAAATCAATGGTATCAGTAAAATCCCCCTTTAAAACATTAGCTACTTAGCTGACAAATTGAAACCCACTATTTTTTTCCATAACATTCCGAAATTTTTGAAAAATTTTGCTCCCAGTTTTACCTGCAACATTTTCAAAAGCGACTTTTGTTTTATTAATTGAACACTTCGGGTTAATGGCAAATTAGATTCCTCCATTTGAGTTATGGTTTTAGAAACAAAGCTATAATTTGTTTTAAGAAAGGAAAGTTGTTGTGTTGTCTCCTTGTTTTTGAATAATCGTATAAGTTCTGTAAGGGATTGGGAAGATTCGTCTGATAATTCTGCAATTAGACCATCTAGTTGACAGAAGTTGTCGCAATAAAAAAATGTTGCTTCCAACCAAGTGCCCCACCTTGTAATAACAGGCTGAGGTGGAAGAGAAGTGTTTGGTAGTTTTTCTTTGTAGGACTGAATCCTTAAAGGAGCTTTAAGGAAGATTCTCTTCGTGTTATAAATTAAGCTATTCACAAGCGGAAAATGATTCCTAATTTCCTCAGCAACCCTATTTAAAGCATGAGCGAGACATGTTACATGTATTAAGTTTGGATAAAAAATTTTCAAATTTTGCCCGGCCTTTATTATGTACGGTGCTGCATCTGACAAAATAAGCAAAAAATTATCTCCTGGAACAGGCGTAGGAAGAAAAAAACTTCGATAGTTCCTCTTTAACAAATCTGGCCACTGTCAATGCATTTGTTTTTTCTAACTGTTTGGAAGCAATCAGATAAGATTTTGGCAAAATATCGTCGCTAAGAACTCCAATTTTTTTCATCAATATATATGTAAAAATGTTCGTTGCGAATTTTAATTTCCTCAATTACCTGTGAATACAAGGAGCTTACGTCGTTTCTCCGTATTGTTGTTTCACCTGGGATATTAAATTTGCAATACTTCTGGAGGAAGGAAGTAAAGTTTTGATTACGTAGCTTCGATAACGGAATGTTTGATGTCATCATTGCACGGCATAGGTCTCGGTTAAAGATGTCTTGTTCATTTAGCTCTTTATTTTTGTACGTTGGTTGGAAACATTGTTAATGTGTGTTGTGGCCTATCTCCAGGTTTCGTCTTGCTCAATTTGGCAATATGGCAAGCAGTTTTCACGTGTTGCTCTATTTGAAATTTTTTATCGCATGGTATCTGCAATCAAAAAAAAAGAAAATTTAATTAAAATCCCAAGGAAAAAATTCGTTAAATAGAAATTTCGTTAAATAGAAAACTAGGTGCTTAGGGCAGGCAAAAATTAAAATTCTGCTTTGTACCTTTTTTGTTAGATTACCTAGAAATACATACGTTTACGTATGTATTTCTATTTCGTGGTTTCGTTAAATAGAAGTTTTGTTCGTTAAATGGAACAAAAATAACTTAAATAACATTGAAAATAGCATTAACGGCAAAATCCTGACAAAAATTTAAATATTAAACGAAAATGAAATACCCTGTATATTCAATAGGTATTCAAAAATTATTTTTCTCATATCTATTCTTAGTTCTTTGTATAGTTTAATCCACACTGACACACTACTAGATTTGGGCATTTCACTGTAGTAAAATACGACTCACAAGATAAAAAGCACAAATCGACGTAACCACTTTAAAAGCACAACCAAATATGAAATATAATAAATTAATAATACAGGTATGCTCTGATGACCGTCTGGGGTTTACTGACCATAAAATAATAAAATTTATTTGGGGAAAACTACCGGCGCGGCGGAGGCGGCCAAAACATTGACCCTTATTCCGAAAAATGAATGAAAACGCCTGCCAAAGACCTACATTATTATAAATTCGTTCAAATATGCACATATATGCTATTTTTAAAGCATTTATGCAAATATTTAGAAAAAAATGCATATAATATGCAAAATATGCAATATATGCGCTTTGCATATTTGGGTGTCCTCAGTTATGAATTATTTGTATATAATAAGAAAGGAAAAGTTTAACTAGCCTCAGAAGGTAGATACCTCCCGAAGCGTATGTTATTAACCAACCTAATAAATACAGTAACGAACGAACTCTATACCCGACACAACGCTATCTATAAGCTAAGGAGACTTTTGGTTGCAGCAATTTTGAATATGTATTTATGCTGCCTGTGATGTGTAGTAGTAGTGTGTAGGTTTTTTTTGCCGTAGAGGATGAAGAAAAGAACGAATGAGTTAAGACATCTAGGAATAATATATTGCTTGGCTTGAAAATATTTACTTAGGTGTACCTCAATCTTTCTCTGTCTAACTTATTTTTATTGTTTCTTAAGGACCACCTCGGTGTCTGTTGTCAGTGTGTCACATCCGACTTTCTCCGAAACCTTTTGCCGTAGAAACTTGAAAAAATTCGGTTTCGTAAAGGTAGGATGTTGAAAATGGTAATAATATACAAAATGCTCTTGTTTTCGGTGCTGAAAACTCATCATTCACCCCTGCACAAAATTCAGTGAGTGATTTATTATTAAATTGTCTTTTGATATCGCCACTTGCCGTGAAGTCTATGAAGATTTCTTCGGAAGTTGAGAGCCCTTCGGGAGTATTTTAAAATGGATCCCTAACCAACTCGTAACTTGCTACAAAGTTATCGGCAGTAAGAAAATACTTTTTAAAATTCTTTGTCAACTAGCCAGATGATTTTCAAACAACTTTCACATGTTGTTCTTCAGCCTTGTATGTTTTAACACATTCACCCACATTTGCAAACATTTTTAGGTTTTTCTGCTTTACATTTCTGCTCCACCATTCCAATTTTCTACAAAAAGCATTAATTTTATCACTTGTGTCCAATATATGTGTAAATTCTAGATCTTAAGGGTCTCATTTTAATATAATTTACTACGGTTACAACTGTAGTGAGCACAATATTCAGAGCAGGACTCATTTCCTTGGAAGCCAGAGCTTCTCTGTTGATCATACAATGTGTCCACACACACACACACACAGTGGAGATTTCTGTTTCACAAGTGCTTGTACACTTTGAAATCTTCCAGACATTGAATGAGTACCATTGGTATATATTCCGACGCAATTTTTCCATTCCATATCTTGTTTATAAAATCATTTAAGATAGCAAATAATGCGAGTGATATTTCTTTGAATTCTATTGGTTTGCAGAAAAATCTTCGTCTTCTACTACTGACATAAAATCACAAAATCGAACATGGGCAATGAAATTAGCATCTTTATTGCTATCTGTTGCCTCATCAAGCTGAATTGAAAACAATTTGTCACGCAACTTCCTGAAAAGCTGATGCTGTACATCTTCAGCTATATCACCAATTCGACGGGCAACAGTATCATTTGATGTAGGTATGGATAGCAATTGTTTCGCAAAATTATCTCCAAACATAGTTTCTACAATCTCAATTGCAACGTTTTACTTTTGTCAAGGCAAGTTTAAGCACTGCATTATATCTATATATTAAAATTTAAAACTAATTATTGAAAAGGTAAATATTACATGCAATAACAAGAAAAAAAAACACATGTGATAATATTGAAAAAGCAGTCGGTTTCCTTCTATTTTTTTTAGACATTTTTAAAGTATACGTATTATATAACTATAAAAAATTTCCGTAGCAAAATTACCTGAAAAAAAGAGATGATGGTATTAATTGGTTCTTCAACTGGTAACCATAAATATGTCCTTTCGACTCAAATTTAAATTGTGTATTTTTCTTCGAAACTGTAACTTTAAAAAGGAGAATCAAGAAAATTAAAGTTTTAGAATCTGGAGAAGGAACGAAGACGCGATCCTCGTACCACCTAGATTAACCTGAGGAGTGAATATTGAATTTTTTGAACAAGCTGATTATCTACCGCATCTAAACAATCCATATACTCTGTATCAGTAGTTGAAGAATGATAACAGTGATGAATCATAAACCAACTTTCTTGTATCTTGACTTAGTTAGTGCCTACGATGGTACATAAGTTTTAATGCATATCCAGTCCTTAGATTAACCGCAATGTATTTCCCTAAACCTTATTTTAAGTCGAGAATCACACACAAATTTTTGCTACAATTTTTAATTTCATCTTAACGTTATTCTTAACTTAACTGATTTGGGATTTATTGCCAAAATATACGAGGGCCATTTTTTTTTCAACCTTTGATCGTGCCTGTAAACAGTCAATCGAGTGCTAGAAAGCAGGGATGTTCGGAAGGCGATATGCATCTCCCCCACTATAACCTCTGCCACTTTCAACGTCATTGGGTTCAGTTGCAGGTACGTAAACATGGCTGCTACGATTGATTCTCCCGCCAAGTGCGAGTTGCGTAGTATAATTCGGTTTCTCCAAGCAGAAGGGAATGGTGCAGCGGATATTCATCGAAGAATGAGCCGAGTATATGGTGCAAATTTTGTAAGTGATGTTGTTGTGCGTGAATGGTGCAGGAAATTTAAAGAAGGTCGAACTGATGTTCACAATGAAGGGGGACAAGGATGCAAGTGTGTCGTAACAGAAGACACTGTTCAACAGGTTGACTAAGTGCTTAGAGAAAAGCGGAGATTTTCCATAAGTGACTTGTGTGTGGAATTTCTTAAAGTTTCAAGGTCATCTATTTGTACGATCGTAACAGAACACCTACGCTACAAAAAACAATTCTCTGGCGGTGTCACAGATATGATAAATTTCTCAATCGTCACGGTGATTATATCGAAAAGTAACCATGTTCGTACACAACTTTTGATAATAAATTCATATTGTTATTTACACTTGTCTTTTTTATGGACCTTCGGAGGTTAAAAAAAACAACCCTCGTATTATTATAGATTTATAAGGGTTAAGAAATGATCTGTTACTAAAAAATTTGAACGGTTTACGTCATTATTTATTGTTTTTTCAGACGCGTTCCTATTTTTACTAAAGAAAATCCGTGTCTTAGGGTAAAATAGTTTATATTAGCTTTTTAATTCTCTTTGTGTTTCTAGCCCACACCAGAAAATTCCGAGATTTTTGAAAATCTAAACTGGCCTACAATAAGCCCTGCGAACTTACAGTACTTGAATATAAATAGTACATTAGATCTTGTAAAAAACCTAAGGGAGAAGTTTTATCCTGAATGGAATAACATTTATGAAACTTATGGAAGAAAGCCTTTAATTACCTATTGAAAATACATGGAAATAAAAAAATTAAATAAATTTAAATAATATTTTTATTTCTTTTTTTTTTAAATAATAATAATAATTTGATAATAATATTCCTTCTAAAGTAATAATTCAGTCATTAATATCTTAATAAACTCATGAACGATTTAGCGTTTTCTTTTTTATCTTATTTAATATAGAGCATGATGGTAGGATACAACGAATGCTGACACAGAGTGGTTGACACAGTCAACGCTTTAAAAGCAGGTAGCGCTTTTTCGAGGGATCCTTCCTCAGGTAGTTATTTGATATATTTTTTGTGCAAAATAGCTGAAGTTATTATAGTGATATATTTAACGCTACAAAGTGCATCAGATTTAAACTGTTATAATAAATCATAAAATTTTAAACCACTAAAAATGTCATTCATAAAATCATTTCCTGTCAAAGCAATCATCTATGTAAAATGGTAACCAATTTGCTAAAGACAAATTAGAAGCAATGGAGAAAATTGCAATACCGTATGGTAATTTTAAGCAGTACAAAAGATACCATTGTACGAAAATAGGTTCAAGAAGATTTTAATCATATTATGACGACAACTCATTCTTAGTAGCTGTTACTAGTCTTTTATTTATTTGACTTGGTTACTCTCATTAGTTAAGATTAACGAAGATTTAATACCTTATTTGGATCGCCAAATATACTGTGACAGCTATTTTTTATAGAAACTTACCTATGCTAAACAGCCACTGTTATGACGTAGAGAATGGATTCTGGCTGTAACGGGGCTACTTTTGAGCATCACCTATTTTTATTCAGTAACTGAGCAAATTTAAAGCGTAACTATAGTAGAGAATAAAATAAAGAAATTCAGATAAAATGAAACATAAATTTATGTCTACATATTCGTATTTACTTGAGAGATCAGTAAACCCGTATAGTGTTAAAAAAACATTAAAATATGAAAATTGTGATTTAGAATTAAAAGAGACTATATATTAATTTGTATCTTACAAAAAAAGGGTTTTAGGATTCACAAAATATTACTGGCCTTAAAAAAAGGTTCATTCTTCAGTGTAAATGAAATAGTTCTTCTCTTGAGGCCGGGGTTCTAAAAAGGGTTGGTAAGACATCGAAAAACAGAAAAAAACCGGAAAGACCAAAAAATTGTTAGCAAAAAATATTGAAAACCTCATGATAGAGAAAACTGTAGCCAGAAGAGGAAATGGTGGTAACAGATGTTAAAAAAAAACAGTAGAATAACCCTGAGAAGAAAGGAACGTTGTACTCATACTACCGGCATAAGACATCTGGCTTTTCAAATAATTTTACAATATCAACTCAGAAGAATATGGTCAAAGGTATTTGGGAGGAACGCGGTACTGCAAAATGGCGTAAACCTTCTCTAAAAAAAAACCGATATTTTATTGCGAATTCTAGAGTGGAGCAGAGTTTCCTAACCCAAAGTGACAAGGAAAATGTTGATTTTGGGATGTAGCACCTTAAAAAAAAGTTGAACAGAATTAAGGTAAAACATCACTTGACGCTCTTTATCGAATTCCGCCTTGCCGCCGACCTGACGAAAACCCAGAGTGCTGGTTCTGGCGTTTACCAAAGTATATCCTATAGTAGCATTGAAAAATAATGCCGAAAGCAAACATTAGAAATTATAACCAAACAAATGTATTAACTTTATAGTGGGACACAAAAAAAAATACTACACCCTATTAGGCAATGTTATTAATGTTAGGACACTCAAAAAAGCAGTCCTTTAGGGTAGAAAGATTTCTCTGAAAATCTAATGAAATTGAAGAGGCGCTACTATTAAGAAACTTTTGTAATATCTTGGTAAAAACTCCGCAGCGTAATATGAAAAAAAGAAAAACTGACTGACTAGCAATTAACTTTGACTTTAATCAATTGAAGTGGACATTAGTATTATGAAACACTTATAAAGAGGTAGCCTAGGTATATATATATATATATATATATATATATATATATATATATATATATATATATATATATATATATATAAACTAAAGAATTTTCAATTCAATTTTTATTTTTTTTGTGCTTATTAAATTATCGTCCAATAGGTATTCTTTCCAAAATACTAATAATTCGCAGAGAGCATTCTACAAACTTGTTCCAGGAGGCTAGCAGGGGATTAATTTAGTACGCCGAGATTTTTAGACCTAGTAAGTGTTTGTAATATTGTATACATAAGCTTTTTGGTTGCTAAAATTACGGCTACAGCTTAATAGAACCTTGTTTAACAAATAGAAAGTTCATTGTAAACTCAGCTTTATAACAACCTAAAAACAATTTAACAAATATGGGCACACCTCAGGGCCGCGTATTGGGTCCTCCTATGTTCTGGCCATATCGAGAAAATTGACTTAACAGACCACATACTCTTCTACTAAAAATTAATTCATTCCTATTACAGTATTTCAGTTACTGTAAACGAAATGATTTAAAGAAATGAAAAGAAATAAAGTAATATATTTCTAAAGTAATATTAGAACTGAACCTAATAGCCTAAATTTTGATTTTAATGCTCTAGTAGTGTAATGTGTACCTTCGGTTAAATCTCTGAGAAGTTTCGTCTACTCTCAGTTAATTAGCGTTTTATTTTCATCTGAGCGAAGGAGAGTTTTTAGTTGCGTTTTTCGTGGCAAGAACATGTCGTAAGGATCCTATTTCGACTTATTTATTTATAATAAGAACAAATAAAAATAACTGCATTTCTTGTTTAGACGTTGTTCATCAGTTGGATGTAAGTCTCATATTTTACCACTTTTTTCTTATCTAGGTAATCGGCTGGTTGTTTTACCCACCAAATTTCTTCATTTCGCCATAGAATCTTGGTTGATAGCTACCCACACTTAATATTCCACCCCGAAGCATCTATCTTGTGATGCATATACTCTAGTTCTCTTTGGGTCTGGAGGCATATCCTGATCATGACCATCTTAAGAATGTAATTCTTTTTGACAATGTATGTTACCTTAGTTTTAAGCCTTATACATTAGGTTTACAGTCTCTCGGAGATATTTCCCATGGTCTTCTTTCAGTAGATTCCTGGTGCACTATACCTTCAGTTTGTTGTCCACTGTTATCGACTCTCTCAAGTATATGTATAAATTAGTCCTTTTAAATATTTAACCATGTACTGTAACTGTTTCGTCCTTCGAGCACATATTTGTCATGAATCGCATCTTTATAGTGTTCATCTGCAGTCCTACTTTAGAAGGTTCTTCATGTAATTACTTTTCAACAAGACCACATCCTAAGCAAATAAAAAATTATGCAGATGTCCATCATGAATTTTTATTTCCTCTTCGTACAATTTCAGTTTGTTCAAAATGTCTTCCAGAAGAAAGCTTTATACTCCTCCTGTTAGATCGTAAACTATGATTGTCATTTTTGACGTGTTATGTCCACACAATAAAATAGCTTACTAGTGATGAACGTAAGATTGGATATTACTAATGGTATACCCTGAAGGAACTCCAAAAGTTAAAACCGACCTTATGAAGAGTTCACATAGGTTCACTTTAAACTTTGTGTGATTTACGTTTTTTGATTGATAATAAATAAGTTTTGTGTGGATTAGGAATTGTCGTCCTTGGGATTAGACTGTGTTAAATTAAAGTGAATTTTCGACGTTTCGCTTATGATTGTGTGAGGCATATTCAAGGTTCTTCACTCTGCATGGACTTTAGCGTTCTTATTTAAGAGAATAAAGATCCCTGAAGATTCCTGCAAATCACTAATTATACACGGTCGAATTGCAAGAACCACCATTTCTGATCTAACCGAGGTCGTTAAAGCTTCCTTTTCAAATTTCGTCTAATTATCTAGGAGTTTTTTAATAATTTTATTATTTCTATTGTTCTTCGGTTGGTCAAAATAGAGTTTCAAATATTCGGGGAAACCTAAGTTAGACTCGCCCTTATATCTTAATCACTATTATGCAGAAATATTAGATTTGACAGTTGAAGATATGTATAAGTTCTCAACTAGCTTAATAGTTGCTAAGAGCTTGCATTAGTTATAAACATTATGTCGGACATCATCGGCTTGACCTATGTTTCAAATGCTATGTGCGATGTAAAAATCCTAGTTTATTGTAATTATCACCGCAACAAAGATACATTGTTTATTTTCCATATACTTCTTGTAAGCCGCTAATTTCAAACATTCTGAATATATATTTAGACATAGGTTGGGCAAAAAGTTCTGTTTATTGCTCAAGGCCAATTGATTGAAAAATAGAATTTAGGCTCGGGTCTAACTGGTTAATTATGTAAATTGTTGATGATATCACTTAGATATCGATTTTCATTGGTAGAAAAGTTGTTAGTTAGTTAAAATAACCCAATAGAATAGTTATACATATATGATACCTTCTACGTCATTGATGGTAGATGGTGACAAAATGTCAAAAAACCTAATTGAACCAGATGCCAATATGATTGGATATCACCAAAAAATAATGTACTTGTTGACAATAAACAGCACAATCTGATTCATGCAAACTTATTGAGATTAGAAGATAAACGCTTTGACGCTATATTATCAGTTTAAGATCTTTTCTACGAGGCAAGGATGTATAATTGTTTTATTTATTGTATACAATATAGCTACTTTTTGTGACAATAATTACAACGTACTTCATATATTTCCCCATATCAATGTTATTGTCTATTAATTAGTTTCATAATAATAGAGGACCGAGTATCATGTCGTGATATTTTATCTCGGATATTTTAATATATATTTATTTTATAATATATATTTTCTCAAAGGTAAGCATGATTTTAATTTTTTTCAGTCCATAGGTTAACCTGAAATTTATCTTTTTATACATGGATATATTAATGACCTGTATGGTTTTTAAAATATAAAGTTCTTAAATTTTTTCACCTGCTGAAGACTAGCTAATCTGCAGTTTATCGGACTTTTAAGTTTTAAAATATTATAGGCTCTAACTGCTGCCGCTTGGGCCATTTTATCTCGGATATAATAATGGAATTTGTATTATTAATTAAATTACAGGATGGTTCAATAGGGATAAATTTGCCTATATAATATAGTTCTTGAAATGAGTGGTACGAGGAGAGACACGCTGAGCCTGGACGTAAAAACAGGGATACATTAGTCGACCACTTCCCATGAAAATGTTTATCAACGTGGCTAAACTTACCCACCGAGTTTATCGGAAAACTGGGTATCCACAAGGTCACAACTAGTTTCCCTGCTCGAACTATCTAAAGATAAGTGAGATTGATGATATTCTGTTAACTAGTAAAAAAATTTAAAAAATAATAAAAGAGTACGTAGTCGTGATTATTGTCAATATAAGTTTTTAAATGATATAAAGATTTCTTGGGTGAAAGAGAGCGGCTCGAAGATGATAGATATGCGGACAGATCAACATTCGGGCTCAAAAAATTATTCAAAGAGTTCACGAGTAAATAGTATATATCGGAATTATAGAAAAACTTCTAAAATAAAACAATTTAAATCATTCTAAAAGAAGACTTAGGTAAAACAAAGGTTGGCGCAAAATTTTCTTCACCAACTAAATATCAATTCACCGTTTCAGTGTGCAAGATTTAAAATTATACAAACTTCAAGAAATAATTCAAATTTTGAAAAATTAGTAGTTATTTATGCCACATGAAACATAGGTTTTTAATATACCTTTAGACAAAGTATAGGATTGCAGAATGGAAGTCAAAATCATCACTGCAATCCAAAAAAAACGAAAAGTTCTAAATCAAAACAATATAATATTGATCGCCGTTTACGAATGCTAAAATTTTATTTATAGTGAATTTGTTTTAACCAGTCAAACTATTAGGGATGTTAATTATTCGGAAGTACTCAAACGTGAGATGAGAAGAATTCGTTGTGTTCAGCATGGATATCGTAATCACGACCTCCTCGCCGATATTCTCTACTTAAAATAGAAATAGAAATAGAGGCAGGGACGTGAACGATAAAAAGAATACAGGCAATTGGTGTTTGTTACACTGAAATGCACCAAATTATATGATTCATTGTTAGTCAATTTCTAGCTCCAAATCAAGTTCATTCATTATATTTACTTGACAGTCATATTTTTTAATTCTTCTTCCGACTTATAGCTAGGCACTATTGCCTGCTTTCTTTATTCCCTGCTCTATAGATCGTCGCTCCATATCTTTCTTGGACGTCCCATTGATCTTCTTCCATTCGGTGACTAGTCTCTTGCTATCCGTACGATCTTATTGTTTGCCATTCTTCCTATGTGTTGATCCCATTCCACTTTTTTTTCTCTTATTCACTGGTTTATATTTTCTGTATTACATGTGCATCTTATATCTTCACTCCTTTCTCTATCCCTCAGTGTATTGTTTGTACATCTCCTAAGAATTCTCATTTCGGTTGATTCCAGCATCCTCTGTGTTATACTTGAATCAGGTCTTGTTTCAGATGTGTCATTACTGGTCATATTACGCTCTTGTTCTTGTTTTGGTCTCTACAGAGAGGAATTTATTTCTAAATATGATATTATTGAGGCATCTTGCTATCCTATTAGACTTGTTAACTTGGTGTTTTGCTCCTTCGTCGATTTTTCCGATACTAGATATTTTGATGCCCAGGTAATTGACCTCCATCACCTGTTCTATTGGTTTATCTTCCAACACCAGCTTGCACCTAATTGGCTTTTTTGCTATTACTATTCTCTTCGTTTTTTCACTTGAGATTGACATATTATATTATTTTGGATTTAAAGGTTCTCCCTGCCTGATTCCAGATTCATAGTTGGTTGGTTCTATGAATACTTCTGCTAATTTTGCGACTACTTTATTGTCTTCATGTATATTCTCTATAGTTTTAATTAGTTCTAATGAGATGTTCCTGTTATATAATAGATGAATAACGTCTCCTATTTGCACATTTTCGAAAGCTTTTTTTAACTCTATCAGACAAAAGTATGCTGGAATGTTGTGTTCTATGGATATTTCTTTTACCCGTCTCACAATGAATACGGCATCGGTGCATGAGCGCCCACCTCTGAATCCTTAATGTCCTTCTTCCAGTTGTATTCTCGCGTTTATTTTTATCATAATAGTCTTTGTTGTTAATTTTAGTGTACAGTTTAGTAGATTTATACCTCTATAATTATTTAGAACTTTTTTGCATTAATATAACTGTCGCTGTTCTCCATTCATCTGGGATTCTATTCGATCTTATAATCCTCTGTATAAGTGTCTGAAGTTGCTTAATCAAAGAGTGTTGCCCATATTTTAGTAGTTCATTATCTGTTTGGGCTTCACCGGGAGATTTACGGTTTATTAATCTTCCCAGTTTTGCTATTACGTCTTCTTCCGTTATATATGTTTCTTCGTTTATCGTTATCTCTGGTATTTGTGGCAGTGTTATACTGTTCTATTTTATATAATTGTCTAAGATTTGTTACCCACGTTCTTTTCTTCACGTGGGTATACTCTATTAGTTCTTTCATCTCAGTTCTCCACTGTCTTATGAATTTCCAAATTTGTTTTTGTTTGACCATCGAAGTCTGATTCTAATTTTCTTGTGTATCTCTCCCAGTATTCCGTTTTTGTTCTTCTTATTAATTCTTGGGTTTCTATCCGTGTTCTTTTATATCTTTGGTAGGCTTCATCTGTCCTGATTGACCAGTACTTTAGATAGCTTTCTTTCTTTTCATGGCGTTTCTCTTTGATTTCTGCACTGAACCAAGGTATTTTTGTTCTCCATTTTTTATATTTATCGACAGTTTTATTCCCTAATGCTTCATATGCAGCTTTTAATACATTTGTTTTATTTTTAACCAACCATCATTTATGTTATCATGGTCATTTATTTGATTTATTCTCATGTTTTCTTTCCGTTTTCTCTAGTACAGGTCACTCGTTAATTCTTCTTGTAGATTTTCTATTCTTATCTTTGTTTCCAACTCCTTATTTCTGTGTTGCTTTGTGTTTCTTATGTTCCACCTTACTTTACACATAACTGTCGTGGATATATTTGTCTGTTTGTTGGAATATAATCTATCATTGATCTGTTACCTCTAGTGTCTTCGAATGTATATTTATATTGCTCCTTATGGTCAAAGTACGTATTATTTATTCTCAACTCTTTTGTAGCACAAAAATTTATCATTTTGTCATGTTTTCTGTTTTCATTAAATCTCTGAGTAACTTCTGGTATTACTTCATTTCCAACTCTTGCATTATAGTCACCAATTATTATTATTGTTTCGTTGATTGATATCTCATCTATCATTTTCTGGATTTCTTCATAGAATTGTTCCCTGTCTTTACCTGGTTTACAATTTTCATTTGAATAAATTTCTACTACATTTGTATTTTTGTTGTTTATTCTTAGTTTAACCATTACTATTCTCTCCGATATGAACTAACACTTCAGTTATGTAGTTTATGTATTTCTTCTTAATCATCAGGGCTACTTCTTCCTTTGCCCGCTGGTCTTTCGCCACACCACTGTAAAGCATGATATATTCTCCTAATATTATTTGTCCTTTCCCCTTCGTTTTAATTTCTTGTAAGGCGCATATTTTTTGCTAATCCTAAAAACTAAAATGAAGAGCATGGCATTCAAAAGTTCTCTAAAGCGCTTTGGAGGCAATTCTACAAAATGAGTTAGAAACTTCATTTGAATGGTTTTTAAAGGGATATCGAATTAAGAAAAGGATATATTGAATAAAATAATGATACAACTAAAAAATTTGTTTCATTTAATTCTTACAGCTTAAAAATGCCACAAATGTATTGAGAAATGTAATTTGAATAGAAATGGAAGAAATAAAAATAAACAGTTAGAGAGTATACGCCATTATAAGTGGCTGATGTAATAAAAAAATATTCTTGGCCTGCTTTTGCCTCATAGAATTTTCAATGGTTCTAATTGTAGCTATGCTGTGAATTAAATCGATCAGATCCATCAGAGTATAGAAAATGTCTCGACGAGGCCATCACCTTGATGGTCATGTACATAAATCAACGGAATTATCCTTAAAGTGTAATGATAGAATTTGCACTAAACTGCAGCGCATACGCGAAGACAGCGATTCATCATCAACTGTCTAGTTCATTTAAAAAGGACCTATAAAAAGGGGCGGTTACGGGGAGTATGATCAGCTAAATGTCATAGGGATATTCTATATTCGCGTCATTCACCGCTTTGGGAAGAATTCAGCGAGCTACATGCATTGGACAATTCCTATGAAAGTATTTATAGAATTGACTTAGTCTTAAACTTTTCTTCAGTGTTCCAACGTTACCTTTTTCAGAAAATATTTACAGCCTGGATTTAAATTCCCCTCGGATTCTGCTCCCCCAAAGACAAAATTTCTACCAATAGTTTGAAGTCTGAAATGTATAAAAGTAAAACTTCTGCAGATATTAGCATCGGCAATTAGTGGTCGATATTAACGTACTTATTTTCAGATTCTCATCTTTAAATTTCATTGAAAAGGTATTTTATCTGATTAAGTATGTTTTTTGAGAAAATTTAATTACTTATTTCCTGTTTTTGACGCCAGCTCCAGTTTAATGAAAATTTTTTTATCTTTCCAAAACAAAACACTCATATTATTGAATATCAAAAGATACGTTAATCACTTGAACTGATTTCGCAGTTTGCTCTTTGTGAATTGTTATAGTTCTAAGAAATCAAAAGCGATACTTGATATAACTTGATGATGTACTTTCCTTCCTCTATGATGTCTCGGTCAATGCAACCACCATTGAAGAGATCTTGAATAGGACTGATTTGAAAACACGAATTTCATATCTACTTAAGTGTAAAATTTATTACACCATTCAGAATAAGGGTATTTTCGAAGTTTAACTGAGTCGAGTCCGGTTACGCAGGATCGGGATTTCTGAAGAGTAATTGTTGAGGCAGAAACTGCATAATGTCACCAATACCCCCCACCCCAACCAAACCTGTTGGGGTGAAAGTATTGAGAGAGAGAGAGAGAGAGAGAGGGAGAGAGAGAGAGGGAGAGAAGGAGAGAGAGTGGAAGAGAGAGAGAGAAAATCCATTAAATGTATGCATGTTTGGGCTTTGCTGATTTATATTTCTTCCAAGTAATTTAATATTTCACATCTTCTGCCATTATCAGGCAATTTTGCATTTTTATTATTGAAAAATTGGTTTAAATTTATACAGTACTTGGTAACAATACAAAACTGCTTACTAACGACAAAAATTGTAACATACACTAAATTACCTGAAATCATAGGAACTAAAAAGGCCAGAAATGTTATAAACATTTAATTACACAGAAATAAGCCTTTAATAAAGTATGCAAAAAACTTTTCCCTTAAGTAAAACCAACATTTTTGTTTTAAAACCAGTTTCATTTAAGATCTCCTCAATAATAGCCGCATGGAGCCAAATATGTCAAAAAAAAACAAATAAATTGCGAAATAATACCAAGCGTAGTTGTAATTCCTTAGCAAGAATTATTGGTCTGCTAAACAACTCAAAAAGACGACTAAAATGGAAATTCAAAGTAGACGTCGAACAAATTATTCAACCATAAAATAGTCTTAGGAAATTAAAAAAATAATTTAATTAAAAATTATCAGTAAATTGCCGAAGTGTTGTAACAGGCCGTTGCTTTACTGGTTTGTAAGTCATAAAAAATAACACGTGCTAAAACTCCTAACTTTTTATTAAGTAAATTTTATAATTCCTATTAGGTTGGTATGAATATAATAATATCAGTGCTCGTAATAACAATATTTAATACTTCATGTTATTGTTAATGATAATGCCTTTTATGTCTTTTGTTAATTATCTAAGAATAATAATAATGTAATAATGTCTTATCTAGCTGACTGTCTATTATTTTATATATTTACTCTCTAAAATTTACCATAGGCATACTATTAAGTTTAGGTAACAAATATTTACTTATTATCCCAATGATTACAGAGTTTGACGACTTCTCGGCTCCATTATGAAGTTTACAAAGAAAATATTTAATTGTAGAAAGTAATTGTTATACTGAGCTATTAGTAAGTGTACATCGTATATCTTTTATATTTTGTATGATTGCAAATTATATAAAATCTCATAAAAATAAAATATATTAAATAAACGTGGAACTTTATTATATTTTAGTACCTAAAAAAATAAATATAATTAATAAACTTATCACTTAATATACTTAGAGCTTTATTTTAATGATCATCTACCGGGAGTATATCCAACTGATTTGCGTCAGACAGATTCTATACTTATATTTTCCTCCTCTAAGTTACTTCTCTACATCAAGATATATTTCTCTTGTTATGGTTATACCTTGCTACGTATCGATCACTTTTATGAGAGGGTTCAATACTCTGGTTAATTAATAACTGGACGTTAGTCCACAACATGAAGTTTTTTTGCATTTGGTATAAATTTTATATATTAGATATAACACTAGACAAAGCGCTAAAATATATGCTTTAGCTGACACAGAGAGTGTGTATTTTGAGTTTGCATTCTTTTTCTGAATATCATCGGCTATTTTATCAATGTCTTCTAATTTATTACTTGCGATGTTAAGTTCTGGGATAGGTTTTGAAAGACTTTTATAATGTTCATTTATAGTCCTATCTTTAATTTTATAGCAGTATTCATCGGCAATATCAAAAAGTGAGACAAATTCACTAAATGCACTAGACTGAATCATATTACCGTGCGGTAGAAGTATAACTGACGGGCTGTATGCCTTGCATTATTTTCCTATGGTGACACTACCACTATTTTTTCCACCACTTCAGGTTTTTTTTATTCGGACATGAAATTGTTAGCGTTTCGAGAAGAGCGACTGCGAATAACCAGGTGTTACTAGTGGTAAGTTGCAAAAAAAGTCTGTGACTGACAACGCCAGATTTAGGTATATCTAAAGATTCAGAATCATTTTATCTCTTTGTTTATTTATTATTTCCCTATGTTTAAATGGTATTCTATAAGGTTTATGGTTAATTGACCCTTTAGCCAGCTCTGTTGGAATGGTATGTTTTATGATATTAGCAGAATATAATTTGTCACACACACAAAATATCGCTAAAAATTGTACAGATATTCAATAGTAAATCTCTCTTAGTGATTTAAGCCATTTAGGTTAGGTGATTTTTTAAACTTTTTCTAAACGATTAATATGGTCATCATCTATAAAATTGAGGATTTCATGGTCGTAACGATTCCTTCAGTATTAAAAATATTAGCTAAAGCGGGTACTATAATTTCACATCTTCCAAGAATGATTTTAACCATATCAGAGGGTAAAATTTTGAGAAAGTTATCTTGAAAATGTACAATTTCGTCTTCATAGTGTATTTCTGCATCGCGTCCTAGAATGCCATCATTTTTGAGGGAATATTATCAGATACTATGTTGAAAGGATTTATTATGGTTTTATTATTTTGTAATGTAATTGTTATTATACAAACACCTAGGGTATACATGAGTTGTCTACTTATGCCATTTAGTTCTATAATGGGATTTGTGTTGATGTTGTGGTTTTTTAATTTAGATAATTTTAAGAAACATCAGCACCGGTGTCTAACAAAAGATATGCTACTGACTTTTTGAAACTACTAATTCTTTTTTAATTATGTCTAATTTATTATTTTCTGAAACTGGTATTGATTTGCATGACTCACGCTTATTTTGATTTGGGTAGCTATAGTTTATTGTTATTGTATTACAGGAAGTCTCTGGTCCGCTCTTCGCAGCCAAGACTTCTTGGAAGTTTTCCGGAAAAGTTTCAAGAGGCTGTTCGTTTCAATGTTGGGACAGAGGTTGAGTTATGAGAGAACGTATATATGAATTTCAATATTGATTTTGCCCATAACTGGCATTATTCCTATAGTTAGTAAAATCGTGATTTGTATTTCTTTGGAAATGCTGGTTATTATAATATAAAAAACTGTTGTTATTTTGTTGTTGTGTTTGTTAAATAAAATTGTGTTTATATCTTCTATGATTTTGATAAATAAAGTTAGATCTTGTTTGAGAGGTTGGTTGGTATTGGGTTGACCTAGGAGTTCTGTTTGAATTTTGGCTTGAGAAATTTGAGTTAAAATTATATTGATTTCTTTGAGCTTTGCTTGAAATTATGTAAAGATCGGCAGTGTAACGTTAAGTGACTATTTTTTTTTACAGAATAGACAAGAAACATTAGGATCTGGCTGTAAATTACAAAATTGTCTTTGGTTTTGAATTAGATATATATTTCTCTTGTTTTAAATCTATCATTGTTTTCTGATTCGGTCCCTATAGCTATAGCGATAGCTTCAACTGATTCATAGTGTAAATAGCAATTATATTTATATTTATAGTATATATTTTTAATCTTGTCCCCATATTCCTTAATATTTACCCCGGGTGGTGTTTAATCAGTAAACTGTTGAATTAAAAAATGTTCAATTTCTTCCCAATTTTGAAATTCTTTAAATTGGGTTACTTCCTGAGCTTTAGTTTAGTACCGAAAATTAAGTCAGCTAATTTATCTTTTTGATCTTCTTTTATAATTTGCATCATTGCATCGCAATTTTTTTGATGCATATACTATATTTAGTTCTCTTTGTGTCTGGAGATATATTCTGATTATGACCATCTTAAGAATATAATTCTTTATAACAATATATGTTACCTTAATTTTAAGCCTTAAGCATTAGGTTTACGGTCTCTTGGAGATATTTCTCATGATCTTCTTTCAGTAGCTCCCTGTTGCACTATAACTTCAACTTACATATTTTGCTTTTTTTTTCATCAGGACCTATATTTCACTACTTTGAACCAATACTCATTATAGATTTCTGTTTTTAGCTCTATGGGAATTTTTAGATTTAAGATAAATTTTACTTTTTTACAGACAGTCCTTCTAGTCTGATTCGCTAGTCGATTTAAAAATCCTGGTTTTGCCTGTCCATTGTTATAAACTCTCTGAAATATATGTGTAAATTATTCCTTTTAAATATTTGACCATGTACTGTAATTATTTCGTCCTCTGAGGACATATTTGTTATGAATCGCATCCTAATAGTATTCATCTGCAGTCCTACTTCAGAAGGTTCTTCATGTAATTATTTTTCAACAGGACAACATCCTAGGCATATAACAAATTATGTAGATGTCCATCATGAATTTTCATTCCCTCTTCGTTCAATTTCAGTTTATGACGTGTTATGTCCACACAATAAAATAGCTTACTAGTGATGAACGTAAGATTGGATATTACTAATGGTATACCCTGAAAGAACTCCAAAAGCTAAAACTGACTTTATGAAGATTTTACATAGGTTCGCTTTAAACCTTGTGTGATTTACTTTTTTTGATCGATGATAAATAAGTTGTGTGTGGATTAGGAATGGTCGTCCTTGGGATTAGACTGTGTTAAATTAAAGTGAATTTTCGACGTTTCGCTTATGATTTCGCAAGGAATATACAAGGATCTTCACTCTGCATGGACTTGAGTGTTCTTATATAGAAGAACGAAGATCCCTGAAGATTCCTCGCACAATCGTAGGCGAGAAGTTGGCAAATCACTAAGTATACACGGCCCAATCTCAAGAACCACCATTTCTGATCTAACAGAGGCGGTTAATTATCTAGAAGTTTTTAATAATTTTTATTATTTCTATTGTTCTTTGGTTGATCAAAATAGAGTTCCAAATATTCGGGGAACCCTAAGTTAAACCCGCTCTAATATCTCTATCTGTTTATACTTAGATATATTAATAACCTGTATATTTTTTAAAATATAATTAAGTTGTTTCACCTGTTAAAGACTAGCCAATATGCAGTTTATCTGACTTGTAAGTTTTATAATAATATAGGCCCTAACTGCTGCCGAAAATCGTTTGGGCCATTTTATCTGGGATATAATAATGGAATTTATATTACACTGATCTACAATTTTTTTTTTTCACAAGAGCTAAAGTAACGGAATATATTTATCTTTTTCGTGCTGAGTTTAAATATGTTCTCATATTTTATCCATCAGGTAAGGTTTTAAAATAATTAGTACTTACAAAACACTGAACAATAAATACACGGCTAATTTTGTCTAACTTAACAAGTTTTATGTGATGATTTTCGGTCATATTTTGCCTTCGGGAAGTCTCTTTTTATGGTCCAGCACTAGTCGGCCAGCATACTGGGACTCCATTTGCCTTGGTGTCTCTTTTTCATAGTAGAAATCTGCTGATGGAAACGCTCACCATACTCATCAGAGACAATCCTAAGATTTTCAGGGAAGAAGTCTAGGTGGGAGTCCAAGAAGTCAATTTTTAAGGATATGTTGCAGCCAATTTCTTTGTGTGAAGTCATATGATCACTCACTATTCCACTATAGTTTTCTTCTTTATTATTGCCAAGAAATCCACAACAGATATTTTTGAATGATTTCCGCGCTGCTTTTTCCCGTGGATGTAACAGTTCCTCAAAATGTTCATCATCCGATATTAATGATCTTATTGGGGGCTCACTTATTTTAGAAAATTTGGATTTAAAATACATAAATACAACCGAACCTTTATCCATTTTTTTATAAAATTTTTTATAAGCCCCAGTTTTATGTGCAGGGGAGGTAAATACACCTTTTCAGGATCCACTAATGGGGTATTTGATACATTTTTATTGTTTCCTTATGTAGTGAGACTCATCCCTACTATCCTGTTCACACAAAAAACAGCAAAATTTCGTGTGTCCAAGTTGCAAACCTAACAATAAAGCTATAACCTTCAAATCACCACAGGTATTCCAGTTATATTTAGTATACCGAATTTTTTCTAACAGCAATTTCATATTTTCATATGTCTCCTTCATATCACTGGAATGCGCGACAGGTATTTATGGTAATTTATTCCCATTATGGAGTGGTACAGCCTTCAAACTGACTTTGGATGAGTCTGTGGACCATCGCCACTCATCTGGCTGGTGTTGATGTCGAAGAGCCTCCATTAGTGCACAAACATCATTGCAAAAAACTACATGGCCTTCTTTAGAAAAGTAGTCACTGAAATTACTATTGCGTCTACGATAAACGCATATCCTTGTGTTTTTTGGAGTAGATTTCAACCTTTGAGCCTGGAACTTAAAAGCTCAGCTGACTATTTAGACAAATTTAAATCCCGTATAAGATCATTAAGATCTTCTTGAGATAAAAAGTGAGGTTCTAATGAACTACTTGTTTCAAATGTAGGGTCACTTCTCTCGCTTTTTCCGTCTTCAGTATGAACTGGGTCGGAGTCCGAGTTATCACTTAAGATCATCAAACTTTGATACAGGATACTCTTCACTACGTAGCACAGGTCTAATTGCAGATGCCAAATTGTGGTACTTGGCTATATATTTTGTTTTGGACTTAATTCCTTTAATTTTAGTTCAGCAGAAATCACAATCAGTTAAATGGTCCTTCTGTTCCCTCCAAATCATAGGGACTGAAAACGGCATATGATGAGTACCATTGTTCCAACCAGTGAGAAGCCTAACACATGATACACAGCTTAAATTTGAGGCCCAGTCTTTATCAAAATCACCAACTTTACACCCCAAATAAAGCTCATAACATTTTTTCACAAGCGGTGTAAAATTTCGCCTCTGAGACTTGAAGGTCAGTTCACCACACATGTAACAGAAATTGTTTGGTTGATTTACACACTTTCTTGGTATTTTGAAACGTTTGTAAAAAAAACTTACAAATAAAAACAATAAACATAAGTAGGTACACGTGTTACCAGACTCACTACAGTTACAGGGCTACTGGCCCTCTGCTTGCTAAAAAAGTGCAATATTTGTATAAGATAGGACAGGTTTGAACATCATTAAGACTGGACAGAGTTAAAACATGTTCCAACATGAATAAGTCTGCCTGGTGCCAAATTATTCTGAATACAAATTCCTATTTATTTACAAGAATTATAACAATGAAATCCTAATATAGAGAAGTATATTACACAAAAATGACACAAGAAAACTATGCCTGATAGAAGAAATCTGATAACATATTTGAATTCAGCATAAAAAACTGAACTAAGGTCTCTATTCAGTTTCTTTGTGAAAAAAATCATGTTGACCAGTGTTACTAATTAAAACTAGCGCTGTCACAACAAAATTTATATTAATATATTTATTGCCTGATTCACTTGAAAGATCTAACTTTAAAACAACAAAAAAATATATAAGGCTGTATAGCATAAAGTGAGAACATTGCTTTTTATTTGTAACTAAAATGGTAAAAATGAAATATTGTATTAAAACTCCCAAAACTGTACCAAAGCTGCAACTCGTGATCTTTACATAATTATTTTTATGAAAGCGTTTAGTTGGCGATAGTTCCAAAGCAAAATATTTCATTATCGAAAACACGTGTTAACGGGACAGCTATAGGTTGTAGATTCCATGACAACAAAAGTGGATAGAATTTTGGACCATTTTACTGAATCCGGTTGTTATTATTTAAACCAAAAGAAAGATAATAACAGTTCTGATAACAGAACGTAAAAAAAATTAGCAATCTTGTGACCTAGTTATACTCCAAGCTCTATATTAAATCTACGTGTTAAAATTCGAAATGCAATGTCAGTTTAAATAATATAAGTAAAAATAAGTTAAGTTTTTGTAACGAAAATATTGTAAGTAATTAGCAATTAGTAGGTAACAAATAACAAAAAATACATAAAAAAATTTCTACGGAGATAAATAAAGCACCAGATTATCTTACACCTACGACAGTAGTATTTGTTTCTTCAACTAGTATTTCAGCGATGCAGGCTACTGATAAGTTTTGAAAATACTGAGGCTGTTTATCATATTGACTATATTATAAGAGAATGAAGTATTAAACAGTTTTGAAACATTGTCAATATATTAACTGTAAAAGCGACTTGAACTTGAGAATCGTCAAATAAAAATTAAACATGAAGATTTGGCAGATAAACCATATTTGCAACCGTGACAAGAGAAGAAATAGGGATGCCGTAAAGAAAATTCTTAGCAACCCAACATGAAATATTAGATTCATAAATTAATTCGCCAATCTTAGAAACTAATTTTTACATTTATATAAAAACCAAAAGTGCAGACTTATTTCTGCTAGTAACCTCCTTCGCCTTCTACATAGTATTGCCATCTCCCAGGCATATGTCGAATTCCAAATCGGAGAAATACGATTGTTTGGGTCGATAAATTTATCGACCTATTTAAATGAATTTAATAACGATCAAAATAAATGGTAATCCGAAGAGTCCTTAGAATATGCTGCATAAAGGAAAATTTCTCAGCTTAAACTTGAGATGAATTCCAGGTTTTTCTTAACTACATGTAATAGAGCGCTGTCCTGTAGCAATATCAACGTCCCTTTCTAGTTGTCAATGCTGTTTTTTTTTCTTCATATGTTACAAGTATCAGCTGTAGTTGAAACATTTCAGAAGTGGCAGCCTAACCAGGTCGGAGTATCCGATGGTAAATCACCCCCTCGGATTTCATCTGGGGGTTCAGCATTCTGAAACTCGAAAATTCACGAGTGAAACTGCTAAAATCATTTTTTTCATATGCTCTACGATATAGTGTTTTCATCCAAAGTCAAATAAATCACTTAAGTTTTATTGTTAAAAGAAGAGTACGGTAAACGTTGGTTTTCCAACGACATTTCGTCTACAACTAATCTTTTAGGTTATGTTCACAGTGAGATCAAATATTATACTTTGCTTTAAAGCTAAATAGTGCCACTTCAAAATGACTACAGATTTGTAATAAAATTCTAATTTTGAAAGGTTCTATAGTCTGTGATATAGATAGGGGCCGATAATTAATTTGTACCAATAATATTAAATGTAAAAATTTAACTGTTTTTAATATAACACTTGAAAAGTATATCCGTAACATAAATTAACTGCTGGTAATAATGTTTCAGTGGCGTAAGTTCGACTAAATTAAATCGTATATTTCTAAATCCTGGTTCGAGTATAAATAATTGTATTGAGTCTATATGTCACATTAATTCTATATTAAAATAAAGATGAATATCTGATACTATCAAATTCCTGAAATTATTCTAAATATCCGTATTAGCTTAACTACCCTATTTAATTCAAATGACACCTAACTGATGGGCTGAAACTACTAACTTTTATTGGGAGCATTGCTAACCCAGACTACCACATGAAAACCAATTACTGCAATCTTTACAGATTTTTCCAAGTAGGTAAATTTCATTAAAATAATTTAATTCACTTTCTCGAAATTTGGCAGACTGATCACGATTCTGAGTTGGTCTTTTGATCAAAGATATTTCTGTTGAGAATTACATAACTAGGTGATTTAAAATATTTTTAAAAAAATAATAAACTTTTTTGACCTAAAATTATGAGTTCAATAAAATAAAGATTTAAATTTATTAAATTTGTCTTGGTGTATATAACGTTATGAAATAAATTAATAAATTATTTAAAAGCATTTTAAATTGAAACGTTATGGATATTATCATTCGATTTCCGAAAATTCTTTCGTCGACTGATCGAAAGGGTAGCAGCAAAGTAATAATTCACAAAAGTACTAAATTATTGTAGAAAATACTCACTGAGAAACAGCACTGCACAGGTGGTTCAATAGGGATAAATTTGTCTATATAATATAGTTCTTGAAAGTAGTGGTACGAGGAGAGACAAGCTGAACCTAGACGTAAAAAGACTAATGTATCCCATTAGTCGACCACTTCCCATGAAAACGATTATCAACGTGGCTAAACTTACCCACCGAGTGTATTTGGGTATCCACAAGGTGACAACTAGTTTCCCAGCTTGAAATATCTAAAGATAAATGAGACTGATGATAATCTAATAGCATGATTATTATCCATATAATAATAATTCCCACTACATTTGTATTTTTGTTGTTTATTCTTAGTTTAACCATTACTATTCTCTCCGATATGTACTGACACTTCAGTTATGTAGTTTATGTATTTCTTCTTAATCATCAGGGCTACTCCTTCCTTTGCCCGCTGGTCTTTCGGCACACCACTGTAAAGCAAGATATATTCTCCGAATACCATTTGTCCTTTCCCCTTCCTGTTTTTCTTGTAAGGCGCATATTTTTTGCTAACCCTAAAAATTAAAATGAAGAGCATAGCATTCAAAAGGCCTCCAAAGTGCTTTGGAGGCAGTCCTATTGAATCACTATTAAATAGTTATAAAATGATATCGAATTAAGAAAAGGACATATTAAATAAAATAATGACACCACTAAAAATTTGATTCATTTAATTCTTACAGCTTAAAAAATGCCATAAATGTATTGAGAAAGGTAATTTAAATAGAAATGAAAGAAATAAAAATAAACAGTTAGAGAGTATACGTCATTATAAGTGGCTGATATAATAAAAAAATATGCTTGGACTGCTTTTGCCTTGCCGTGTAGCCATGCTGTGTTTAAATCTATCAGACCCATTAGAGTAAAGAAAAGGTCTCGATGAGGCCATCACCTTTATGGCCATGTACATAAACCAACAAAATTATCCTTTTAGTGTAATGGCAGAATTTGCATTAAACTGCAGCGCATACGCGAAAATATCGATTCATCATCAACTGGCTAGTTCCTTTAAAAGGACATAAAAAAGAGGGGAGTTACGAGGAGTGTGACCAGCTGAATGTCATAGGGATGTTCTATATTCGCGCCATTCACCATTTTGGGAAGAATTCATCGAGCTACATGCATTGGACAATTCCTATGAAAGTATTTATAGAATTGACTTAGGCTTAAACTTTTCTTCAATGTTCCAACGTTACCTTTTTCAGAAAATATTTACAGCCTGGATTTAAATTCCCCTCGGATTCTGCTCCCCCAAAGACAAAATTTCTTCCAATAGTTTGAAGTCTGAAATCTATAGAAGTAAAACTTCTACAGATATTGGCATCAGTAATTAGTGGTCGATATTAACGTACTTATTTTCAGACACTCATCTTTAAATTTCATTGAATTTAGAAAAATAAATGAAAATATTAAAGAACGTAAATATTGAAAATTACATAATCCAAGAAAAATGTGTTTTTGACGACAATTTTATAAATATTAGTAACAAAGGTACAAAACAGCTTACTAACGATAAAAAATATAAAATATACTAAATTACCTGACATCTTAGAAACTAAAAAAGCCAGAAATGTTACGAATATTTAATTAGACGGAAATAAGCCTTTAATAAAGTATGCAATAAACTTTACCCTCAAGTAAAACTAAAATTTTTGTTTTAAAAGTAGTTTGATTTAAGATCTCCTTAATAATGGCCACATGGAGCCAAATATGTCAGAAAAAAAAAAACAAATAAATTACGTAATAATACCAAGTGTAGTTGTAATTTCTTAGCAAAAATTATTAGTCTGCTAAACAACTTAAAAAGACGACTAAAATGGAAAATCTGAGTAGACGTCCAACAAATTATTCAACCATAAAATAGTCTTAGGAATTTAAAAAAATAATTTAATTAAAAATTATCAGTAAATTGCCGATATGTTGTAACAGACCGTTGCTTTACCGGTTTGTAAGTCATAAAAAATGACACGTGATAAAACTTTTAACTTTTTATTAAGTAAATTTTATAATACTTATTAGCTTGGTATGAATATAATATTATCGATGCTCGTAATAACAATATTTAATATTTCATGTTATTGTTAATGATAACGCTTTTTATGTCTTTTTTTAATTAACTAAGAATAATAATAATATAATAATGTCTTCTCTAGCTGACTGCCTATTATTTTATACATTTACTCTCTAAAATTTACCATAGGCATATTCTTAAGTTTAGGCAACAAATATTTATTTATCATCTCAATGATTACAGAATTTGACGACTTCTCGGCTCCATCAAGGAGTTTACAAAGAAAATAATTAATTGTGGAACGTAGTTATTATACTGAGCTATTAGTAAGTGTACAAAGTATATCTTTTATATTTTGTATGATTGCAAATTATATAAAATATATTATATGAACGTGGAAATTTATTATATGTTGGTACCTAAAAAACAAATATAATCTAATAAACTTATCACTTAATATACTTAAAGCTTTATCTTAATGATCGTCTATCGGGAGTATATCCAATTGATTTGAGTTGAATACATGGACATTGGGTATTAGTCCACAACGTGAAGTTTTAATTTTACATTTGGTGTAAATTTTATATAAAGATATACCACTAGACATATAGCTAAAATGTATGCTTTAGCTGACACAGGGAGTATATATTTTGATTTATGACTTGCGATGTTAAGTTCTGGGATATGTTGTGAAAGACTTTTATAATGTTCATTTAAAACAATTTTCGATGTGTTTCTAGGCCTATCTTTAAATATCAAAAGGTTAGACAAATTCACTAAATGCACTAGATTGAAACATATAACCATGCGGTAGAAGTATAACTGACAGGCTATATGCCTTGCATTGTTTTCCTATGGTGACATTACCACTATTTCTTAAAACTATATTTTCAGGTTTATCTTTATTCGGACATGAAAATTTTAGCGTTTCGGGAAAAGTAACTGCGAATAACCAGGTGTTACTAGTAGTAAGTTGCAAAAAAATGTCTGTGTTTGAACTGATAACGCGTTTGTCACAAATATCGGGGACTTTATTTGACATTTGGATTAGTGAGACTCCACAATTATTGACAAGGTGAGCAAGAGAAACAGGTTTTTGTTGTTTGCAAATAAATTTGTGTTTTGTTAACTGTACTCTGTTTGACCTAATGTAGCAAATAATTGTATACTTTCATCAACTCCTATGTATTTAGAAGAATGCTGTATTAAATGATTTCATTTGATGTTACTAGTATGGGAAAAGGTAATATTTTGTAGAGATAAAAAACTGGGATTCTTTTAGTGTGATATTTAATATATATTAGGCGTTTGTTTTCAAAGTAAACTTGTAAATCAATTATATGAAGCAGAAGGTTTGCTTGCAAAGGCTGTAAAAATACAGGATATTCTAAACTATGAGGAACAGCTTTAGTAGTCTGTTTAATTCATTGCAATATACCATGTTTAGCTGCTAAAATTGCATTCGTGGGTGTCATAACTTCGAGTTCGCGTCTTTTTTTGAAACGTTTTCCATCTTTTTTTCATTCCTTTCCATGTGCGTAGTTTGGAGATTTTTTATATGTACTGAATATACCTTGATGACCATCTAGGGGACAGTTAGGATATTCATGTAATAGAGTTTCTTTACCGTTCTCGGAGGCTTTATAAGGTTATTGTTAAATAATATTATTTCTACGTTAGAATCTTGAAAAATATATCTTAGCATGAGATAAATAATTTCCCATTCAACTAAAGGATTATAATGATATTTAATAAATGATAACTTTTAATCAAAATGACTAAATACTTTCACAGCTAATATGACTAAATTAATTTTCGTTATCTATATGTAGGAATATTTTATTATTATTATGATATCAGTAAACAGAATTAATCTTTAAATTGTCTTCGACATTGAAAGTGTCCTAAAATGATAATATTTGTTTATTTTTTTCTAAAGCTAAAAATTGCTTAGCCTCGAAATATTTTGGTAAAAAATAAAATTAAGGGGTCTGGGTACTTTACCTGAAAAAGGTTGATGACAATTTCTTTAATTTTTGGATTTAAAACGACATGAATTTTGAGATGATTTTGAAAATCTTGGTAATTAAATAAGATGTTAGTAATTACGACGTTTATCATTCAGCTTAGGTCTCTGCATTGGTATTTACTTTATCTGCTCTATTTAGAACTTCGTAGTCATTTTCTTCTAATTTTAATCTAAACCGTGTCAATCGAGAACCGGGCTCATTGATATTAAATACATAAATTAGATGTTCATGGTCTCTTATAGTTTTGAATTTTGTACCGAAGATGTATGGTCTAAAGTGTTTTACTGCTCAGACTGTAGATGCCAGTGCCAGTAGAATTATTTTGTTCGGCTTTATTTAGGATTCTACGAGCGATCGATCTTTATTAATGTCACACCTTGGGATAAAATAGCTCCTACTACATTGCAGAACAGATGGGGAAGTTATACTATTTTTTAAGGTTTCAAATGTTATATCACATGTATTATCCCACTTAAAGTGTACATTTTGTCCTGGTAATTTGGTTAAGGGTTTGGCAATTTAGGCAAAGTTTTTTATAAACTTTCTCTAGTACCCTACTAGAGCCAAAAATGATTTTATCTCTTTTGCATTTTTTGGTTGCGGAAATTTTGACACACAATCTATTTTAGTCCAGTTTAGTACTATTTTTGGATATATTAGGTCTTAAGTACAAACGATCTTTTTATAAGAATTCGCATTTAGAACGCTCAAGTTTTAAATTATGTTGTCGAAGTCTTTGGAATCCTTCTATTAGCCTTTTGTTATGTTCATTTAATTTATTTGCATAAACTGTGAGGTCGTCTAAATAAATAAAGCATTTTATACCATTAAGGCCACTTAAGACTGCGTTCATTACTCGTTGAAAGGTATCTGGATTTCCTTTTAGTACGAATGACATTCTATTATAAACATAACGACCTGTTGGTATACTAAATGCTGTTTTAATATTATCTTTTTCGACGACTTGTACTTGGTTAAAGCTGCTGGCTAACTCTAGAGTAGAAAAATTATGAGCGTTTCCTAACTGGTCTAATATATCGGTAATACTGCGTAAGGGGGATGCATAAGCCCCTGTCGTAATTTCATTAATGTTTCTTAAATCTACATATACGGGAAATTAGGAGTGTCTAAAGAATCAGCCTTTTTGGGTACGACTAATAAAGGACTATGCCATGGACTTAGTGAGGTGAAATTATACCGTCTTTTAACATTTAATCTGTTTGTTTATTTATTATTTCCCTATGTTTAAACGGTAATCTATAAGGCTTATTTTTAATTGGCGCTTTAGCCAGCTCTGTTGAAATCACTTTTAAGAAAAAATTCGCTAAAAATTGTAAAGATATCCAATACTAAATGTCTCCTCGTGATTTAAGCCTTTTAGGTTAAGTGTTTTTTTAAACTTTTTCTAAACGATTAATATGGTCATTATCTGTAAAACTGAGGATTTCATGGTCGTGTTTAGAGATTGGTTTAATATTGACTCTAAGTAAAGGAATGGTTACTGGTTCTTTAGAAATAATTAGAACGCTAACTAAACACGAGTGATTATGGTTTACCTTTGCTAATGAGGATCCTAAATACACGTTCTCGGAAAGTTTTTTAGAGTTAACGATTCCTTCAGTATTAAAAATATTAGCTAAAGCAAATATTATGATTTCACATCTTCCAGGATACTTCAGGTTAGATTTTAACCATATCAGAGTGTAAAATTTTGAAAAAGTTATCTTGGAAATGTACAATTTCGTCTTCATAGTGTATTTTAGCTTTACATTTCTGCAAAAAATCACGTCCTAGAATGCCATCATTTTTGAGGGAACATTATCAGATACTATGTGGAAAGGATCTGTTATGGTTTTATTATTTAATAATGTAATTATTATAGTGCAAATACCTAGGGTATACGTGTGTTGTAAATCTCATTATAGAACTAAATGGTATAAATATACCATTTAGTTCTATAATGAGATTTGTGTTAATGTTGTTTTTTAATTTAGATAATTTTAATAAAGAAACATCAGCACCGGTGTCTAACAAAAGATATGCTACTGACTTTTTGGAACTACTGATTCTATTTTAATTATATCTCATTTATTATTTTCTGAAACTAGTGTTGATTGGCACGATTTGGTTTTTTTATGTTTTCACTCCCGCTTATTTTTTCTCTTCTTTTTTTGATTTGAGTAGCTATAGTTTATTGTATTTAGGAAGTGCCTGGTCGGGTCTTCGCAGCTAAGGCTTCTTGGAAGTTTTCCGAAAAAGAGTCACGAGGTTATTCGTTTAAATGCTGGGACTGAGGTTGAGTTGTGAGAGAACGTATATGTGAATTTATATATTGACTGTTCTCATGACTGGTATTATTCCTCTAGTTAGTAAAATAGTGATTTGTATTTCTTTGGAAATTGTGTTTATTGTAATATGAAAAGCTACGTGGTGTTTTTTGATTAAAATTGTGATTATATCTTCTATGAGTTTGATAATTAATGTTAGGCTTTGTATGAGAGGTTGGTTGGTATTGCTTTGACCTAGGAGTTCTGTTTGAATTTTGGCTTGAGAAATTTGAGTTAGAATTATATTTTATTGAGTTTTACTTGAAATACGTAAAGATAGGCAATAGAAGGGTTGAGTGATTATTTTTTTTTACAGAAAAGGCAAGAAACATTTGAATCTGGTTGTAAATTACAAAATTGTCTTTGGTTTCGAATTAGACATATATTTCTATTGTTTAAATCTATCATTTTCGTCTAATTCTGTCTATATAGCTTTAGCGATAGCTTCATCTGGTTCATACCGTAAATAGCAACTATTTTTATATTTACTGTATATATTTTTAATCCTGTCCCCATATTCCTTAATATTTTCCCCGGGTGGTGTTTTATTAGTAAACTGTTCAATTAAAAAAATCCTCAGTTTCTTCCCAATTTGGAAATTCTTTAAATTGGGTTACTTTCTGAGCTTTAGTTTAGTACCGAAAATTCAATTGGCTAATTCATCTTTTTGATCTTCTTTTGTGATTTGCATCATTGCATCGCAATTTTGTGATGCGTGTACTCTAGTTCTCTTTGTGTCTGGAGACATATCCTAATCATGACCATCTTAAGAATGTAATTCTTTTTAACAATATATGTTACCTTTATTTTAAACCTTAGGCATTAGGTTTACGGCCTCTCGGAGATATTTCCCATGGTCTTCTTTCAGTAGCTCCCTGATGTACTATACCTTCAATTTGAAGATTTCACTACTTTACGTGACAACAGGAAGCATATGCTCATTACAGATTTCTGTTTTTAGCTCTATGGGAATTTTTAGATTCAAAATATATTTTAAATTTTCACAGACAGCTCCTTCTGGTCTGATTAGCCATTCGATTTGAAAATCCTGCTTTTGCTTGTCCATTGTTATTGACTCTTTGAAGTATAGGTGTAAATTAGTCCTTTTAAATATTTAACCATGTACTGTAATTGTTTCGTCCTATGCGGACATATTTGATGTGAATCGCATCTTAATAGTGTTCATCTGCATTCCTATTTTAGAAGGTTCTTCATAATTATTTTTCAGCAGGACAACATCCTAGGCATATAACAAATTACGTAGGGGTCCATCATGAATTTTTATTCCCTCTTCGTTCAATTTCAGTTTCTTGAAAATATCTTCCAGAAGAAAGCTTTATACTTTCCCTGTTAGATCGTAAACTTTGATTGTCATTTTTGACGTGTTATGTCTACACAATAAAATAGCTTACTAGAGAGAGAGAGAGAGAGAGAGAGAGAGAGAGAGAGAGAGAGAGAGAGAATGCAAGATTGGATATTACTAATGGACTCTGAAGGAGTCCCAAAAATTAAAACTGACCTTATGTAGATTTTACATAGGTTCACTTTAAACCTTGTGTGATTTACTTTTTTTGATTGATGATAAATTAGTTGTGTGTGGATTAGGAATTGTCCTTCTTGGGATTAGACTGTGTTAAATTAAAGTGAATTTTCGACGTTTCGCTTATGATTGTTCGAGGAATATTCAAGGATCTTCACTCTGCATGTACTTTAGTGTTCTTATCTAGAAGAACGCAGATCCCTGAAGATTCCTCGCACAATCGTACGCGCCGTCGGCAAATCACTAATTATACACGGTCAAATCCCAAGAACCATCATTTCTAATCTAACCGAGGCCATTAAAGCTCCCTTTTCAAATTTCGTATAATTATCTTGGAGTTTTTTTGATAATTTTGTTATTTCTATTGTTCTTCGATTGGTCAAAATAAAGTTCCAAATATTTGGGGAACCCTAACTTAAACCTGCCCTTATATCTCAATCACTATTATGCAGAAATATTAGATTTGACTGGTGCAGATATGTATGTAAGTTTTCAACTAGCTTAATAGTTGCTAAGATCTTGCATTAGTTATAAATATTATATCGGGCATAATCGGCTTGACCTATGTTTCAAATGCTATGTGCATTGTGAAAATCCTAGTTTATTATAATTATAACCGCAACAAAGATACATTGTTTATTTTCCATATACTTCTTGTAAGCCGCTAATTTTAAACATTTTGAATATATACTTAGACATAAGTTGTATAAAAAGTTCTGTTTATTGCTCAGGGCGAACCGATTAAAAAATAGAATGTAGGCTCAGGTCTAACTGATTAATTATTTAAATTTTTGATGATATAACTTAGAAATTGATTTTCATTGGTAGAAAAGTAATTATTTAGGTAAAATAACCCAATAGAATAGGTACACATATACGATACCTGCTACTCCATTGACGGTTGATGGTGAAAAAATGTCAGAAAACCTAATTGAGCCAGATGCTAATATGACTGGATATCGCCAAAAAATAATATACTTGTTGACAATAAATAGCACAATCTGATTCATTGGGATTAGAAGATAAACATTTTGACGATATATCATCAGTTTAAGGTCTTTTCTACGAAGCTACATTGTATAATTATTTTATTTATTGTATACAATATACCTACTTTTTGTGAAAATCATACCTCATATATTTCACCATTCCGTTGTTATTATCTATTAATTAAATTTCATGATAACAGAAGACAGAATATCATGTGATATTTTATCTCGGATATTTTAGTATATATTTATTTTATGATATATATTTTCTCAAACGTGAGCATGGTTTTAAATTTTTTTAGTCAATAGGTTAACCTGAACTTTATCTGTTTATACTATATATTAATGACCTGTATATTTTTTAAAATATAATCAAGTTTTAAAATTGTTCCACCTGTTAAAGAGTAGCCAATCTGCAGTTTATCTGACTTTTAAGTTTTATAATATTATAGGCATTAGTGCTGCCTAAAATTGCTTGGGCTTTTTTATCTCGGTTATAATAATGGAATTTATATTATTAATTAAAACTAGCACTATCACAACAAAATTTATATTAATATATTTATTGCCTGATTCACTTGAAAGATGTAACTTTAAAACTCCAAAAAAAAAAGATAAAAATCTGTACAGCATAAGACAAGAACATTACTTTTTATTTATAACTAAAATGGTAGAAATGGAATATTGTATTAAAACTCCAGAAACGGTACCAAAGCTGCAACTTGTGATCTTTACGTAATTATTTTTATGAAAGCGTTTAGTTGGCGATAGTTCCAAAGCGAAATATTCCATTATCGAAAACATGTATTAACGGGACAGCTATTGGTTGTAGATTCTATGACAACAAAAGTGGACAGAATTTTGGACCCTTGCAGTGAATCTGGTTGTTATTATTTAAGCCAAAAAAAGGAAATAACATAAAAAATAACGGATAGGGTCTCATAACAGAACGTGGAAAAAATGAGCAATCTTGTAACCCGGTTATACTTCAAGCCCTATATTAAATCTACATGTAAGAATTTGGAATGCAATAAGGTCAGTTTAAATAATACAAGTAATAACAATTATAAACATACAATAAAACATTAAAAAAGAAACGTTTTCGATTTAAGTTTTAAGTTTTTGTAACGAAAATATTGTAAGTAATTAGATATTAGTAGGTAGCAAACAACAAAAAAATACATAAAAAATTTCTACGGAGACAAATAAAGCACCAGATTATCTTACAACTACGACAGGGGTATTTAATTCTTCAATTAGTGTTTCAGCGATGCGGCTAATGATAAGTTTTCAAAATACTGAGCCTATTTATCATATTGGCTATATTATAAGAGAATAATGGATTAAATAGTTCTGAAATAGTATCAATATAGGAGCTGTAAAAACGACTTGAATTTGAGAATCTTCAAATAAATATTAAATATGCAGATTTGGCAAATAAAATATGTTTACAACCGTGACAAGAGAAGAAATAGGGATGCCGTAAAGAAAATTCTCAACAACCCAATATGAAATATTAGATTCATAAATTAATTCGCCGATTTAAGAAATTAATTTTGACATTTATTTAAAAACAAAAAATGCAAACTTATTTCTCGTAGTAACCTTCTTCTCCTTTTATATAAAATTGCCATGTCTCAGACACATGTGGAATTCCAAATCGGAGAAATATGGTTGGTTGGGTTCGATAAATTTACTATTCAAATGGTTTTAATAACGATCAAAATAAATGCTAAACCGAAGAGTCCGGAGAATATGCTGCATAAGGGAAAATTTCTCAGCTTAAAATTGAGATGACTTCAAGGTTTTTTATAACTACATATAATAGAGCGCTGTTCTGTAGCAATGTCAACGTCCTTTTCTCGTTGCCAATACTGTTTTTTTTTTCAAATGTTACACTTATCAGCTGTAGTTGAAAAATTTCAGAAGCGGCAGCCTAACCATGTCGGAGTATCCGATGGTAGATACACCCCCGGACTTCATCTGGGCGTTCGGCATTCTGAAACTCGAAAATTCACGACTGAAACTGCTAAAATCATTTTTTCCATATGCTGTACGATATAGTGTTTTTACTCAAAGTCAAATAATTGACTTAAGTTTTATTGTTAAAAGAAGAGTACGGTAAACGTTGGTTTTCCAACGACATTGGGTCTACAACTAATTTTTTTAGGTTACGTTAACAGTGAGATCAAATATTATACCTTGCTTTAGAGCTAAATGGTGCCACTTCAAAATGACTAGAGATTGGGAATAAAACTCTAATTATGAAAGGTTCTATAGTCGGTGAAAAGTAGGGGCCGATAATTAATTTCTACCAATAATATTAAATGTAAAAATTTAAGTGAACACTTGAAAAGTATATCCGTCACATAAATCAACTGCTGGTTATAATGGTTAAGTGTCCTAAGTTTGATAAAATTAAATTGTATATTTCTAAATCCTGGTTCGAGTATGGATAACTGTATTGACTTTATTGTCACATTCATTCTATATTAAAATAAAGATGAGTATCTGATAGTAATTTAAAACAATAGACACTTTAAAATTTCGTAGATTCATTGCATATAAATTAGAATTACCTTTATAATTTTATTAGTTTGCTTTGGAAAGTTGTATCGTTTCTACTTACTACTGTATCCACAAAAATGTCGAAAATAACAATATTACTGTCAGTTATATTTCAGCCAGTGGTAAGTTAATTTTCCTCTTTGAATTATACTTAATCGTGGGCTGTAATTTTTGAAACATTGTTAAGTTCTGTCTAGTCGGGGTTACCTCTTATATAATTTATAGTAAGAACCAAAAAATCAAAAGTTGTCTTTGGAAACACTTATAACTATATTTACTATTAAATGTCTAAAATTATTCTAAATATCCGTATTAGATTAACTCACATATTTAATTCAAATGACAACTAACTGATAGGCTGAAACTACTAACTTTTATTGCGAGCATTGCTAAGCCAGACTACCACAGTCAAAACGCTTCTCATGAAAACTAGTTACTCGTTTCCAAAATCGGATACAATTTTTTTTTCGATCAAACTGCAATCTTTACAGATTTTTCCGAATCGGTAAATTTTTTATTTATTAAAATAATTTGATTTACTTTCTCGAAATTTGGCAAACTGGTCACGATTCTGAGTTGGTCTTTTGATCAAAGATATTTCTGTTGAGAAAGAAAAACATTACATAACTAGGTTATTTTCATTATTTTTAAAAAATAATAAACTTTCTTGACATAAAATTTCAATAAAATAAAGATTTTAATTAATGAAATTTGTCTTGGTGTTCATCATGTTATGCAATAAAGCATTTTAAATAGAAGCTTTATGGATATTATTATAAGATTTCCGAAAACTCTTTCGCCGAGTGGTCGAAAGAGGAGCAGCAAGTACGCGAAAGTAACAATTCACAAAGGTACTAAATCATTGTAGAAAATACTCATTGAGAAACAGCACTGTACGAGTACAGATGGTTCAACGGGGATAAATTTGTCTATATAATATAGCTCTTGAAAGGAGTGGTACGAGGAGAGTCAAGCTGAACCTGGACGTAAAAAGAAGGATACATTAGTCGACCACTGCCCATGAAAATATTTATCAACGTGGCTAAACTTATCCACCGAGTATATCGGAAAATTGGGCACTCCCAAGGTGACAATTAGTTTCCCAGCTCTCAATATCTAAAGATAACTAAGAAATGATATTCTAATAACTAGTAAAAAAAAATTAAAGTTGATAAAAATTGATAGGCATGATTATTACCTATATAATTAATTTTAAATGGTATAAACATTTCTTGCGTGAAAGAGGGCTGCCCGAAGATGACAGATATACAGAAAAGTCAACATTAGGGCGCAAAAAATTATTCAGAGAGTTCACGAGTAGATAGTATATATGGAAATTATAGAAAAAGCGTTCAACATCTACAAGAAAACAATTTAAATTATTCTAAAAGAAGATTTAGGTAAAACAAAAGGTTGGCACAAAATTTTCTTCACCAACTAAATATCAATTCGCCGGTTCGGTGCACAACATTTCAAATTATACAAGGTTCTAGAAATAATCCAAATTTCGCAAAATTAATAGTTGTTTATGACACATGGAACATATGCTTTTAATATACCTTCAAAGAAAGTATAAGATTCACAGAATGAAAGTCTCATTGTCTAATTGTCTTTAGTGAATACCAATATAGGCAAAGCCTCTTTTTTACAATTTTGAAAGTATAAAAATTTCTGATAATGAATATATGGTGGGACGTCTTCTCCAGGAACTTCTGTTGGATTTTTCTCATGTGTGCCTTTACGGTAGGCACACCGAGGTCTCTGTGGAGTTGACGGTTCCTCGTGAACCATGGAGCTCCCGTGATCATCCTCAGGGCCTTATTCTGCACTGCTTGAAGTTGAGCTCTCCTTCAAACAAAGTATAGGATTGCAGAATGGAAGTCAAAATCATCACTGCATTGCAAAAAAAAAAAAAAACACGAAAAGTTCTAAAACAATAGAATGTGTGATGAGAAGAATTCGTCGTAGTCAACATGAATATCGTAATCACGACATCCTTGCCGATATTCTCTACTGGAAATAGAAATAGAAATAGAAATAGAGACAGGTAGGTGAACGATAAAAATAATTCAGGCAACTGGTGTTTGTTACAATGAAATGCACTAAATTTCATCATTCACTGTTAGTCATTTTCTAGCTCCGAATCGAGTCTGTATCATTCATTATATTACTTTATTCATATTAAAGTAAAATGAAGAGCATAGAGACCATTCAAAAGGCATCTAAAGTGCTTTGGAGGCAATCCTACAAATAAACTGGAAACTTCATTTGAATCGCTATTAAATAGTTATAAAAGGATATTTAGTTTAGTCGCTATTAAATAGTTATAAAATTTGTTTCATTTAATTCTTACAGCTTAAAAATGCTAAATGTGAGAAATATAATTTGAATAGAAATGAAAGAAATAAGATTAAACAGTTAGAGAGTATACGCCATTATAAGTGGCTGATATAATAAAAAATATGCTTAACTTGCATTTTCAATGGTTCTAATGGTTGCCATGCTGTGAATTAAATCCATAAAACCCATTAGAGTATAGAAAAGGTCTCGATGAGGCCATCACCTTGATGGTCATATATATAAATCAACGAAATTATCTTTATAGTGTAATGGCAGAATTTGCATTAAATTGCAGCTCATACGCGAAAACAGCGATTCATCATCAACTGGCTAGTTCATTTAAAAAGGACATATAAAAAAGGGGGGTACGAAGTGTGTGACCAACTGAATATATAGGGATGTTCTATATTCGCGCCATTCACCGTTTTGGGAAGAATTCAGAGAGCTACATGCATTGGACAATTCCTGTGAATATATTTATAGAATTGACTTAGTCTTAAACTTTTCTTCAATGTTCCAACGTTACCTTTTTCAGAAAATATTTACAGTCTGGATTTAAATTTCCCTCGGATTCTGCTCTTCCAAGAACAAAATTTCTTTCAATAGTTTGAAGTCTGAAATGTATAGAAGTAAAACGTCTACAGATATTAGCATCGGCAATTAGTGGTCAATATTCTTGTACTTACAGCCTTGGCCAAAAGTATTATTCACCCTACAATTTACTTTATTTCTTGTGTTTCAGGGTAAAAAATTAAATTCGTATGTTTTGTAAAATCGTATATTGAGGTAAAATTATGAAATAAATTAATATTTGGTGTGTCCGCCCTTAGTTTTAATTACAGCAGCAATTCTTTGGGGCATGCTGCTTATAAGCCTAGTTGTACTTATTGCATGCCACTCATCCATCAAAGCGCTTTTTAGCGCTGCTTTTGATGTTATGCTATGCTCCCGTATCTTGCGCTTCTGAATACCTCAAAATGCTCGATAGGGTTTAGATCTGGTGACTGCGCCGGCCAATCCAACAAGACAATGTTATTGTCTTTAAACCAGCGCATCGTAGCCGCTGATTTATGACAAGGTGCATTATCTCGCTGGAATTTGATGTCGTCTAAATTAGTGTCGCCAAAAATGCGCGTTAGCGAAGACATCAGTATAGTTTCTAGTACATTTATGTACTTTTGGCTGTTTATGCGGCCTTCACAAACGAACATTTCGCCGACAACTTTAGCAGTCATGCAGCCCCAGATCATAATGTTGCCTCCTCCGTGTTTTACAGTAGGTACCACGCAATCTGGATGGTATTCCTCGCCGACACGCCGCCTCACGAATGTCACACCTGACGTTCCGAATAGCAATTAAAAAATTAGTTATTATTTTGACTAAAACGGATTAAATCAAGAGTAATTGTATGTAGTTATTTGTTAAAATAAATCATATAAAAACTTACCTTAAAGTTGGATTCGTCGGTCCATACAACATTAGACCAATCCTCTTCCCTAAAATGTTGGTGCTTCAGAGTCCACCCTAAGCGTTTCTTCCTATTGGTCTCTGAAAGCCAAGGATTCTTTCTAGCATTGCACCCTCTTAATCTAGCTTCTGTCAGTCTGTAAGTTTTCTATCCTGTCGCTCGTTAGTCTTACGTTTTCTGCCCGTTCTCATTTTGTTGGCATGGGAGCCAGTCACCACAAACCTTTTAATAGCACATTGAACTGCGCACCGAGAACATTTCACTAACTTGGCTATTTCTACTTGGGACTTGCCTTGTTCATGTAGGGTTTGAATTTTAATTCGTTTTTCGATACCAAGCTCGCTTTTCTCAAATATAAGAATGTCCAGTTCACAAATAAAACACTCACGGAAGTTTCTTGACACTACAAGTGGTAAAAAGAGACTGATAAAACATTAAAAATATTTTTCAAAAAACCTCATTATCGTAATTTTGTGGGCCAGATGTTTTCTGGGCCTGTAAAAGAGATTGTCTATTGTTTAAGTTAGCTTTTGACAGCGCCGCCTATAGTATTGTTAAAAACAATTAGTATTGTTTTTTAATATTTTATGAATTTCACGTGTTTATTAGGGGTGCCTAATACTTTTGGCCAAGGCTGTATTTTCAGACTCTCATCTTTAAATTTCATTGAATTTAGAAATATTAAGTATTTTATCTGGTTAAATATGTTTTCTGAGAATATTTAATTACTTCCAATACAAAACATTTATATCATTAAATATTAAAAGATACTTTAATCAATTGAACTGATTTCGCAGTTTGCTCTTGGTGAAATCCTAAGAAATCAAAAGAGATACTTGATATAACTTGATGATTTACTTGCCTTCGTCTAGCATGTCTCGGTCAATGCAACCATCGTTGGAGAGATCTTGAATAGGATTTATTTGAAAACACGAATTTTATATCTACTTAAGTGTAAAATTTATTATACTATGCAGAACATAGGTATTTTCCAAGTCGAACTAAGTATTTATAATCCAGTCAGATCTCTTCTTGGTATGGATATGCACGAGTTAATTCATGTCACGCAGGATCGGGATGCCTGGCGAGTAATTGTTGAGGCAGCAACTGCATAGTGTCACCAATACTCCTTTTGCGGTGAGTGTATTCAGAGAGAGAGAGAGAAAGAGAAAGAGAGAAAATCCATCCAATCTAGGCATGTTTGGGCTTTGTTGAGTTATATTATTTCCAGGTAATTTAATATTTGACATCTTCTGCCATTATGAGACAGTTTTGTATTTTTATTATTGAAAAATTGGTTTAAATCTATACAGTGCCCGGTAACATCGTTTTCACCTTATTATTTATAAATGTCTTTTAATTCATGATAAATCAATAAATGAAAACATTAAAGAACATAAATATTGAATTTTAGATAATTAAAGAAAAATGTATTTTGACGAGAATTTTATAGATATCAATAACAAAGATACAAAACTAATTACTAAGGACAAAAATTATAAAATACTCTAAATTACCTGAAATCATAGAAGCTAAAAAGGCCAGAAATGATACAAACATTTAATTACACGGAAATAATCCCTTAATCATGTGTGCAATTAACTTTGCCCTCAAGTAAAACAAAAATTTTTGTTTTAAAACCACTTTCATTTAAGATCTCCCCAATAATGGCCGCCTGGAGCCAAATATGTCAGAAAAAAAAATAAATAAATTGCGAAATAATCCAAGTATATTGTAATTTCTTACCAAACATTATTAGTTTTCAGAAAGACGACTAATAGTGAAAATTCACGGTAGGCGTCGAATAAATTATTCAATCATAAAATAGTCTTGGGAAATTAAAAAAAATAATAATTAAAAATTATCAATAAATTGTCGATGTGTGTGTAACTGACCGTTGCTTTACTGGTTTGTAAGTCATAAAAAATAACACGCGAGAAAATTTCTAACTTTTTATTAAGTAAATTTTAGAATACTTATTAGCTTGGTATGCATATAATAATATCAACTGCTTGTAATAACAATATTTAATATTCATGTTATTGTTAATTATAATTCCTTTTATGTCTTTTGTTAATTAACTAAGAATAATAATAAAGTAATAATATCTTCTCTAGCTGACTGCCTATTATTTTATATATTCACTCTCAAAAATTTTCCATGGGCATACTCTTAAGTTTAGCTAACAGATATTTACTTATCATTCTAATGATTATAGGGTTTGGCTACTTCTCGGTGCCATCAAGAAAAATAATTAATTGTAGAAAATAGTTGTTATACTGAGCTATTAGTATATCGAATATCTTTTATTGAGAATTGGTTATTGTTAAACTATGGCTTTGTATTAAACTCATAGGTGTAACTAAAGAGCAAAACAATATATTAATATAATAATAAAAACAGTTGGTTTAAAACATCGCCCCCTTTGCTAAGAGATTTTGTATGATTGCAAGTTATATAAAATCTCAATTAAAAAAATATGTTAAATAAAAGTGGATTATCATTATATGTTAGTTCCTAAATAAACAAATATAATCTATAAAACTTATCACTTAAAGCTTTATCTTAATGATCGTCTATCTGGAGTATATCCAATTGATTTGCGTTGGACAGATTCTATATTTACTTTTTCCTCTTCTATGTTACTTCTCTACATCGAGATATATCACTATTTTTATGGTTATACCTTGCTACGTATCTATTACTGTTATGAGAGGTTTCAATATTTTGGTTAACTCTAACACAAACATTTGGTATTAGTCCACAACATGAAGTTTTATTTTTACATTTGGTGTAAACTTTATATAATAGATAGTCTAGACATATTGGTAAAATGTATGCTTTAGCTGACACAGGCAGACATTTTTCGGCATGTTTATAGTCCTACCTTTAATTTTATCGTAGTATTCATCGGTAATATCAAAAGGTGAGACAAATTCCCTAAATGCGCTAGATTGAAATACATTACCTTGCGGTACAAGTACAACTGACAGGCTGTATGCCTTGCATTGTTTTCCAGTGGTGACACTACTACTATTTCTTAAAACTATATTGAATGAACATGAAATTGTTAGCATTCCGGGAAGAGCAACTGCGGATAATCAGATGTTACTAGTTGTAAGTTGCAAAAAAATGTCTGTGTTTGAATGGATAACGCGTTTGTCAAAAATATCGGGGATTTTATTTGACATTTGGATTAGTGAGACTCCACAATTGTTGACAAGGTGAGCAAGAGAAACAGGTTTTTTTTTGTTTGCAAATAAATTTGTATTTTGTTAACTGTACTCTGTTTGACCTAATGTAGCAAAGAATTGTATACTTTATTCAAGTGCTTTAGAAGAATGTTGTATTAAATGATTTTATTTGATGTTACTAGTACGGGAAAAGGCAATATTTTCTAGAGATAAAATAACTGTGATTCTTTTAGTGGATTATTTACTCGTATTATATATATTAGACGTTTTTTTTCCAAAGTAAACTTGTAAATCAATTATATTAAGCAGAAGATTTGCGTGTAAAGGATCAAAAATACAGGGTATTCTGAACAGGAACAGCTTCAGTAGTATGTTTTAATTCATTGCAGTATACCTTTTTTAGCAGCTAAAATTGCATTCGTTAATGTCATAACTTCGAATTGTAATTCGTTAAGCATCATATTTGTTTTACGTTTTTTTGGACACGGTTCACGACTTTTTACATTTGTTTTCATTTCTTTTCATGTGTGTAGTTTTGAGATTTTTTTATACACACTGGATATAACTTGATAACCATCTAGAGGACAGTTAGGATATCCATGTAATAGAGTTTCTTTACCGTCCTCGGAGGGATTTATAAGGACATTGTTGAATAATGTTATTTCTACATTTGAATCTTGAAAAATATATCTTAGCATGGGATAAATAATTTCCCATTCAACCAAAGGACTATAATGATACTTAATAAAAGATAACTTTTAATAAAGATGACCAGATACTTTCATATCTAATATTACTAAATGAATTTTCGTTATCTGTAAGGAGGAATATTTTATCATCATTATTATGATATCGGTAAACAGAATTAATTTTTAAATTGTTTTTGGCATTGAAATTGTCATAATATGTTTTTATTTGTTTATTTTTTCTAAAACTAAAAACTGCTTCGCCTCGAAATTTTTTGTTATAAATAAAATTAAGGGGTCTAGGTTCTTTATCTGAAAAAGGTTACTGTTAATGTCTTTAATTTTTGGATTGAGAACGACATAAATTTTGAGATGATTTTGAAAATCTTGGGAGTTAACTAATATATTAGTATTTACGAAATTTATCATTCAGCTTAGGAGTCTGTATTGGTGTTTATTTTACCTGCTCTATATAGAACTTCGTAGTCATTTTCTCCTACTTTTAATCTAAACCGTGTCAATCGAAAACCCTGCTCTTTGATATTAAATAGATAAACTAGATGTTAATGGTCTGTTATAATTTTGAATTTATTAACGAAGATGTATGCTCTAAAGTGTTTTACTACCCAGACTATAGCTACCAGTTCCTTTTCTGTTGTAGAATTATTTTATTCGGCTTTATTTAGGGTTCTGTTAACGAATGCAATTGATCGTACTTTATTTAATTTCACTATGGGATAAAATAACTCCTAGTGCATACTTACTTGCGTCAGTTTTTATGATAAATTCTCTAGAAAATTCAGGATATTGCAGAACAACTATTTTTTAGAGTTTCAAATGATATATCACATGTATTATCCCACTTAAAGTCTACATTTTGTTTTTATAATTTAGTTAAGGGTTTGGCAATTTTGACAAAGTATTCTATAAACTTTCTATATTACTTTGTTGGAGTCAAAAATCATTTTATCTCTTTTGCCTTTTTTGGTTGCGGACATTTTTACACCCAATCTATTTTTGCTGAGTCTGGTTTAATGTCATTTTTGGATATATTATGTACTAAGCATTCTTTTCGCAAGAATTTGCATTTAGTTGGTTGAAGTTTTAAATTACGTTGTCGAAGTTTTTGGAATACTTCTGTTAGCCTTTTGATATGTTCGTTTAATTTATTTGTATAAATTATGACGTCGTCTAAATAAATAGAGCATTTTATACCATTAAGACCACTTAAGACCGCGTTCATTATTCCTTATTGAAAGGTACTTGGAACTCCTTTTAGTACGAATGACATTCTATTATAAACATAACGGCTAGTTGGTGTACTAAATGTTGTTTTAATTTTATCTTTTTCGTCGACTTGTACTTGATGAAAGCCGCTGGCTAAATCTAGAGTAGAAAAATATGGAACGTTTCCTAACTGGTCTCATATATCAGTAATATTGGGTAAGGGGAATGTATCAGCCCCTGTCGTAATTTTCATTAATTTTTCTAAAATCTACACATACGCGAAATTTAGGTTTGTCTACAAATCAGCCTTTTTGGGCACGACTAATAAAGGGCTATTCCATGGACTTGGTGGAGGTGAAATTATATACCGTCTTTTAACATTTGATCTGTTTGTTTATTTATTATTTCCCTATGTTTAAACGCTAATTTATAAGGTTTAATGTTTACTGACCCAGTAGCCATGTCTGTTGGAATGGTGTGTTTTATGATATTAGGACAAGATAATTTGTCACCTTCAAGAAAAAAAAAATACCGCTTAAAATCGTACAGATATCCAATAGTATATTTTTCTTCTCGTGATTTAAGACTTTTAGATTAAGTGATTTTTTAAGTTTTTCTAAACGATTGATATGGTCATTATCTGTAAAATTAAGGATTTCATGGTCGTCTTTAGAGATTGGTTCATTGTTGAATGGTTACCGGTGCACTAGAAATATTTAAAACGCTAACTAAACACGAATGATTATTGTTTACTTTTGCTAATGAGGATCCTAAATAGACGTTCTCGAAAAGTTTTTTAGAATTAACGATTCCTTCAGTATTACAAATATTAGCTAAAGCAGGTATTATGATTTTACATCTTGCAGGGATAATTTTTTTTAATCAGAGGGTAAAATTTTGAAAAAGTTATCTTGGAAATGTACAATTTCGTTTTCATAGTGTATTTTAGCTTTATATTTTTGCAAAAAATCTCGTTCTAGAACGCCATCATTTTTGAGAGAATATTATCAGATCATTTGTGGAAAGGATTTGTTATGGTTTTATTATTTTGTAATGTAATTGTTATAGTACAAACACCTAGGGTATACATAGGTTGTCTACTTATGCGATTTAGTTCTATTATATTATGTGTGTTAATGTTATGGTTTTCTAATTTGCATAATTTTAATAAAGAAACATTAGCACCGGTGTCTAACAAAAGATATGCTACTCAATTTTTTGTATCTACTGATTCTATTTTAATTATGTCTGATTTATTGTTTTCTGAAACTAGTACTGATTTGTATGATTGTTTTTTTTTTATGTTATCACTCATGCTTATTTTGCCTCTTCCTTTTTGATTTGAATAGCTATAGTTTATTGTATTTAGGAAGTCCCTGGTCGGCTCTTCGCAGCCAAGGCTTCTTGGAAGTTTTCCGGAAAAGTTTCTCGACGTCATTCATTTGATTGCTGGGACTGAGGTTGAGTTGTGAGAGAACGTATACGCGAATTTAAATATTGACTGGATAACTGGCATTATTCCTATAATTAGTAAAATCTTAATTTGTATTTCTTTGGAAATGCTGTTTATTATAATTTGAAAAGCTGTTTGTTGATTAAAATTGTGACTACATCTTCTATGATTTTGATAATTAAAGTTAGATCTTGTTTGAGAGGTTGGTTGGTATTGGATTGATCTAGCAGTTCTGTTTGAATATAAGCTTGTAAAATTTGAGTTAAAATTATATTGATTTCTTTGAGTGTGCTTGAAATTACGTAAAGATCGACAATGGAAGGTTAGGTGATTATTTTTTTTTACAGAAAATTGTCTTTGGTTTCGATCTAGACATATATTTCTATTTATTTTAAATCTATTATTTTCTTCTAATTTTGTCTCTATAGCTATAGCGATTGCTTGAATTTTTTCATTAACTAGCCCTTTCCTAAAGTTATTTACTAAAGTTGAGTTGATGTTATCCAGTAGAGTTTTAGCTTCATCAGGTTCATAGTGTAAACAGCAACTATCTTTATATTTGTTGTATATATTTTTAATCCTCTCCCCGTATTCCATAATAGTTTTCCCAAATTGTTGCCTGATATTCATTAATAAGGTTAAAAAATGTGCGGGTAATCTGTTCAATTAAAAAAATCTTTAATTTCTTCCTAATTTTGAAATTCTTTAAATTGGGTTACTTCCTGAGCTTTTCCCTTAAGTTTAGTACCGAAAATTAAGACAGCTAATTTACGTTTTTGATCTTCCTTTACGATTTACATCATTGCATCGCAATTTTGTGTGAAAAATTAAAGAGGATTTCCCTCACTATAGCCATCAAATTAATCTATTTAGTTAAGTAAATCGAAGGCGTCCTTGCAAGCCATTTTTATTAAGATATATATATATATATATATATATATATATATATATATATATATATATATATATATATATATATATGTATATATATATATATATATATATATATATATATATATATATATATATATGTATATATATATATATATATATATATATATATATATATATATATATATATATATGTATATATATATATATATATATATATATATATATATATAGATATATATATATATATGTATATATAATATATATATATATATTATATATATATATATATATATATATATATATATATATATATATGTATATATATATATATATATATATATATATATATATATATATATATATATATATATATTGAATTTGAATTATAACTTTTTAATTTCTCAATTCTTAACTAACTTAAAAACGGCGTCACCAAAGAAAAACAAGATAAAGGACTTACATGTGCATTTCACTGCCAATGGTCTACACACTTTCCTCTATTGAAAATCTGCTACGTCTCCGCGTACCTTCAGATTATTCCCTTACTTCCTTCTTTGGGCAGTTGCTTTTCTTTTAGAAATCTGCTGTGTCTCCCTGCTGGGTCTTGGCGCTTCTTCAGTTAACACTTCGTAGTATTATTTTTACTATATTTTCTCTATTTTTGGCTTAAGTTAAATAATTAGCCTTCATTAAATATATAGGAAGTCAATTCATAATATTTATAAAATTAGTCTTCTAAGGCTTTAGGTAACCACTTACAAATCCTATGATTGAATGTAACAATGTAAAGTGTATCGTCATAGACTAGACGAGAAATTTTATACTCTGAAATTTAATATTAGCCACAAAAACGAAATGAAAATAAAAGATAATACTAAAATATTTCTTTACAGCATAGTTATATTAAGTTTTACAAAAATATATAAAAATTCTTAGTGACTTATAATATTTTTTATGTGTATTTAAATCAAATTATTCATTCTTATAGAAGAATATTATTTTTTTTTAGTTATTAGCACACACTGAAATAGATCTCCTGATTGACCTACCCGATGGTAAAATTCAAGGAACGACTTATATCACAGAAAGCAACACTACTTACTATGGATTCCAAGGAATACCTTATGCTACTCCACCAGTTGGTGACCTAAGATTTGAGGTGAGCTCCAAAAGATATTGTTTGTCTGTCTCAGAGAAATTATGAATCCTTTGTTGACAATCATCCTTTGTTTATTATCTTTAAATATTATCATATTTGTATTGAGCAAAACTCGTATATTCGACTCTGTTTAAAGGGTATAAAACAAGAAACTGTTAATTTAATTATTTAAATTTCGTTGATCCCCTTAAAATAATCTCGTCTGGCTGCAAAACACTTATGCCAACGTTTCTAATAATCTTTAAAACACGATATTGCTTTCAAGGTTGTTAGTGAAATATTTTTTAAAGTTACTATAGCTTTAAAACGATATCCACATAATGGTAATTTCAGTATAGGGAACAGGAAAAGTTACATGGTACCACGTCCGGTAAATTATGTGTGGTGTTATATTTTCACTTAAAATATTACGAATAATTATAGCATTTGGTAATAGTTGGTTAACGTGATGCAATATCTATGAATTGTTCCGCTACAATTCAGTACTTTTTATGAATTGAATTATGCAAACGACGCATTCCAATTTACTAATATTTCTTATTAACTATTTGGCCAGTTGCAAAGAACTCTTTGCGAGCAATTCTACGAAGTAATTTTTTCGGTTTTGGTTGTCCTTTGGCACGATATGGATAAACATCTCATCACTAGTAATTATACATTTCAAAGGGAAGTCATTTTAAAAAAGTATTGATAAAAGAAGACAAGATAGCACACAAGATAAGCCCAAATCCTGTCTCGAAAACAACTCTATTGGTCTAATTGATATTTCAGTAGGATGGTTATTATTTAAATGACGATTGATTTTTCTTTAATCCGTGAGTGGATGGTCTCTTAGAACACAGCTCGTCTTTAACCGCTCCGCTACGCACTGCCAATGATTTATATTGTTGTTTATCTTATTAAACATTCGTCACCATATCACTTTTTTAGCTCATCGATACAAGTAATTTTCTTTAAGACAAAATACATCTTTACTCAATAAAATTATTTATTTTAAGAATCACAATCAGAAAATTTTAACGACTGCAAGATCCTTTTTATTTTAAATATAATAATGTAGCCTGCACCAGAAGGTTTTTATATTAAAGCGAATATTATTTTTTTTAGTTATTAGCACACACTGAAATAGATCTCCTGATTGACCTACCCGATGGTAAAATTCAAGGAACGACTTATATCACAGAAAGCAACACTACTTACTATGGATTCCAAGGAATACCTTATGCTACTCCACCAGTTGGTGACCTAAGATTTGAGGTGAGCTCCAAAAGATATTGTTTGTCTGTCTCAGAGAAATTATGAATCCTTTGTTGACAATCATCCTTTGTTTATTATCTTTAAATATTATCATATTTGTATTGAGCAAAACTCGTATATTCGACTCTGTTTAAAGGGTATAAAACAGAAACTGTTAATTTAATTATTTAAATTTCGTTGATCCCCTTAAAATAATCTCGTCTGGCTGCAAAAACACTTATGCCAACGTTTCTAATAATCTTTAAAACACGATATTGCTTTCAAGGTTGTTAGTGAAATATTTTTTAAAGTTACTATAGCTTTAAAACGATATCCACATAATGGTAATTTCAGTATAGGGAACAGGAAAAGTTACATGGTACCACGTCCGGTAAATTATGTGTGGTGTTATATTTTCACTTAAAATATTACGAATAATTATAGCATTTGGTAATAGTTGGTTAACGTGATGCAATATCTATGAATTGTTCCGCTACAATTCAGTACTTTTTATGAATTGAATTATGCAAACGACGCATTCCAATTTACTAATATTTCTTATTAACTATTTGGCCAGTTGCAAAGAACTCTTTGCGAGCAATTCTACGAAGTAATTTTTTCGGTTTTGGTTGTCCTTTGGCACGATATGGATAAACATCTCATCACTAGTAATTATACATTTCAAAGGGAAGTCATTTTAAAAAAGTATTGATAAAAGAAGACAAGATAGCACACAAGATAAGCCCAAATCCTGTCTCGAAAACAACTCTATTGGTCTAATTGATATTTCAGTAGGATGGTTATTATTTAAATGACGATTGATTTTTCTTTAATCCGTGAGTGGATGGTCTCTTAGAACACAGCTCGTCTTTAACCGCTCCGCTACGCACTGCCAATGATTTATATTGTTGTTTATCTTATTAAACATTCGTCACCATATCACTTTTTTAGCTCATCGATACAAGTAATTTTCTTTAAGACAAAAATACATCTTTACTCAATAAAATTATTTATTTTAAGAATCACAATCAGAAAATTTTAACGACTGCAAGATCCTTTTTATTTTAAATATAATAATGTAGCCTGCACCAGAAGGTTTTTATATTAAAACGAAATTTGGGCGGAATTCACATTTTTGCCAATGAGATTTTCTTCAATTCATTTTTAGCATAATAGAAAAAGCCTCTTATAATTTTGAAAATTATATGTAGTACCAAAAGCTTGGAAATACTTATAAGCCAAGGAAAATGCGAAAACAGTTATTTAAATAGAACATAAGAGTTTAAAAAGGCTAAAAATTAGGAATTTGGCCAAAATCAAAATTTCGTTTCAAATATTTCTATAAAAAATAATTTTAAAATATTTAGTAGTAAAAGTAAAAGACAAATTTATAAATGATAAAATCTTTGTTGTATATTGAAATACAGTTCTTCGACAGTTGTTTCTTAAAAGTAATGTCATTGAAATCTGAATCGTTACGTTTATAGTAGTAAGTAAATGGCCGGAATAATTATTAATTTGTGCTTGGCATGTAAACTTTAGTTCATTTTACAAGAAAAAATCTACAGGCGTCAAATCAGGACTAATGAGAGCCCAACTCTTGTAACCTCTTTTAAATTTCGAAGTAGTGCCTCTGAATAATATTAATTGGCTTTAATTTTTGCACCTGCTGTACCTTATAGGAGTGTAAATATGAATATTTATTAATAATGCCTAACAAAATCTTGGGCATATTTACGAGATTAGCTTACTGAGATTGAGATTCTCGCGAACTGACACTTTAATCCACCCTATGTTGGCGTCGTTTTGTTAGTTCCCTCCGGAGGATTTCCAAACCAGTTTTTTCATACTTCTGCACCCATATTTTAATCGCTTAAAGACAGGGGATTTTATTTCTTCTTCTACTTGTCAACCCAAGTTTGTCCACTCCTGGACATAGGTCTCCTCTAATCTCTTCCATGCCTATCTTTTGCCACCTTTCACCACTACTTGTTTGCTACTACCCTCATATCATCTACCTATCGTTTCTGTGGACGTCCTACGCATCTTTCTATTTCTGTGGGTCTCCATACTGTGACCCTATATACTCATCTCTCTCTGGATGATCTAGCCACATGACCCGCCAATCGCCATTTCATCCTTGCCGCCTATGGAGGCGGCAACGATGTGTAAACGATATTGAGCCCAAAACTTTATTTTGGTAAAACACCAGTACACATAAGATGCGGTGCGCTTCCGTCAAACATTCCACAGCAACTAAATTTCCAAGAAGTGGTAAGACGCACTGTGTCCTTACCGAGCCTCTCTCACTTATAACGTCTCGGTAATCAGCTAAAAAAAATTTGAACCGATTTATGGGACATTTTATATATTAGAGAAAAGTTAGTTCCTTTCTTTATTGTAAAGTGAAGAATATCTTGTATATGTATAATTAACACACCATATCTCAAGAGTATCAGGGCGCTAGCAAGGTACGGTGTTTTTGTTCTTGTTTTTTAACACAAATTGAAAAAGAAGAACCACGACAAACTTTAATTCCATTTCACCGATAATAGTTGTGTAAATGTGCGATTATTTTCGGAAATATTTTATGAGTGAACTTAATGTTAATAAAACAAATTAGTTTACAAATTTACCAAAAATACCAAAAGCAACTTTCCGATATCGATTCAGAAATAACATTAAGAAAGATCTGTAGATTTAAACCAAAATATGAAAATGATTGATGTTGAGTTGAATGTTTTTTTATATATCTACTTTAATCTTTTTAATATAATTAATTTATAATAAAAGTATACTTAAAAAATTATTTAAATTAAATTTTATAAATTGTAACACATTAATGGTAAGTTTGAGATACTGTTCCTAATTTCAGATTCTTAAATAACGTATATTTTCTCGTGTAACTGTTAAGATATGAGAATTTATGGTTTTTAGTAATTTCTTTTTTAATTAATTATTATTTTTTTAGGCTCCACAACCACCGCAACCTTGGGATGGAATACTGGATGCTACCAAGGATAGTAAAGCATGTATATCTGTCGAGCACTGGTTTCATCCAGATAGTGACAGTGAAGATTGTTTATATATAAATGTTTATACCGCTTTACTCAAGGTAAGTACTCTTATTTTTTCTATGCGTAGTCGTTTTTTACTAAAACTGTAATATTACTTTTTTTGAATAAGAATATTCTCAATTTTAGGCCTCAATTGTATAGTCCTAAGTGACCATACTTATAAGGGACTTAATAAAAAATTTTTCGGGGGCTCTGACAAAATCTACTGAGCAAAAAATTATAGTTTCTTTTACATTATTGTTCTATATTCGGTTCGTCCACTGTCTGTCTGCACAAACCTCTACTTATTTTATTTCTACATTGCCAATGCATCCTTCCAATCTTCCTTGATAGATTAATGTATGAGATTTTCACTAATAAACTTCAACCGGACATTATTGTTTGTCTTCAATAAGCCAGAAAATAATGCATTTATTCAAAGATAAGCTTAGAAGATAAGATTATTGGCACATTCGTTAAAGAATTTAATGCGGCTTTGTCTGATTACCTGATGATGATGAAGACTTATTGTTTGTCAAAATAACGATACTACTCCACTTCACCAAATAATTAATATTATGTAAATATACCGCAATAAACAGGAACCTGTTTTTAACTAGTACTGGCGTCGGGTTTAATTCACAAAATTTTCTGGAATAATCCAATTATTTTGAGCTAGTTTTTCCTTTATTTTAATAAACAACTTTACTGTTCTTGATGCACTGGTGACATAAGAAGGAAATGGCCACTACAGACTAAAAAATCCCACAAGGATATAGAAACAAAGTCTCATTACTCATAAAAAGGAAAAGTCGATAAATTATTTATTACAGTTTCGTAATTAAATATTATAACTGGTACCGCTAGACAGGTAAAAATCTAAAATTTGTCGAAATGTAGACATTTTTCTCATCATTTTGTCTCTGTTGAACTCATTTTACCTCAATGAAATATTGCACTGACTTAGCCGTTACTTGATGGAGATCCATAATAACTAGGAATAAAAATTTAAACAAATGATTATAATCACCACTTATAAGTGGTGATCATAAACATTTATTTAAATTTTTATTCCTAGTCAATGAAATATATCAGCTTACTTGTACAAGGAAGCTATTCTAAGAAAAAGCAAGTAAGTAAAATAGTAAGTTAAATATAAGGCAGTGGCAAAAGAGAAGGAAACATTTAAATATTTAAAACGAACATTACTCGTTATTTTTCATCTCATATGTTAGAACGGGCAGAATACAACTGTCAAAAGCTTTTCTTTTTAAGGAATTTGGAATATATTTATTTCTTAAGATTTACGACATTTTACCAAACGTAGCCCAGCCCAATCGGATTTTTCTATATATCTCTGTTGGTTTGCCTTACCTAGTTTAAGAAGATGCCCCAAGTATACATATTCTTGTACTCTATTTATTGTGTTATTGTTATTTTTAAAATGCTTTTTGCTGTCTGACATAATTTGTGTTTTATATGGGTTCATTTAAGGCCTAGTAGTTCTGCGGCTTTGTTTAATTCATTTAACATGAGTTTTATTTCTTTGGAGTCTGAGCTCATTAATACTATGTCGTCAGCGAATTTCAGATAATTGAAAAATATTCGTTCACGTTTATTCCTTTTTGTTGTTGTTTGGTTTAAACACATTTTCAAGGCGCGTTTTTTGGTGATACTGTATCGTCTTACCTAATACATCTCGACAGAAGCTATATGCAGTGGAATGTTATATTCCTGACACTTCTTTATTATGTTTCTGATTGTTTGTATATGGTCAAGAGACGTCCAATTTGTTCGTTAGTCTTGTAATTAGTTTTGAGGACAGTCTATAGAGATGAGATAAGAGACTAATTTGCCTATAGTGATTGATATCTTCCATTCTTAGGTTAAATAGTTGTTTTATTGCTCCTATTTTTTCTTTATGGGTCTGGCAACGTGCTACAGGGAAGTCCCTAAAACGTTCCAGGAGCGGCGTGTGTGCGGAAAAAGCGATTCACGTTGTTCTTGAATCGCTGTAAATTGTACTTAGTGAGAAACACAGTCCTGAGCAAATTATTACATAGGGATGATGTTCTCCATATAAAAGACTGCTTGAAAAGCGTTGTACGTGGAGTAACAAGCTGAACCTCATACGGATGTGAAGTATTAGTGCAACGTGTATTTCTAACATGCACCGCTCTGGAAGGAATTAAGCGGGCTACATTTCGAACACTTCCATGAAAATACTTGTAGAACAGACTTAAGTCGCTAATTGTGCTTCGATGTTCCAGCGAATCAAGGCCGCCGGTCAGTTCCGGGTCTACAATCAGACGAACAGCTCTTCTCTGAACAGAATCCAACAAATGCAGTATGTACTACTCAGTATATATCACCACTACACCAAACACTTTATTTTTGCACTCGATGCGCGTTTTCGCTAACCATGTTATGTGATGACTAGTCAATCATCGCTCCTGATGAAGCTAACATGGTTAGCGAAACGCGCGTCGAGTGCAAAAATAAAGTGTTTGGTATAGTGGTGATATATACTGAGTAGTATCATTGTGCCAAAGATTCCACATCCCCAACTTAAATTCAGTATGTGTTTGGGAGCGGAGCCCCAAACATGGGAGCAGTATTCCATAGTTGGTCGAATTCGGGCTTTGTAAAGAATTAACAGTTGTTGTGGAGTATAAAGCTTTTTGGTTCGAAATAATATTCCTAACTCTCCTTGCTATGCCTGCAACATGTTCATGCCACCAAGACATATTGCTTCCAAATTAACGCCCAACAAATTGAATGACGATGGAGTGCCCCGACATGACTATGTCGGGTTCAGCAACGTTAACTTTTTTAGAAAAAACTGCCGTTAAATTCCACTTGGTTACTGTCACCCCAAGATAGAATTTCCTCCAGGTCTTTGTTAAATTTAACGACTTCCTACTGTCTGTGGATATTCGCCTGAGTAGCCGATGTACGAGCGTTCAAAGTGAATGAAGAGATATGCGTACCATCATCTGCAAAGCTGTAGGTTGGATTCCGGTTTTTCCAGCAGATCGTTAATGTAAATGAGAAAGAGAGTAGGAGACAGTATGGAGCCTTGGGGTATACCGGCATTGACAGTGAAGGTATTAAAAAGAAATTCGTCGACCACCAGTCGTAAAGAACACTTTCTGAGGAAACATGAGAGCCACAAACAGAACTTTTCAGACATACCATAAGAGCGTACCTTAGCCAACAGTCCATCGTGCCAAACACGGACGAATGCCTTGGATATGTCAAGAGAAACCTCACAAGATTCTCCAAAGTATTCAATTGCGTTATTCCAACCATGTGTTACAGAAGTCAGAAGATCTCCAGTTGATTTATGTTTACGAAATCCATATTGGTGATCGCTAATAATGTTGAATCTTTTAAGATATTTTAGAAGATGCTGATTGATAACTTTTTCCATGACTTTCGATATTATTGAAAGCAGCGTGTCTGGTCGGTAGATATTTGGCAAGGTCTTCTTGCCTTTTTTAGTTATCGGCTGAACTATGTCACATTTCCAGCAGGAAGGAAATATTCCCTTTCTCTAGGATATGTTGAAAAGTCTACAGAAAACTGGTCTTAGTTCCTTCGCACAATTTTTGAGAACTATGGCAGGTATTCCGTCAGCGCCAGTAGTCTTTTTGGTGTCTAGCTTCATTAAAATACGCTTTATGATACGCTCTCTGAAGACAACATCCGGCATCCTTGACTGCAATGTGGAAATAGTAGTTAATGTTTTTCCTTCGAAATCGGCAGTAGAACGTGAAGCAAAGAGTTCAGCCCACAAGTTCGCTTTTTCAACAGGTGTCGCTGCGATAGAATTATCTGGCCGTGTGAATGATGGTATGATGGATTTGGTAAAACTTTGACTAACTGCCTTAGCAGAAAGGGTCCCTCAAACATAATCATTTCCTTTGTGATTTTGTCTTCGCCAAATGAGCTGTCGTTCCTTATCCTTGCTAAAGCTGTAAAGATTTCTTCTTCCGTACCTACATTCCTGATATTTTAGGAAGGCCTGCGCGGCTCCGGTATTTGAGAAGAATATAGATTATCATATGTTATTTTTGACTAGTATTAATTTCATCTCCACCCCCCTTTAGATAAGTCATTTTTGTCTTTCCTCTGTTCAATTTAGTTCTCCGTACTCTCTTACAAATACACACACACACACACACATATATACATACACACACACACACACACACACACACACACAAACACACAACAACAAACACACAAAGACAAACACACACACACACACACACACACACACACACACACACATATACATACATACACACACACACACACACACACACACACACACACACACACACACACACACACACACACGTACACACACACACACACACACACACACACACACACACACACACACACACGGACACAAACACGGACACACCATTTTAACAGTTTTAAGACTTGCCATTAATTAATAATTGACAACTCTCCCTAATATTTATTTAAATTGTAGCCACCTGAAAAACTACCCGTCATGCTTTGGATTTACGGGGGAGCTTTTGCCTCTGGTTCTTCATCGAAATTGTCATATGGTCCTGATTTTTTGGTGGAACAGGATGTGATTGTGGTTTCTTTTAACTACCGAGTATCGTCATTCGGATTTCTTTCTACCGGTGATACGGCAATTCGGGGTAATTTTGGTCTCAAGGATCAAGTTTTAGCAATGAAATGGGTACAAAGCAATATTGAATATTTTGGTGGAGATCCACAGAAAGTTACTATTTTTGGACAAAGTGCAGGAGGGGTATCAACGAGTCTTCAACTTTTAAGCCCAAAGTCTACAGGTAAGTGTTTTTAGAACATTAATTTATATTATACTAGAACATCTAATATGGACTATATTAGGTTTCACATCGCACAATCATTCATTCTTCGTCTAGGATCAAATGCACTTCCTCCCGTTTTTTTTTGTTTTTTATTTTCTGATAGTCCTCACTTTTTTGTTTTATTATTCTTTCATTATTTTTTTTTTAGTCTCAATATTGTTTCAGCTAAAAAGCGGTTATGTATGCTATATTTAAGCAAGATATTTTTCTTTACCTTCCATAAAATAGTCGTATAATCCGATTGTGCTTGTATTTTATTATAAATATTTTTAATAATAAATATTTCGTATATCTCTCTCGGAAAAAACACTTTTTTATACTAACACTTAGTTTTAATTGACTACAATTACTCCACAAAATAGATATTAGAATTAAGAGTTCTATATACCTGTACAATAATAAACCAGCTTTTTCATTTAAAAAATTTAAAGCTTGTGTCATATGTCAAAAATGCGATGCAATTTAACAAAATCTTTAAAACACTTCAACTCCAGTTGTTAACATGTCTTTTCTAACTTTTCATATAAGTGACTTAGAAGGATTATAATTAATAATACTGTAAGGGTGAGTCAACGATACAGTAAAGTTCATTATCTCATTTGTTTCAGGAATGACGAAAAAATGATAATTACAATAGTTTTAGGGAATGTTAAGGTGCACAGTTTAAAATTATTTTTGAGTATACAGGGTACTTCAAAAAAGTGCGGCCGATATAACAGAGTGCGGCGCCAAAATCCGGACAAAATTCAATTTGAATTTCCCGCCATTCTATACTATTTCGAGAGGTCACGCTGGGCGCTCAGCGACAGAAATCATTCAATTCTTCGGTTACCCAAGATCGATTGTGTATGATGTTGTCGCGACATATAACGCGACGAGTCGGAGAAGTCCAACGATGGTTTTACAACACCGGCAAGGAAAATATTGGTTGTCGGACAACGTCGACATGTTTTAATCCAAAGAATTTTGGGCTCCCAACAGCCCAGATTTAAATCCTTTGGACTTCTATGTATGTAGCGTGGTGGAAAGCATTACCAACAAGTTCAGACATCCAAACGTCGCATCAATGAGAGCCGCTATTGAAGCGGCATTCGCCGACATGGACCGTGACTCATTAAAACGAGCCTGCGACCGCTTCAGACTGAGAATGGAGGCGATCATTCAAGCAAAAGGGAGTTATATTGAGTAAATGTGTTCTTTATGACCTAACAATTAATTCAGTAAAAAAAATAATTACAAACTTTTTTTAATTGGAACATCCTATTTGATTTTTAAATTCTTTGTAAAGTTTTATAACTTTTTTTATTAATGTTGTTATATACCTAAACCTAGTAGTTTTTCTAAAATTTTATTTTTTTTCAAAAAATACTAGTTTTCAGTTTTGTAAAAAATTGCCATTAGCGCCATTGTTTCTGAAGGTGGAATACTCATAGTTGGTATGGGCGTTCTATAGAGTTGAAAAAAAGATATATGTAAAGAAATTTGAGTTAGATGCTACAGGGTGGTCAAAATAATTTTTTACATTTCGACTATTTTAAATTGCAAAATCTCAAAATTTTTAAATGGCACACCTTGTATATTATTATTTTCTGTGATAGATTTTACAAAACCCTCCAACTTTTATTAAGTAAGTATGTATACTTACTTCTAATAGTTTTTGATTTATTTTGAATTTTTCAATTTTTACCTTTGTTTTTAATACACTTACGCTATAACATCATAGTTGCCAAGACAAAACAAAAACATAGGCATTGTCAAACTTTGACATATATATTAAGCAAGTAAAAATAGTTTAATTTGTTGTAGTAAGTGACGTATAAAGGTAATAGTGATCGATTTTCCTAAAAATGAATTTATTGATATGGTTTATATACTGAGCGAGGCGAGAAAAAATTGTCTTTTGGCAGTAAGGCTTTACGGAGCCTAATAGACGTATATCATCTAGAAAATCTTTTCAGTGCTTAATGGAACGGTTTGATGGTAGTGGTAGCGTTGAGTATACGAAACGGAAAGTAGTAAACCAGAATGCTACCAATGAGGAAACAGGAATGGAGATTTTACTTCGTGATGAAGATAATCCATAGGTCTGCAGCCATCAACTAGCTGACTTATCTGACACATCCCAATCTACGACTAATCGCACCATGAGAAAATACAAGTATCATCCCTTTCATATGGAACTACACCAAGAACTTCAAGACCGTGATTTTGAACGACGAGTAAAGATTTGTACCACCATGAATGGAGCAATAGAGGCCGATCCAAATTTTTTATTCAAAATAATGATTTCTGATGAATTTACTTTTCACAGTAATGAAGCAGTGAGCAGCCATAACATGCATTATTATTTAACAGCTAAACCATTTTGGGTCCGGGAAGTTCAAAACCAAAACCACTGATCGGTGTATGGTGTGGAATATTCAATTTTCGAATTATTGGTCCATATTTTTTCGGCGAACCGCTTAACGGGCCTAGATATCTAAATTTTTTTGCAAAACGAATTACTCCATCTTCTTAAAGAAGTTGATAACTTTGAAAAGGAACAAATATGGATTCAACAAGACGGAGCTCCTGCTCATTACCACCGGGAAGTTCGGGAATTTTTAAACGATCGTTACCAAAAATGGATCGGTAGGGATGGATTCATTCAGTGGCCCCCTTGATCATGTGACTTAACACCTTTAGACTTCTTTTGTGGGGCTACATTAAAGATTGTGTTTATGTGAATCCCTCTACAACACCAGTAAATATGGAAAATAGGATACGGGATGCGTGCAGGACAATAACACCCTTTATGCTAAGGAAAGTGAAGAAAAATGTAGTAAAACGACTAAACAGGTGTATTCAAGTAGACGGGCATGTTTTTGAACATTTATTACGTCATAATAATTAATCAATAGATAAGTTAAACGATATTATTATTATTATTGACTATTTGTTTATGTTTTCACAATAGCATAAGTGTATTAAAAACAAGGATAAAAATTCAAAATTCAAAATAAATCGAAAACTATTAGTAATAGGTATATGACATATTTAATAAAAGTTGGAGAGTTTTTATAAAGTCTATCACAAAAAAATAATATTATAGGTGTGCCATTTAAAAAATTTGAGACATTTCAATTTAAAATAGTCGAAATGTATAAATTTGTTTTGTACACCCTGCAGTATCTAATTCAAATTTCTTTACATATATCTTTTTTGTCATCTATATAGAACGCTCGTACCAATTATGAGTATTCCGGCTTCCGAAACAATGACGCTACTGGCAATTATTTACGAAACTGAATTTAAAAAAAAAAAATTGAAATATTAGAAAAACTACTAGGTTTGGGTATATAATATGATTAATAAAAAGTAACAAAATTTTACGCAGAATTTAGAAATAAATTAGAAAAATAGAATGTTCCATTTAAAAAAAAACATATGTTATATCGGCGACACTTTTTTGAAGTACCCTGTATACTCAAAAATAATTTTAAAATGTGCACCTTAACATTCCCTAAAACTATTGTATTTAACATTTTTTCGTCATTCCCGAAACAAATGAGATAATGAACTTTACTCTATCGTTGACTCACCCTGTACAATAATAAACCAGTTTCTTCATTTAAAAAATTTAAAGCTTGTGTCATATATCAAAAATGCGATGCACTACGGTTTTTATTTAACAAAATCTTTAAAATACTTCAACTCCAGTATTTAACATTTTTTTTTTCTAACTTTTCATCATATAACTGACTTAGAAGGATTAATAATCCTGTACAGGGTGAGTCAACGATAGAGTAAAGTTGATTATCTCATTTGTTACGGGAATGACGAACAAATGTTAAATACAATAGTTTTAAGGAATGTTAAGGTGCACAGTTTAAAATTATTTTTGAGTATACAGGGTACTTCAAAAAAGTATGGCTGATATAACATACAGGGTGCGACGCCAAAATCCGGACAAAATTCAATTTGAATTTTCCGCTGTTCTATACTATTTCAAGAGGTCGCGATTGGAGTCCAAATAGCTTGACGCATGTATTAAACATTCATCACCTCGAAACAGTCGCAATGTTGAAACCAAGTGCGGAGTGTAATCGAAGAGCAGCGATTATCAAAAGTGTTCGCGCAGGGCGCTCATCGACAGAAATCATTCGATTCTTCGGGTACCGGGTCGTGAATTATAACGAGTCGGAGAAGTCCAATGAAGGTTTTACAACACCGGCAAGGAAAAAATTGGTTGTCGGACTACGTCAACATGTTTTGGTTCAAAGAATTTTGGCCTACCAACAGCCCAAATTTAAATCCTTTGGACTTCTATGTATGCAGCTTGATGGAAAGCCTCACTAATAAGTTCAGACATCCAAACGTCGCATCATCGAGAGCCGCTATTGAAGCGGCCTTCGCCGATATGGACCATGACTCATTAAAACGAGCCGGCGATCACCTTAGACCGAGAATGACCTAACAAACAATTTAGTAAAAAAAAATAATTACAAACTTCTCCATTTTGTAATAAAAATTATGTTTCAAAAAAATGTTTAATTTGTCGGGATTTTGGCACTGCACCCTATATGTTTTTTTAAATGGAACACCCTATTTTCTAATTTATTTTTAAATTCTGCGTAAAATTTTATAACTTTTTTATTGATAATGTTATACACCTAAACCTAGTAGTTTTTCTAATATTTCATTTAAAAAAATACTAGTTTTCAGTTTTGCAAAAAATTGCCAGTAGCGTCATTGTTTCTGAAGGTGAAATACTGGTACGAGCGTTCTATAGAGATGAAAAAAAAAATATATGTAAAGAAATTTGAGTTAGATGCTACAGGGTGTTCAAAATATATTTATATATTTCGACTGTTTTAAACCGAAAAATCTTAAATTTTTTAAATGGCACACTCTGTATGTTATTATTTTTTCTGAAAAATTTTACAAAACCCTCCAACTTTTATGAAGTATATCATATACCTATTTTTAATAGTATTCAATTTATTTGGAATTTTTCAAATTTTTGCCCTTATTTTTAATGAACTTAGGCTATTGTGAAAACATAAACAAATAGTTAATAATAATTTTAATATAGTTTAACTTATCTAATGATTAATTATTATAAAGTAATAATTGTCCAAAAATATACCCTTTTACTTGAATACACATGTTTAGTCGTTTTACTATATTTTCCTTCACTTTCTTTAGCATCAAGGGCGTTATTGTCCTGTACGCCTCCCGTATCCTATTTTTTATAACTACTGGTGTTATATGGGGATTCACATAAATACGATCTTTAATGTAGCCCCACAAAAAGAAGTCTATGGTGTTTAAGTTACTTGATCGAGGGGGCCACTGAATGAATCCATCCCTACCGATCCATTTTTTGTGGGTAAGGAGCGTTTAAAAATTCTCGAACTTTCCGGTAGTAATGAGCAGGAGCTCCATCTTGTTGAATCCACATTTGTTCCCTTTCGAGGTTATCAACTTCAAGAAGCTGGGGTATTCGTTTTGCAAAAAATTTAGATATCTAGGCCCGTTAAGCGGTTCACGGCAAAAATATGGACCAATAATTCGAAAATTTATTCCACACATACATTAAGCGACCAATGGTTTTGGTTTTGAACTTCCCGGACCCAAAATGAGTTAACTGTTGAATAATAATGCATGTTATGGCTATTAGCTGCTCCATTACTGCGAAAAGTAGTTTCATCAGAAAACATTATTTTGGATAAAAAATTTGGATCGGGCTCTATTGCTCTATTCATGGTGGTACAAAAGTTTACTCCTCGTTCAAAATCACGGTCTTGAAGTTCTTGCTGTAGTTTCATACGAAAGGGATGATACTTGTATTTTCTCGTTGTGCTATTAGCCATAGATTAGGATGTGTCAGATAAGTCAGCTAGTTGACGGCTGCTGACCTGGGGATTATCTTCGACATGAAGTAAAATCTTTATTTCTTTTTCCCTATTGATAGCATTCTGGTTTACTACTTTCCGTTTCGTATACTCAACGCTACTACTATCATCAAAGCGTTCCATTAAGCATTGAAAAATTTTCTAGATGGTATTGGGGTACTTCGCTCCGTAAAGCCTTACTGTCAAAAGACAATTTTTTCCCGCCTCGCCCAGTATATAAACCATATCAATTAATTCATTTTTAGGAAATTCCATCACTATTACCTTTATACGTCACTAACTACAAGAAATTAAACTATTTTTACTTGCTTAATAGATATATCAAAATATGACAATGCCTACATTTTTGTTTTGTCTTGGCATTATTAATAAAAAAGTTATAAAATTTTACGCAAAATTTAAAAATAAATTAGGAAATAGGATGTTTCATTTAAAAAAACATATGTTATATCGGCCACAGTTTTTTAAAGTACCCTGTATACTTAAAAATAATTTTAAACTGTGTACCTTAACATTCCCTGAAACTATTGTATTTAATATTTTTTCATCATTCCCGAAACAAATGCGATAATGAACTTTATCGTTGATTCACCCTCTCATACAATGGAAAATTTAAGCTAAGATTTTTTAATGTGTTATAATATGTAATAAGAAACGCTGAACAAAAATAAACAAAATAAATTATAATATCTACCATTTACTCAAGAAAAAATCGTTGTCTTTTAGTACTGTCTCTGTCTTAGTATCAATCAATATCAAATTCACTACCGAAACCGGCCCTTTATATACAAAAGACAGTTTGCTGGCCTTTTACCATAGTTTTAATGAATATTTTAGGTTTATATAGGGCAGCTATAATGGAGAGTGGCTCTTCCCTAACAAATTGGGCTATTGATCAGGATCCAAAAACTTTTGCATTTTTATTAGCTGACGCATTAAATGGTGAAAGTTACGAAAATGACACTGAAGGACTAAAAAAAGTTCTTACAAGAAAAAACAGCTGAAGAAATCGTTAATGCAAACACTTTCTGTATCAGGTGTAAGTTTTTAATATAAGTATCTATATCACTTTAACAACGTTTAAATATTTGAGTGATTGAATTATAATTTTTTCCAGAAAAATAGACTTTAATAAGGACTATTTACCTTAACTCTGTGAACACTACTTGTGTTACCATGACTGTTTTTTTTGGATCGGTGAATATGCGGAGAACATATGCTGAGAACTTTATTATATGATTGAGCGATATTTTAAATAAATAAGCTATTTTTTTTCTGTAGCATCTGCATCCATAATTGAATCGTACCCGGTAAGTACGCATTTGCAAATTTTTAGAAAAAATTCCAGCTTTGAAATTATAGATTTTGGTTTAAAAAAATTATAGTAATAAACAACTTCTCGAAGTCCATGTGGCCTGTAATTAAATCATAATATTTATTACTTGCGTTTATAAAAAACATTAATAATTTTGCAATTAGAAAGTTTCTGTAATTAAATACGTTTTTCTTTAAAAACGTAACGTTTATATTGTATTATTAAGATATTTAGCAAATTAATACATTGTTATAAACTATATTTTTATATTTGAACACAGAATCAAACTTTAAAAGGCTAAAAATTAATACTAGAGTAAAAATAAAACTTGACTGGCATCTATTCTGCTTTCTGTCTAGAGACCTACTCGTCTTCGTATTCCCTGTACACACTATACTTTTGTAGTAACCCACTGGAAAATGTTATCGTAGAAACTTTCATACCCTATAGTCTAGTTACGTAGCTCAGGTCATCATTTTTTTTTATAAATATATTGCTTAACAACAACTTTTCCTTGGTTAGCCCTGTTGAGTTCAAATTGTTTGTAAGATAAATTTTGAATGGGATTTTCTGGTCATTGCGAACAGCTTTTTCAGATGCTTCATCTAAGTTCATAGTTTTTTTTTGTAGAACTGAGGCCACCAAGACTTAAAGCTGAAGATCTTCTCGAAAGTTATCGGGTGGACGGACAAACGACCAGTTTTACTGTGGGTGGTGTACTGGTTTGGCGTGTACATACTGTCCATTTTTCTCACAACACCTTTTATCGATCCCAAAATCACGGTCGCATGGTAAAAATGAATGTACCCTTACTGAAAACTGTCACAACAGTGTGACAGTCTCAAACATTCCCCTAGCACAAAGGTTCATTAAAAACCGCACAACGTTCTGGTTTTTATTTTGGCTAGACGAACCATCACTGAAGAGAATTAAGTGCTTTACTCCACTTCTTTTCTTATATGATACAATAAGAGTGAGCAAGTCTCATCTGGGGATTTATTCGCTTCACCTTGATCGTAAAGGTAAATGTTTGCTTTGTTTGTCTTTGTGTCATGAATTCAAAACATATTAAACCAATGCTGATGCATATAAAAAAAACTCTTGAAGAGATCAGTTCCACTGAATTTTCATCCTTGTTTTTACTTATTTCCTTTAGTTTAGAATAAAACTTCTAGGCGCTCCGTTTGAAAATCATTTGTTCAACTGTTACGCTACTCTTGACGTTGTAGCATAAACAAGGATCATTAGTCTTGCACTGAAGTATTCACACTGGCTGCAAACATCTACTTGTGGCCATCCGTATGAAAATATTTACAATAAAAACGGTTCTCATACATTGTAGAAATATTCAACGTTACATCCAAATGTTGGTTTACCACCATAATGGGTTTCCTTGACTTCAAAACGAGATATATGTTCATGTATAAGGACACAAATATTACCTCCTATGGCATTTCCACTACGATTCTTGCCTCTCATATCGACAGGTTTTTTATTCTGAACTAATAGGTTAGTCAGCCTTCCAACTTGATCTCGAGAAATTTCATGGATTTATAAAAAAACAAACTAGAGTTAGAACATCTTAATATTGTACAAAAATGATTTATTTCTTATTTTTGAAGAGTTCAAACTCTAGGCTTAATTTCTTCAATGTTTGCAAATATATATCTTGATTTCTTTTAGTATTTAATGAATAAAATGATTTTCATATCTGATTTTTTGTTTCATCACCAATAGATAAACTGTCTTTACCTGGACATTTGCACATTATCTCATCAGGAATAGACTTTGATGGAACCATGTTACCTTTATAGCTTTTGTAGACTTTTCACTCTTGCCTTTCTTATGACATTTCGTGTATAGACCTCCTTGTTTGTAATACTGCTAGCCAATTTAAAAAACATGCTATCATAAAACACTACGGAAAACCACAACATTGTAGTTTAACCTCAATACGGAAAACAAAAACAACTCAGCGCAGTGTAGACCGCAGGACGAAAATTAGGTTTACTGCAGAAACACGCTGTGATGTCGCTTATCGGGTTTCTGCACTAAACGCAATATTTACTGTATATAACAACCCATAAAGTTGAATGGCAGTCGACGGAATTCTGTACAAAAATATGTATTAATAATGGAAGACACTGATTCTGTAAAAAAAAAGAAAAAACAAAAAATGTTTGTTGACGAATTTCTTAAATAAACGATTAAATTCTATCCCATAATTGGAACATTTTATTTTCCTTCTCTAATGTTTTACTTATTCGTTTAGGGACAAGCTTGGCCAGTAATGGAAGTTGAAGGTGACGATGCATTTCTTACTGAATCTCCTTACGAATTATTGAAGAGTGGAAAGTTTAATCAAGTTCCCATAATAACTGGTATATGTGCGGAGGAATCTCTTCTGTATCTTATAGGTTAATATCTTAAAGTATACGAAAAATATCAATTTACGTAGGTATTATTTTTAAAGATGTACCAAGAACATTAATACATTTAGGGACTTTATGAAAGTTCAAATAGGTATCATGCAACAATATCAGTTGTAGGTGAAGTTTATTGCTTCTTGAAGGAGGTTAAAATTATGCAAGTAGCACGTTCGCTTTGTAAATTAGACGAATTAGCCAGTTTTCTAGAGTTCTCTATAAAAATAGTTATAATAACTATTTCGTAGGACTCTAGAACATTTTGTGTAAAAAAATTGTAAAATACAGTTTTTTCATATAGTCCTAGGACACCTAACTCAAAAATTAAGCGAAATCAATTAATTTCTAGAATATTCTGTGTGAAAATTAATTGTAGCTCTATGTTAATATTGAAAATAATAATTGAAAACTTCTTTTCAATAATTTTCATTGATTTTAAAATCGAATCTAGTTTCTAAGAAAAAGCTTCTTTTTTTTTTCGACCTTAAAATATTAAGACATCTAGGAATAATGTACTGCTGGGCTTCAAAAAATATTTTCTTAGATGTATCTCAATTTCTTTCCGTTTAACTTAATTTTAGTATTCCGTATGGACTACTTCGGTGTCCGTCTGCCAGTGTGTCATATCCGATTATCTCAGAAACCATTTGCCATAGAATGTTGAAATTTGGCATAAATATGAGAACTAATGGCTGTATAGTTTTGAAAATTAAATTTTGACTCAAGGGATTAGTATTGGGGGGTGAAAATGGAAGTGAAAAAAAAAATTACCGGGTCATCAAGTGGGATGTGAAATGACAGCTTGTAAAAACACGAGTTCAAAAATATATTTGATGTAATACTTGCGCACACTTTTCTTTGTATTATTTTAAGAAAATGGCCAAAAATCACTGTCCCTCTCTATCTCGGAAAGTACTGGTCAAGAAATTTTGAAAAATTTCTGGAATATTTTTCATAAAGTGTAGATTGAGCGAAAATTACCACGAGTGCATTTTACTTGTCTGGTATAAATAACTACTAAAAACTATTTTGCGACAATATGGTGGAGATTTTTTTTAATATAATTTTTAGAACAATACTATTACCGTGCGTTGCTCCTCTAGAGACAAAATAATTAGAATGGTTTATTGGCTATTAGGTAGCTAAGATGCTATAACTATTATACATTATTGAATAAGAAAAAAAGTTTTAAGGGGCCAAATTATCTTAATCTAGGTAAGGATTTTGTTTTATATTAAAAGCAATCACGGTACTGAACACTTGCACTGGTTATTTCACTTAGAGTAAATATGAACTCATATTTTTAAATAATTGTGAAAAATTGAAAGTTAAATTCTTTATTTCATAATTCATCACTATATAACACTTATGGCATTTATCTTTTTCTTGAAATAAGTTGGTAAGATTAAATCTCAATAGCATATTCTATCAGCTTACCTACTGTTCTTTTATTCGTCAAATCTATCCCGAGACACGTTTTGCCGTACTACGGAACGTCAGCTAGGCTAGAATTGAGAAACAAGAAAACAGAATTTACTGGTATTTATTCAAGTAGTTACCGAACACGATGGTAGGATACAACTAATTTTACTAAGTACGTATACCTAATACTCCATCGAAATCTTTTACAGTAACCACATATGCCTGAGGAGAATTCTTCGAAAAGCGCTGCCTACTTCTAAGTGTTGACCATGTCAACCACTTTGTCGGCTTGCTGTGTCAACTTTCGATGGAGTATCAGGTATATGTACTTAGTACAATTCGTTGTATCTTACTATCATGTTCCGTAATTACTTGGATAAGTACCAGTAAATTCTGTTCTCTTGCTTGTCAATCCTAGCCCGACTGACGAGCGTCTCGGGTTGGATTTGACGAGTGTGAGAACAGTGGGTAAACTACTGAAATATGGGCTTTGTCGGTTTTCAGTTATTTGATATTAACCACTTAATTATTTCATCTGTATTGCAACTTGAACTTTGTAAAAATCGCTTATTTATGATCACCTTTGATTTTAAATTACAGTAAAGATCTATTATTATTATTTTCTAATTTATAGGGCTCTAGCATTCTATTTACTGCAGATTGTGGTTTGCAGATAGTAGAGTATTTAAGCCAGATAATAAATTCCTAATGAACCAGTATTTAAGCAATTTATTTGCATATGAACTGCGAGGTTTTATTATTACAGGATTTAGTGACGTCTGTGAAAATATTTATGTAGAATTTTGTGTGGTATTATAACATCGAATCAAATGAAATAAATTGTGGTTGGTTCTTAACAAAGTTGGAGTACAGCAGCACCTGATCACCCTCATAATTAACTTTACGCAAGTAATACCGGGGCAGTAAGACTAAAAGATACATTATCACGAGGGTTTTAACCCAAACTAGGTGTAAGACAGGGCTGCATATTATCTCCACAATTTTATAATATCTATGGAGAATGCCTCATGAGCAGAGTACTGGAAGACGCTGACTATGGAATTTCCATCAACGAACAGAAAATAAATAAGCCTCGATTCACTGACGATACTGTTCTCATAGGTAGTAGAGATGACGAAATTCTGGACCTCCTTCGCAAAGTTGAAGAGGAATGTGCGAATTTCGGCATTGAAATGAACACATCGAAAACAAAAGTAATGATTATCGACAGACAACGGACCAAACGTATAACAACTAGATCGTTTTAAATTGGTGGCTGCCTATATATATATATATATATATATATATATATATATATATATATATATATATATATATATATATATATACATATACATATATATTTGGGATTCACGTTTACGAAAAATGGCACCACCGAAGCGGATACTGTCGTGATCGGGAGACTTTTTGATATATAAATTTGCAGTGACCTGTGGTTTATTTTTCTATAGATCCTCATAATTTCTGAGATATCATTGTCTTTTGCGATATGAGTTGTAGCATTTTCGAAGAATTGCTCACAAAAGTTATTTGAGAACATTTCTTCATCTTTTCCTTGTTTCAGTTATTAAAATTTTATTATTGAAAATGCTACAATTTTATTAAGACTTCCATCATCAATTTTTCAGTTTTTAAATTTGGTATTCCTGGTTTTGAATAATAAATCTTGCATTATATTTTTTATGATTCGCGTTAACATATTCACAAGTCTTTATTAAAATTTCCACTATGATAAGCTAATTTTTAAGAGGATTTTTGACATGAATTTGGATTCCTATTTCTTTATTTAAAACACTAATTTAGTTAAGTTACTAATATAATTAGTATACAAAAAACAAAAACCATGATAATATCAAACACCAGAGAAACACACGAAATAAAGCTGGACGAAAAACTATGTAAGCAAGCAGATCAGTTTAAGTACCTGGGTGCGATTATAGAAGAGAACAGAAGAATGTACAGGGAAATAAACGAAAGAGTGGGAAGAGCAAGAGGAATATCCAATGCAATGAAGACAACATTTCTAGGAAAAAGAGAAGTACCGAAAAATATCAAAATGGAGGTTGTGAAAAAACTGGTCAAACCAACACTTATGTACAGTAGTAAGTCATGGACACTAACTAAAAGACAAGAATCCCGCGCCAGCGCAGTGGAAATGAGATTTCTGAGAAAAATTGAAAACAAGAGCAAAAGAGAGAAAATAAGAAATGAAACATTCAGACGAAACTTACAAATCGAATCCATCAGCGAAAAAATTATAGAGGGACAGCTCAGATGGTTTGAACATATGTGCCGAATGCCGGACGTTAGACTCACCAAAACAATATTCGAAACGCGAGTGCCGGGAAGAAATAGGAGAGAAAGATTAAGAGCAAGATGGATAGCCAACATCCGAGAAAAAATAGAGTGGAGAGGAATGGCATGGAGCGAAATATGAACTTTAACCCAACAAAGACAACAATGGAGACAAAAATGTAAAACTCAACTCTCCCAGCCTTACACTTAACGGTAGAAAAGCTTTAGACTAAGTAAGTAATATTATTGCTCATTACAGGTGATTTCCTCATTATTGTAGATGAGAGGCATGCACCGATTATGATCTAAAATTATGTTTAAGTGGCACATAGTATATCTTAGAAATCTTGAGAGAAGAAAACAAGTGTTAGTCGTTTGTAAGAATCCTGTATCTAGACTGATACGCAGACTGTTCTGAAAATTTATAAAAACACGCTTGATTTGTCAGTTGAGTACTGTTTGTGCCATATTTTAGCTGGTTTTCTAAAATTGTGTCTATTCGGTTACAAACTACATTTTGGTATTTTTTGTCTAATTTCCAAATAGAGTGACCTAGAAGCTTGTAAATAACTAAATATCTTTTTGTTTATTTTCTTTATTATCAATAAGTAGTTAAGCTTGAATGGTTATTAGTAATAATATTATTAGATATAAATCTTTTTTAGGTTTAGATTTTGCCAAACTGGTTGCCGGTGTGTTTGATTCTGTACCTAGTACACTCATTCCTGCGGATCTTAAACAAAATGCGAGCGATGAAGAAGCAGTTATTGAAGCAATACAAAATATTTATCTCAAGAACGGGGCAACATTTTCTAGTAATTTGGTGGCTTTAGCTAACGTAGGTATATGATTGTATACTGTAATAGTATTTATTAGTGTGCGGTCTCGATCCTAGGGCATTTTTGTTAGATTTTAGGTTTCACTAAAATTAAAAAATCCAGAAAATATTTTTTACGTACAATTTAAATAATAACGAGGAAATGAAAATTCAATGTGTTGCCCGTTATGAAGTTGCTACAGTGTATAAATATTGTACAAATGTATGTTCTAAAGTTAGTTTCTTTGTTTTTAAGTTTGTTTTTAATGGTATTTTTCAACGCTATTCTTAGAAATATTGTTTGAAAAGTGGTCTTTGGAAACCGATGTTTATCACATATACTGACATCTTTCTCTAATCTTTAGGGAGAGAAGCATTTAGATAGTTATTTCGTAATATCTTATGTTTAAATGCTTTTTTTTACCTAAAATGGTAGAGTTAACCTTATTCAGTTTTCCAAATACTAAAATCTGACCGGTGGAGACTCCATCTAGTTCATCGACAAAATGTTGATTAACATATTTTAATAAATTTATGTGCTAGGTCAGGTGTGGGGACGTATGGTGGCTACAACAAGCATGATACCCTAAAAAAGATGGATATGGCAGTTAAAAAATCATCGTATGGTTACAAACAATGAGTTGCTCTTTGGTTAAGACCATCCAAATTTCTGGCAGCTTGGTTTAATCGGTTAAGTTATAAACTATAAAACATAAAATTGTGGAAAAATTTAAAAATGAAGTTTTTAAGAAAGTTAAGTTAATAATTTTCGAAATCTTGAAAAATCTTCAGTGCTTTTAATAAGCTTTTTGATAATCAATTTTTGTATCATTGCCGAATTTCTGAAACACCTATTGTGAGCTTTATATGACTATTTTTATCATCTACGATTTTTCATACAATGGCTTGCTCAAACTTTTTTATTTAACGTAACATGCTCAAATGTTAATATTTTTCTGTAGAATTTTTGTTCTGATATTCTTATTCCAAGCCAAATTTAGACATAAAATTTCTTCAAAATTGGGGATGTTTACCTCCAGGGAATAATATTTTATCGTTAACTGCTAAACCAATGTTGAAACTGTTTAAAAAACATTATATACAGCATAATTTATAATCAAAGTTTAAACCCGAGAAAAAGGCAAAGGAAAACACTTCTCATATGAAATAATTATTAAAAGTTCATTACCTAATTTTAACTTTACAAAATGGTAAAACTTGTAACTGTGTAAGCAGTCTAAAATTTAGATTTTTAAAAAGAAAATGAGGATTGATTGATTCGTCACTTAACACAACTGTCTAACATACGTCAACTTAATGCAAAAGTGTCTACAGTTACGGAGCATGAGTATAAAGGTCTTCGGATATTACATGTCAAACAAAAATTAAGTATCTGTTATTTTAAATATGTATTATACATTTAAATAGTGATATGATAACTAACCTAGCAATATTAGCTACACTAGCTATATTAGTTAGACTGACAGCCGTTTTTTATATTTTTAACTTGAAAATTTGGCTATTTTTAGAAAATAATACCTATCCGAAGATCATATTACTTTAAGAGAAATAATCATTTGGCAACAATGAAGTAAACCTAACTACAAGCATCGAAAATGTGTTATAAATATGTGTAAAAAAATTGGAGAAATGTCCAAATTGAAAAAAGGAAATAGTGAAATTATATTTATTCAAATATATTTAATCCCTTTTAGCATAATCTTCTTCCACTTCAACACATCTATATCAACGAGTTTTTCAATATTATGCAAGGATTTAAGTATTGCTTTTAAAGGCGCAAGCCAAATATCTATCATAGCTCCATTCCCCTAGCATCGTCACTCAATTTGTTGGGCGTTAATTTGGGAGCAAATATGTCCTGGTATGAACATGTTGCAGGCGCAGCTTCTCAAAAATTGGGAATATTATTTGGAACCAGAAAGCTTTACACTCCACAACTGTTAATTCTATACAAAGCTAAAATTCGACTAACTATGGAATACTGCGCCCACGTTTGGTGCTCCGCTCTCAGACACATATTATATTTGTTGGATTTGGTTCAGAGAAGACCTGTTCGTCTGATTGGAGACCGGGAACTGACCGGCGGCGGCCTTGATTCACTGGAACATCGAAGAACGGTTGGCGACTTGAGTCTGCTCTACAAATATTTTCATGGAAAGTGTTCAAAGGATGTAGCCCGCTTAATTCCTCCCAGAGCGGTGCTTGTTAGAAATACACGTCGCGCTAATAATTCACATCCGTATGAGGTTCAGCTTGTTACTCCGCGTACAACGCTTTTCAAGCAGTTTTTTATATGGAGAATATCATCATTTTGGAATAATTTTGCCAAGGGCTGTCTTTCCCACCGAGTACAATTTATAGCATTATATGCAATTCGTCTTCAATTGTCTCTCTACCCACTTTAAACAATTTCTACCGCTTGCTACACGTTCATACTTTTCTAACAATTATAACAAATTTTTTAGTTTTACACCGACAATATTTTTGCCAGAGGGATTATTAAAGAAGCTGAACTATTATCCAGTTATGTTCAAGTCTATCTTTATCAGTTTGCTTATTATGGAAGAACTCTGATTGTACCATTTATTGATGGTAAGTTGAATAGATTTAAAAGATATCCAAAATAGGTATATTAGTACAAGAAGACTACGTTACAACAAAAAGAAGCGAACGTAAACTAAATTGACTGATATCATTTGGGTGGGCCAGATTATAGGCTGCTGCCGAATATAGATACCTTATAACAGGGGGCTCTAAATGGAATGGTCGGTTTTATTGAGTTATGAGGCATCAGTTTGAAGTTGTTTTATTTTTGTGGTGACATAGTTTTGTTGATCGTCTATAAATAGATGAAGTATAAAACCTATAAATTGGAACGGGTAATTATTTTAGTGAAATTAGTCATTAGACATAAAGTTTTATCAAGAATTTTGTGCTCGCTTCCTTGCGATAGGTGGCGATGCTCTTTGCATTTTCCATCGTATCCACCAGATGACTGTTCGATCTTACCAGCACAGAAGAGGATTTTTAATTTATGGTCAATTACTTCTTGAAAACTGTTGCACAAAATTAATTCTTAGATGGCGTGTTCATATGCGTAACTAGCTTTAAGTAACAAGTTTCATGAAAATAACTTAATGAAATTGATTTCGTCTCTCTCTTTTTGCTATCAGTCTCACAAAAGTAACTTTATAAAATATATGAATCGTATCAAGTTGTAAAAAGTTATATTTTCTGACACCGGTAATTGAGTATTTTGTTGATTAATAAATATCATGTTTTTTGTACATTTTTGATCACTTTTAAGTAATTGTTAAAAAATGTAAAATAAATTCTTTAAAAGATATTAGAAATAACTTGTATTATAGAACTGAAAAAGTAAACTAACGCAATTTTTTCTTGTTTTAAGGGGCAGAAAAAGCTTCACATGGAGCAGAAGTTCCGTTTATATTTAATATGAATGTACTTAGCAATACCACAGATTCGACTGATATTCTAACGCAAAACAGAATGGTTAAGCTTTGGACAAATTTTGCTAAATATTTGTAAGTATAATATATCAAAATTTAGATAAAGAACTGCGATCGATATGAGCTAAGATCTCGTCGAAAAAAAAAAGATATTTTCTGAAGCCCATATTTCAATAATGATTTTTGTAGGTAGGTTAGGTATACTTTATTTATTATGGACGTCTAGAGGTTTGTAAGGAGTGCAAGATTGTTTATAGTTAGTATACAGAATGTTCCATTTAACTTTAAAAAAACATATCTTTATCTTCTATATTTACTGGGAAACTACAATAAATAATAAACAAGATCTGTAAAAAAACATGATTGAAGGAAAAAGTAAGAGATACATACGATAAAATCTGAGGTGCTATTTCATTTGTATGGTATAATTACGTCAATAGAAAGCGATGTCTTTAACAAATACGAACCTACTTGCGTAGGCTCGTGCATAATCACATGCATTGATATATTGGCGTCAGACACATATTTTCATTGTTAAGCGGTTTCAGCTGCTATCACAAAACAATCTGAAATCTTCACTAAAGAAAATATAAAAACGTTATTTTATAACAAAATACCATATGATTAACCTAAAAAGCTACTAAGCAATAAAAGATAGAAGGGTGATAAATGTGAAATTTGGCTCAATCATCATTGCCTATGTACGGGTTGTACTATAATAAAACATTTAAACAGTGACCTAGCAGAATTATTTAGGTCCATATTCGTAATTGTTCCTAGAAACAACACTTGAGGTTGTTTATCCAAAGTTTTTTCTTCTGGGCTAACTCTCTGTTTCATTTATAAATTTTTTCATGTCGGAAAAAATATTCTCAATTAATTGGAGCATAGTAAACATACGTAACATTAAATTCTGTGAGAATTTAAGTGTATTTTTAATTTATTTATTTAGATTATTTAATTCTAGAACGTTATTAGTGAATTCTGCTTCCTCTAGAAATTTGATTTTTCTAAAAAACTAATATCTCGAAACAAAAAGAAAACTGTTTTATTTCAGTACATGCTTACTATTATTAAATGTATTGCATGTTGATTTAAGCCTCACACGTTTGAATGAGTGAAGAAATTGTCACAAATAAAAATAATTTAGGTTTTTGTGACCTGCTCAAAGTGGTTTGAAGTATCAAAACCATAGCACTAAAAATATTTACTGCTGTTATTTATAGATATTATAAGCAATGTAATCTTTTAGGCTTTAACTATTAAGTAGGCAATAATAGTAGTTACTCACATAGAAATCTGAATCAAGAACTACTTTAATTAGCTAATTGCAATCGCATTTAAGTAATATAAAAATATATACAACAATATTAACAAGGCAACATTTTACTTTTGCCAAAATACGTTTAAGCACTGCATTACATCTACGTATTAAAATTTAAAACTAATTAGTTATTGAAAAGGTAGATATTATATGCAATAACTAAAAAAAAACATATGTGATAATATTGAAAAAGCAGTCTTTTTTCCTTCTTTTTTATTTGGAAATTTCTAAAAAGTATGTATATTATATAAAATAAATAACCGGTCAAGTGCGAGTTGAACTTGCGCAATTAGTGTTCCGTACGTTGATTGCTTTTAAAATAAAAAATGTTGTAACGGAAGTATAAAATGATCAGTGACTTCACAAAACACACCCTAAATGAGTTTTCAACAAAGTTTATCTTTACTGAAAATTGATGACCTTGAAATTTTTGTTTTTTTATATACCAGATAAATTATTATAGGTAATGCACTCGTGATAATTTTCATTCAATCTACGCCCCATGGAGAATATTCCAGAATTTTTTCAAAATTTTTTGATAAGTACTTTTCGAGATAAGGCGGGTGAACAGCGATTTTTCGCGATTTTTTAAAAATAATACAAAGAAAAGTGCGAGCAAGTATTACATTATATATATATATATATATATATATATATATATATATATATATATATATATATATATATATATTTTACTCATGTTTTCACAAGCTTTCATTTGACACCACACTCGATTACCTAGTAAAAATTTTTTTTTTCACTTCCGATTTCACCCCCCAAAACTAACAACCCCTTAAGTCAAAATTTAACTTTCAAAACTACATGGCTCTGATGAGGCCATCAATTTCAATATTATTACCAAATTTCAACTTTCTATGACAAATAGTTTCGGAGAAAATCGGGTGTGACAGACAGACAAACAGACGGACAGACAGACGAACAGACACCGAAGTGATCTTATAAGTGTTCCGTACGGAACACTAAAAAGGAAAAGGAATTACAATTACCGGAAAAAAGAGCTCTTATAGCTGAGGTGGTATTAATTCGTTTCTCAACTGGTATTTGAAGATGACTGATAACCAGATACCGTAAATATGTCCTTTGGACTCAGATTTAAATTGTGAATTTATCTTCGAAACTGTAGCTTTAAAAAGAAGAATGAAGAAAATTGAAGCTTTAGGATTTGGAGAAGGAACTAAAACGCCTTTCTCGTACCATCTAGATTAATCTGAGGAGTGAATTTTGAATTTTTTGAATAAGCTGATAATCTGCTGCATCTTAATAATCTATATACATTGTTTCAGTGGTTATCATATGATAACAGTGATGAATCACAATCCAACTTTCTTGTATCTTGATTTAGTCAGTGCCTACGGAAGTACATAAGTTTTAATGCACATCTAGTCCTTAGCTTAACCACAGTGTATTCCCGTAAACGTAATTTTAAGTCGAGAATCACACACACATTTTTGCTACAATTTCTAATTTTATTTCGACCTTATTCTTAACTGATTTTGGATTTATTACCAAAATATATTATTATAAATTTATCAGGGTTAAGATATGATTGGTTGCTAAAAAACTAAATGGTTTAAGTCATTATTTATCGTTTTTTGAGACTCGTTCCTATTTTTACTAGAGAAAGAGTATCGTCGGAATAGAAATAAGAACGGCAATTGTTTTTTATGGGCATAGCATACGTGCTGTAGGGAAATCTCTTAAGCGCTATGAGAACGATACATGTGACGAAAAAACGATTCACCTTGGTCTTAAATCACTGCGAATTATACTCGGTGGGAGAAGTCATGAGCAAATTATTCGGAAGGGATGAAGTTCTTTGTATAATACAAGGTGGTATGAGAAGTGACAAGTTGAACCCTATATAGATGCGGTATATTACAGCGACCTATATGCCCAACATGCACCGCTTTGGGAGGAATTATGCGAGCTATATCCATCGAACACTTCCCATGAAGGTACTTGTAGAATTGACTCAAGCCGCCAATTGTTCTTCAATGTTTCAAAGAATCAAGATTGCCGCTGAGGTGTGGGATCTCAAACAGGCGAACAACCTTTTTCTGAATAGAATCCAATAAATGTAGTGTATGTTTGAGAGCAGAGTCCCAAATATGGTAGTAGTATTCCATTGTTGATCGAATTTAAGCTTCGTACAAAATTAGCAGTTGTTGTGGAGTGTTTTTTTTTATATGGGTCTAGCACACGTACTGCAGGGAAGTCCCTAAAGCGCTACAGGAGCGGCATGTGTGCGGAAAAAGCGACTCACGTTGTTCTTGAATCGTTGTAAATTGTACTCGGTGACAGCGCTGAGCAAATTATTCCAAAGTGATGATGTTCTCAATATAAAAGACTGCTTGAAAAGCGTTGTACGCGGAGTAATAAACTGAACCTCATACGGATGTGAAGCACAAGCGCGACGTGTATTTCTAACATGCACCGGTTTGGGAGGAATTAAGCGGGCTACATCCTTCGAACACTTTCCATGAAAATACTTGTAGAACAGACTCAAGCTGCCAACCGTTCTTCGATGTTCCAGCGAATCAAGGCCGCCGGTCAGTTTCGGGTCTCCAATCAGACGGACAGCTCTTCTCTGAACAGAATCCAACAGATGCAGTGTATATTTGGGAGCGGAGCCCCAAACATGGGAGCAGTATTCCATAGTTGGTCAAATTTGAGCTTTGTAGAGAATTAACAGTTGTTGTGGGGTGTAAAACTTTCTGGTTCGAAATAATATTCCCAACTTTTGAGAAGCTCTTCTTGTTATGCCTGTAAAGTGTAAAGCTTTTGAGTTGGAAATAAAATTCCCAGCATTTAAAAAGCTCGCTATACTGTACAGGCAACATGCTCATTCCAAGATATTTTTGCTCCCAAGTTAACGCCCAACAAAGTGATTGAAGAATCTAAGGGAATAGAGTGAGTGTCCTTACAGAACCATGTTAAATTCTACATCGTTAATTTTTTAGAAAAAAACTATGATCTGGGTTTTTGTAGCATTAAATTCTACGGTCGCCCAAAATAGAATTTCTTCCAAGTGTTTGTTAAGTTGAACGACTTCCTTCTGTCTGCCGATATTTGCATGAGTAGCGGATGTTCAATGTGAATGAAGGAATAAGCGTACTGTAATCTACAAAGCTGTAGATTAGATTCCTGGCCATTTCCAGCAGATCGTTAATGTAAATAGGAAAGAGAGTAGGAGACCGTATGGTGTACATCGGCGTTGATAGTGAAGGTATTTTAAGGGGTAAATTAAGAACGTAACCTAAAAATCCCGCTAAGGAGTTGTTAAGTTAGTTATAAATTTTCTCCGCCTTAAATATGCCCTTTGACGATGAAATGAGAAACATCTCTTAAAGTAAACTAAAGAATTCAAAAACGAATATAAGTATGGACCTTAATTCGTGTTTTGAGGTAAATTAGTTTATATTAATTTTTTAATTCTCTTTGTATTTCTAGGAACCCCACACCAGAAAATTCCCAGATTTTAGAAAATCTAATCTGGCCTACGATAAGCCCTGCGAACTTACAGTACTTAAATATAAATAGTACATTAGATATTCGAGAAGGTCTAAGGGAAAAGTTTTTTCCAGCATGGAATAACGTTTATGAAACTTATGGAAGAAAGCCGTTTATTACCTTCTGAAATTATATGGAACTACAAAAATGAAACCAATTTAAATAATGTTTTTATTTCTTCTTTCAAAATAGTAATAATTCAATAGTAATGATAATATTGCTTCTAGAGTAACAATTCAGTAGTTAATAACTTAATAAAATCATGAATGATTTAGCGTTTTCTTTTTTATCTCATTTAATGTATTTTTTGGGTATAATAGGTTAAGTTATCACTGTAACATAATAAACTTGTACTTAACGCTTAAAGTGCTTCAGATATTAACTGTTGTAATAAATTATAGAATGTTATACCGAAAAGGATACTAAGTATGACATTTAAAAATAATTTTCTGCCAAAGCAATCATCTATATAAAATGATAATGAGTGTGATTAGGTCATATAAGAAACAATGGAGAAAATCGCAATACGGTATGGTAAGGAAGCATAAAACTGTATTGCAAAAGATATTATACACTATATTTATTACTTGGAACAATATGTACAAGAATTCAGGCATTTTATGACGATTATTCAGCCTTAGGAGCTGTTACTCGGATTTATTTATTTGAGTTGTTTATTCTCATTAGTTTAACACCGAAAGCATTTAATACCTCTTTTAGATTGCCAAACATATTGTCCAAATACCCACTGTTATGTCGTAGATAATGGATTCTAGCTGTGAAGACGCTCTTAAGTTTGCCTCTTTTTATTTATTTTGTGCACCATCTATTTTTATTCAGCCAATGCTAGGGTTTATAAATGTTGTTAAAATAAACAGAATTGAGGCGTTACTTTACTAGGGAATAAAACAAAGAAATTAAGACAAAGTGGAACTTAAATTTATTTCTACACATATTTACTTATTATACCGCTAATCCAGAATAGTGATAAAAAAAATATTAAAATATTTAAACTACTACTTCTGTCTTAAAAAAAAAGGTTTTAGAAATCATAAAATATGACTAGCCATAAAAAAGATACTTTATTCAGCTCTTCTGTTTAGGAAGGTGGGATGAAGTCTTGCAATAGGCTTCCAAAAAGCGTTGGCTGAGAAATCCAAAAACAGCAGAATATCGGAAATGCCAAGAAATTGGTAGCAAAAAATATTGAAAACCTCTTGATAGACCAGTAATTATAGCTAGAAGAGAAAGTGGTATTAAAACTTGTCAAAAAAAAACAGCAGAAATATCCTGAAAAGAAAAAAGTTGTACTACATGTAAAAAATCTTTGGCATTTCAAATAACTTTACATCATCGACTTTAAAGGATGTCGCCAAAGCTATTTGGGAGAAATGTGGTACTCTAAAAGCTATCCTCTCGCATTCTGTAAAATAAAAAGTTTTTTGAATGGGAATTCCATACTGGAGGATAGTTTTGTAACCCAAAACGACAAAGAAAATGTCGATTGTGGGATGTGGCGTCTTAAAAAGACAGTTGAACAGAATTAAGGTAAAACATCTACCACTCGACGCTCTTTATCGAAAACTGATCCCGTGCTACCGAAAACCCAGCGTGCTGGTTCTAACATTTACGAGGATATATCCTATAGTACCACAGAAAACTAGTGCAGAAACAGAACACTAGAAGTTATAACCAAACAAACGTATAGGAGACTATCAATAGAAATTATTACGGCCCTATTACACAATATTATTAATATAAGGAAAATACTCAAGGTAAAAAAAAACAGTCCCTTCGGGCAGGAAGATTTCTCTGAATATCTAATGAATTTGAGGTGGTAACGCTATTGCCGAAATTTTGTGATATATTGGTAAACACAGCGCAGCGAAATACTTTAAAAAAGAAAAGCCACAACGCTTAAATCTATTTTTAATGACTTTTACTTAAGAATTAGCAGTTAATTCTGACTTTAACCAATTGAAGTTCACATTTGTATTTTAAACCACTTATGAAGAGGTATCGTATATTAATATGTGTATATATACATATATTAATATAATTTGCTAAAAATATGGCTCCAGCAATAAGGAGTCGCTGAATAGAATCTTGCTTAACCGTTTTAAACTTAACTTGATAACAAGCTGCAGAGCATTTAACAAATATCAGCACACATCACGCCCGAGTATTGGGTCCTCCTATGTTCTTGCTATTTTTTTTTATCGTTCACCTCCCCGCCTGAGTAGGAATTTTACTTTTTTTCATATCCTGGGGATACCGGCAGGGATGTCGTTTTACTTATTAGACCACATAGAAAAGGTGTTTATTCTTGTACCTGCCGACGATACATCCTGCATTATGTCTACCGCTCTTCTACTAAAAATTAATTTATTCCTATTACAGTTTTCCAGTTACTGTAAATAAAATAATTTAATAAAATGAAAAAAAAAATGAACAAAAATATTTCTAAAATAATTTTATAACTGAGCCTAATCGCCTAAATTTTAACTTTAATGGAGGAGTAGTGGAATGTGTACCTTCGATTAAATTTCTTTCGTCTACTCTCAGTTAATTAGTTAGCGGAGGAGTTTTTTCAATCGCGTTTTTTTCGTGGCAAAAACATATCGGCAGGATCCTGTTTCGGTTTTTTTATTTGTGATATGAACAAATAAAAATAGCTGCATTTCTTGTTTAGACGTCGTCTATCAATTGAATCTAAGTCTTTCTCATAATTTACTAATTTTCTCTAACAAATTTCTACAGTTCGCCATACCATCTCGGTTTGCCAGCTACCCACACTTAATATTTCACCCCGGGGCCACTATATTGTGATGCATATACTCTAGTTCTTCTTGTGTCTAGAGACATATTCTGATCATGACCATCTGAAGAAGGTGTTTCTTTTTAATAATGAATGTTGTCTGGATCTTAAGCTTTATCCATTAGTTAGGTTAACGGTCTCTTGAAGATATTCCCAATGGACTTCTTTCAGTAACTCCCTGTTGTACTATACCTTCAATTTGTATATTTTGTTTTTTCGTCAGGACCTATGTTTTAGAACTTTACGTGACAACCGGGAGCATGTACTCATTATAGTTTTTTGTTTTTAGTTTCATGGGAATTTTCAGAGTCAAGATATATTTTACTTTTTCACAGACAGCCCATTCTAGTCTGGGGCTCCAGCTGATTTAAAAATTATGGTTTTAGTTGTCCATTGTTATCAACTGCCCGAGGTATATGTATAAGTTAGTCCTTTTAAATATTTGACCATATAGTTCTTTCATCCTCTGCGGACATATTTGTTATGAATAGCATCTTTATAGTGTTCATCTGCAGTCCTACTTTAGAAGCTTCGTCATGTAATTCATCTTCTTTAGAAGAACAGGATAATATCCTTGGCAAATGACAAATTATGTAGATGTCGGTCGTGAATTTTTATTCCCTCTTCTTTCCTTTTCAGTTTCTTGAAAATGTCCTCTAGAAGAAAGGTGAACAGTTTTGGCTCGATTACATTTTCCTGTCTGACTGCTTTTTAGCTTTTACCCTGCCTATCATATGGTAAACTTTGATTGTCATTTTTGACGTGTTATCCGTATACGATAAAATAGCCTACTAGTAATGAAGATTTGTTATTACTAATGGTATACCCTGAAAGAATTCCAAAAGTTAAAACTGACCTTATAAAGATTTTATATAGGTTCACTTCAGATCTTGTGTGATCTATTTTTTTTAATTGTTCAGTAAATAAGTTGTGTGTGGATTAGAAATTGTCCTCCTTGTATTTAGATTATGTTAAATTAAAGTGATTTCCTGACGACTTGGCCTATGATTGAGCGAGGAATCTTCAGGGAAGAAAACCCCTCAAGATTCCTTGTACGATCGTAGGCGAGAGGTCGGTTAGTCAATCTAATTATATATGGTCCATTCGCCAGAACTACCAGATCCGTTCTGACCAAGGCCGTTAAAGCTTCCTTTCCAAATTTCGTATAGTTGTCTAAGAGTTTTTTAATAACTTTATTGTTTCTATTGTTCCTCGGTTATCAACATATAGTTCCAAATATTCAGCCTCTAATGGATCTTTGCTATAAACTTTAAATTTTCTTATATGCAATCTACGTATGACTTTGCTAAAATAATTAGCTTTGATCATGTCTAGATTTATCTTCCAATTCCTAAATTATAAGTTTAGTTTACCTATGCTTTGCTGTAGCTTCCTCAAAACCAGTTTTGATTGTTTTGAAGCTGCAGTATCGTCCTCATATATATGTATATATATATATATATATATATATATATATATATATATATATATATATATATATATATATATATAAGTAGAAGAGTTTCTTGGCCCTTGGTCCAAGATTTAGTCTTCCGTCAAATAAAGATATTCCAGTGTCAAATAAAAATATTAATATTTACAGTCTTTTGTCTGAAATTGAACAAATAAAATATTATACTTCTATAGAACAACAAGACTACATGAGAACCAGGGTCACTAACTTAATTACAAATTTTATGATCAGTAACAAAAATGTCAATGCAATATCCTATCAACTGGAGAAAGAAACAAAAACTTTTTTCAAAGAATATCCTGACTTGCTGATCAACCGCTCTGATAAGGGTAATGTTACTGTTGTCATGTCTAGTAATTTTTATCTCGAAAAATCTCTTGCATTACTAAATGATGCAGAAACGCTAATCTTGTAGGTAAAATCTCCAAATTTCTAAAAGATAAGAATTGCATAGATGAGATAACAGCAAAAAACTTACCACGTATAATAGGACTTGCCCTAAATACTATGGTCTACCGAAGGTTACAAACCCGATATTCCTTTACGAGTCCTATACAAGAGCTACCACACAGCTTCTGGCGACGTTCGTTGGTTCAATTCGTTTAAAACATTTATGAAATTTCGAATAAAAAACACTTTCGAATTCAGTGAGCAGATTAGTGACTTTGTTGTAACCAGAGGTTTTGTGTTGGCTTCTTTTGATGTGGTCTCCTTATTTACAAATATCCCTCTACATTTAGTTATTTCCATTCTTATTGAACACTTTACTCTCACTGAGCCCAGCCTCCCTAAGGAGCAATTTTCTCTCTCATTATCACTTATTTACATAGTAACACTTTCTTCTTTTTTATAGACAAAAGGTTAGTGTTCCTATCGGTAAATCAGCCTCACCAGTGCGTGCCGACCTTATTATGAACAAGTTACTCTATTATGTCATCGAAAGGGTAAATTTCGAATTCCCATTCCTTTTCCAATATGTAGATAATTTATTGGTAGCTCTACCTGAGAATGAAGTTCATGGTATTCTCGACATTTTTAACTCTTTTCTTGGCACAAGGGTAGTTTGGTCTGACAATAGACTGGTATAGAAAGAAAACAAGCTCTGTACGATCTATACCTTATCACTCCTATCATCCTTTAAAACAAAAATTAAACATTATATCAGCATTAAGGAACAGAATTGACAGAATCTGTCACCTTATATTTAAAGAAAAAAATTTCAAATTGTTAGAAAATATCCTAATTGCTAACAAATATCCGAAATCTGCCATAAAAAACACCTTTCAATCGATTAACAGACCTAGACAAAGAAATAATTTATCAACTGAGATAAAATTTGGAAAGTTGCTGCACATAGAGGGTCTTTGCCAATCAGTTATCGCACTTTTCAGAGGCACAAACGTTAAAATAGCTCAGTACAATTCGAAGAAGCTTGGGTGTTATTACTCTTACAAAAAAGATAAAAACCGATCGTTGGCAAAAGTCAGGTATAGTTTATGGAATTAAATGTGAATGTGAGTCAATCTACATTGGCCAGACATCTCAAAAATTATCTAAACGAATCGCTCTGTATAAAAGCGACCGTATGCACAAACTAAATTATACCAGTCTCAGTCAACATGTCAATAAATACGATCATAAAATCCACGATAACGAAACCTTTGTTTTGGATACTGAAAGTAATATGTTCAGACGGAATTTTCTGAAAATATGCTATATAAAGAACTGCCAGAATAGTCTTAACCGGTCAAGTGCAAGTTGAACTTGCGCAATAAGTGTTTCGTAAGTGGTTTGCTTTTAAAATAGAAAATTTTGTTACGGAGGTACAAAATGTTTAGTGACTTCACAAAACACACCTTGAATTCTTTTTTTTATATACCAGATAGATTATTAAAGGTAATGCACTCGTGATAATTTTCGTTCAAGCTACACCCCGTGGGAAATATTCCAGAATTTTTTCAAAATTTTTTGATCAGTACTTTTCGAGATAAGGGGGGACAGCGATTTTTGGCAATTTTTTAAAAATAATACAAAGAAAAGTGTGCTCAAGTATTACATTATATATATATATATATTTTTTACTTGTATTTTCACAAGCTTTCATTTGACACCACACTCGATGACCTAGTAAAATTTTATTTTTTTCACTTCCCATTTCACGCACCAAACCTAACCCCTTATGTCAAAATTTAACTTTCAAAACTACACGGCTCTGATGCACAATTCCTATATTAGTACCAAATTTCAACTTTCTATGACAAAGAGTTTCGGAGAAAATAGACTGTGACAGACAGACATCCCGTACGGAACACTAAAAAGACGTCGAAGGTTTAAATTCCATTTATACATATTTGTATAAATGCATACTAAAAAAATATTAACCAATCAAGCTTATACCTTTCTTTGATTTTTGATACTACCTAAATTTTCCACTTTTCTTATTTTATTTTTGATCCGTTTGAACGATCTTAATCTGACCTTTTGTAAATAATTTTTCTCAACACGCAGGTTTAATTTTCGACAGCACTGACAATTGTATTAATTAAAATTACTAGATTATCTCAAAATAGCTAGCTGGAAAAAAAATTTATGGTGATTCTCTTAGATTTTAATAATTCTATTAATTCCCAAGTATGACTTTCATCTAATTGCAAAATTAAATTAACAAACCTATGTTTGATTGTTGTGAATTTTTTGTATAATAATAAGTTCCGTGTTAACTTTTATGAATATTAAAAATTATGATAGAGCCTCTTCCTTTATTCCTTTCGAAGTATGGCATATTCTTTCAAGTGGTTCTCTGCCTGATGAGGTTTCTTTCTGTGTCTCCTAGGTCCTGAAGATGATGTACGATTTGGTATCGAAAGCTCGATGCCAAGTCTCTGTAATCCTAAGGGCTATTTCTAAATTAAAAACCTCTTGGTTATATATATATATATATATATATATATATATATATATATATATATATATATATATATATATATATATATATATATATATATATATATATATATATGTATATATATATATATATATATATATATATATATATATATATATATATATATATACCATATATATTTATTTATATATAATGCATTAAAATTCCGGGTTTCAATCCGTTCGTCTAACAATGAATTTGCACGACGTTTCGCCAAAATCTCAGATGGCATTTTCAGGTGCTCCTGCTGCTGCTGCTACTCAATACTGTGATATGTATATATATATATATATATATATATATATATATATATATATATATATATATATATATATATATATATATATATATATATATATATATATATATATATATATATATATATATATATATTTATATATATATATATATATATATATATATATATATATATATATATATATATATGACCGCAACAAAAAATACATTGTTTATTTTCTATATACTTCTAGCAAGCCGTTCATTTTAAAGCATTCTGAATATATACTTAGACAAAAGTTGTGTAAAAAGTTCTGTTTATTGTTCAGGGCTAACCCATGAAAAATAGATTTGCTAACTCATTAATTATTTAAATTTTTTAAGATGTTATTTAGGAATTGAATCTCATTGGTGGAAAAGTTATTATTTAGTTAAAATAACTTAATAGAATAGGTACACATATCCGATACCCGCCACGTCGTTGATGGCAGATGGTGAAAAAATGTCCCGTCTTTAACGGAACCAGATGCTAATATGACTGGATATCACCAACGAAAACAATATACTTGTTGACATTAAATGATACAATTGTATTAATGAAAACTCATTGAGATTAGAAGATAAATACTTTGACGTTTTAGATTTTTAAATAAAATCCGTAAAACAAATAAACCATTTTAAGATTTTTTCTACGAGGCAACGATGTATAAAAATATAATTTTTTTATTTATTGTGGCTCAGTTAGTGGTAAGAAATTGTTACTAATTATTATAACTTAATTGACGATCAATATATATTCACGTAATGAAAATTGGCTGTTGAAGTTCAATACTTCAAATATTACGCGGAGCTTCTTATAAACACTGTGCAAAAGTTGAAATTTTTTAATCTCCATTAAACTTACATTTGCAACAATTTCGTTCATTTAGTACTATGATTTTGATTCTTGAACACATAATATCAGACATATAAGAGTGCGATAGAGGCTGAAGTTAGAGGGAGTAACTTCTAATATGGCATGTTATTTTTTCCTTATATGTTCTTTTATAGGTTTCCGAAGTCAGTCGAGAAATCTAAAAATATGTTATTATTTTCTGTTTCTAAATTTTGGGCAGTGTTTAGCACAGTAGCATTATTTGAGTTTCATTAATTGCAGTTAGAGAAAATCTAATTTTAAGCATAACTGTGTTTAATCAAACATAAAAGGGATTAACCAGATTTTGGAAGGAGTAACTTCTGGAGTATCGTCTTACATATTCTCGTTAGGGTCTTTTAATATCGATGAATCTGATAATCGAGATATTTTTTCATTAATTTTAAGGAAAATTATATATATATATATATATATATATATATATATATATATATATATATATATATATATATATATATATATATATATATATATATATATATATATATATATATATATATATATATATATATATATATATATATATATATATATATATATATATATATATATATATATATATATATATATGTATATATAATGTAATTCCGGATTTCAATCCGTTCATCTACCAATGAATTTGCACGACGTTTCGCCAAAATCGATATTGTGATCTTGCTGCTGCTGCTAACTGCTGAGTTAGCTCCTGTTATCTGGGATGGATTAGATGTTTTTCGTTGTTATTCTAGGGCGAGACCAGTACACGAGGGTTCTTCATACAACTTGGAGAAGCGCAATGCTGGTTAAGTTTTATATCTCTATGTAGCCACCTTGGAGAGCGACGCCGACGGAGAGCTTTTTTTCCGGCTCATATTCCTAGGTAGATTTGCTGCTTTGGTGCGATGTGCCGAAAATCTGTCTAGCTTTTGCTAAGAGTTTTCACCAAGCTCGACATGGAGTTGTCATAACCAAGAGTTTGGGATTTGAACTTCTGTATATATTTGCTGTCTGGGGGCATGTGCTCAAAATGTGTGATTTTGAGACGAGCCATACATGAATTTGTGATTTTAGGGAGGTCCTATTTTCGAGACTTGCTGTCTCATATAGTTATTTTGGGAATGTTTCCTTGAATGTTAGTTGCGCACGAACTAATCGTTCTGTTCTTTGTGAACATTGCTTTGTGAAGCAGGGTCATTAAGTTATTTTAGCTTTTAAAGCTATTCATTTTGTTTATAGTGATATTGATAACTTTTATAGCTATTCACTGTGTTTGTAGTGAAATTGTTAGCTTTTGTAGCTACTCACTATGTTTATTGCCAGGTTGTTCTTTTAGAACGCGGACTTTGTGTAGCTGAGAGCTATTTACAAAGTGTTTTTCTGTCGATATACCAGAGTGTTTTCTGGCGATTAGCCGATGTTTTTTCTGGCGATGTACTAGAATGTTTTCTTGGCGATGAGCCGAGGTGTTTTCCGGCGATGAACTAGAGTGTCTTCTTGGCGATGAGCCTATCTTTTTTCTGGTGATGTACCAGAGTATTTTCTTGTCATTGAGCTAATGTGTTTTCTGGCGATGTACCAGAGCGTTTTCCCTAGCGATTTTTGCATTTGTCTGGACGTCTTAGAACAACGACATTGCGCGATAGTGTGTTATTTTCTGAATGCGTCTAGTAATGGTACTAGATTTAGAATGTTCTCTTAGCGGTGAGCTAGAACATAGATGGCGATTTTCCCGAGCGTTTGTCTGGTGATTTATCCAGATGTTTTTTTTTAGCTTTGAGCTAAATGATCTTAAAGGACTTTCTTTTTAAAATAAGTATTTTTACTAAAATCTTTTATTTTTTTATTCTTCTTTATACAGGAATTTTTCTAAAATTTCTTTTACTAAAACAGAAAATTTTCTGACAATCTTTAAATTATCTTAAGAAAGGTGTTCGTATTTTAGTAGAGTATTTTTTTCTTTTTGATTTAGACAAGAGTCTAGATGACGTTATATTTTTTGTTTTAGTAACAATAACAGAGATATTGTTTTTATGTCGGAAAACTATTATTGTTATTTTGGAAAAGTATTTCTTATGTTCATGCAAGGATTTTTATTTGATTTTAATGTGCTTAACTTTAGTGCTTAATTAAGTCTAGTAGTAAGATTCTTATATTCATGCAAAGACTTTTATTTGATTTTTAATGTGCTTAATATTAGTGCTTAATTAAATTAAGTCTAGTAGTAAGGTTCGAAATTTTTAATTTTATTTTGTTTTTTGACCTTAGTATTAGGTGATAGAGTATAACATTTTGTACCTTTTACCTAAGTAGGCTTAATTTAATAGACTAGTGTAATCTATTTCTTTTTGGAAGGGGGGTAAATGTAACATTCATTTTTTCTTAGATTTTCAGATCATGTTACGACACTGTTTTTCTCCCTATAATTTATATTTTATTACATTTTTATATTAATTGCAGTGATTTCAATTTTTAAGCAGTGTAGCTTAAAACAGTGTTTCAAATTTTTGAGTTTAATTTAAACCGGCAGTGTGTAACGCGTGTTGCCGACTTGACTTATTTAGTTTGCATTAATTTTGCGCCCTGAAGTGAGCCATTTTAAAGACATCATTTTGAAGATGGGGCAAAAGATATATAAACGGCCAGATGAAATTTTTAAGGGCTTTTTCCACCATGAAGCAGTAACGGCTTTGTTCCGCCAGTAGGCCGTAGTGGCTTTCTTCTCCAGCACGCCAGTGTGGTTTTTTCTCAGTGAAGCAGTAGTGCAGTATCGGTTTCTAGCTCTCAAGTTTAAGGCTTTTTTCCTTTCTTGAAATATCCTGCTCATCCTCAGGCATTTCGGGTCAAAAAGTGTTTAGCAACACAAATGAAACTAGGATGGTAATGGCTGAGACAATATTTTTATAAGAATCTCACCCGGAGAGGCCAAGTAACTTATGGAAAACCCACGAGGAGAAATCAATCAGTAAGTCATAAGCACACCAGTCTAAAAATCTCATTTCTTGTCTGCAAGTGCGTTTCCAACGACTACTCAACACGTGTATAGTAGTAGTAGTTAATTTCACGAACTTTTAATATCATGTTTTATCAAGCCTTTTATTAAAAACTTAATAATCCTAATTTAAAGACTCTATGTAATAGTGTACACTCTTCTAGCTTAAGGGTTTTTATTCAGTAGAAGTAATTTTAAGAGTGTAATAAAGTTAGGAATTTTTATTTTGTTAATAAATATACCCTTTTTTTATTTAAATGTATAGTGTATGACTAAACTCCTGCTCTTTCTTTCAGGACGTAACGGTTGTACGTAAATTAATTTTATTTCGACAACTAAATAACTCTTCAGTATTTTTTTCATTTTTTGAGCTGAACTTAGATTCTTTTTATTCTAAAATGAATGATGCCCAAACAGTACAACAAAGCTTTAAACAATTATAGAGACTACAGTACAGACGTACAAAAATTATCTCTTACCCATATTACTCAGTATATATCACCACTACACCAAACACTTTACTTTTGCACCCTGACTGACACTGAGTGCAAAAATAAAGTGTTTGGTGTAGTGGTGATATATACTGAGTAGTATCATTGTGCCAAAGATTCCACATTCCAAACTTAGCTTACCCAAATTCTCTACCAGAAAAAAAAAAAAAAAAAGAAAAAAACGAGCTAGCTTATATCTAATTTTTTTTAGTTTTTTCAGTATTAATATCCACTCAATCAATTTTCAAAAATTAAGATATACATAAGGGGCAAATAACGGCTTCTATTTAATAAATAATATATTTATTAAAAATAAAGAAAGTTGAGGCTATACAAAATAACGCCGCAACGAAACGTTACAAAATAGCGCTCCAACGTGAGGCTATAAAAATGGCCCCGCTTCTAGAGGTTATAAAATTGCGCCTCATCGTGCCGGACAAATTATAAAGCGGCGCCGCAAACGGGTTGGGCTTTGAAGATTTTCTCTCATGAAGTTGAACGGAGTTCAACGAGCTAGTTTTTAAACAAAGTAAAAATTCTAACTTTTCATATTATTTTTCTTGATTTCTGAACGTTTATTAAAGGATACTATGGTGATAAGACAAAAGCAGGAAATTTGAAGAATTAATTATTTAAATTTATTGATAATAGCGTTATAGATATTCGAATTTTGTTAATTGAACCTGATATAAATATTTCCTATTTATTGTCGAAAGTTAAAAAATTTTAAGCTTTAATCTGCACTTGTGTTTTTATCTGTTATCTTAAAAATGCGGTGTTAGCAAAAAACTATATATTTTTGTTTACCCATGTTTGGCATGAATGTTGAAAACACTTTGCTTATACAGGGCAGTACTTCGAAATTTTTTGAAATTGTTGAAAGTTTTTTAAAATATTTAGTAAAGAAATTTTAATACAGGGCGGTATTTCGAAATTTTTTTAAACATTTTCAAAATATTTAGTAAAGAAGTTTTAATAATTTAGTTATCTTTACATGTTTTTTCACATTGACTATTAGGGGCACAGGAAAAATATTTTTACGATTTTTTTTAAATAATTCTTTTAAATTCTATAATTTAAATACATCGTCATGGAAGCTTCCAATGAACTCTGGATTATGAATTAATCATTTCAAGATTATTTTCACAGTAAGGTTACTAGTCTAAAATGTCCTAGAGACGTAGACGACCAAAAATATTCCCATATATCTGATTGGACTAAATGGTTACAAAAAGTTTTTAATTTTTTTAAGTATAGTAAAATTTCTCTTTCTCAAGCTAAAATTCCTGTCTCTCCAAATGGTCACATGTCTTTTTTATTCATGCATAAGTATTTACATAACAGACCACATATAAAGATAAATTTGTTAGGTGTCAACTTACTGCTTTTTGTTTGACCTTAGAAAGCATCGGTAATAGGTCGGAATGGTTTTAAAATTTTAAGTCGTTTGAGTATAAAAATATGCCAGTTAAAAATAGAAGTGTTAGCACAGCAGATGACAGCCGCAAAGAGTTTTAGGAACGGTCGAGTTGCCGCTGGTCTGCAATGGTCATATTTTAAGTATTTCAGCTCTAGTATTACCTTTCTTTATCACAAAACTTTATTTTAGGATGTGATTTTGCACAAAAATTCGGAATTTTAGTAAATTTTAAAGATAGCTCCTGGTATCTACAGTCACGCGAAATCAACTCTCATATAAATTCTACAGCTAATTACCCTTTTCAAGTCACCGCAGCTGGCTCAGTAGGCCTGTTTCCACATTCAAAAAAGGGAAATAAATGTCTTTTTGTGGTTTCTTGCTAGTTTACAAAGTATATCATGTTATTTTCTTTGAGAAGCTCTAAAGCTGAATGCATAGAGAGAATTTTAGAAAACGATGTTTTCCTAATCCACGATCTTTTTAGAATTAGTATTTTTACTAGAATCTTTTATTTTTTTATTTTTCTTTATACAGGAATTTTTCCTAAAATTTCTTCTACTGAAATAGAAAATTTTCTGACAAATCTTAAATTATCTAAAGGACCGTGTTCGTACTTTAGTTCAGTTAATTTTTTTTTTTTTTTTGATTTAGACAAGAGTCTAGATGACGTTATATTTTTTGTTTTGGTAATAATAACAGATATATTGTTTTTATATCGGAAAACTATTATTGTTATTTTGGAAAAGTATTTCTTATGTTCATGCAAGGATTTTTATTTGATTTTAATGTACTTAACTTTAGTGCTTAATTAAGTCTAGTAGTAAGGTTCGAAATTTGTAATTTTGTTTTAAATTTTTTGACCTTAGTATTAAGTGATAGAGTGTAACATTTTGTACTATTTACCTAAGTAGGCTTAGTTTAATAGACTAGTGTAGTCTGTTTCTTTTTGGAAGTGGGTAAATGTAACATGCATTTTTTCCTAGAATTTAAGATCATGTTACGACACTGTTTTTCTTCTCCCTATAATTGGATTGAAACCCGGAAATTGAATGTATTATATATATATATATATATATATATATATATATATATATATATATATATATATATATATATATATATACTCGTATATATATATATATATATATATATATATATATATATATATATATATATATATATATATATATATGTATATATATATATATATAATATATATATATATATATATATATATATATATAATATATATATATATATATATATATATTCGGATTGCAGAAGAAGAAGAAATCATTAATATATTTCCAGTTTCTCTGTGTTTCTAGTTGGGAAAAGAGCTAATTGAGGCACCGGATTACAGAACAGCCTCTACGCGTGACTCCTATTTTCCCATGGATATGGTCGTTTGGTAAAATTGTTTGTTCAATTTGTTATTAACAATGAATAAAGTTTACACTGAAAAATTTTACTATTAATTAAATAATTGGCCAAAATGAACAATGTCGGCTTATTTTTCAAACATTTGCGAGTATTATATCAAAAATGCAGGTCAGTATGTTATTTTTTGTAGCAATGATGTGGACAAATAAACAAACGCTCACGAGCTCTTAGCTCATGTGCTCGTTTTCATACAGCTAATCGTAGTGAAAATAATTTGTTTTTTGAATGCTTTTAGCTACCAAGAAGACTTTCGTTTTCTTATCTGGTTATTTCATATTCATCATAATGTGTCCTAGCAAAATCATATAAGAAAAGTAAATGGTGTAACGGTGTAGATATAAATTTTCAAAGTAAAAATTATGAAAAGTTAAATGCACGCTTCAAAATCGTTTTTACAATTTTTAACATCAAAATTCAAAAACTATTTGGTTTTTACAATTTAAAAGTAAATGGTTTTTGAATTTTGGGGTGAAAAATTATTACAACGATTTTAAGGCGTGCATATATCATTTTATAATTTTTACTTGAAAAATTTTGTATCTACATATCCTTACATAAAAACACTCAAAAAAACACTTAACTAATTATGTGTATTTTTGTAAACTCAGCTTGAGTATTTTTCCTTACGAAAAACACTCAACTTCAGTGTTATATTAAAAAAAAAAACAATAAAAATTTTTTTAATAGAATCTCCAAGTAAGAAAACAATACTATTATGTTTTTGGCTGTTCAAAGCATTCAAAAAACAATTTTTTTTCACTGCGATTAGTTGAATGAAAACGCGCTTACGTTAAAAGCTCATAAGCGCTTGTTTATTTATCCACATCATTGCTGCAAAAATTAACATACTGGGCTGATTTTTTGATATGATACTTGCAAATGTATGCAAAATTAGCAAACATTGGTAATTTTAAACAATTGTTTAATTAATATTGAAATTTTTCAGCGTAAAGTTTATTCATTGTTAGCGCACAAGCCTAAAGAGTGTTTTCTATGCAAAAATCAACTTTATTCGTTTATAATTAACAGAAAAACGACGAGTTGATTTTTGCGTTGTAAATTGATTTTGTCCGTTGATCGATGCGTTAATATCGTTATCCCCTCTCCTGCCTACTAGGGAAACAGGGGTCACATGTAGAGGCAGTTCTGCAATCCGCTCCCCCCCCCCCCGCCTCAATTATGAGAGGAAGTCGTTTTCAATATATTAGAATACATGTTATTTTCAGCGATAGAACTCTAGAGAATTGAAAATAATTTTGATAGAATTTTTAGAGGAAATTGGGATGTGATTTCCAATATCACCAAATTTTTTTTTACATAGCTAGGCATAAACTTTTAAAACAAATTTTCTCCCCATGATACCTTATAGTAACAAAGAGAGTTTGAACTGATTGAAGTTAGTTTTTACTCTATGTGCCAACTCCCAATTTAACCAAAAAACTTAATTTATTTCCCTAGGAAATATTAAACAAATAAATTTGGAAAATTAAAAGAGGAATTGTTGTTCAGATTTTCACTCTATTCATCAAAATCATTTTGTCACTTTAATTATCAAAATAAATAAATAAAATAATAACTTAAATTAGCCGTGACATGTTTCGGTACATAATACCTTTATCAAGCGGTAGTTAAACTTCTGCTATTTTGTCTAACGAATTCAGGTACAATTTTTTAAACTCTATCTTAATTGTACGGAATTTCCTAAAGGTGTTGTAAATAAATTAAAATGAGCGCAGAAAAACATAATGAATATGACAACAGGATAATAGACAGATTATTATATAAAAAACAACAGAAAAAAGCTATTAATTTGATTTACCCTTTATCAGTTAACAAAAACAATAAATTTAACACACCAACTTATTGTAGCATACCCAAGCTACAAAGTTTCGAAATATTTAAAAAATATTAGATTAAAAGCGGACTTCTAAACAAACCATTCTTTAGGTAAAGTAATTAAACACAACAAAATTAAAACTAAAAAACATAATAAATCCGTCGTTTATAAATTAAAATGTGGCTCCTGCAACAAAGTCTACATAGGTCAAATGGGTAGAACATTCAAACAGAGAAAAAAAGAACATAAAAAAGCATTTGAGAATAAGACTGAAGTTTCACAGTATGCCTCTCATTTATTTTCTGAAAATTATAGTTTTGATGATAACTTCGACATATTACAAATCAACAACAAAAATAAAAAGTGAAATTTCCTTGTGTCATTGGAAATTAACAAATTAAAAGATTTCGAGGTATTACTAAATAAATTTAAATAACACTCCTTTGTAAAATCTTAGGTTCATGTAATTATCTCTCTATTGTAACTGTGTTAAATCCCTTCAAAAATAATAATTTTGTTAGCCGTCATTTTAACTTATTTATAACACCCTTAAAGAATTCTGTATAATTAAGATAGAGTTTAAATAATTATACCTGAATTCGTTAGACAAAATAGTAGAAGTTTAACTACCGTTTGCGAAAGGTACTGTGTACCGAAACATGTTACGACTAATTTAATTTATTATTTTATTTATTTCATTTTGATAAATAAAATATAGTGAAAATTTGAACAATAGCTCGTCTTTTAACTTTCTAAAAAAGGAATTTTCATCACGTAAGCGACAAATCTATCCAAATGAATTTGGATTGATAATTGAACTAACCTGAACTAAAAAAACGTATTAAGTGGTTTTGCTCGAATAAACACCATTTTTTAAGTTGTAAAAATTTCAGTTTTCGGTTGTAAATATATCTGGTGAAAAACCATGGCATCGATTTACACTCTGTGAAGTCATTCCTATGAGTTAACATTTCGTGGCTGTATAGATGTTCCTGGATTTCGTGAGGGAAAAGTCATGGATGAAGCTCTCAGGATCATACTATGGTAACTAGCGACAAAGAGCTCTGCTAAATCTCGGCAAGAAAGAGATGCAAGAAAGCTGTTGCTTCTAACATCTTACCTACCGAAAATAGCAGGAAGACCTATTATCAGTGACATCTTTGTTAGTGCTCGAAACAGATGCAAAAAAAACGACGAAATTAAGGAGGCGAATAATCCAAGAAAGAACAAACTTCATGCATCTCCCAGCAGTTTAAGTTCTTTTTAAGAGCTTGCCAAGGTCATTGGTCAGAATTCAACTAAATTAACTGTGTCACAACTTACATGACCAGATAATAGTATTGCAACAAAATCTATTGAAAAAGCTTGCCTGCTAGCCTAACTTGCGTTACTTACTATCTACTTCAGCTCAAAACTTCACGCACTATTCCCAATGTACAGTCCAGGCTGCCTGATATTGTTTTCATTGTGATAGCTTATTATAAAACGTGTTTAAATGAAGCTAGATACCAATAAAACTTCTGGCGCTGATGGAATACCTTCCATAGTAATGGGCAGGATATCTAACATCAGTTTTCTGTAGACTTTTTAATCTATCATACTCTCTCTCTTTTTCAATCCTTTCACCCCAATAGGAGTATCGGTGATATTACGCAGTGGCTGCCTCAACAATCATTGTCCAGGCATCTCGATCCTGCACGGCCTGACTTGACTCGTGCATACCCAAATACCCATACTAAGAAGAGACCTTATTTGGTCAGACCATCTTGTTGGAGACCATTCCCCTGAATCTTCTATCTTCTACCCCCCCGTTACTACAAGATTTTCCATGGCATTCACTTTCCGCATAATGTGACCAAAATATTTCAAGTAGTGTCTATTAATTCTATTTAAAAGTCGGTCATTTATACTAAGCTCTTCAAGAATTAGTACGGTGTCCGGTATATGATACTCTGAGGATTCTTCGAAATTCCTACATCTCAAACGCATCGTTTCGTCTTTTGTCAGTTTGTTTAATAGTTAATGTTTTCGATGCGTAAGTTACTATGGGGAATATAAGGTGGATAGCAATCTTAACTTTGTCTTTTTTGACAGCTTGGCCTTTCCAGACCTTAAATCGTCGAGTTTCTAGCTAGGGCCCAACGTCCTCGTATTTCCGCTTCACAGCCACCATTGTTAGTTATGATATATGTTTCAAATACTTGAAATGGTTTACAGTGAAACCAGCAATTTCATTTATCTGTAGCGACAGATCTTCATTACAACTAACAGTCATTGCTTTGGTTTTCGTTCTATTATTTGTTAATCCATAGTTTTTGCTAGTGATTTCAAGGCACTCTATAATTGATTCTAGGTCTTGTATTGACGTTGCAAGTATCACAGTATCATTCGTATATTTAAAGTTACTTAGCTTTTTTTCACCTATTGCCACACCCCTACTTCAGCCATCCAAAACAGACATTATTATGTCTGACTATATATGTTAAAAAGTAAGGGTGACAGATTAGAGCCCTGTTTGATGCCAACTTCTATGTTAAAGGAATCGGAAAAGGATCCAGAGAAACAAACTTAACAGCGTGTAATACCAGAGCGATTGGTGTATAGTAGCTGTAATCCAAAGGGGTATAAATGCAACTTCACATCAATTTCTCGGCCATCTTCCAGTCTTTCATACCACGTTACACAGTTGATCTAACATAGTCACGGCGGTTTCTCCCATCATCTTTATTATTTCCGCAGTTATCTCGTCAGTACCTTCTGCTCTTCTGTTCTTTAACATCTGAGTAGCCTTCCTGTCTGCGCATTTTAGAATAGATGGCTCTTGTTCTTCCGTGGCAACGTTGTCGTCAATGCAGTCGCCCGCCCACAAGTTAAGGCACAAAAAGTTCTTCACAGTAATCTTTTCCAAACGTCCAATGATTCCAGGCATGTCGATGATTATTCTATCTTCTTTATCTCTGATTATTGTGTTTCAGGTTTGAATTTATTAGATTGATATTTTACTTTTTCATAAAGTTCTGTGGTCGATTGTTTGTAGGATGTTGTTCTAGCTCCTCACATATATTATTCAAGTATGCGTTTTTGTCCTTTTTACAAGTGCCCTTGTTTTCTTTATTGATTGATCTGATTCTTTTCCTGACGATCCAATATGTTGTTTGTTTCCTATCATACAGAAAGGGAATATTTCTTTCTTGCTGGAAATGCGCCACAATTTAGCCGATACACATAAAAAGCAAGACCAGTCGCATAGCTTCCAATAATATCGAAAGTTAGGGAAAATATCTAGAACAATTCAATATTATTAGGGACCACCAATATGGATTTGGCAAGCAAAGAACAATAGATTTTCTAACCTAAGTCACATATTTTGAAACAATGCAACTGAATATTTTGAAGAATGTCGAGCGGTTAGACTTTATATCCAAAGTATTTGGCTATGTTTGGCATGATGGAAGCTACATTCTTATATTATCTCCGAAAAGTTTTGTTTATGGCTCTTGCGTTTCTTCAGATAGCGTGCTTAACGAGTGGCAGTCAACGGAACGATAAACTTCTCTCCATCGTCTTTACTACCAACGCCGGTCTATCTCAAGGCACCAGACTCTCACTCCTACTCTTCTTCTTTCTATACATTAACAGTCTGATAATTACCGAAAATCCTGTCTAAAGCTTTGCTTATGACAGGGTTTCTCTCTATTTACGTTGAACGCTCTAACATCATCGACAAATGAAAATATTTAGCAGGAAGTTAACAACTTTAAACAGACCTGGAATTTCTGTGAATATATTTATATCGGGACATTGGGTTCCACTGGAATAGTTACTCGACTTGGAAATATTTTCATGATCAGTGTGCATGCATAGCAAAAAAGCTTTTCAAGAACTGGGAATATCGTCTTCTACTAGAAAGCCTTAATACTCCATAAACAGATTTTAAAATAATGCTTTGCCGACCTTAAATTCTGATAAATATTGACTGCTCCCATATTAGAGGAAGCTTCCAAAGACACTGTATATTTGTTGGATATTGGTTTTTTACCAGACCAGTGCCGGTATAGATAAATTTTTGTCATTTCAAAAAAATTGCTGAAAATTTATTTTTAAAGAATAACTTTTCTCTGACAATTCTAGCTCTCAGTAAGATTCCTGATGATCTTATTATCACTTTACCAGATGGTAAAATTCAAGAAGGACCTATGTTACACAAAACAACAAAACATATTTTTGGATTTCAAGGAATACCTTTTGCTACCCCTCCTACAGGAAATTTAAGGTTTGAGGTAATTATAAATAAGTTACCTCAATACACTAAGTTCAGTATTTAGACTCAGATAGGTATTCGTACATTAACGTAAAGCAAAGGTAGCATTTGAAAAGGTTCAAATACAAAGTTTTAAATATATTTCGTGATAAGTTTTTATAACGTTAGTAAAGGACATTTACATTTTAATTCACCAATATGATAAAATTTATTTAAATATTAAGATTGATAAAAAAGTTTTGTCAGATAAAAAAATAGAGAAAATATAAGAATAAAAATAAGAACATAATATTAACTAGTGCTTTAAAAAGGCACTAAGTACTATTGTATTAAAATTATATTCTCGTTTTAAACAAATTCTAAATTTTTGTTTACAGAAAAAGCTTAGTTCGTTTTAAGGATAAATTTTGATTTTAAATAGGTTTTAGCCTCACAGAATAATATATATGTTACGTTTTTGAATTAAAGGTACAATATAAATCCACATATTTTTGCAATACCTTCAATATTTTTTTCAATTTTAGCTCTTTTAAAGCTGTTATTAGTTATTTTTTACACAATAACATTTATTGACAAAATATGAAGACTTTAAAATGTACCAATTTATTATATCCAGAATAACTTTTAGGCTCCACAAAGCCACAGCCTTGGAATGAAATTTTAGATGCAACGAAAGATAGTAAAGCTTGCATTTCTACTGATCATTGGATTTGTCCAGAAAGTGAAAGTGAAGACTGCTTATATATAAAAAACGTTTATATTCCCTCAACAAAGGTAAAATATAATTCAGCCTTTACAAGTGATATTACTTGTTACACTTTATAATTTTTAAATTATTGCCTACTTATAATTTTACTCTGAAACTTAATACTATAAATTATCTTTACACCAATTCTCTAGGATAGAAGCTACAAAGATGTTTGATTTTTTTCTGAAGTTAATTGCTTACGATAAAGCTTACAGTACTCTTTTTGCCTCAATCACAAAGAATATTTAATTGATTTATAAAAATATCCTTAATATCCTTTTATGGAATTTAAACGAATTTTTATAGATAGGAAGTTGAGGAATTTACAGATTTAAAGTTATCCTCATAAAATTCTTACCTAATATTACTATATCGGTTGGATCAGGTTCAGGTGAACTCAACGAATGCAATTTGATTGCAGCTGAGTAGTTAATATTCAGACAAAATCAATAAATATGAAAATTTAAGAGATTCTAGAGGACTCCCTTTTTAAATTGGAAGCAATAGTAAATTTTTGCAAAGTTCTAGGTAAAAAATGGTCAAAATGTTGATTCCTGCGTTTCTATGTAAAATTAATTAAAAGATAATAGAATTATTTCATCGGTGGTCAAATTTAAGCATTCTACAAGATTAACAACTATTATGAAGCTTTCTAGTAAGAAATAATATCAATACAATAACAATGCTGCCACTTTCATCTCGATCCAATATAGTGCTATTCTGTGCTTTGTTTTAAATTCTGTTGTTGTTCTAAATGTATCGGGTAACGGTTCCACTGGGTATGTAATATGTAAGTTTAATTTACTACTACATCGTTTAAGTATGGCATTGTTTACATCGGTTAGCTTCTCACTTTTGAATCAATTACATGAAAAGTCAATATATTTAAAAACTTCATTTTTTGTTGTGTATTTTGTTCATCCATAATATGACGATTTTTATTGCTCTTTTTAAATTGATAAAATGTCCTTTGAACATCTCCTGCGTTCTCTGCTATTATGACAAGTTTTCAGAAGATTGTAATAATTTTATTTCACTATTTCATTCATTTCATATTCCTATTTTGGAATTTGTCTATTTAATTTATACACTAATACATTGAAAAGTAGGGGTTCAAAGTCAAAGACTCTTTTCAGCGAATTTTTTTTTTCTACTGTTATTAGCTGTATGAAATCTTATTCGGGTGTGTAATACATGTGTTTCTTAAAGGAGACGTACTAGATCTATTAGTTGTGCTCTATCAAAAACAATCTTTTAGTAAGTAAAATATAACAACAATGGTCTATTTTATTCTATCTATTTTGTAGTTGTCTTATAATATAAATTATATCTCCCTGATCGAACCTCCTGTTTGTTTGTCGGACAAATAAAACACCCGTTGTTCATTATTCCTTACTAAGTTAAGAGTCGTAATTAGAAGATTTAACCTTCTGCAGTTTGCTGGCATGTTTTGATGAAATCATTTTTATGTTAAATTAGCATTTAATCATACACCAATTTTTTTTTTTTTGTTATCGAACAAAAAAAAATTAACTACAGACGCGTGTACAACTGTACAATTACCAACGCAACTATTCGCATCAGTTTTTTATCATATGATTAAATGGATTAAATGAAGAAATAAAACCGATTTCCCAATTTTATGTAATTTAATTTTTCTTTGAAGTATAATTGAGTTATTAATTTAAATATGCAAATTTAAAAATCTGAGAGTAATGTAAAGGGATATAGGTATGATAATGATGCGATTTTTGATTCATACAGTTCTGTAATATTTATTCTATTATAGTCAGCGGAAAAACTCGCAGTACTGTTTTGGATATACGGTGGAGCTTTTGTAACTGGTAGTTCTTCCAAATTGGTTTTTTGGTCCAGATTTTTTAATTGAAGAAAATGTTATTCTCGTAACTTTCAACTACAGATTGGCGCCGTTTGGATTTCTCTCCTACGGGTGATGAAGCAATTAGAGGTAATGCTGGACTGAAAGATCAAAATTTGGCGTTAAGATGGACATATGAAAATATTGCTCTTTTTGGTGGAGACTCGCAAAAAATAACAATTTTTGGACAAAGTGCAGGTGCAGTCTCAACAGCTTTTCATTTATTGAGTAAAAAGTCAGCAGGTAAGCCAAAGAATTTCCTATTGTTTGGTAATAAAGTTTTCGACAGAAAAAGACGTATGGAAATGCTGATGTAAGGTGTCAGAAGTCATATGTCATCAAACTACTTCCGCGTTGTCCTATATGTGTATATATATACACATATATACATATATATATATATATATATATATATATATATATATATATATTTATATATATATATATATATTATACATAAAATAGAACCACTATTATGCTTGAAATTTTAGGTCTATTTAGGGCAGCAATTGTCGAAAGTGGATCAGCTCTAAATCCTTGGGCTGTTGACCAAGATCCAAAAGCATATACTTTTGCATTGGCTGATACATTACCGGGAGGAAGTAATTATAAAAATGATACTCAGAAACTAAAACAATTTTTACAGGAAAAGACAACCGACGAAATAATAAATGCAACTCTTGCTACAGCTGTAAGTGTAAAACTTGCGAAAAATCTAATTAAAATTCATTTTTTATTTATCCATGTGTCATGAATCCAAAAATAAATTCAATATTTTATTGTTTTTAGAATAATAAATATATAAGGCTTGTACATAGTTACACAAAGACATATATGTACACATATACTCGTATATATATATATAATATATATATATATATATATATATATATATAATATATATATATATATATATATATATAAGATATATATATATATATATATATATATATATATATATATATATATATATATAATAAACTTTAGCCATCTTGGGCCCTTTGTTGGGTATAGGTCTTAGTTAATTTTCTCCATCGGTCTCTATTTTGGGCTTACCTCAGCCACGGTAGTCCTGCAGATTCATAATGTCATCATACTATCTTGTTTGTGGTCTTTCCTCTACTTCTCCTAACCGACCATTGTCTCCAATGTATCATTTTTGTATTTCACTTATCTTCTTTGGATCTGACAACGTGTCCTGAATAGGTTCATTTTAGCTATGTCACCGTTTCTGTTACATCATTAGTTTTTTTGTTCTTTGTTGTATCCACTGATTTCGCCACCTAACTCCTAGTGTAATTCCCAACATGAATCTCTCCATTGCTCTATGTGTAACGCGTAATTTTGTTATCATTTATTTATTTCATGAGAGTCCATATTTGTACTCAATATGTCATAATGGAAATAATATACTGATTGAACACTGTAGCCCGTAAGTAAGGAATTTTCTTGTTTTTTAAAATATGTGATAATTATTTAAAACCTGCCTACGCTACTTGTTTTCTGCGTTCTATTTCTATTTTTTTTTCCTTTCCTTATGCAGTGTTATTATTTGTCTACAATACTCGTATGTACTAACGTTCCCTATTGGTGTTCCTCTTAATATTATTTGTAGGTTCTCTGGGCACAAAGTAAAGATGCTAAAGGAATAAATTGGGGATCTTTTCATGTTTCTCTTCCATTTTTTTTAACTTATATTGTTAATTTAATTTTTTTCGAGTTCGGAAATAAAAACACAAATTTATTTAGAGACAAGTTTATCCTACATTGGAAGTGGATAGCGAAGAAGCGTTTATCACTGAATCTCCATATGAATTATTGAAAGCGGAAGATTTAACCAAGTCCCAATAATAACTGGCATCTGTTCTGAAGAATCTTTGATGGTCCTTAAAAGTAAGTATATATATATATATATATATATATATATATATATATATATATATATATATATATATATATATATGTTTCTTTAAATAGTATTATTGATAGGTGTTGATTTTAGATATAGAATATGCCATGCAATTGGCACAGGCCTACGATACTGATTCTGGAAAACTTATTCCAACAGACCTCTACCCCAATTCAACTACGGAAAGAGTTGTCAGTGCAGCTATACGAGATATATATCTTAAAGATGGGGAAACATTTACAAATAATTTAGAATCTCTAGCAAAAGTAAGTCACATGTTTTCTAATTTTAAATATATTTATTTAGTTTCCCTATGTTATATATAAATATATATATATATATATATATATATAGATATATATATATATATATATATATATATATATACATATATATATATATATATATATATTATATATATATATATATATATATATATCGCATTGTAAGGGGCCAAAGTGTTTATTATCATTAATCCAGAAAGAAATAACATGATTTTTAAAAGAAACCATAAGAAATGGATAACCCCGGAGGATGTGGATTCTTATAGAAGAGAGATCGCAAGCTTCTTGGAACACAATGAAGATACAGCAGTTGATGACATTTTGGAAACCTCAAAAATAGTGTAAAAAATGTCACTGACAAAACTTGCCCAACAACAACAAAAAGGACAGAAATTAAATCAAAAAGTAAAACAGTTAATGAAGCAAAGGCGAGAAATGGAGATAAAGCTACCGACAAATACAGATATAAATAGATAGATATCGAGAGAAATTAGAAAAGACAAAATGCAAAAAATTGCAGAAAAAATTAAAACCACTGTAGAAGAGAATAAAAGCTTAAAAGTTCTGAGAAAAAAGAACACAATTGGTAGGAAAGATTAAGGACATGCATGGTAATGTAATAACAAACAAAAAAGATATTTTACAAATCATCGAAGTATTCTGTCAACAATTATATACCTTACAAGATAAAAGAACAGAAAATAACATACCAAAAGTCCTGGGGTCGCAGGACATCCCAGATATCAGAGATGAGGAAATCACATCAACTTTGAAGGACATGAAAAACAATAAAGCTCCGTGTCAAGACAATATTGTAGTAGAGGCAATTAAACAAGGACGACAATAAATCAAATCTCTTAAAATTTTATTCAATAAATGCCTCCTGGAAGGAATAACTCCATCGCAATATATATATATATATATATATATATATATATAATATATATATATATATATATATATATATATATATATATATATATATATATACATATATATATATATATATATATATATATATATATATATATATATATATATATATATATATATATATATATATATGTAATATATATAAATAAATATATATATATATATATATATATATATATATATATATATCTGTCTCTCCGTCTGTCACACCCAATTTTCTCCGAAACTATTTGACATAAAAAGTTGAAATTTGGCGCGTAGTTTTTGAAATTTAAATTTTGGCTTAAGGGGTTAGTTTTAGAGGTGAAATTCGAAGTGAAAAAGTGTTTACCAGGTCACTGAGTGGACTATCAAATGAAAGGTTATAAAAACATGAGTCCAAAAATATTTTCTTCTTATTAATAAAACGCTGTCCTGCTTGTTTTTACGGGTTCGGTGGTGATTCCATCGATGATGATATCCAGCTTTGGCTCCATCTTTGTTGTGGTCGGCCTGGTTGTCTCTTTTCGGGTCGCTTGTTATCTCTACATATCTTTACCAGTCTTTGTATTTTCCATGCATGTGATGTGCTCGATCTATTTTTACGTCTGTTTCTTGACCATTTCACTATATTGTTTTCTATGCCACAACTGTTTTTTATTTCCGTACTTCTCATTCTATCTCGTAGCGTCACCCCGAGAATGTGTCCTAAAGTTCTCATTTCCGCCACTCTTGTCTTTGTTTTGTCTCTGCCCGCGTTTCTATTGCATATGTCGCCACTGGCAATACTATGGCCGTGTATATTTTTAACTTGCTCTCAGTGTTCATAAATTTATTATTCCAAATAATATCTCGCAGGTTTCCAGATATTTGTAATGTTTGTATGCACTGTGCATGTGTTTCTTGGCTTAAATCTCTATAGGATGCTATTTTGACTCCTAGGTATTGACTAAGTTGGGAATGGTATTAAAATTCATTTACATGTTCGATCATTTTTCCACTCCAATTTACATCTTACAGGATGTCTGGCAATCACTAAAGTTTTTGTTTTTTTAACGGAAATTTTCCATGCTGTAATTCTTGGCCGTATTGCGCTGGAACTGTTGTAGAAGTTTTTGTAGTTTATTTTCTTCATTCGCTGTGAGTAGGGCATCATCTGCCTAGCATATAATGTTGATGTTATGCTTTTCCATTCTCTAACCCAGCTTCGTTCGTACTTCTGGAATTATTTTATTTATTACTAGGTTGAATAATTGTGGCTCAACGAATCAGCTTGTCATATTCCAGTGCATAAATATATATATATATATATATATATATATATATATATATATATATATATATATATATATATATATATATCATGTGATATGTGCGCATACTTTTCTTTGTATTATTTTGAAAAATTCCGAAAAATCTCTGTCTCTCCTTATATCGAAAAGTACTGATCCAAAAATTTTTTAAAAAATTCTGGAATATTCTCCACAGGGTGAAGATTAAACCAACTTTTTAATAATTTATCCGGTATATAAAAAAGAAATCAAGGTCATCAGTTTTCATTAAAAATCGGAAAAAAACTTTGTTGAAAAATCATTTGGGGTGCGTTTGGTGCAGTAATTAATCATTTATACGTCCTTAACAAAACTTTTTATTTTAAAAGCAATCAACGTACGGAACATTTTAAAAACAGATTGTGTAATAAATGCACTTGTTAAAATGACTGTTTGCAATGTAGTATTCCAAGAAGAGTTTTTTGAGTTTACCATTGTATTTTTTATAAGTATTGCAGCAATAATTCATATATTATGTTTAGTGACCACAATTAAAAATAAAGGTGCTCTTTCTGAGTTTAACGCTTCAGCGGGCGCGCTATGAAGTTTTACATGAAAAGGCGCGCGGCGCATTTTATGCTCCACGGAATTATTATTGAAATTAATAAAATATTTGAAGAAATTTTTGTTATATTTTCGAAATTTATTGATTTTAATAACACAAAATTATTTAAACAGAATTTTTTAGATACAAATACAGTGCAAAATTTTGACTATTCACTAATGTCTGCATTTTCATTGCAATTTTTACATACTATTTGCTTAATAGAGTGATTTTTACAAACATAATTGTTGCATGTACTACATTGCATGGTTGTGTTAATATTTTTTGAACGTCCACATAATAAGCAGCGTCCCACTTTTTTTCTTTGAGGTTTCTCCTGGTTAGGATCTTGAACTTTTCTATATTTCGCTAAAGATACCCGTATGTCTTGTTTTAGGAATTTTATATTAGCTCTTTCTTCCAGAAACGGTCTCATAAGCGCAACTGCTAAATTTTTCAGAAATATACTTCTGGCTATATTGGGATTTTTCCTCGTTGAAATTAAACAATAATTGGGCATTTATTCTCGCCATATCCATCAGAGAATAAAAAAATAACTAATGGCCATCTCCGGGTAAGCCGTTTTACCGAATATATGATCCACACATTTGGTCAACGCTGTCTACTCCACCTTTGGTGGCATTATAATCCATCAATATCGCCAGTGTTATGCATAGTACTCAAAGGAATTACTGACTTGTTTTTCTTTGGTACATATGAAAGTAAAGTAATATTTTTTTGATATCCAAATACAGACGTTTTTGTTTTCACGGGATTTATTTGGCAAAAAATTCCAACGGAATTTCTTTTTTTATTTTTTTTTTAATGTTCTTATTAGTGTAATTTTATCACTAAGTAGGGTCTTTGCTAAAGGGTAACTAGTGTACCAATTTTCTGTCGTTAAATTTCGATTGGAACCTTTTATTTCTTCCACAAGTCTGAGTACAATATTTGTTGGCGAATTTGGAACTTTGTACGGACCTTTCAGGTTGTTTTCCACAATAAATTTCTATGTTGCTAACGAAGTAAGTTTTTGCGTCGCATAAAACAAACATTTTGATACCGTATTTGGCCGGCTTATTGGGTATGTACTGTATGAAACTACATCTACCACGAAAACCTTCAAGTTTTTCCTCAATTGTGACGTATTGTCCAAGACTATAATTTTTTTTGCAATTTTCTACAAACGCTTCGTATATATCTCTTATAGCTGCTAATTTGTCTGTTTTTTTTTCTTTCGGGTCTACTATCGCGGTTATCAAACCGGAGATACCGCAATAGAAATAAAAACCCAAAGTTCTCTAACGTTGACATGATTGGCTTTCTTACATCCCAATAATATTAGCAAACCCAGTAAAGCCATAATTTCACTTTTTGAACATATTTTAACATCTCTTTCCCGTGAATATTCAATAGTGGATTTTTTAATTTCTATATACTCATTTGTATATTTTACAGTAGTTTCTATCATGATAGAATCGATGATTTTTTGAAATGCTGAAATTTCTGTTGAAAGTTTTCGTGCTGTTGGCTTTAGACCGGGAAAAATTCTTGTAATGTTTTTACTTTTTGTTTTCGATTTTGTTTCCAAACTAAATTTGTACCACTTACATGTTTTGTCTTTGCCAAAAAAAATAATCACTAGACGTAATCTCAGGATCATTACTAGAACCATAATCGTCATCGTTGGGACTATACTCTAGGTCGGAATCTGTGTCGTGGTCACTAGTTATAATAACTTCGTCATCTTTCTCCGAAACATCCTCATCCAATGGCAAATATTGTTCCTCATCTGAACATTCGTCATGAAGTATTCTGACCAGCTCTTCATCATAGAGATATTTTTTGGCCCTGAAATCAATTTTGAATTATCAAGATAAAATATTAAAGAATAAAAAAAGCTTATAATTTCTCATGTGTGCACAAAACTATGTGTTACATACATATTTATATTATTTGCAAAATATATTATTAAACAATTTCATGTAAAAAAAAGAAAAATAATAAAAAACGATACTTACAGGACAAGGCGCGTGGCGCACGTTATGCGCCAGAAGCCACAAGTCTCAAAACAAAGCAAAATAAAAAAAATCTATAAACTAAAATAGGACACCAAGCACTTAGTTATAAAGATTAAGGTTAACTGAAAGAATACCTAGACTTAGACGTTAATAAACGGGGAAACACCGACAATGTTGCCATCTTTCGAAATTTGGCGCATAAAATGAGTTAGCGCGCCCCGCTGCAAGGTTAATTCAGGTAAAGTAATTCGTATTGAAACCCTAAACCGAACTAAGAATATACTATACTCTATATTAACTCTTTATTTAATTTATGCATTATAAAGATCGAACAAATCTTTTTCTAGGAGTCATCAACAATTACATCACGGAACTTTTAATTCTGTTCCATTGTCATAAAATTGGACGCAATATCAGTTATTTCATAAATGCTTTCACTGCCATCTGTATGTTGAAAAAGTTATCTATGAAATAATATTCTGTGTAAACAAACAGTAACGTCGTTCGCATGATTTTTAATAAAATTACTTGGGCACAGAGATTGCTCAATTTTTCTATTACAGCTTTGATGAAAATAAACTGTGTGTTAGCATATTTTTGTGCATATGAGACTCTTATTCTCGTTTATTGTCTAGATAGTGAAATAATCTCACTTGCCGTTGAGAACGTAGAAAATAAACCTCTTTGAAGGGAACCTTTTTTTATTAAAAATCCTTTATACTCCATATTTTTATATTCAGTGGAGATTTTAGAGTTTCATTAAAGGTGGGATGATATATTATCATATTTTATGAGGTGTTTTTGGAGTAGTTCAAGGAAATAACTATTCAAAAGCTTAATTTTTAGCCAGCTGCTAAGTTTTTATCTTGATATTGACATAAACAGAAAAATAAAAGTTAGTGCTAAAGGAGCTTCTTTTAAGGATTTCGACATGAACTTATGAATGGTTCGGAGTTATTTACTGGAACCAATCTTCTTGTTATTGTTTCTAAATAACCAACCCTAACTTGTAACCGACGATAATAATGCATCCTTAATAATGACAAAATAGGTCCTTTTATTTTAGCTTTCAAAATAAAAAATTGTTAACCAAATATTTTCGCCGAACAAATAATTTTAAACTAAATTCAAGTTGGTATTTCATTCGAGAGTTAAGAAGTTTTAATAAAAAAAAATCTTACAAAAATCGAATCCTTTGCCAATACAATATTTGTAAAGGCGAAAAATTTTATAAATATTTTCATCAACCACCGCATATCTTTCTACATTTCAAAAACATTTTAGAATAGAAATTACTTAAATGTTTTTGAATTCTATGGCAAAACTTATATTTACAAAACTGCAATGCCCAGTAATTAAAAACCAATAATCATAAAATAACATTTTCTGAAAAGTCTTTTAATATTTGGCTATTTGCTTTTCACTTCCAAAGAACATTTTCTTACAGAAAACATTTAAAAAATTTAATATTTACAAAAAAGTACATTATTCTTTACGTGAAATCAATATACGAGTATTAAAATATGTAAATATATTTTTAATTATATTTTTTAATTTATCAATGTATTTTTATTATATGTATATATTTACGTAATACCGGTGTATTTTACGTAATCTCGACTGTAATACTGTATAGTGGCTGAGAATAGTAAATATTATTTATGTCCTTATTTATATGACTGCAACAGAAATACTCCTTAAAAGAAAACTTTTCTTAATTTAATTTTAGTTTTTCAACCGACGACGTCTTTTCGAGAGGATTTCTCAAACTGGCTGAACTATCATCTAATTTCATTCCAGTGTATCTTTATCAGTTTGCCTATTATGGCAGACCCATCACACCAGCATTTATCGACGGTAAGTTGAAATGAACAAGATGGTTATTTAAATTAACACTTACTTAAAAGGAAATCTGAACATCTTTTACTATTAAATATATAGACTACGATGGGATTATGAAATCTTTGGCAAAATAGCACTTCACCACGGTTATTACCATCCCACCTAACACTTTATTTTTACACTCAGGGCACGTTTCGCTAGCTAGGTTAACATCAGGAGCAATTATTTACTGATGATGTTAACATGGATAGCGAGACGTGAGTCAAATATTAAAATAAAATGTTTGGTGTAGTGTTAAATATCCAGAGTTTAAACTATGAAATATTTGTAGTAAAACAATAAAGTGTGAAATAAAATGTGTTCATTGCATGTACCCCCAGTACTTGAAAAATTATTTACTAACATAATATCATCTAAATCTTACGTTACGTTCCCAGCACTTTTCTAAGCTGGCAGTAAAATTATCAATCAATATTTTGTCGTCTGAGCTGGACATTTTGAGGAAATTTATTTCATGAATGGCAGATACGTTTTTAAAGTGTATGATGTCACACCAGCTTGCTTAAACCAAATTCTATGAATATAACAGTAAATAAATTGTAATGCAGGTATAAAGAAGTTCTTAACAATCCCCATATATCGCTCCAAATTAACAGTTGTACTCTGCTACCTCTGTTATCCTCAACGAAGTTTGGGATGATTATTTTATGCCCACGATATGATACAAACCATCACTGTAAAGATTTGTGATGTATTAGTTTTGGATTTAGAATGAAATAAGCGAGTAAATATTTGATTAGTGAAGCTGGGTCTGAAAGTAAACAATATCAATATATATTGTGCACCGGCTGTATCTTCTAGGGGTGCCGATATTACTCTGGACCTTTTAACGTATTTCATGGCGTATTTACAGCATCTGATTACTTGGATATTGGGAGCTTGGAATTTTCACAAACCGATACTCTAACACATTCCCAATTTGCATAGTTTTTGGATGTCCAAATCACCTTGTCCTAGCTTTAAACTTCTGCATCCACTTTTATTCGGTTGAATATTCAGAGCTACAAAATATGATGATTAAATGATATTGATAGCGGAATTCTCGTAGTTAAGTAGCAACCAAATTGCAAGGGCCGAGGTTGAACCCAGTAACAAGTTGGCATCCATTTCGACTGTTGCATTTACGCAAAGAATCCAGCAAACTTAAATTATTTTAAGGGACATGTTAGACAAAAACAACATTATTTTATTCTGTATATCCTCTTAGTTATTTGACGTTTATATTGTTGACATTTAAAAGTCAAGCCAAGTACAAGTCGGAGTTTGATTGCTTTTGAAATAAAAAAATTTTGTTGTAGAGGTATAAAATGATCAATGACTTCACAAAAATACACCCCAAATGAGTTTTAACAAAGTTTTTTTCCTATCTTTACTGATAACTGATCACCTTAATTTTTTTTTTTACATACCTAATAAATTATTAAAGGAAATGTACTCGTGATCATTTTCGTTCAATCTACTCTGCGGAGAATATTCCAGAATCTTTCCAAAATTTTTTGATCAATACTTTTCGGGATAACGTGGGACAGCGATTTTTCGAAATTTTTTAATAATAATACAAAGAAAAGTGTGCGCAAGTATTAGAGTACATATATTTTTGAACGCGTGTTTTTTACAAGCTTTTCTTTTGACATCCCACTCGATGACCTGATAAAAAAAAATTACTACCAATTTTTTTTTATTTTACTTCTAATCTCACCTCCAAAAACTAATCCCTTAAGCCAAAATTTAACTTTCAAAACTATACGGCTCTGATAAGGCCATCAATTCCTATATCAGTGCCAAAATTTAACTTTCTGTGTCAAATAATTGAGAAAATCGGGAGTGACAGAGGGACAGAGACCGAAGTGATCTTATAAGTGTTCCGTACGGAAGACTAAAAAGCACGAAGTCTTATATTAAAACTAACTTTTTTCTTGACTAATTTGTAAGGGGTTATTGGTTAAAAAACACTTACTCGTTTTTTTTTTGTAGAGCTGGGCTAAATTTGAAATACGATAGTTAACTACATTTTTAAAGAATATTTTATGGAATGAAAACAAGAACAATCGTGTACCATGTTCTTGAAACATGACACTAATTTTATATTTTTAAGTGAGATACCTTATATATTATTTTTTAGTTTTATAAAATGCTTAAGCTTAAATGTTCGACGTAACGGTCCATTTCTTGAAGAATAAAAAATGGAATATAGTTAAAAACAAAAATTATTTTATCCAATACAATATACAAAGAAAAATTTCTAGCTTAAAAATCTTTGCGAAAATATACGATAGTGGATTAAAAAGTCTTGTAAAAACAAAGTAAATAACCGTTTTTGCAAGAATTTTCTCAAAAAAAATCTTTATAGAGCTCCATACATTTGGTCCAGTAAGATTCCAATTTTTTTATTCCCTCAGAAAAAAAAATGGTTTCGAACTGTACATAATACTCGTTTACAGCATAAATAACCTTGTTATTCGAAGAAAATATCTTCCCCACCAGCCAATTTTTGAGGTTAGGAAACAAAAAATAACGTTGCGTAATAAGAGCCAGTCACTTTTTTACCCTTTTCCAATAAGTCAATCGTGATGATACCATGCGAGTACTAAAAAACAGTGGTCATCACACTTTTCCAACCAACAGTACTAAGTTCGACTTTTTGGATGTATTTTCACCGTGGCCAGGCCTCTGTTTATACTGCCATTTTATCTCCAGGGTGTAATGGTAGATACATGTTTCATCTACAATCACAGAAGGGCGCCAGAAGTCCTCTACTTAAGCTGCAGCATTTCCAAACACGATTTTAAAACATCCTTCCTCCTGCGCTTTTGTTCTGGAGTCCACAAAACACGGTACCCATCGCGTAGTCTGCTTTTGTATTTTTAGAACTTCATGCAGGATATTATGTACCAGTTCAGACACCTACCATCTCAGCAATCTCACGAAGCATAATTCGATGATTTTCCATCACAACACTATGAATTTTATTGGCTATTTCTTCAGAAGAAACCACAATCGGATGTCCTGAATGTGCAGTATTTGCAGTTCTCATACGGCCACGTTTACATTTATTTATCTAGTAATAAATGATCTTAGGTACTGGCACAGAACCCCATGAA
>CM032447.1:93722196-93827196 GCA_019049505.1 Pachyrhynchus sulphureomaculatus | reverse complement strand
ACAAACATTTTGATACCGTATTTGGCCGGCTTATTGGGTATGTACTGTATGAAACTACATCTACCACGAAAACCTTCAAGTTTTTCCTCAATTGTGACGTATTGTCCAAGACTATAATTTTTTTTGCAATTTTTTCTACAAAACGCTTCGTATATATCTCTTATAGCTGCTAATTTGTCTGTTTTTTTTCTTTCGGGTCTACTATCGCGGTTATCAAAACCGGAGATACCGCAATAGAAATAAAAACCCAAAGTTCTCTAACGTTGACATGATTGGCTTTCTTACATCCCAATAATATTAGCAAACCCGTAAAGCCATAATTTCACTTTTGAACATATTTTAACATCTCTTTCCCGTGAATATTCAATAGTGGATTTTTTAATTTCTATATACTCATTTGTATATTTTACAGTAGTTTCTATCATGATAGAATCGATGATTTTTTGAAATGCTGAAATTTCTGTTGAAAGTTTTCGTGCTGTTGGCTTTAGACCGGGAAAAATTCTTGTAATGTTTTTTACTTTTTGTTTTCGATTTTGTTTCCAAACTAAATTTGTACCACTTACATGTTTTGTCTTTGCAAAAAAAATAATCACTAGACGTAATCTCAGGATCATTACTAGAACCATAATCGTCATCGTTGGGACTATACTCTAGGTCGGAATCTGTGTCGTGGTCACTAGTTATAATAACTTCGTCATCTTTCTCCGAAACATCCTCATCCAATGGCAAATATTGTTCCTCATCTGAACATTCGTCATGAAGTATTCTGACCAGCTCTTCATCATAGAGATATTTTTTGGCCCTGAAATCAATTTTGAATTATCAAGATAAAATATTAAAGAATAAAAAAAGCTTATAAAATTTTCTCATGTGTGCACAAAACTATGTGTTACATACATATTTATATTATTTGCAAAATATATTATTAAACAATTTCATGTAAAAAAAAGAAATAATAAAAAACGATACTTACAGGACAAGGCGCGTGGCGCACGTTATGCGCCAGAAGCCACAAGTCTCAAAACAAAGCAAAATAAAAAAAATCTATAAACTAAAATAGGACACCAAAGCACTTAGTTATAAAGATTAAGGTTAACTGAAAGAATACCTAGACTTAGACGTTAATAAACGGGGAAACACCGACAATGTTGCCATCTTTCGAAATTGGGCGCATAAAAATGAGTTAGCGCGCCCGCTGCAAGGTTAATTCAGGTAAAGTAATTCGTATTGAAACCCTAAACCGAACTAGAATATACTATACTCTATATTTAACTCTTTATTTAATTTATGCATTATAAAGATCGAACAAATCTTTTTTCTAGGAGTCATCAACAATTACATCACGGAACTTTTAATTCTGTTCCATTGTCATAAAATTGGACGCAATATCAGTTATTTCATAAATGCTTTCACTGCCATCTGTATGTTGAAAAAGTTATCTATGAAATAATATTCTGTGTAAACAAACAGTAACGTCGTTCGCATGATTTTTAATAAAATTACTTGGGCACAGAGATTGCTCAATTTTTCTATTACAGCTTTGATGAAAATAAACTGTGTGTTAGCATATTTTTGTGCATATGAGACTCTTATTCTCGTTTATTGTCTAGATAGTGAAATAATCTCACTTGCCGTTGAGAACGTAGAAAATAAACCTCTTTGAAGGGAACCTTTTTTTATTAAAAATTCCTTTATACTCCATATTTTTATATTCAGTGGAGATTTTTAGAGTTTCATTAAAAGTGGGATCATATATTATCATATTTTATGAGGTGTTTTTTTGGAGTAGTTCAAGAGTGAAATAAACTATTCAAAACGCTTAATTTTTAGCCAGCTGCTAAAGTTTTAATCTTGATATTGACATAAACAGAAAAATAAAAGTTAGTGCTAAAGGTGCTTCTTTTAAGGATTTCGACATGAACTTATGAATGGTTTTCGGAGTTATTTACTGGAACCAATCTTCTTGTTATTGTTTCTAAATAACCAACCCTAACTTGTAACCGACGATAATAATGCATCCTTAATAATGACAAAATAGGTCCTTTTATTTTAGCTTTCAAAATAAAAAATTGTTTAACTCAAATATTTTTCGCCGCCCGAACAAATAATTTTAAACTAAATTCAAGTGGTATTTCATTCGAGAGTTAAGAAGTTTTAATAAAAAAAAATCTTACAAAAATCGAATCCTTTGCCAATACAATATTTGTAAAGCGAAAAATTTTATAAATATTTTCATCAACCACCGCATATCTTTCTACATTTCAAAAACAATTTAGAATAGAAATTACTTAAATGTTTTTGAATTCTATGGCAAAACTTATATTTACAAAACGTGCAATGCCCAGTAATTAAAAACCAATAATCATAAAATAACATTTTCTGAAAAGTCTTTTAATATTTGGCTATTTTGCTTTTCACTTCCAAAGAACATTTTCTTACAGAAAACATTTAAAAAATTTAATATTTACAAAAAAGTACATTATTCTTTACGTGAAATCAATATACGAGTATTAAAATATGTAAATATATTTTTAATTATATTTTTTAATTTATCAATGTATTTTATTATATGTATATATTTACGTAATACCGGTGTATTTTACGTAATCATCGACTGTAATACTGTATAGTGGCTGAGAATAGTAAATATTATTTATGTCCTTATTTATATGACTGCAACAGAAATACTCCTTAAAAGAAAACTTTTCTTAATTTAATTTTAGTTTTCAACCGACGACGTCTTTTCGAGAGGATTTCTCAAACTGGCTGAACTATCATCTAATTTCATTCCAGTGTAATCTTTATCAGTTTGCCTATTATGGCAGACCCATCACACCAGCATTTATCGACGGTAAGTTGAAATGAACAAGAAGGTTATTTAAATTAACACTTACTTAAAAAGGAAATCTGAACATCTTTACTATTAAATATATAGACTACGATGGGATTATGAAATCTTTGGCAAAATAGCACTTCACCACGGTTATTACCATCCCACCTAACACTTTATTTTTACACTCAGGGCACGTTTCGCTAGCTAGGTTAACATCAGGAGCAATTATTTACTGATGATGTTAACATGGATAGCGAGACGTGAGTCAAATATTAAAATAAAATGTTTGGTGTAGTGTTTAAATATTCCAGAGTTTAACTATGAAATATTTGTAGTAAAACAATAAAGTGTGAAATAAAATGTGTTCATTGCATGTACCCCAGTACTTGAAAAATTATTTACTAAACATAATATCATCTAAATCTTACGTTACGTTCCCAGCACTTTTCTAAGCTGGCAGTGAAATTATCAATCAATATTTTGTCGTCTGAGCTGGACATTTTGAGGAAATTTATTTCATGAATGGCAGATACGTTTTTAAAGTGTATGATGTCACACCAGCTTGCTTAAACCAAATTCTATGAATATAACAGTAAATAAATTGTAATGCAGGTATAAAGAAGTTCTTAACAAATCCCCATATATCGCTCCAAATTAACAGTTGTACTCTGCTACCTCTGTTATCCTCAACGAAGTTTTTGGGATGATTATTTTGATGCCCACGATATGATACAAACCATCACTGTAAAGATTTGTGATGTATTAGTTTTGGATTTAGAATGAAATAAGCGAGTAAATATTTTGATTAGTGAAGCTGGGTCTGAAAGTAAACAATATCAATATATATTGTGCACCGGCTGTATCTTCTAGGGGTGCCGATATTACTCTGGACCTTTTAACGTATTTCATGGCGTATTTACAGCATCTGATTACTTGGATATTGGGAGCTTGGAATTTTCACAAACCGATACTCTAACACATTCCCAATTTGCATAGTTTTTGGATGTCCAAATCACCTTGTCCTAGCTTTAAACTTCTGCATCCACTTTTATTCGGTTTGAATATTCAGAGCTACAAATATGATGATTAAATGATATTGATAGCGGGAATTCTCGTAGTTTAAGTAGCAACCAAATTTACAAGGGCCGAGGTTGAACCCAGTAACAAGTTGGGCATCCATTCCGACTGTTGCATTTACGCAAAGAATCCAGCAAACTTAAATTATTTTAAGGGACATGTTAGACAAAAACAACATTATTTTATTCTGTATATCCTCTTAGTTATTTGACGTTTATATTGTTGACATTTAAAAGTCAAGCCAAGTACAAGTCGGAGTTGATTGCTTTTGAAATAAAAAATTTTGTTGTAGAGGTATAAAATGATCAATGACTTCACAAAATACACCCCAAATGAGTTTTTAACAAAGTTTTTTTTCCTATCTTTACTGATAACTGATCACCTTAATTTTTTTTTTTTACATACCTTAATAAATTATTAAAGGAAATGTACTCGTGATCATTTTCGTTCAATCTACTCTGCGCGGAGAATATTCCAGAATCTTTCCAAAATTTTTTGATCAATACTTTTCGGGATAACGTGGGGACAGCGATTTTTCGAAATTTTTTAATAATAATACAAAGAAAAGTGTGCGCAAGTATTAGAGTACATATATTTTTGAAACGCGTGTTTTTTTACAAGCTTTCTTTTGACATCCCACTCGATGACCTGATAAAAAAAAATTACTACCAATTTTTTTTATTTTACTTCTAATCTCACCTCCAAAAACTAATCCCTTAAGCCAAAATTTAACTTTCAAAAAACTATACGGCTCTGATAAGGCCATCAATTCCTATATCAGTGCCTAAAATTTAACTTTCTGTGTCAAATAATTGAGAAAATCGGGAAGTGACAGAGGGACAGAGACCGAGTGATCTTATAAGTGTTCCGTACGGAAGACTAAAAAAGCACGAAGTCTTATATTAAAACTAACTTTTTCTTGACTAATTTGTAAGGGGTTATTGGTTAAAACTCGTTTTTTTTTGTAGAGCTGGGCTAAATTTGAAATACGATAGTTAACTACATTTTAAAGAATATTTTATGGAATGAAAACAAGAACAATCGTGTACCATGTTCTTGAAACATGACACTAATTTTATATTTTTAAGTGAGATACCTTATATATTATTTTTTAGTTTTATAAAATGCTTAAGCTTAAATGTTCGACGTAACGGTCCATTTCTTGAAGAATAAAAAATGGAATATAGTTAAAACAAAAATTATTTTATCCAATACAATATACAAAGAAAAATTTCTTTCTAGCTTAAAAAATCTTTGCGAAAATATACGATAGTGGATTAAAAAAGTCTTGTAAAAACAAAGTAAATAACCGTTTTTGCAAGAATTTCTCAAAAAAATCTTTATAGAGCTCCATACATTTGGTCCAGTAAGATTCCAATTTTTTTATTCCCTCAGAAAAAAAAATGGTTTCGAACTGTACATAATACTCGTTTACACAGCATAAATAACCTTGTTATTCGAAGAAAATATCTTCCCCACCAGCCAATTTTTGAGGTTAGGAAACAAAAAATAACGTTGCGTAATAAGAGCCAGTCACTTTTTACCCTTTTCCAATAAGTCAATCGTGATGATACCATGCGAGTACTAAAAAACAGTGGTCATCACTTTTCCAACCAACAGTACTAAGTTCGACTTTTTGGATGTATTTTCACCGTGGCCAGGCCTCTGTTTATACTGCCATTTTATCTCCAGGGTGTAATGGTAGATACATGTTTCATCTACAATCACAGAAGGGCGCCAGAAGTCCTCTACTTAAGCTGCAGCATTTCCAAACACGATTTTAAAACATCCTTCCTCCTGCGCTTTTGTTCTGGAGTCCACAAACACGGTACCCATCGCGTAGTTTGCTTTTGTATTTTTAGAACTTCATGCAGGATATTATGTACCAGTTCAGACACCTACCATCTCAGCAATCTCACGAAGCATAATTCGATGATTTTCCATCACAACACTATGAATTTTATTGGCTATTTCTTCAGAAGAAACCACAATCGGATGTCCTGAATGTGCAGTATTTGCAGTTCTCATACGGCCACGTTTACATTTATTTATCTAGTAATAAATGATCTTAGGTACTGGCACAGAACCCCATGAACTGGCTTCAATTGCGTTTCTATCTCGGCCACAGTCAATTTTTTGAAATAAAAATGTTTTATCACTACATTATCTACGAAATGTGTAACAACCGATCACTTACGATAGCTGCCAACAAACAATTCCGTGTTGCATCTTTGAAGCTTTGAACACAACCGTTATAAGAATTTTCTCGCCATTTCGTAGAAATTTTCCACACCTCGTATAACACACATTTTAACTGAAACGACGTTCTAACAAAAAGAAAAATAATAATATAAGGTTAAAACTACCAGACAAATGATTTCTTAGGATCGACCATTTTTAAATTGAGACTTATTGTGCATAATTGTCTATTTTAGATGGTTCACTGTCAAGTTTTTTATTCTTTTAATTTATCTACAGGTAAATTAAATAAATACAAATTAATAAAAGAGTTCCTCCATCTTTCACATCTGCCAATTTATAAGGAGAAAGTTTGATATAAGGGATCGGTTAGCTACGCAAATGTTATTTTGTATTATTATGAGTAGTATAACAAGCGGGGTTCTGGACCACCTCGATGGCCACTTTTTCCTTCAGCAGTGGTCCATGACCTCTACTTGACCTTTTACAAGAAGTCCTGAAAAATGTCCTGAAATCTAGAAGAAGTGCTGAAATCTGTGCAAGAAGTAGTCGTCAATGACGTCACAAGTCCAGTGGTTGTTGAACAGTGTCCTTTTTGGCATATTTCCTGAACCTCTTGAAGAAGTGTTTACCTGTTGTCACCTAATTACCTGTTTACCCTGTATACCTGTTTACCTGTATACCTGTACCTGTGTCACCTGTATACCTGTAATTTACCTGTAATTTACCTGTAATAATCTGAAGAAGTGTTCAATGATGTAATTTGTCCAGTGGATGTAGCTCAGTGCCTTTTTGTCACTTTTGTCGACCTTGAGGACTTAGAATAAATGTTAAATGTTGTGTATTAAATGAAATAAGTTAAAAAAAAAAGCCATGTCTGTTGTAGGATTTGAACCTACATCTGTTGGTTTCAATACTGCAAAACTGGGGACTTAACCTACTTAGCCAAATAGGATTCGTAATAGAGAATGCAATTGTTGGGATGCCATAAAAAAGGATTGGTGAATAATATGTGAAAAGTCTGTTGAAATTTGTACAAGGAAGTAGTCGTCAATGACGTAAATTGTCCAGTGGATGTTGAATCAGTGCCTCTTTGGCAATATAAGTTGTCTAAAAGGTGTAAAATTAGAGGTAAATAGGTGTAAGATAGGTGTAAATAGATGTGAATAGGTGTAAGTGTGTATGAGAAGAAGTGTGCAAGAAGTAGTCGTCAATGACGTAAATTGGTCCAGTGGATGTTGAATCAGTGCCTTTTTGGTAAAATAAAATTTGTCTAAGAGGTGTTTTAATGTTAGATGTGTGTAAGCTTATTAGTTAAGAAAGTGCAAGAAGTAGTCGTCAATGAGTTAAAATTTGTCCAGTGGCTGTTGAACAGTGCCTTTTTGTCAAGTTTAGATGTTTGAAAATGTCTTTCTAGAGGTAGATGGTCTGCAAGAAGTGATCGTCAATGACGTCACAAGTCCAGTAGATGTGGAAACAGGGTATCTTAACTTCATTAAAAACTTTGTAAACTTTCATTTGAGGAGAAGTTGCATTAGTTTAGATGCTTATTGGTGTTTCTTATCAGAGTAGGCGTAACTAGATAAGAAAGGTTGTATTTGGTTGGTTTGAATGTGTAAAATGAGATAAGAATCTGTGTATTTGGATAGGTGAGCTGTGAAAATGGGTGTTGTCTATTGGAAAAGGCATGTATTTGATAGGTTGTTGTGTAAAAGTTGCTAATAAGAGTATAAAATTTGATTGGTTGAAGGGTAAAAAATGTGTGTTATCTATTCGAAATTGTGTCTGATAGGTTGAATTGTAAAGGCAAAGAAGTAAATGTATTAAAATTAGCAATGATAGAATGTAAAATCTTGTAATTTGAGCGAAAACAGTAAATAACTGGCGCCGTAAAGTCGGTAAAAATGTCGAAGATAAGGCAAAATGTAAACAAAAAGTATGAATAATGTGTGATTCATGGTACTTTTTGTAAGTAAAATTGAGTAAACAAGTGGCTCGTTAGGTCATCAAAGTAGATAAGAGAGGTCAAAAATAGTTGATAAGAGATGAGTGAATGTATGTGAGAATGTAAGAAATAGCAAAAAGTTGTATTAATAGGAAAATTCCATGCAAATAATTGAAAGAGCAAGAAATTTATTTGGCTGTGGGAAAGTTAAATGTAAAGGCAAAAAGTTGTTGTTTGTTCTCAAGTTATTATAGTGATATGAAATGAGCTTATTGTGAGCTCGTTGAAATGTTGTGAACTCGTTGGATTTTGCTATAATATGTTATATGAGATGAAAGCAAGTTAAATAAGTAATATTTGTCAAGAAATCGTAAAATAAGTACGAAATGAGCTTAAATGAATCTCAAATGAGTTTTTGTTTTGTGATAATAATAGTAAAATATTAAATGAGCCTAGCTTTTTATCGTATGTGTGTGGGAACGTTGTAAAAGGTTTTGTTGAGCCTAACAAAAGTATAATTTGGTCTCGTTGTATTGTAAATCTTAGTAAAATATTTGTTAAAAATGAGCTGAGCCTAGCCTCGCCTTTGACTCGTTGTGTGGGAACGAGAGGAGAATAAAACATACAAGTATGAGAACACAGATTTTTATTCAATGAATAAAACTGTTTGAAATGCATTTGAAGCCTCGTCTGCTTAAAAAATCTTTACAAAACTACTATATATATAAATTAAAAAGGAGAAAATTATTCTACTTACTAAAAATACTTAAAAGTACAAAATATCTATAAAAACAATAAAACTAACTAAAATGTTAAGATGTAAATGTAGAGCCTGGTACGAAATGATACAAAAACCTAAATTAAATGAGAGAGTTCAACAAAAACCGATAAGAAAGATCAAATTTTTGTCGATAAGAGGATGTAAAATGTATTGGATAAAATATAAATTGCAATGTTATGTTTTACTAATAACTATATATTTGATTAGAAATATTAAATAAATGCGAGAGAGAGTTCAACAAAAACCGATAAGAAAGGTTAAAATTAGTTGATAAGAGGATGTAAAATGTATTGGATAAATTAATAAAACAACATTTTAGATTCTTACTTAAATACTTAAAAGTACAAAAATAAATAATATGTTGCCTGGTACGAAATGATACCAACAAAAACCAGTTGTTATAAAATTAAATGAAAGTTCAACAAATTTGATAAGAAAGATCAAATTTTTGTCGATAAGAGGATGTAAAATGTATTGGATAAAGTACAAATTGCAATGTTATGCTTTACTAATAACTATTTGACTAAAAATTATGAATTGCTTAATAGTATGTATAAATGAGAGAGTTCAACAAAAACAGATAAGAAATGTTAAAATTAGTTGATAAAAAGTAGATTCGAAAGCATTAAAATAATTGAAAGACCAATAAATTTGTCATAAATTTAAATATGTAAAATATTTTGTTTCCAAGTTACTACTATCACTAATTAGTTGATTTTTGTATAAATCAAAATTTGTTTCCAAAAGAACAAAGATTTGACTAATAATAAACTAAGAAATAGGTTGTGCTTTTTGTTTGTTTTAAAGTTACTATCACTACTTAGTAATTTTGATATTTGTATAAATCAAAATTTGTTTCCAAAAGAACAAAGATTTGACTAATAATAAATTAAGAAATAGGTTGTAAATATAATATCAATATTATTTGTCTACTAAAAGACTAAAAGGAAAATTTGTAACTGATTTTGTTGTTACTGTTGTTGGCAGAAGACATTTAGTTAAATAGAGAGAGAGATTTCTTTATTTCCAACAATTTCGATAATTATATAGTAGTTTTACATTGGATAATGCACAATGCCATGGATTAATATCCTTATGAAAATAACATTCTGGAATCATTTTAAATTCACTTAATTTAGGTTCTTGGTCAATGGGAATGTTGTGTATATAGTCCTCATTTAAGAATTTCTTTAAAATATTCACTTTTGCATTTCCTTTGACGTAAATTCGATATGGAGTTTGATAAATTTTCAATACATCTTGTAAAATGGGTTCGATATCGTTTATTTCAACAAATCCATTTTCCCAACATAATCCGTGATATTTGTCTGACCAATCAATCAATTTTTTGATCTTTAGCATTAGATATCATAGTTCTCGAGAATGGTGGTTTAAATAAATAATTTGCACAACGATGTCCATCATAAATTGCCAACTCTTTGATTACATATCCAAAAGAACAATTATATCCTTGAATGTCAATAAACACATCTGATTCAATCATATTGAAATCGAATGACTGACTAACTGAATAATAATATTTTTTGTTCAAGTTAAACGTTTAAACTGATGACTATATTAATAAATAATTCGTTCTATTTTATATTTTAAACTTATAGATTTGTTTTGCTTAATTAGTTTTTGCTTTATTGCAAAAACAAGTCAATTGTTGTCTTACTTAATTAGTTTTGATTTATGTAAAAACAAAAACAAGTCAATTAGTCTATAAAAATATAATGATACGAGATAAATATCGAAAAACATGTTTTTAATAACAAATGGAAATTTTGCATGATGCAAGTGGTAATATTCCAAATTAAATTGCATTTATACTGATAAACGTGTATAATCAGTATATATTTCTAAAAAATGCATATCGGCAGATTAATATCCTGTATTTAATATATAAACACCCATCTTATACCGATTAAATTACAATTTTGTTTGTTTGTGTAATACTCACTAGTTTGAACGAAATGATCTTTTTTCGCAGTCGACATAATAGATGAGGAGACGTCATTAGACATGTTGTATGTGTTATTAAAAGAGTTCTTCAAGTAAGTATGAAGCGTAAAATTCACCTTTCTAAACTTTTACTTGTTTTTCTTGTCTAACATATTATTATTATTGATTTTCAGAGATATTTTGTTTGAAATAAGAAGAGGACAGAACACGATTCATTTGTGTTTGGAGGAGGAACCGACACGAGAAGAATGGGAGGAATTTGACAAGTTCCCTGTGAAAATTGTTTTTTACGATGTAATTCTTAGGTAGTCTGTTAATAAAATACATACAAATATCTTATAAACATTGCTTTATTTTATAATCAAATTAACAAATTACTAGAGCTTAAACTTATGAATATATACTAATAGATAAATCTTAAAAAAAAACTAATAATAGATAAATATAAGTTTCTAAAAAATATCAAATGATTATCATATGATTAATATCCTGTATTTAATATATAAACACACAAGTCAAGTACAAATAGAGAAGAAGAAAGGCAAGTTGATATTGATTCTCAAGAATTGTTCAAGAGAGAAAATTATACCATTTTCAATTTTTATATTAACACATTATAACGCAAAAAGCAGAAGAGGAAAGTCTGATCAAAGTAGCAGTTTTTCGAGAAAAAGAACCTTTTGTTTGTTGTGTGTAAAGATTCTAGTTAGTTTGAAAGCAAAAATATGATTTTAATATTTGAATCTGAAGATTTGAATGCCTTATCGACAAATATATTATTACTCCAAGAGTTATTCAAGTGAGTATGAATAGTAAAATTCCTAAATCATCTTACTAGCAATATATTTATTTTCAGAGATATTTTGTTGGAAATAAAAAGGCAAAGGAGACGTATTCATGTGCGTTTGGAGAAGGAACCGACACAAAAAGTATGGGATGAAATTGCGAGACTTCCTGTTAAAAAAGTTTTTTGTATGAAAAGATGTAGTCTTTAATAAATTCCAAAATACCTTATAAATATTGTTTTATTTTATAACCAAATTATTCCTAGGTTAAACTTTATATACTAATAGATTAAAAAACTAATAATAGATAAATCTAATACAGTTTGTACTATAATAGATAAAAAAAGACTCTTAGAGGTACAACAACAAACGTAAAATTATTCAGAATCGGAAGAATCTGAATAGACTAAATTTTTAAAAACATTGATTAAATTCGTCAATGTCAATATCTGTTTGCGGTTGTGCACAATATTGTCGTGCACCCAAAAATTGAGCAGCGGGAATCTTATATTTTCCCGAAGAACCAAAATTGTTTGATTTTCTGATAACACTTCTCTTTAGAGTCGTAATATTTCTTTCGATCGATGCATTTACCAAAGGACATATAAGTAATTGAGCAATTTTTCGATACTTTTCCAATAAGATATTTTCATCCGATATAAAATAAATAATTAGAGGTCCGTTGTAAGTTGCATCTACGATACCTGTTCGTATAGTTTCTATAGAATTCGTAGAGGATCTCGCAATAATTTGTCCATAGAATCCTATAGGAATATTTACTTTTTCAATCAGTTCAATCTTTGTAGCTTTCCCTGCGGGACAAAATGTGTCGTGTTTAATACAAAGATCGAAACCTGCATCTGATTTGTATGCTTTCCAACAAGAGTTATTTCCCGGAATAATTATTTTCGAGTTGTCATCATCGTCGTCATTAATTATTTGAATTGCTCTTTCTATACGTACATACAAGTCGGAAAAGTAAGTTTTATCGTACATTTGTGGATAATGAGGTAAAAAGACATATTGGTTGAAAAGGTTGTATTTGGATAATAAGGTGAAAAATTTAAATTGAGTCTTTACATATTTTACGGCTGAAATTAAATCTATCTCTTGTATTTGCATACTTTTCCAAATAATGTCCTTAAGATTGTACTTATTAGGGATAACAATTACCGATGGAAATTGTTCAAATATTTCTGTTGGAATTTCCTTTAAACAGTCGATGATATTCTTTTCATCAAAATTTTCAATCGAGTCAAATATTAACGAAAAATACAATTGAGATAGTGGTGAACGTTCAAATAGTCTATAATTTTGTTGTTGTTGCATTTTATTCACAATTGTTAATGTGTGCAGGTTTTGTCTAAAAGTCTTTAATGATTCCCTACTATTTTCATGTTTAACATCATTATAAAGGTGTACGTTTTCAAATCTCTTGAGAAATTTGAGTAGTCCCATATGTGTAAGACCATCCAAAAATATATTTTTAGCAAGTGGAAATTTTTCCTTAGGAGTAGTAGTAGTAGTAGTAGTAGTAGGAATTGTTGTATCCATATCAATTATTAGATTAGATGATGATGATGTTGTAGGTATGGTAGATTCAACGTTTATAGAGGACATACTGCAAACAACAACAATTCAAATTAGATATGATGTATAAATATAAAACCTGTTAAACTCACCTGTTTAAGTAATTACACACACAAAAAAAAATATAAATATGTTGTGAGAGAGGAAAACGCAGACAATTGCTTGTATTTACCAATTCAATCTTTTTATAACATAAAAGAGAGTTCAAAACAGATAAGAAGGTTAAAATTTAGCAGATAAGGAATAAATTCAAATACATCGAATGTACAATATAATTAATATAACTCGTGTTTTATGCAATGATAAAAGTATTAGCAGTATGTAGTTAAAAATAAAACAAACAACTTGTACGAAAAAAGGTTTTATTAAGTATAAAAAGAAAACTATAATGATTTAACAACAACAATTTTCAATTTGATCAATGTAGGGTTTCATTTCTTGTAAAAAGGTGGGACTGATTCCTCGTTGAAATTTTTGAATAAATTTCCAATTAACTCGTTCTCTATGTCGACGGATAAAATCTTCAGTCAAGTTTTGATGGATACTGATGGCATTCCAATCCAACATTCCGGCAAATTCCTCCATAAATCGTTCGTTTAATTGCTGATATTGGGAAATAAGTTGCCAATTGACTTTATTGATACAAGTTCGTATTAGATCTTCGTCTAAATGTTGTTTTCGTGAAATGATATTCCAATTGACAAAATCTTGAAAATAAATGATAAATTTCGCAGGTAAATCGGGAAAATTGGATATTTCATTCCACCAAGCTCTTAGACAAGCCATTATTTTAGAATGTAGGTGTCAATAGCAAGTATACAAAATAATATGATTGTATTTGATGTATGTTTTTATATATAATTAACAGGAAATGGATGCTATCTGTTTCCTTGTCTTTCGTTTGCTTCTCTCTCGATTCCTCGTTCTTCTTTGCCAAAGGAAAGCAAGTAAGCAGGTACGTTCTTTGCGCCATCGTTCTGTTTGATTCGATCTTTGACCACACATGACAAACATTTTTGATTTCGTATTTCACTTTCACCTTTACATTGTGGACATTTTACTCGTACAACAACTGGCATTTTGAATGACTGATATGATGTGTATTAATGAAATGTTTTATACAAGTTATCTCTCCCTACTATTTATAGTTGTAATTGATAGAAGCATGGAAATTAGGCTATTTTTCCTATATACAAAATTAATTAAACAATATGTACAATATTTACGTATTCTAACTCGATCTCGATAGTAACTATTTATATTTTTGTTAACTTTACATCCACATTTTAAACAGTTAAATTTTACATTTTCCATATTTTTTAGAGACTTCAAGAGGTTCTCGGGAGGAGAACACGATCTCTATAAAAACAGATGCTAAATAAGTTTTTGATTCATTTATCATTCGCTCATATTGACCACACTAATGTTCTCTACCTGTCTATTGCTTGTTCTCGTTTATTGTTGTTGTTGGTCAAAGTACAAACAACTACGATGCTGATGTCAATAATACTTGTAATCAAAATTATGAATATTTATTAGAGGATTATCATTCACTTTATAATACCAGTTTAAATTTGTATCAGGAATGTATTAAATCACTGGACAATTATATGGATTTATACGATAATGAACAAGCTGTTAATGATATTTGTATGGGAAAAATTTTAGAATACGAATACCTGGCTGCGAATTTAACAATGTCGTTAAATTATACGAAACATATTGCACTGCTCAAGGAAAATATCAAATTGGAATCGGATTTGTATTTATTGAGAACCAATCTAACGGAAACATTGCAAATTTGTCAAGAAAAATACAAAGTGGCATATGTCGTAATTGCCGATTTAAAGGAGGAAATTGAAAATTTTAAAAGTAATTTGACCGATCTGACTCGTGAAATCTATCAGTTAGATAACGATTTATCCAAATGTCAAAAGGATTTAAAACAACAGAGGAAAGAAGAAACGAAAATTTTCGTAAATCTAAAAGACTGCTTAGAACGAGAAGAAGTACTTTTGGACTCGAAAGACAAATATATTATTCGACTGTCGACGTGTAGAAGACAAAATAGAAAATTGCGAGAAGGAGAAAGTTAAAATTTAATTTGGTGCATTTGAACTACTCATTGCATAGTAATATAATTTATCATTGTATGTGCTACTATTGACATTATCTGCATGGAATTTTTTACTTATTTATGTAGTAGTTGTTGGAGAGAAACACACAGAGTTCCATATGCAAATTATCAAAGACCTCGAACTCGAATACGGATTTATTGTAATCAGTGTGCTCGTATAACTATGTGGTATCTTCTTGAGGAATAACAAATCAGTATCTTAGAAATAGTCTTAGAAATAACAATTGCTGCTACCATGAACTTTACTTATTTATGTAGTGGTTGTTGGAGAGAATCGAAAAGTATACCTTTTCAACCACATATAGCTCAAGTAAATTTAATCATTAGACGTAATAATTCTGTTCGACAACTTCGACCTCGACTCAGATTACGAGATTATTGTTATAAATGCGAACGAACGACTATTTGGTATCTTATCGAAGAATAATCTCAGATTTATGAAATCACATAGTATGTAATTAGTTAATACTTGTAAAATTGTATTCAGTTATAAAATAGACGATATGTTTAAGTAATAACATGTTTTTTATTAAGTTTACTAAATAGTACAAATAAATAAAACACATCTATCACATTTTATGATGATTCATTTCGGTCTCTTATATTCTTGGTTTCATTTTCCAATTTGTTCTTTTTTCTTTCCAAAGTATCTTTTGGTATATAGCCTAGACTACGTACAGTTTGCCATGAAGCCTCTTTGTAATATCGAGTACAATTGGAACAATATGTATTCTGATTATAAGATTTATGACCCAAATAGGTTATTTTACTTTGACATGAAGGACAACTTGTTGAGGAATTCATTCTTTATCGATTTCTATCTCGTTTTCTATTAAACTTTATTATTATTAAAATTATTTCATTTAAACCTTTTTGATATAACTAATCAAGACAAATTTTAAAATTATTTTATTTTACTCCTACTACCCAAGTCATTTTCAGTTGAAACCAATATTAAAATGAATAACTAAATACTTTCATGTATCTTATATCTAACTATTATTCTAAATTGTAAATAAAACAAAGGTAAATGTTTTACAGTTTATTAGTAACTTGAAAACAAAAACTTTTACGTTTACAAACTATAAGGTATATTTATTATTTAATATATAGGATTTTATCCCTGGATACTTTTGGATTGCATCCAAAAATGTCTTTTCATCCTCTGCACTTTCTGCCTCTACGTGTAGATACTTTATCGGTAATATCCAGGTAATTTCTTCCAATTTGGTAGTTGGTGCTTCATCCCCGTCCAAGAATACATTAATTTGATTAGTATTATTTACAATTTCAATTTTATGCACACCACGTCTGTGAAAGAAATAAAAGATATAATAATCTATATATTAATTAAGTCAATCATTAAAATCAAAGCTAAATATATAAGTAGTAAATTATATTAAACAATACTCACACGAATAAGTTTTTTATTAATATATATAACGTTTTGATAGGTAACACTTTAATGTCTTCAGATTCAAAAATTACCAACATTTTTAAAAGCAACTATTTGTTTCACTACACAACAAATAAATTTGACTCTGAGTAAGAAATTTTAATGCTTATATAGTAAATACAGGAAAAAAATAAGTCACGTCAGTTGATATTTGGAAAATTTATATGACTAGAGCAATAAATTAATGATATCTTGTTTACTTAAAAACCTTATCAGACAACATTTTTACAGACAAAACGACTCCAATAGTTTACATATTTGCTTATTTATAATAGACTAATTGACTCTCATGACGACTATGTATGATGTGATTAAATCCCCTATATAATAGGTGTATAGAAAGGTATTAAAATCAATACAAAATTCATTCGTCTAATAGTTACTTGCTCCAATACCTAATAATGTCACTTTTTAATGAAGAAGAAGTAAATGCCAACAACGTTATTAAAAGAAATATAGAGTTACTAAGACTACTGGAATTAAGGGAAATGGAAATTGTCGAAGAAGAGGAAGAACATTTACCCTTAAATTTATTAAGAGAAAAATTAATACAACAAAAAGTTCAAGTTGATAAAAATGATGATGATGATGATGATGACAACGATGATGAAATCCCACTGAGTAAATTAAAAGAAAAGTGGTTAAAGGAGAAAAATGGATGAGGATGAAGAGATGATTGAACAAACAGAGAGTGAAATGGATGTGGATGATGATGATGATGATGATGATGATGATGATGAATATTTAAGTTGGGAGGATATAATTAAATTAGGATACCAGATATTATAGTTTAGATGTTAGATATTTTATAAATACCTTTAAGAAGAAAATAGATATTATTATAGTTTAGATGTTAGATATTTTATAAAATACCTTTAAGAAGAAAATAGATATTTCTCTCGTATAAAACTTTTGTTTTAATAATTTAAACTTTTCTAGAGACCTAACTATTTTTTATTCCATTCCCTAAAAATACAAAAATAAGATTAATATTGAAATCAATTCAGGTAAACAATTTTTGTGGGAGAGGTCATATTATATATGTTTGCTTTGTAAAAGTTTTCTTAGTTGTAAAGTAACTGTGACACGATGAAGTTGGCTGTTCTCGATATTCAAGGATTTAACTTTTTATTTGCTGCCGATGATGATAATCATGATGTGTATGTGGAAGAATTCCATGCTAAAGAAATTACGATATCAAATGGTTTACAGACAAGTCATTATGTATTAAAACAGAAAATACCCTTTGCTCAATTATCTCGACTCAATAAAAGAGCTGTTTGTAAGACTGAAAAGGAACTTGGTTTACGATATTCTTCCGGCTATGTAGATTACAAGCAAGTTGGAGAAATTTTAGATAGAGTACTGGACAATATTGATGTATTGTATGTAAAAGGAAAACATGCTTTTCGATTCGTTCAAGACAACATTGCTGCTTCTACTACTAATTTGCATACTAATCCCAATTTCAAGATGATTGATATAGATACTTTAAATGTATGGAACATGCCAACATTTAATCCTACAAAACCTTCCTGTTTAGATCATAATCTAACATACAATGCTAAAGTTCAATGTAGTACTACAAATTGTATGACACTATTGACATGGCTTTCGATATTCATCCCATAATATCCACATCATATGTATTTAATAAATTTTTTAAGGAATTTTTCCAATGTTAACTGAATAATTTGTAGAAAAATTATTGAAAGAGCGAGTTTAATAAATATTTTCAATTTCAAACATGTGTGTTTTATTATTTCCTATTTAAAATACTAAAAGTATTAAGAATATAAGGACTTTATACTAGAAAAAACATTAAATATTTAAGGATATAAGGACTTTATTAAGACAAATATACATATATCTATTACTTAAAAAATAAAAGGTAATAAGAATTAACAAGGAGTTTCTAATGGTTGCCTCTTTGTTCTCGTTGTCGTTGTTGGTATTCTCGTTCCCCAATCGGTCTTGGAATTATTGATTGTACATGTTTATCTATAAGATCATGTGTACCAGTCTTCCAGATATCCTGACATTTCGAATGCATTCCTTGTTGTCCCCCCTGAAAATAGATCGTTATCACGAACACCACATGCTATACATCCTCCATTTTGATATAAACCGACTCCACGTAACAATTTACCAGGTGTTAATTCGACAGCATTACGATTAATCCAAAGTCCATTTCTTTTTGTTACTACATATAATTGTTGACGATCTTCACTCATTGTTTATTTGATTTTATGTTTATCAAATACTGACTACTAACCAAACATATCCATTTAAATATACATATCCCTTCTCAATCGTTGTTTTTTTTTTAACCTTATCATCAAGAATTATAGGAGAATCTCAGTATAACACATTAAATTATCAAAGATTTCATCTTATTTGCAAAATGAATTTATTCAGTTAAGATGATTTAGTATATAAAACTTGTAGAAAAATTGATGATTTTGTCAAGAAATTAGCATGTTCTTGTGAAACAAGGATTCGACTAATATCTTATCGAGAATATTTAACACCATTTATCGATCACAAACAAGTTACGAATAATTTAGAAACACATTACGTATCATGTGTATGGTCACATCCTGGAGTTCGAGAAGGACCCGATACATGTGAATGTTTCCATGTTAATATGGTACTAAGACGTGTCAATGAAGAATTGTCAGAGTTGTCGACATCAAACAAATGTATCCAATGTAGTATTTATTGCAATCATAATAAGAATAATAAGTTAATTGAACAATTATCTAAACTAGTTGTAAATCTATCGAGCTGTTTTAAAAAATAAATTTTAATACAATGTTAAATAATATTGCCATCTAAATATATATTTATAAAACTAATATAAAATTTCTCTGATACTTTTACAATCACCAGATTTTGTTATTATTATTTTTATATATTGCAGTTTGTTTTTAAGTAATAGCGCTAATTAAGTCATAGCAAATTTTCTAATCACTTTGTTATTATAAACATTTTTTCGACATTTCTCTCTTTAAATTAATTCATTTGTTTTTGTTATTTTTGTCTATAGCGACTAGTCGACTCCATACATCATTATTTAGATAAGTGGTAATTTTCCAATTTAAATTGCATTTATACTGATAAACTTGTGTAATTAGTATATGTTTCTAAAAAAATGCATATCGGATGATTTGTATTTATTATTATATAAACACATACATGTCTTATGTCGAATCAATTACAAGTTATCAACATAGTGCCATATAACTGATTTAATCTCTTTCGAAATTTTAAAAAATAATTCCAATTCAGATCTACACCTACATAATTCCTAAATTCATCGAGTTAAAACAGAAAATTGTCAAATCATACACGATGACAAGTTCTCAATGTTCATATAAGCTAGTACTAAAAATGTTCACGAAGTGGTGCAACGTTAAAATTTTGTTGGAGTGCTGAAATGGTACAACTGAAGAGCTGGTCCCTGATGTTAACTCAATTAAGTAAATCAAAGTGTAAAAATTGTCTACAACCTTTAATTATGCAAACTTATTATAAAAACAAGCCTTGTGCATTGGTCAGACCAGTACATGAAAATCTGTTCATAGGCAAGAAAGAATATGAATGGCTCAGGGACACACTACTTCATATGGGTCGCAAATGTCTTCGATATACGAATAGAATTAATGTAATAGCAGGAATAAGCGGCCCGTATTCAGCTAAACTGAAGATGGCAGCCTCCACTATACGTAAACGTTCCCACCAGGATGATTAATGTATTATAATAATTTTTGTATTAAGATTTTAGTTAATTTTATATAGAGATTTTATATTTTTTAAGTATTTAAGTAAGTCAATAATTTAAACCAATTTGCTTTTTAGTAGACAAATAATATTGATATTATATTTACAACCTATTTCTTAATTTATTATTAGTCAAATCTTTGTTCTTTTGGAAACAAATTTTGATTTATACAAAAATCAACTAATTAGTGATAGTAGTAACTTGGAAACAAAATATTTTACATATTTAAATTTATGACAAATTTATTGGTCTTTCAATTATTTTAATGCTTTCGAATCTACTTTTTATCAACTAATTTTAACATTTCTTATCTGTTTTTGTTGAACTCTCTCATTTATACATACTATTAAGCAATTCATAATTTTTAGTCAAATAGTTAATAGTAAAGCATAACATTGCAATTTGTACTTTATCCAATACATTTTACATCCTCTTATCGACAAAAATTTGATCTTTCTTATCAAATTTGTTGAACTTTCATTTAATTTTATAACAACTGGTTTTTGTTGGTATCATTTCGTACCAGGCAACATATTATTTATTTTTGTACTTTTAAGTATTTAAGTAAGAATCTAAAATGTTGTTTTATTAATTTATCCAATACATTTTACATCCTCTTATCAACTAATTTTAACCTTTCTTATCGGTTTTTGTTGAACTCTCTCTCGCATTTATTTAATATTTCTAATCAAATATATAGTTATTAGTAAAACATAACATTGCAATTTATATTTTATCCAATACATTTTACATCCTCTTATCGACAAAAATTTGATCTTTCTTATCGGTTTTTGTTGAACTCTCTCATTTAATTTAGGTTTTTGTATCATTTCGTACCAGGCTCTACATTTACATCTTAACATTTTAGTTAGTTTTATTGTTTTATAGATATTTTGTACTTTTAAGTATTTTTAGTAAGTAGAATAATTTTCTCCTTTTTAATTTATATATAGTAGTTTTGTAAAGATTTTTTAAGCAGACGAGGCTTCAAATGCATTTCAAACAGTTTTATTCATTGAATAAAAATCTGTGTTCTCATACTTGTATGTTTTATTCTCCTCTCGTTCCCACACAACGAGTCAAAGGCGAGGCTAGGCTCAGCTCATTTTTAACAAATATTTTACTAAGATTTACAATACAACGAGACCAAATTATACTTTTGTTAGGCTCAACAAAACCTTTTACAACGTTCCCACACACATACGATAAAAAGCTAGGCTCATTTAATATTTTACTATTATTATCACAAAAACAAAAACTCATTTGAGATTCATTTAAGCTCATTTCGTACTTATTTTACGATTCTTGACAAATATTACTTATTTAACTTGCTTTCATCTCATATAACATATTATAGCAAAATCCAACGAGTTCACAACATTTCAACGAGCTCACAATAAGCTCATTTCATATCACTATAATAACTTGAGAACAAACAACAACTTTTGCCTTTACATTTAACTTTCCCACAGCCAAATAAATTTCTTGCTCTTTCAATTATTTGCATGGAATTTTCCTATTAATACAACTTTTTGCTATTTCTTACATTCTCACATACATTCACTCATCTCTTATCAACTATTTTTGACCTCTCTTATCTACTTTGATGACCTAACGAGCCACTTGTTTACTCAATTTTACATACAAAAAGTACCATGAATCACACATTATTCATACTTTTTGTTTACATTTTGCCTTATCTTCGACATTTTTACCGACTTTACGGCGCCAGTTATTTACTGTTTTCGCTCAAATTACAAGATTTTACATTCTATCATTGCTAATTTTAATACATTTACTTCTTTGCCTTTACAATTCAACCTATCAGACACAATTTCGAATAGATAACACACATTTTTTACCCTTCAACCAATCAAATTTATACTCTTATTAGCAACTTTTACACAACAACCTATCAAATACATGCCTTTTCCAATAGACAACACCCATTTTCACAGCTCACCTATCCAAATACACAGATTCTTATCTCATTTTACACATTCAACCAACCAAATACAACCTTTCTTATCTAGTTACGCCTACTCTGATAAGAACACACCAATAAGCATCTAAACTAATGCAACTTCTCCTCAAATGAAAGTTTACAAAGTTTTTAATGAAGTTAAGATACCCTGTTTCCACATCTACTGGACTTGTGACGTCATTGACGATCACTTCTTGCAGACCATCTACCTCTAGAAAGACATTTTCAAACATCTAAACTTGACAAAAAGGCACTGTTCAACAGCCACTGGACAAATTTTAACTCATTGACGACTACTTCTTGCACTTTCTTAACTAATAAGCTTACACACATCTAACATTAAAACACCTCTTAGACAAATTTTATTTTACCAAAAAGGCACTGATTCAACATCCACTGGACAATTTACGTCATTGACGACTACTTCTTGCACACTTCTTCTCATACACACTTACACCTATTCACATCTATTTACACCTATCTTACACCTATTTACCTCTAATTTTACACCTTTTAGACAACTTATATTGCCAAAGAGGCACTGATTCAACATCCACTGGACAATTTACGTCATTGACGACTACTTCTTGTACAAATTTCAACAGACTTTTCACATATTATTCACCAATCCTTTTTTATGGCATCCCAACAATTGCATTCTCTATTACGAATCCTATTTGGCTAAGTAGGTTAAGTCCCCAGTTTTGCAGTATTGAAACCAACAGATGTAGGTTCAAATCCTACAACAGACATGGCTTTTTTTTAACTTATTTCATTTAATACACAACATTTAACATTTATTCTAAGTCCTCAAGGTCGACAAAAGTGACAAAAAGGCACTGAGCTACATCCACTGGACAAATTACATCATTGAACACTTCTTCAGATATTACAGGTAAATTACAGGTAAATTACAGGTATACAGGTGACACAGGTACAGGTATACAGGTAAACAGGTATACAGGTAAACAGGTAATTAGGTGACAACAGGTAAACACTTCTTCAAGAGGTTCAGGAAATATGCCAAAAGGACACTGTTCAACAACCACTGGACTTGTGACGTCATTGACGACTACTTCTTGCACAGATTTCAGCACTTCTTCTAGATTTCAGGACATTTTTCAGGACTTCTTGTAAAAGGTCAAGTAGAGGTCATGGACCACTGCTGAAGGAAAAAGTGGCCATCGAGGTGGTCCAGAACCCCGCTTGTTATACTACTATTATGTACTACTAAATTTTCACTAATTGTTGTTATTGTTTCCAGGTATCTTGGTCATACCTATGAAAAAAAATCATTGTCTATTGTTTAACATACCGCATCAAACCCGTATCCTTCATGGAGTTTCGCTAGCTCAGAAGTGAAAGTTTCTTCCATTAAAATTTTTGGCTGTTGAAAAAATTTACTCAGCTTTCCAAACTATATTATAAAATTGTTGCAAATCTGGTTCCATATGTTGCTTTAAGTTTTGACAAACGCGAACGTAATTCTTTGTTTTTCAGGGTGTTTTGAAAAAATTTCCAGCAGCACCTATTACAGAATTTTATGAAATTTCTAAAATGAAATAACCAGTCAAGTGCAAGCTGAACTTGCGCTATTAATGTTCCATACGTTCATTGCTTTTAAAATAAAAAATTCTGTTACGGAGGTATAAAATGATCAGTGACTTTACGAAACACACCCCAAATGAGTTTTCAACAAAGTTTGTTTTCAATCTTTACTGAAAACTGATGATATTGAAATTTTTGTTTTTTTATATACCAGATAAATTATTAAAGCTAATGCACTCGTGATAATTTTATTTCAATCTACATCCCGTGGAGAATATTTCAGAGTTTTTTCAAAATTTTTTGATCAGTACTTTTCGAGATAAGGGAGGGGGGCAGCGATTTTTCGCGATTTTTTAAAAATAATACAAGAAAAAGTGTGCGCAAGTATTATTTATATATATATATATGTATATATATATATATATATATATATATATATATATATATATATATATATATATATATATATATATATTACTCGTGTTTTCACAAACTTTCATTTGACACCACACTCGATGATCTAGTAAAAAAATGATGAGGCCATCAGTTCCTATATTAGTATCAAATTTCAACTTTCTATGACAAATTGTTTCGGAGTAAATAGGGTGTCAGAGAAGGACAGACGGACAGGCAGACACCGAAGTGATCTTATAAGTGTTCCGTAGGGAACACTAAAAAGTGATAAATACTAGTTTTCGCTGAGTAATAATATGCTATCTTAAAAATGTAAAATAATTTGCAACTTTTTATTTTCGCCGTCGGTTATAAGGTGTTTCAGTTAAAATGTGGTTATATATAATTTGGTTATAAGTAATATATAAAAATATTTTTTGGTTGAGGATTCCTTTTTGCCTTCTATATAGTGATGTATCTATTGTGCATGTGTTTCATTATAACCGTTTTTAACAAATACTTCCTATTTATCTCGTTTCTTACTCCCCAAAAAAACATTTTTATACTAGCATTTGATTCTTACTTTCTACTATCTTCTGAATATTAACCAATGCCGTTGGTAATTTGTGTTATTGTCAAACGTGCATAGCCAACTTCGAAAAAGTTAGAAATTGCGTTTTTTAGTGTTCGTACTGTCTGTCTATCATACCCAATTTTTTTCCGAAACTATTTAACATAGAAAGTTAAAATTTAGTATAAATAGATGAATTAACCGCGCAATCAGAGCCGTGTAAACGTGAAAGTTAAATTTCATTCAACATTCACATTTACACACATTTAAGGGGGTTAATTTTGCTTGTGAAATCGAAAGTAAAAAAAAAATTGCAGGGTGGGGTGTCAAATAAAAGCTTGTGAAAACACAAGTTCAGAAATATATGTGATGTAAACTTGTGCAAGGTGACCAAAAATCGGTCACCCCACCCTATCTCTAAGAGTACCAATCAAAATATTTCGAAAAAGTTCTGAAATATTCTCCATAAAGTATAGATTAAGCGAAAACTATCATGAGTTATAGTTTACCTGGTACAAAAAAACTATTTGAGTTGACAATATGGTGGAGATTTCTTTCATGGAAAGTTGTGAATTTAACAGGGACCAAGAGCTATAAAATATCAATACGTAATTGGTGCATTCAGTAATAAACTCATATACTTTTCAGTACATTATTGCTTTAAGCATTTGGCCAACAACCGATAAAATAAATTTCCTTGATGACTGGTGACCGACGGACATGGACCGAGACAATATCATTTTATTTTATTTGTTTATAATTAAACGAATATTTAGGTAGTAAATATTTGTTTTAAACTTGTACTACAAAGAGTTTTCGGTTTTTATATATTCTTGGTAATTCTTTTACTGAAGATGAATGTGTGACTGAATTTCATAGATCACTTCAGCAATTATGGTAGGGAACACTAGATGTGCAAGCCCGACTTATACATGCCTATTCTTTTTTATTTTGCACAATAACACCATCTATAATATATATAAAATGCAACGTCTCTCTGTCTGTCAGTCTGTCTGTCTGTTAGTACGCTTATCCCTCCACAACCACTTATCCTCTGGCCAGGTTATAGGATATATTTTGTTACGTTAGGTAACATAAGGAATAAGCAGTGACGAGAATAATGAATCAAGTCGGAAAAAAGTTTGCCGCTAGCGCGTTCTCTTGCAATACATTGCCTAAACGATTAAATATGGAACAATATCATGTAGCAAAGAATATAATATATAAAACGCAACGTCTCTCTATTTGTCTGTCTGTCCGTTAGTGCGCTTATGACTTGAGAACCCCTTGTCAGATTTACATGTTTTTTTTTTTAATCATACATTTTTTCTCTGGTCAAGTTATCCATAATCTTCTATAATATATATATATAAAATGAAATGTCTCTTTGTCTGTTTGTCCCTTAGTGCGCTTACCACTCACAAACCCCTTATCCGATTTAAGTGTTTTTTTTTAACTCATACATTTGTTCTTTGGCTAGGTTATCTATAATCTTTTCTAATATATATATATATATATATATATATATATATATATATATATATATATATATATATATAATGCAACGTCCCTCTGTCTGTCTGTCTGCGTTAGTGCGCCTATCACGCGAGGACCACTTATTTACGTGTTTCTTTTTTTAACTCATACATTTGTTCTATGGCCAGGTTATCTGTAATCTTCTATAATATATATAAAAACGCAACGTCTCTCTGTTTGCCTGTCTCTCTGTCCGTTAGTGCGCTTATCACTCGAGAACCACTTAACCGATATAAGTTTTTTTTTTAAAACATATGTATGTTTTCTGGCCAGGTTATGGGATAAGCAGTGACGATAATAGTGAATCAAGTTGGAAAAAAGTTTGCCGGTAGCACATTCTCTTGCAATACACTGCCCAAACCATTAATTATGTAACAATATCATGTAGCAAAGAATATAATATATATAAAATCGAGAATCACTTATCCGATTTACGTGTTTTTCTTTTTTAATTCATACCTATGTTCTCTGGCCAGATTATATAATAATAGTAATAATAATCTATATAATATATATATATGTATATATATATATATATATATAATATATATATATATATATATATATATATATATATATATATATATATAAAACGCAACCCCTCTCTGTCGATCTGTCCGTTAGTGCGCTTAGCACTCAAGAACCACTTATCCGATTTACGTTTTTTTTTTTTTTATAAAATATATATGTTCTGGCCAGGTTAGGATATATTTTATTACGTTAGGTAACATAAGGAATAAGCAATGACGATAATAGTGAATCAAGTTCACGGGAGCGGAGCCGCGGCACTGCTAGTCAAAATATATATTGGAGTTTCTATAATTAAGAGTTCTAAAATTGGAAATATGGTTTTTAAAAGCTGTTTAACTAAGCGAGTTACAGAGGGGATTTATGTTTTGTAACAAAGATTGTATTACAAGATGTTTTTAGAACATATTTTTCCAACTCACTGAAAAAATTAGCAAAAATTTTATTCAGAAAGTCTTAATTTTAATGTAGAAAGATATTACATTTTAATTCACGGTTTTGTTTTTTTAGGTGCCGAGAAAGCTGGACATTCAGCAGAACTTCCATTTATATTTAATATGACTGGTCTCAGCAACACCACAACTTCTAGTGATATATTAACCCAAAATAGGTTAACTAAACTTTGGGCAAATTTTGCTAAATTTTTGTAAGTAGTTTTTTTGTTTTATATTAAATTATGATAAAAATTACAGATTACAAGGTCGAAAGCATGATATGTTATATTCATTACTATCTTACTTTTTTATTATTGATAAAATCATGACTTTACTTAAACTCTGTACTTTAAAATATATGAATTGTTAATTTCATTGAAATCAAATAATTTTTGAGATATTTGAATGTGAAAAGTGATACTTTTGACATTTTATAGCACCTAAACAATGTATTTTCGACAACGTACAACAACTTACATCTGTCTATTTTAATTTTTTATTTTCTGCACCGAAATATAATTTTCAGTTCATCTGTCAAGTCATTTTGACCGGATGTAATCGACAGTAGAAAAACTTATAGTTTCGAATGAACTAGGAGGTGTTTTATTCCTAAATACACTAATGTAGTAATATATGTTTCCCAATTGTCAACAGCTTTAAATGCCAATATTTCTAAAAATCCTTAATTTGGGCGTACAGTGTAGTCAGAACTGACCGTTTAATTTAAATATCTAGAAATATATATGATGAGCCATTAAAAAAATATATATGAACTACGATTACCTTGACAATCCCTTGACTCGAATTGTATATTTTGAAAACACGAATTTTATCGGTTTATACATTATAGACTGTCTAAAATAGTTGAAGATCCAATCAAATTAATTAAAAACGATAAAAACTTATCCAGTATTTTCTAGTTCTATTTTAGGGCTTTATTAACTTAACTAACTAAGGTCTATGTGAATAATTCTAATTTCTATGAAATAATAAGCAATAACTTATACCACAAAAATTATTTACTGTTATTTTTAGGATGATAATAAACATACTTTTGTTTTAGAAATCCTACTCCAGATGAATCAGATTTATTCAGTAATATAATCTGGCCAACCATTAATTCGACAAATAAGCAATATTTAAATTTAAATTTTACGATTGAACTTCGATCTAACTTAAAAGAAGAAGCTTTTTCGAAATGGACTGACATTTATGAAACTTTTGGAAGAAAACCCTTTATAACCTATTAACTATAAGGATGAATTTTAATATACTTGTTTTCTTCGTTTATGTTGTTGTGTTATGTTTCTTTGTATTTCCTCCTGTAATGGCCACAGGTTTGCATATTCTTACTATAATCCATATAAAATTCTTTACTAGCATTGGTTATTATGAAATTCATGACATTACATGATTTGCATCTATCAGATAACCAAACAAACTAAGAATCTTATAAGTGCATAGAAATTCGATGTCATAATAAATTTAATTTTTATCAACATACTGTGTAAATTTCGCTCTATTGCGGTATTAATAAAAAAAGTTTAAGGAATATTTTTATCTAATCACCGATATATCCGTGTAGATAGCTCAGACTGTTATTTATTTTAACAAATATAAACACTTCAGTGAAGGTCATAAAACCACAAATTAATCGAGTAGGTAAACAAGCTGATTTTTATGCCCTATATATGGAAATATTCTCAACTTACACAATGTTTTTTATAAACAATATACCAATAGTTGTTTATTGGCTTTACAACGTTATATACCAAAATGGTAGTTCACAGTAATTATTGCCTCGCCAAAATTTTATCATTTTTTAAATACTTCTGAGCCATTAAGTCTGATTCATTGTGAATAGATTCTTGGGCATTTCTTGTGCTGTAAAAATTGCTACATTTTGTTTACGACACACAACAAATAATGGAAACATAGAGTTTCAAATTCTGTTCTAACTTATTGTTTTTTATTTTTAGTGTTCCGTACGGAACATTTTTAAGAACACTGCGATGTCTGTCCGTCTGTCTGTCTATCTGTCTGTCACATCCGATTCTCTCCGAAACTGGTTGACATAGAAGGTTGAAATTTGGCACTAATATAAGAATTGATGGCCCCATCAGAGTTGTGTAGTTTTGAAAGGTAAATCTTGACTTAAGGTGTTAGTTTTGGGAGGTGAAATCGAAATTAAAAAAAAAATTATAAGGTAATCGAGTGGTGTGTCAAATGAAAGCTTGTAAAACACATGTTCAAAAATATATATGATGTAATACTTGCGCGCACTTTTCCTTGTATTATTTTTAAAAAATTGCAAAAAATCGTAGACCCCGCCCTTATTTCGAAAAGTACTGAGTAAAAAAAACTTTGAAAAAATTGTAGAATTATTCTCCGCAGTGTATAGATTTAACGAAAATTATCACGAATGCATTACCTCTGATATTTTATCTGGAATATAAAAAAAACAAAAACAAAAATTCCAAGGTCATCAGTTTTCAACCAAAATCAGAAACAAACGTTGTTGAAACCTCATTTAGGTTAATAATATTTTCTATTTTAAAAGCAAGCACCAAGCACTAATTGCGCAAGTCCGACTTGCACTTGGCCGGTTTTTTTATTATTTAATCGAAATAACCCGTTAGAATAGATAAACTTATGTCACTTATAGCATGTGGTAGACAAACACCGTCAAAGCTAAAAAATTTAACCGAGAATCCATGAAAAAATGCTGATAATTTTTCGTAGTGTTACGATAATATGACTCGATTACGAAAATTAAATACGTGTCCACACAAGATAGCACAGTCTGAAAGAGGGGAATTTGTCGAGATTATATGTTAAAAAAGATAAAAATCTCTGACGTACTTTAAACTTAATTAACCTTTATCCTGAACATTTTTTAATAAAATTATCAAATAAAATAATTTTTCATTTTTTTCTATGAAATAAAAATATTTTAAAAAATAGTTAATTATTTTAGGAGTTAGAGTAAGTGTAAATTATAATTTAATATCAAAGCTAAACTATGTATCAAAATATTGTCTTAATCAGTTTAATTATATTAGATATATCTAATGCAGCCGCTCTAGTTTTCCCGAAGTGTTTAATTATGTTGTTCCAAACATAGCCATATTGATGGTCGCTAATAATATTGAATCCTTTTAGATATTCTAGAACATGCTGCTTGTTGGTTGTTTCATAATTTTCCATATTTTGAAAGCAGTGCGACTGGTCAATAGTTGTTTGGCAAGATCTTCTTGCCTTTTTTGACTGCAGAAATGAAATATTCCCTTTCTGCAGGTTAAGTTAAAATATCTAGTGAAACGGGTGTTAGTTCACTCACGCATTTTTGGAGTACTATCACAGGTATTCCGTCAGCCCCAGAAGCTTTCTTGGTGTCTAGCTTCATTAAAATAGGTTTTATGACACTCTGTCTGGAGACAATATAGGGCATCCTTGACTGCACTATGGAACTAATAGGTGTTGTTTTTCCTTAAAAATAGACAGTTGAATGTGAAGCAAGGCGTTCATCTAACAAGTTGGTTTTCTTAACGGCTGTTGCAATGGTATTATCTGGCCCTGTGTGTGGTGGTATAGTGGATTTCTTGAAATTTGGCTTAATGCTTTTAAGGACGGACCAAAAGAACCTGGAATTGTTGGAGTAAGCAAGAACTTTATTTTTAATTCTTTGATGTTACGATTTATATTGTTACAATTTTCACACTATTGACGGTAGGCAAGATCTTTAGAAGCTTTTTTGCATTTTCTGTTGAATTAAGGCGTTCCTTTGGTAGGGCATTTCTTCGAAAAAGGTATGTAAACTTCCATACCAGTCGAAATAACATCGGAAACCTCCTTAGCGCAGTCAAATGGAAAAGTTTATAGTCATAAGAACCTAACGACGGATTTACAGTGACAGTGCAAATTTCTGGACTGGCGGTTAAAAACAGGTCAAAAAGACAGGCGAACTCTCCGTCTCGATCAGGGATCCGTGTTGCTTCATCAATAAGCTGAGTAAAGCCCCAACTGATTGCGAATGATTCAGCTTCACGACCTTGTTCATCGATCCAGTTAATGTTGTGATCATTCTGTCTCACAGGATGGCAGTTTCGGCACTTGGATAATACTATACAGGAAAATAAGCAAAAAGGCAATCGAGGTCTATGTACACACGTATTTTTGAGATTTAAGCATCACCTTAACTGAGCGATTTCTACGGTAATTTCAATTATTATGTTTTTATCTATGAATGTTCACTTTTATGATAGCAATAGTCTGAACACTCATTCTTGTTAATGTCTTATCCAGTGTATCTCTGGATAGATTTTAGCATAAAATATAAATTTTACGTTAAATTAAAACGCTCATTATATTATATGTATCTTTTTCGATGACAATGAACAATACGTATAATTATTATACTTACAAGGATAAGGAATGAGATAGAAGAGTAACTTCTTTGAGTCCAGAAAACTGACAACGTGGTATTTTTATCTCATCTCCGGCCTCAACAGACGGTTGAAATGTAATTAATAACGGGACAAATGTGACATACAAAAATAATAACATTTTTTGACCGTTGGCTTGATCTGGAAAAAATGAAGATTTTAAGCATAACTATATTTAATCAAACATATAAGGGATATAAAGGGGTACCTTGAAGTCCAAGAAACCGAAAATTAGTTTGTCTTTTCATTGCTTTTGATCAGATTAGAAACCATTAACCCCAATAATTAATTTCCTGACTTCTTATCACTTTTCTAGCAAACTGGTACTTTTAACAACTGAACTATTAATATGATGTTAAAGGCATATTATGTCGCTTTGCTCCAAATTCATCATTTTAGGGGCTGTGAAAATCTCAGTTTTTGGTTTTAAATATATATGAAGTACGGAAATTTTGCAATACTGATTAAGTAACAAATTTAGCCATAATGCTAATTGAAGTTATTCCTTTCTGTGAAGAAATCGAATTCAGTATTTGTTTTGCAGTTTTTCTCTGCAAGGCAAGTATTCTACAAATAGCTTAACGTTTTTATAGTGTAATAACTAAGGAAACCCAAATATGCAAGTGAAAAACTTTAAAATATGCGCATAAATATGCAAATAATTTTCTTAAAATATGCACATACATGTTGTAAATATGCAGTAAAAAAAATCGAAATAGACTTGAAAAATGTAAATTTATTGTTTCACATTACATTATACGAGTACTATACAAATGTAGCAATAAAAAAACCATTTTGAATTTTCAACATACAGGGCGAATGAACTAAATATAATATTATACAAAGTAAAAAATAAATATAAATAATAATGTATTTTATTACTTTACTTAAAGATGAATATATAATAATAAAAATATAATAATGTAGGTACATATTATAAAAATTAATATACGTAGTAAACAGCATAATAAAACATACATTTTAAATTTGATACATACAGGGCGATGCAACTAAGTAAGCGGAAATATGCAAATATTGCAAAAGACAGGGTCACCGTTAGTTATAAAAACAATAAACTACTAAATGTTTCTCAAAATTCTCCATTAAAAAGTTTTGTCTTCTATCGTTGTATAAAAATTTATAAATTGAGAAACTCCTTTCCACGTCGACTGATGTAATAGGGGCGTTTTTTAAAATTATTTAATAGCATAGGATTTAAATCAATGGAATCAGTAAAATCCCCCTTTAAAACATTAGCTACTTGGCTGACAAATTGAAACCCACTATTTTTTTTCCATAACATCTGAAATTTTTGAAAAATTTTGCTCCCAATTTTACCTGCGACATTTTAAAAGCGACCTCACATTGTTTTATTAGTTGAATACTTCGGGTTAATGGCAAATTAGATTCCTCCATTTGAGTTATGGTTTTAGAACCAAAGATATAATTTGTTTTAAGAAACGAAAGTTGTTGTTTTATCTCCTCTTGAATAATCGTTTAAATTCTGTAAGGGACTGGGAAGATTCGTCTGATAATTCTGCAATTAGACCATCTAGTTGACAGAAGTTGTCGCAATAAAAAATGTTGCTTCCAACCAAGTGCCCCATCTTGTAATAACAGGCTGAGGTGGAAGAGGAGTGTTTGGTAGTCTTTCTTTGTAGAACTGAATCCTTAAAGACGCTTTAAGGAAGATTTTCTTTATGTTAGAAACTAAGCTATTCACAAGAGGAAAATGATTCCTAATTTCCTCAGCAACCCTATTTAAAGCATGAGCGAGATATGTTACATGTATTAAGTTTGGATGAAAAAATTTCAAATTTTTCCCGGACTTTATCATGTACGGTGTTGCATCTGATAAAATAAGCAAAAAATTATCTCCTGGAACAGGCGTAGGAAGAAAAAACTTCGATAGTTCCTCTTGAACAAATCTGGCCACTGTCAATGCATTTGTTTTTTCTAACTGTTTGGAAGCAATCAGATAAGATGTTGGCAAAATATCGTCACTAAGAACTCCAATCAATAAATATGCAATATACCGTCCTCTTGAATCGGTGGTTTCATCAATACATATGTAAAAATGTTCGTTGCGAATTTTACCTTTAATTTCCTCAATTACCTGTGAAAACAAGGAGCTTACGTCGTTTCTCCGTATTGTTGTTTCACCTGGGATATTAAATTTGCAATACTTCTGGGGGAAGGAAGTAAAGTTTTGATTACGTAGCTTCGATAACGGAATGTTTGGTGTCATCATTGCATGGCATAGATCTCGATTAAAGATGTCTTGTTCATTTAGCTCTTTATTTTTCTACGTTAGTTGGAAACATTGTATTAATGTGTGTTGTGGCCTATCTCCAGGTTTCGTCTTACTCAATTTGGCAATATGGCAAGCAGTTTCCACGTGTTGCTCTATTTGAAATTTTTTATCGCATGGTATCTGCAATTAAAAAAAAGAAAATTTAATTAAAATCCCAAGGAAAAAATTCGTTAAATAGAAATTTCGTTAAATAGAAAACTAGGTGTTTAGGACAGGCAAAAGTTAAAATTCTGCTTTGTACCTTTTTTATTAGATTACCTAGAAATACATATGTTTACGTATGTATTTCTATTTCGTGGTTTCGTTAAATAGAAATTTTGTTCGTTAAATGGAACAAAAATAACTTAAATAACATTGAAAATAGCATCAACGGCAAAATCCTGACAAAAATTTCGTTATGTTTAAATATTAAACAAAAATGAAATACCCTATATATTCAATAGGTATTCAAAAATTATACTTACAATTTTAACACATGCAGAACAGTAGATTTTTCCCATATCTATTCTTAGTTCTTTTATGGTTTAATCCACACTGACACACTACTGGCTTTAGGCATTTCACTGTAGTAAAATACGACTAAAAAGATAAAAAGCACAAATCGACGTAACCACTTTAAAAGCACAACCAAATATAAAATCTAATAAATTAATAATACAAGTATGCTCTGATGGCCGTCTGGGGTTTACTGACTGGTTTTTACTGACCATAAAATAATAAAATTTATTTGGGGAAAACCACCGGCGCGGCGGCGGCGGCCTAAACGTTGACCCTTATTCCGAAAAATGAGTGAAAACGCCTGCCAAAGACCTACATTATTATAAATTCCTTCATATATGCACATAAATATGCTATTTTTAAAGCATTTATGCAAATATTTAGAAAAATGCATATAATATGCAATATATGCGCTTTGCATATTTGGGTGTCCTTAGTAATACCCAATTTTTTTTTTGATTTCTGTTTCATCCTTTCATGAACAGAATTTGTTAAGAAGCTATTTTAAAAACAACCTTCTCTTTAAAAATTTTATTTCTCAATAAGAATTCCTGGTTATAGTGTCATGACTGTACCAGATGGTAAATTTTAAGGAATAATCTATGTTACAAAAAACAATAAAATATATTTTGGATTTCAAGGAATACCTCATGCTACACCATCGATAGCAAATTTATAATTTGAGGTATTATAAAACATATATGTCTGCATATAAAATTTAATACTTGGTATTTCGTTTTTCCAAGTGATACAAGCATAAGCATACATTTAGTTCAACCGACCAACGCGTTATTTGTGCATTTACAATTCACTAAAGGTGACTTTTTTATAATAAAATCGTTAGTAGCAAATTATTTTTATTATATTATAAATGCTGGTTATGCGAGTTTTAGTATCTAGCCGCGGTTTGATGTTGCAATAACATCTCAGAAAATCTGGGTACGTGGCCTGGTAAAAAGTAAATCTATAAAAAATCAAATTCAACTTTTTGAAATACTTATATTATTTAAAATTCTGAGTACAAAGAATATTGTATTATGGTAAAAGCGAATAAGATACTGTTTTAATGGAATTTAGATTTTGACTTATTAACAGATTTCTTTCATCGAATCGGCGCTTTTAAAATTAGTAGTAAATGATTTACCGCCATTAGTTTGGTGGTTTCTAATTATGCCTATAAGTAACAGGCTTTAGATTGGTTGAGAAAGCATACGCAACAGGCCCAAAAGGGATCCAATATAGCCTTTTTTATGTTTTTAGGTTATAAATTATTGTACATAATAAAAGAGAAAAAGTTTAAGTAGCCTCAGCAGGTAGATACCTCTTGAAGCGTATATTATTAACCAACCGAACAAATACAGTAACGAACGAACTCTATATCCGACACAGCGGTATCTATAAGCTAAGGAGACTTTTCGTTGTAGCAATTTTGAATTTGTATTTATGCTGCCCGTGATGCGTAGTAGGTTTGTTTGCCGTAGAGAATGAAGAGGATTTAAGAACAAGCATGAACGAGTTCGTATTCTAGTTTAATTAAGTTGCTAGTATGCAGAAAATGATAGCATTTTTAACCTTGACGTTAGTTTCACACTTTAGATCAGTATATTAAGCGACTAATATTACATTAGTATTAACTTGTCCTACATTAAACGTGGGATGGCGTCTGATGTCAATTTTACTTTGTAAAGGTAATTGAGGCAAACAAGAACACAGATATTGTTAAAAACAATGGGCATTTAACCGAACAGATACCTAAATGACAATGGCGTTTCATTTTGTCGGTCTATTGTTATATGTTGTTTTATCTCTTTTTGTCATTTGCTATGGTATTTTTTCCTTTTTTTGTAAAACTCGATTAGATTACGTTAAAAGTTAGCGAATATGTCTTGAAGCATATTAAGAGAAAAAAAATATTTTTGATAAATCACTCAATTGAAGATATTGCTTTAGTAATATATTTTAAAAAAATACGATACCTATCTCGAATGAAAAAAAAATTTATGTCTTTAAGATAAGTGCCTTTTAATTGGGTAAAAATCGCACTACCTCCTGTGCCTCTCATAACTGTCTTTCGAGCTTAGGAAGGCGTGTTCTCTGTATCCTCCATTCTCTGGTTTAGAGAGAATTAAAGAAATAGGCGAATACACTTTCGCTTGTGCGAAATTTAGGAATATTTTAAAGTTATTTTAAATATTTGAATTTCACACATAACGTTAAATAATATTTTTCATGTTTGAAAATTGACAATGCTTATTAATTTTTCCTTTTTAGTGTTTCCTACAGAACTCTTAGAAGATCACTTCGGTGTTTGTCCGTCTGTCACACCCGATTTTCTCCGAAACTATTTGTCATAGAAAGTTGAAATTTGGTACTAATATAGGAATTGATGGCCTCATCAGGGCCATATAGTTTTGAAAGTTAGATTTTGACTTAAGGGGTTAGTTTTGGGGCGTAAAATGAGAAGTGAAAAAAAACTGGGACATCGAGAGTGGTGTCAAATGAAAGCTTGTGAAAACACGAGTAAAAATATATATATATATATATATATATATATATATATATATATAATGTAATAGTTGCGCACACTTTTCTTTGTATTATTTTTAAAAAATCCCCCTCATTTCGGAAAGGGCTGATCAAAAAAGTTTTGAAAAAATTTTGGAATATTCTCCACGGGGTGTAGATTGAATGAAAATTATGACGAGTGCATTACCTTTAATAATTTATCTGGTATATAAAAAAAAAAACAAAAATTTCAAAGTCATCAGTTTTCATTGAAGATTGGAAACAAACTTTGTTGAAAACTCATTTGGGGTGAGTTTTGTGAAGTTAGTGATCATTTTATACCTCCGAAACAATTTTTTTTAATTTTAAAAGCAATCAACGTACGGAACACTTATTGCGCAAGTTCAACTTGCACTTGGCCAGTTATTTAATTTCTAAATCTTTCTTAACTTGCCAATAAGAACTAAAAATTAACTTTTTTGAAGAGTTTACTAGGATTAGGGAGTAAGAATATGTCCTAAGTGATTTGATTTTTAAAATATATAATTTGTATTCTTAACAGAAAGATAAAGTACCACACTTATAATTTTTTGCTTACGTCGAATGATTTTTATTTTAACAAGTCCGATTTTATTGTTTGTATGTCTAAAGGTTAATTAATCTTACTTTTCTAGTGCTTTTAAATCCAAAGATAATTTTATATAGAAAAATGATTGAAATCTACGTACTTATTCTTAAAGAGCATAAAACTTAATAAACTAATTAAGTAGATTATATCTAAAAAACAATGTATGTACAATATTCAGACAGATTACATATATTACAATTTCGAAATGGCAATTCATATGTAATCATTTCAGATTGTTCGTTAGTTTATTCAGTAAAATTATACCAAATTAATAAATGATAGAGCTGCTTATGAGTTGAGAAAATTAGGATCAAGTTTAAGATGAGATATTGTCTCATGATTATATTAAAAAACGATAGGGAATTTTTACAATATGCCATAGCATAAGAGACCTTCAAAGTGCGAATTTATTAATATATTAAATAAATAAATTGTATTTAATTCAAAATACGTATTCTTCATTTTGTTAATAAGTGTTTTGATGTTCGGTGTAGATATACCTAATGTGTTGATTTAAATCTAACTTGTCAATATTTCTACCACTAGCAATAAAATTTGATTGCTGAAATATAATAATTCGACAATAAACGAGATGAAAACTGAAGATATCTGAGATTTAAGATTAAAACTTAATACTTATAGTTTGGATCTTAATATAGTTGAAACTTAAGATACATATACGTACATAAGGTATTACTAATTTAAAACTAAATCTAGTCGTTAGGGATCCTGGAGAAGTGGGTCTGAGGGTCATGGGGATGGAGTCCTATCGTTGTGTGGAGATTCAAAAATATTTCTGACGGTGAGGTTAGGGTGGCAGGTGACTTTATACAGGAATCTGTGCTAAGAGTTGCATATGAATTTACGGATGGTGGGCATTTGGAGATGAGTTTTATCTTTGAAAACTCCTTTCTGTATTTTCTTTTATTTTGCCATACATCTAAACTATTAAATTAGTATTTTTAGGTGTTTAGTACCTTCATGGTAATTCTGGAGTGTTATGTTATTATTTGTAAATTCTTTTTTCTTAAGTATTTAATTTATTAATCATTAATGTAGTTTATTTGGTCAAAATAATAGAAAACGCCTATGTACAGGGTGAATCAACGATAGAGTAAAGTTCATTATCTCATTTGTTTCGAGAATGACGAAAAAATGTTAAATACAATAGTTTTAGGAAATCCTAAGGTACACAGTTTAAAATTATTTTTGAGTATACAGGGTAATTCAAAAAAGTGTGGCCGATATAACTTATATTTAAATGGAAGATCTTATTTTCTAATTTATTTTTAAATTTTGCTTAAAATTTTGTAACTTTTTTATTAATAATGTTATATACCTAAACCTAAAATATTAGTTTTCAGTTTTGTAAATCATTGCCAGTAGCGCCATTGTTTCTGAAGGTGGAATACTCATAACTGGTACCAGCGTTCTATAGAGATGAAAAAAAGATATATGTAAACAAATTTGAGTTAGATGCTACAGGGTGTTCAAAGTAAATTTTTGCATTTCGACTATTTTAAATTGAAACATCTCAAATTTTTTTAATAGCAAACCCTGTATATTGTTATTTTTTCTGATAAATTTTATTAAACCCTCCAACTTTTATTAAGTATATCTTATACCTATTTCTAATAGTTTTCCATTTATTTTGAAGTTTTCAATTTTTACCCGTGTTTTTAATACACTGACGCTATAACATCATAGTTGCGAAGACAAAACAAAAATGTAGGCATTGTCAAATTTTGAAATGTCTAGTAAGTAAGTAAAAATAGTTTAATTTGTTGTAGTAAGTGACGTAAAAAGGTAATAGTTATGGATTTTCCTAAAAATGAATTAATTGATATGGTTTATATACTGGGCGAGGCGGGAAAAAATTGTTTTTTGGCAGTAAGGCTTTACGGAGCGAAGTACCCTAATAGACGTATACTATTCAGTGCTTAATGGAACCGTTTGATGGTAGTGGTAGCGTTGAGTATACGAAACGGAAAGTAGCAAACCAGAATGCTACCAATGAGGAAAAAGATCTGGAGATTTTACTTCATATCGAAGGTAATCCCCAGGTCAGCAGCCGTCAACTAGCCTGACTTATCTGATACATCCCAATCTACGGCTAATCGCACCACGAGAAAATACAAGTATCATCCCTTTCATATGGAACTACACCAAGAATTTCAAGACCGTGATTTTAAACAACGAGTAAACTTTTGTACTTCCATGAATGGAGCAATAGAGGCCGATCCAAATTTTTTATCCAAAATAATGTTTTTGAACATTAGTTATAGCGTCAGTGTATTAAAATATATATATACAGTAAGTACTCAGAATACTGAGTACTTACTGTATTGGAGAACTTAAGAATTATTGCCCTCTATGGCTCAAAATAATATAATAAATCTTGATAGAATTTTTGCAAGCACCTTCTGTAGCTCGCTGTTAAAACCGATATGGTAAAAATAGTAGATATATTTTATTTAAAATAAATTAATTTATTTGTAATGTTATAAGCATGAAATGGAAATGTAATAGTTATTACGGTCAGAATTTTTCCTCATTTGTTATTAATTACACTATAAATAATTAGCCTACAGTAAAGTGTACATTACTGGCATATTTTTCATATCAAAAAAGTTGTTATATTTCTAATAGTAATATAATAATATATATGATCCGTATATCAAATTTTTTTTTTATTTTTTTTTTCGGATGTATTACTTTCCTTGCTAAGAGAAAGTATTCTATTCATAAAAAATTCATACTTCGAGATTTTTGCTTTCCGTCGGTCTCTCGGTCTGTTGGCATGATAACTCTCGAACAAAATAAGATATCAATTTCACACTTGCTACGTATATAAAATCAAATAAGAAGATGAAGCGTATAGTTTTTGAACGATATGGTTTCAGGTCAAGGGTGTGAAAGAGGTAGGAGTCAGATAAATTTTAAATGGTTTTATTAGTAATATGGCAGTTAGGGTTTTTTGTTAAATAATGAGCAAATTTTATGCATGAAGAGTGAAAGTGGAAATTAGGGTGGTTGTTTTCTATGTATCGTGTTATGTACTCGTTTTTGAGTTTTTGAATTTTAGGAATCGAAAAATTAGGTTATTTATTATTACTTCCAAGTTTACCCCAAAAAGGGCTCAAGGAGGCGGGAGTACTTTAATATTGTATAATTTTAATAGATTTTGGAACATTTATAGGTTTGTTATGGTTTTGTTAATGTATTGAACAAATGTTATGCGTATTATTTAGTGTAAAATATGTAAGGGGTTAAAAGAGGGAGTTCGTTCCTATATTTGGTATTATAGGTTTTATTCAGTGTTTGTGAAGTCGCAGAACACGAAAATGAAGTTATTTTTTTATTACTCTGAAAGAGGTAGAGTGGCCAAATATAGCATTGCTAAAGGGAAAGAATTTCCCTCTACAATTTTTGCTTTTCTTGCAGTCTGTCTATCCGACTGCAAGGCTACCTGTCCGTTGGTCGGTATAATATTTGAAATAGGGATAAAACTTAGTGTTTTTTAGGTGACATCCTTTCAAAGAAAGTGGATGAACGAGAAAGGTGTCGATGTGTTGTATAATTTTATTTATATTATGGAAATTTACTTTCGGTTTACTTGAGAAATTCAAATTCAGTACTTATTTTAGAACTACATGTTGGCATAGAAAGTACTGGATAAATCACTTTAAGTATTTTTTTTCTTTGTATTGTATTGTTCTAGTCATATGACTAATAATCAAATTATTGAAATTGGCTATGTTAACAGTATATTAGGATGATGTTTTATATAGATGAATTTTGGCTGTCCGAAGTAATCTATATATAAGTATATCATTTCACGACATAAGAAAAGATTGCAGATAATATTAATCTAAACCGGTGGTAGCTAACCAATTTTTTGAGAGTGATTATGGCAAGCTTGCAGATTTTCTCTGAAATGAGGAGTTTTTCAACAAACTGAATGCATCTTCAAGTCAGTCATATTTGCTGACCTGCAAAGTTGCAGCTGCAGATATACTGCAATTCTACCCATAATTTTACAAAAAATTGTCAAAATTAGAAAACTCGAAATAAAATTTCATTTTATTGATATTACTAGATCACAAAAGGTTGTTATTTTTGGTGTTCCGTACACCTTATAAGATGACTTCGGTGTCTGTCTGTCTGTCCGTCTGTTACACCTGATTTTCTCCGAAACTATTTGTCATAGAAAGTTGAACTTTGGTATTCATACAGGAATTGATGACCTCATCAAAGCCGTATAGTTTTGAAAGTTAAATTTTGACTTAAGGGGTTAGTTTTGGGGGGTGAAATCGGAAGTAAAAAAGAAAATTTTTACTAGGTCATCGAGTGTGGTTTCAAATTAAAGCTTGTGAAAACACGAGTATATATATATATATATATATATATATATATATATATATATATATATATATATATATATATATATATATATATATATATACGTTTGAACCCGTGACCTTTACCGCATTGGTTATACATCCGGTTTTAAGAGACAAATTTTAAATTCATTTTTTATATATTTTCACTGTAGATAGACTATATTTGTTAGTGTTTCGTACAGAACACTTATAAGATGACTTCGGTGTCTGTCTGTTTGACTGTCTGTCACACCCGATTTTCTCCGAAACTATTTGTAAGAGAAAGTTGAAATTTGAGCGAAAAATCGCTGTCCCTCCCTTATCTCGAAATATACCGATCAAAAAATTTTGAAATAATTCTGGAATATTGTCCACGGGGTTTAGATTGAACAAAAATTATCACGAGCGCATTATCTTTAATAATTTATCTGGTATATAAAAAAATAAAAATTTCAAAGTCGTCAGTTTTCAGTAAAGATTGGAAACAAACTTTGTTGAAAACTCATTTGGGGTGTGTTTTATGAAGCCACTGATCATTTTATACCTCCGTATCAAAATTTTTTATTTTAAAAGCAATCAACGTACGGAACACTAATTGCGCAAGTTCAATTTGCACTTGACCGTATATTTTTTTTGAAATTATCTCAACCAACCTAGTTATTAGTTCTAAGTAGAAATATCTTCGGTGAAAGCACATCCGTAGATAGTTAAGGAGACAGCATTTATTATATTTCGACTTGAAAAATTTGTGGTTTCAGCGAAGAAGAGACAAATAGTGCTGAAGTTTCAACAAGTAGTAAATTTTTGTGTATCGTACTTGATTGTTCTAACTGAGCTAAACGATATTTCTAATGTAATTACTTACTTTATTCTTTCATACCTCATTTAGGAAACAATTTAATGAAGTGGGAACAGTAACTTTTTTAAGTTAATTATTTCGGTTTATTTTTTTGTTGTTCAGTTAAAGGTTATAAGTCATTCCGACTAAAAATGAATCGATACATTATTTCTTAGTATTGCAGTGTCAATGAAAAGCAGTATATATTTGCATTTAATTATATATAACAAAATTTGATTGAGTACAATGAAAAGAAAAACTAATTTTTAGTTTGAAGGGAACTACTAACTGAAGTAGTACATAAAAGAAACAGCATTTAAAAATTTTTCGTACCTTCTGTACACATCTTATTTCTTAAAAAAAGAATAGAATATTCCCAAAGGTACACGGATAAGATTACTTTACATTGTAATTAGTTTTTAGGCTGTACAAAAGCCTTGAGATGGAATTTTGAATGCGACGAAAAATAATAAAGCTTGCATATTATATGTGAATATCCAATCTTATGTAGTAAACTGGGGATTAAAATATTCACATAACGACAATTTGTAATGTAATTATAAGATGAAATAATTTCACTAATCGTGAACTGAAATAAATTTGTGTCATTTTTACGAATTATCGGATCAAAACCTTCATCAAGAACTGTTGTAAATAAAATACTTAAGAATGTTTATATAAATAATTATCTTCATTTTCAGTTAGATTTATATCTCAGGATAGCATAACTTGAAAATAACATTCTAATTCAAGTGTAATACGAGGGTCGTTCCATAAATATGGTAAAAAGTAAGAAAAAAATATTTTCTTTTTAAATGTGTCACTTTATTTTTCAACGTAGTCTCTTTTCAACTCCACACACTATTTCCGGTGATGTTCTAGTTTTTTAACCGCTTGGAAAAATAGTCAGTGTCGAAGCTTTGTTCAGAGCGCCAACAATGTCCTAATTAGAGAAAAATTTCTATCCTTTAAGGCAGGTCTTGAGATTAGAAAATAACAAAAAAGTCATTAGAGAGTAATTTGTGAAGTGTGGCCATGGCGATAAATGATCTGTGATGCCTTGTATTGTCCTCGTGAAAGCTCACTTTATTCGCTTCATCTAAATTCTTTGTAGAGGGGATTGTACGGTTCGACTATTCAGTTAATCGATGAAGAAAATGTCTTACAAATTGCAAAATCTTGTAACCACTACCTTCCGGGCCGTTAGAACAATCTTAACGAGAAGTTGATCTTTAATGCCAGTTCCCATGTGCTTTGTAATTCGGCTGTAATCCGAGCAACTCTTTATTTTTAGAAATGAACATGTTTATCTCTATTTTCTGCATTGCTTGCAAGAATTATTGACATGCTAATTTCAAAATCTTGTCAGAAGTAAAGTACATTTTGACTTTACATTTTGGGAAGCATTACACTAAATAAAATGTTTGAAAAATGTGGCAATATATAGAGATTAAAAAAAATCACCTGCTGCAGATGACAAGTTATTGTAAAAGCAGTCCAGTTAACCTACTTTATATATTTAATTTTAATAATGGGTACAGACATTACAATATTGTTAATTCAGGATGTTTTTTAATCTACTAAACTTGGGCTAATCAGTCAGATGTAGACAAGGTGGTAAGAATATTCTGCAGCAGTGACACAGCAATAACCATGCATTATAGTTTAAGATGTTGTCAGACGCCAGCAAATACAAAATCAACCGCTCCGACTCTGGTAGCAGTACAGTAAAAAACTAAACAAGAATGATAAAACGGAGACTTCTTTCCATCAGATGATTGCTGATGGAAAAAATACCGCAAAATCACTTGATAAACGCATTGAAGAAAATTAGAAATTTACTCTTTATATTCTTATATTTACGAATTCTAAAAAGTTGATATTCACGATCACAACTGTGTGTATATTTAGACTGATACAGCCATTAATATAATAAATAAATGCAATGCAATGTTCGTAAATTAATTAAAAAGAGGTAAATTTATCGTAAATAAATCGTCTGAATGCGACTGTTGGCAAGCTTTTATATGAGTAGGTACTTGCCAAGTGGGTATCTCGCTTAGGTGCATTATTTCTGATGTCACATATTTTTAATACAGTGAAAAATTTTACTCGCGATTGCTGTCCTCTGAGCCAATAAGTTTACAAGTGTTGGCAATCTTTTACCTCTTAAGTTCTAGGAAAGCCTCATTTAATTTAGTTCACTATTAGTCTATCAATTTATTAATTAAAAAATATTTTGATGAATAGTTTACCGTAAATAATAAATACTCATTTCTTTCCACTTACCATACACACACGCACACACGCACACACGCACACGCGCACACGCGCACACACGCGCACACACGCACACACACGCACGCACACCCACGTACATGCACGCACACACACGCACACGCACGCATACACATGCACACACAGAGAGACACACACACAGAGAGACATACACACATACACACACATATACACACATACACACACATACATACACACATACATACACACATACACACACGCACACACACACACACACACACACACACACACACACACACACACACACACGCACGCACGCACCCACGCGCGCACGTGCACACGCGCACACGCACATGCACACGCACACGCACATGCACACGCACACGCACACGCACACGCACACGCACACGCACACGCACATACACCCGCACCCGCACCTGCACGCGCACACATACGCACGCACGCACGCATGCACGCACGCACGCACGCACGCACACACACACACACACACACACAGAAAAAAAGAAGAAAGAAAGAGAGCAAAATATAATAATAGCCAGTGAAATGAAGCAATGACTTCAACTACTAGAAGGAAGAGCAACAGCTAGATCCTCTCCCTACGAAGTAATGCCTAACGGCGGTTTCCGCGGGAAATCAGAGGCCGGTCAAAAAGGAGGTTTTTAGTCGGTATTGAACATCTCTGAGTCCGACATACCCAGGCTGAACAACTAGACCTGTGGATACGTAAAAGTATTTTCCTACCTCTAGAATAAAAAAAAAATGAAGTTAGGTTAGAAAATTAAAAACATTTTGTATATCACAATTTCTTCAGAGCTCTGTTTCTCCGACCTACAAAAAAATTTTGCTGCTAAAAAGTGTTTAAAGAAATACAGAAATATAACTCAAAATATTTTGTCTATAATGAAACTATAAAATAATTATTTTTGTTGTAAAAAAGTAGAAAACATTTTACCAAATATATTAATATTTTTAAATTTGAGAATGTTTTTTAAAAAATACGTGTTTCAATTATCAAATTAAAGAAATTATAATTGTATGAATTATTGTTCTAGTAAGCTTCGATTCTGTTGAAAATATCTAGAAATTGAGAGATATGACGCTGTTAATTATTATCTGATTAAGTACTATACAGTTAAGCTTAAAATTGAATTCAACCAGTAAAAAATAATTTTATATGAAAGCAACATTTGTGAGTTAATACACCTAGAATGATCAAACTATATGTATTATTGGGAATTTTATTTAAATTCTTGGTAAGTACAAATTCAATAGATTAACGTAAGTGATTAGAATTGTGTTACCATCTCCCCTCCTCCGAGGTCAAGCTACAGCGATTCAAGATCAATGTGAATCGCTTTTTCCTGACACTCGCACACGCATTGCTCCTGTAATGCTTTAGGAATTTTTTGTGTGTGCTATGCCCAACAAAAGACAAACCGGTCAAGTGCAAGTTGGACTTGTGCAATTAGTGTTCTGTACTGTGATTGCCTTTAAAATAAAAAATTTTGTTGCGAGGGTATGAAACGACCAGTGACTTCACAAAACCATAGAAGTTTTCAAAAAAGAGAATATAGAGCCCAGATTACAAACATATCAGGCTAATCAGACTAACCAGAGTAAGACAGAAACTACTGGTAAAAGTTTAGAACAAATATTTTTTACCTAAATATTTATTTAATTATTAACAAGTAAAATAAATTATTTTCACTCCGTACTCAATGCTTAAAGCGGTAGCTATCACTCCCGGATCCATTCACAACTTTCGACGAAAAAAACTTTCACCATTTTGGCGGGCAACTACTTTTATTTATACCGGATATATTATTAAACGTAATGCACTTGTGATAATTTTCGCTCAACATACTTTATGGAGGCTCCTCCAGAATTTTTTCAAAATTTTTTGATCAGTACTTTTTGAGTCGAGTCGATAGACAGGGTCTTTGGCCATTTTTTTACAAATAATAAAAAGGAAAGTGTATACATCACATAAATTTTTAGACTCGTGTTTTTACAAGCTTTTATTTGACACCCCACTTGGTGTTCTGGTATTTTTTTTTTATTTCACTTGATTTCACCCTGTAAAACTAACGCCTTAAGTCAAAATGTGACTTTCAAAACTACACGGCTCTAATTGGGCCATGAATTCCTAAATTTGTGACAAATTTCAACTTTCTATGTCAAATAGTTCCGGAGAAAATCAGATGTGACAGACTGACAGATGGACACCGAAGTGGTCCCATAAATGTTTCGTACGGAACACTAAAAATAAATATTACACTAACTACTTGATATTTTGTCGGAATAATAAATAAATTGATGAAAATTACAAATAATGATTCCTTGTGTGGATGATTAATCCACATCCACATATTTAATGATGAACGTTTTCATTTTGAAATTTGATTTTAGTCAGCCACAATTACTGATAGTGATGATCTTATAGTTTCCTTAGCTGATGGTCCAGTTGAAGGAGCTCAATATACAACACCAAATAACAAGACATATTACGGATTTCGAGGCATTCCTTATGCTACTCCACCTATTGGAAATTTAAGGTTTAAGGTAAAATACTTTCGTAATGGTGCTATCCAATTTTCAACAGAATAAATGAACTAGCAATCTGTAGTGTCGGTCTTAACGACGCCATCAGTATTACAATCCCGAACTTAGCGTTTACCAAAAAATTAGTTAAATAATTTACCGAGTACGTTTCTTGCAAATATGCAATTTTAATATAAACACTTATTTTCATTATTTCACACCAAAGCATAACTTAATGCAATCATTCCACTATATGGTGAAATACACCAAAAATTTACAAAAATTCGATTTTTTTTTTTTCTAATTGTTTTCTAATACTTTATTTTTGCGTCCGATGCTCGTTTCGCTAACCATTGTGCCAAAGATTCCACATTTCCAACATAGCATACTTCTAAGAATTATCAGAAAAAATTTTTTAAGAAAATTCCAATCCATTACAAAGTTATAGCATTAATTGGCGTCGGATTGGGACCGCTATCAATCCCAATGCAATGTTTGCGATATTACTCAGTCAGTTCTTAATATTTTTCAACTTTTTTTTTAAATTTTTTTCTAATAAATAATTTTCTAAAAATAATTAAACATAAATTTTTTGGTCAAAAATTGCATACTAAAGTTTAAAACACCATAAATTTTTTATTTTTGGAAAAACCCTTCCACAATTTTTATTTTACAAGATTAATTTTTATTATTGCACATTGGATTATTTTTTGTGAAGTTATCCTGCAGGCAAGGAGGCGCCATAGTTTTCATTAGTGGTCCATTTAACCCGATAAAAAATAATTTTAACATTTAAAACATATTTAAAAAAACATTTCTTTATAATTTAAAGTACAATAAAAATATATAATTCCCATTCTTTTGTTTTATTCACTTAATAAGCTCTAAAATGTTTTTTTTTTAATATACGTACTTTTTGCAGCGCCCAGGTGTATGTAACCCCTTAATAAACAAATTAGTAAAATCATTTACCCTGTAATTTCCTTACAAACATCCAGTTCTAAAATAAATATTTAATTTCACTCTTTCACACTATATAATAACTTAATACAATCTGCTTTATGGTGAAGTACTAGTTAAAAAACATTAGCTTGTTTAAATAATCTAAAAAAGTATTTAAAGAATAAAATCTACAATCTTCCCTTCTAAAATAACATCGAACAAAATATATGCTATCTGCCAACGAAATAAGGTTAAAGAATAAAAATTAAATATGGCCTATACAGGTGAAAAAATTGTCAGATCTGCTATAACAAATCTCGTGTTATTTAAATAAAAATAAAACTTTTTTTTGATATGTAGCTAGATGTTTTTTTCTGCGATATTATTTATATTAAATTTAAAGTTAAAAATTGTTTTTTTTATGACCTAAAACCCTAAGACCTGACTATAAGAAAAATTTAGGAGAGTAATTTTTTCACAATAAATTATTACCAGTTAGCAAGGAAAGTAAATACTTGCTGTTCTATATGTACTATAAGAACTTTTCAACGTACTTAACTGTCTGCATTTCTAAAACTTGTTCTATATTTAACTCAACATTTCTTAGATTACTCTGTAATCAGATTTCAACTCCTTCAACAACCATCTCTATTAAAATTGGAAATAAAAGAACAACGAAATAGAAGTATATTACGAAGGCCATGACCCTTTTAGCTCCCTATCTCATCCCTTTAAACTTTAAAATATATTTTACTACATAAAAATTATTTTGTATTAATTATCCAATATCCGAATCAAAAACCAGGAAAAATTGTCAAAATACTATTGAAATGAGCCCCACTCTTTTCTCCATTTTCCCATGTTAACAATGTAAAATAGTAAAAAAAGATATAATGTTTCGATTCCTTAATTGAAAGGATTTTTAAAAATACCTATAACAAGCCAAGTACGGTAATAGTTTAAAAATAAACTACTTATATTAAATACAACAAAAAATAGTTTTCCCTGAAATTACTGGGAATAGAGAAAACTAAATTTGTCCTACATATACTGAGAGATTTGATTTACTTAAATAAATTATTTTTTTCTTTAACAGAAGATAAAATTTAAAAATCCTTTTGGGTGGTACAAAAAATAGTAGGAATGTGAAGGTACTTACTTTAACTTACTACAAAATAATATAAAAATTTATCGTTCACTGAAATTCTTTTATTTGTGATTTACACTTAAAATTATTTTAGGCACCACAACCACCAACGCCATGGAGTGGAATTTGGGATGCCACAAATGATAGTAAAGCGTGTATTTCCACAGATCATTTCAAAGCTCCAAATGATGAAAGTGAAGATTGCTTGTATATTAATGTTTATACTCCAATTGTAAAGGTATGTAAATTGTTTTTTCAAATACCAATGAAATATTTAAATTTCCACAGAAAGTTTGGCCTATAATATAGTTTTCTTTAATGTAAAACAAAACACTATAACCCATTTACTATTTAACCCAAATATCCTAAATACATAGATATAGAATGGGCTGACACACATCAAATGAATTTCAGTGCTCTCATAAAAACCCATTCCATCTATCCAAATTTCAGTGTAATGTGATAACTTATTTTTTAATCAAATTTTAATGGATAAGAAACTAGCTCCTTTAGGACAGGTAAAAAAACGAATAGGCATAAAAACATAAGCTTGTAAGAATATGGAATATCAACAGTTTTACGCATTAAACATCAGAACAAACAATGAACTAACAGAATAGGAGATGAACGAATAGTATTTTCTGAAGCCAACAAAAAGGCCAAAAAAATATTTGGAGGAAACACATGTTTTTTTCATCTAGAATAGATCAGAGAGAGTAACAAATCCAAGAAATAAATTATCATTGTAGGTGATTTTAATGCAATATTAGGCTCTAGTAAAAAAAAATGCGGTAGTAGGTAAACATTGAGAACCAATTGTATCTACTTCGAGTGACTACGTTATGGTATAGCACCAAGATATTAAGTACTCTCCTTCTACATCAATAAGCGATACCAGGATTGTCGTTGCAGCCTTCCACATTTAGATTTCATGGTTTTAGGGCTAGGGGGCACTAAAGTGTGGATTTAGTAGTTGCCTAGTGGATGCTAAATAGTTGTTCTCTTGTCTCAGATGCTACATATATCTATAGGTAGAATTTAGAACTTATATCAGATGAGATTATAAAACATCTATTCCAAAGAAAATTAGTCTAGACTTGGAGGATAGATTAAAGGTGAATAATAGATAATAAATCTGTGACAATATTTAATCAGCTGTAAAAAGAAATATAAAGGAAATATTGTGAAGTAGTGAGTTTCCTTGAAAAATAAGTCTGGTCTTATAAAGTAGAAAACTTGATAGGAGAAGTTTAAAATGAGGCCTATAAAAATAAGGACGGTAGGTCATTCGATCCAGCTATTATTAGTATTATTTTAGTTAGTTGTAGAAATGCAGTGATAATAAATTAGTTAATCGTTTTAAAAATTTATTGGATCAACTTTAACGTCAAAACAAGTTTCCATAAGAATTGAAAGAGATGTAGAATATATCTGTGTTTTATGAAGAGTAATTCTGTCAATCCAATATAAGTAAATTTAGTCAAAAAATTCTAGAAAACATGTTCAAAAATAGGCTCCAAGATAGGTGAAGATTAAAATAAATTTTTCAGGCCAATTCTATACAAACAATTTTAGAAATAAGTTATAGCCAAAAAGATTCTTATCGACAAAGAGATATACATATTTACTATTTTTGAGACTTGGAGAAGGCCTGTATGATGCCCTGGATACTGACAAAATACTGTAGTTTGAATAAAAGAGTAATTTAGTAGGAAAACGTCTGTGGTTAAAATTGTAAAAAGACTATCTAAACCGATAATAATCACCAAAAGATTATGCAGGAGATGTATTCTTTCACTACTATTATTTAATAGTTAAGTTAAAATGTAAGCTGAAAAATTTTTGTATCAACTAAAATATTGGTATTAAGAAGGTATAAAGATTTATGTAGCAAGTAGTCATACTTACTAAAGAACTTTTAACAATTAAAATGTAAATCAGCGAAATGATAATTGAATGCTTAATAGCTTAGTCAGTTTTGTGTTATAGTTTAACGGTAGTGGAGAAATATTACCTGTGAAGACGTGTTGAGGTATCATGACTTAAAAAAACAAGCATATAAGACATATAATGAAGACAAGAGAAAAAAAAAAGAGAATAGTGGATAGTATCAAAAAAGCGCGCTTTAAATATTTGGAGCATGCGTGAAAAATGCCTGAGAATAGGTAAAAGAAACTATTTGAGTGAACTCTAACTGGTTGTTGAAAATGAGGTAAACCCAAAGAATGGTGACCCGCTTTAGCCAGCTGATTACTAAAATAACGAAACTTCACATAGTCGACGTAGTTAATTTCTCCTAGGGACCCAACTTTAAAACTGATGGTATTTATAACTACGTAAAAATAAATGCGTTTGATGTGGTCCAAATTGACAATAGTAATTTATTTTAAAAAACGTTTAAGGAGCATGTATTCCAAATAATTTTTTACATACACCTCTTCTTATGAGCCTGATATCCATTTTCATTGAAATTAAATTATATGTCTCACTAAACAACAAAAAAAATTCTTATATTTTTAATTTAATGAAATTAACACTGCCTTCCTAATAAATTAAAATAATTTTATTATGACTCGTTAAATTACAAACAAGTCGTGCAAATTAAATAAACATATATTAAATTAACAGCACACCTTTTTTAAAAATATTATTTTATACCCAATTATAGTTAAAAATGTACAATTTATTTAAATTAAGAGTTTTAAAATAATCTTATATCGTTTTCGTTACATTTTATTTTTTTAGCTCTATATTGAAATTATTATCTAAGCATATACTAAATTTTATCTTTATATAGTTTTACACCACCAACTGCTAATGATAATGAGGAGAAAACACTTAATACAATACAAATATTCTTGTTTATGAGCAACACTCAAGATTTGAGTTTAGAATCATTATAAAGGCTGCACCACTACTTGTCAAGTAATAAATCACTTACAGGCCTTTACACCCTCTGACATTTGTAATTCTTCTACTTTTTTTTGAAATTGCAAATATAGGCACATTTAGTTTTAACTATATAATTTTAGCCAACCGAGAAGCTACCCATATTATTTTGGATTTTTGGTGGAGGATATGTATTGGGAAATTCTTCTAAACTTTTCTATGGTCCAGACTATTTGGTTGAAGAAGATGTTATTCTAGTATCTTTCAACTATAGGCTGGGCCCATTCGGTTTCTTGTCAACTGGGGATACAGTAATACCAGGAAATGCTGGTTAGTTCATTTCATTGTTAATACTAAATACATTAAAGCTCATACATTCTAAATATATGTACTATGTATGCTTTTGTTAAAGTTGAAGACGTTAAAAATATAAGAGAAGTTGAGTAGAAATTAGATTTTTTTTTTCTCTACTAGCCATTATTTTTGAAATTACTTTTTTATAAAAAAAATTATTTCATAAATTTAAAATAGGTCAGCCAACATAACAATAAATTTGAACTGTTTATAAATAGCAAAGAATTCTACACCATTCCTATACATCTGAATAAGTTCGTATTCGGTACGAACTTTCTCTTGAAGTATGATTAGAACCTATTAGGTAGGTAATATAGTATGGTATTTTTGGTCTGTGGCATCAGAAAGTTTCCGAATAATTTTCAATGGAACGTCTTGTAGCATCAAAAATGTTATAGAGCCCAGCATCATTTAACTTTTTAAGATATTGATACCATTTCCCGAAAAATAAGTCGCTTTGATAATTGGATCAATATGTCTTGATTCTGTTTAGAAATAATTTTCGAATATTAAACTAAAGAACACTGACGTCAAATTCCTGAAGAGTCAAAATTTAGCTGCCTGTTTTAACGCTTATATCTATATGAGCATGGTCTTCTGTAAAAAGCGTTTGTATTCATATATATTTTATCTTAAAAATATCTTAGTTTTGTAATTTTCTTGAAAACTTTCTATCAGAATATTAAAATTCGATTAATTGTCAGAAATAAACAAGATCTATAAAAACTGTGAAATATATTGTTTTTATTAAGAATAAGATGTAGATTTAAATTTGTATTTTCTAGCTGATGATACTATATTTTGTTGCCATTGAGTTAATTGCCGAAGTTTTATGTATGTTTTACCTTTTAGGTTTAAAAGATCAAACTTTAGCTCTTAAGTGGACTCGTAATAATATTGCATATTTCGGGGGAGACCCAGATAAAATTACAATTTTTGGTCAAAGCGCAGGAGCAGCTTCTGCAGGTTTACACTTGTTAAGTAATAGTTCTGCAGGTAAGTAATATGGTGATCATCATAACAGAGTAACTTTATCCTCCAAAAAAAGAGGCAATTTTAAAACGAAATGGATTTTGCCTTATCTTATAAAAGTGTCTAAATTGTAAGAATCGGCGAATTAGGCACTAAGTTAGAAAATTTATACATTTTAAAACCAACACCAAAAGACAAGAAGATTAAACATGTATTAAGAAGCATCTAAGGAACCCTTATTTTAAAAAATATAGTTAGAATCATGTCATAAAATACAAGTTTCTTTTATTAAAATGTTAAAAAAAATGTTAAACTTAGAAGAAAATCTTAATTTTTACACTCTCTAATAAACTACTTTTCCCGATAACATCACTGAATAATATGCTGCTACAACCAAAAACGAACGAAATATCGAATTAAAAATTTTATGAAAATACACTAAGTACTAGAGCAACAAACACTCAAAACACAATTGTGTCCTAAATGTAAGTCCTAAAATAACGTACTAGATGGACTAATAAGCCATGATAATATTAAACGTATAGATTGTCGCACAAATCATGGCGCAGTATGTGACAGATGAGCTAATATAAAAATGTGAATTGCAAGAGATAGATGTAGAAGTAACATGAGAACGTTCATTTTGGACTGCAGTGATAAAAAATTATATTTATATATTCCTAAACGCATCGTAAACTATAATAAACGTTAAAAATTGATTTATTTTAAAATGCTGAACTTCAAAAATAGTTTGATCAGCTCTAGTCACTTTTTTTTAAGCCAGAAGAGGGACAATTTCTTTATTTTGTTATAGAGTAAAACAAAGGTGTTAATTCTAAGCATTGCAATATTACTTTTATGAGTTTATTATCAAAAGTGACGTAAGTTATTTTTGATGTGTGTCTTGGTTACGTACTGCAAAAACATAAATCGTCAGTGTCGATTTTCTCATTAGTTATAGCGACGCGCTATTTATTACTATTTTTCCACAGTTTCTCTTAATACAAGGATGTGTCGGCTTAAATATATTAAAAGATTTTCTTATTCATATTCATAGTAATTTCAAGTTACTTTACGTTTTTAACAAATAGTTATTTAAAAAAATTTGAATAATTCAGGCGCCATAATTGAATTTTCATGCCAGTCAGATTATGTTGTCGATGTTACAACACCTACATATGTATGCTCCATTGAGTTATGACATAGAACCTATTGTATTGAATCACAATAGTTTATACTATGATATATAATCGATTTTGCATAGACTGATTAAATATATTTTAAAAAACCTTTCGCTCATAATTTTATAGAGAGATACTTGTGAAAATTTCTAAAAGTCTAATATTATGTATAAATTGTTTCTGTTAATTGGGGCCGAAAAAATTATTTGAGTCCATTAACTCTCATTGAGGAAGCCAAAATTGTATTATTTTAACATTTCCATTTTATTGCAAAAGATAATTTTGACACACTTACTTTCTTCATTTTTTAATTTTAGGTTTGTTTAGAGCAGCTATACTTGAAAGCAGTTCAGCTCTTACACCTTTTGCTCTCGGTTCAGATCCAAGAACATATGCCTTTGAACTAGCTGATGCAATTGGTGGTGGTAATTATGAAAATGACACAAAACGACTTAAACAGTTCTTGTTGGAAAAAACTGTTGATGAAATAATGACTGCAGCAAATTCGTTACCTGTAGGGGTAAGTCATTATTATTTAAAATTTTATGGTCTATTACTTAATCAACACCCGGATAAAAAAAGTATCCAAGATCTATCCAATAATATATACTCATTATATTTGCTATCTGTTGAAATTTTGAATTTAAAAAGTATTTGATTATTTTATTTAAAATGAGGGCTAGAAGTGTTTTAAAAATACGGTCCCTAGCGAAACAAATTTTATATGAATTGCGAATACTATTATAAAAAATGTATGAATATGCAAATTATAGAAAGTTTTTAATATGATAAGAGCCATAGAAATAAAAGATCAGGTTCAAAAATCATTTTTGTTGTTTGATTTAGGTTTTTTTTTTAAAAATCAACTTAATATAAGTAGTTATGTAGTATATGGTATATAACTTCTATAAAACTATTTCATATCGAATTTGAAAACAAGAGACCAGAACTCGACATGTTTCATTTTAGTTTAAATCGGTAGTTATTATTTGTAAATTAATAAGATAGGACTAGAAAAACGTCTTTCTCAGTCCTACTGATTAGAAGGAATTGAATATAATTATGGAGTGGGATAACTTGGTTTATGGAGGGGAGATGGATATAACTATAATAATATGTTAAACATTATAAGGTTTCATTTGACAACCGGAAGCGGACTCTCGAAGAACAGTAAAACCTCTATTGCCTTAAAATGTAAAAGCCTCAAGTCAAGAAAGTATGAGTATACTCAATATCGACGGCCGGGCAAGAAAATTTTTTTTATAAAAAGGAATAGTCAAGCTTTCACAAAAATTTCTTATGTGCCTTTGGTACACCTATTAGGCATGTTATTTATGCACAATAAGAAAAAGAAAAAAATTAAATTAAAACATTTTGTTGCTATTCTAATATTTTCAATTATTTCTATTTATCTAAATGCTGTATAATATTTTTGTATTGTGTCACTTTCGTGATATTTTAGTTGTTAGTCTACTTTCTCTTTTAATAAGCAAGTTCTTTTTATTTATTTTAGCATCAAGTTTGGCCTTATGTTGAAGTTCAAAATGAAGATCCATTTTTGACAGATTCCCCGTACGAACTACTTGAAAGCGGAAGATTTTCAAAAGTACCTATAATAATTGGTGTTTGTGCTCAAGAATCTCTTATGTTTCTTAAGAGTAAGATTATATGTACTCTATGTGTAGGATGTCCTATAAATAAATTCAAATTTGCTCGGCTTATTGCGCAAATGCAAGGGGCGGGGGGAACAAGGTGGAGGTATAGAGTGCAACGCCGGTTAATGGAAATTTAATTGGTAAGGGGCCTCTTATTGAAGCTGGGAGTTTGCGAAATTTTTACAAAAAACAGTAACTTGATTAAATAGTATTTGTTAAGCTTCGAGTGAACAGATAGTCGAAAAAGTGGGTCAGAATTATAATGTAGCTGTTTACACTTGAACCGAACTTCAAGAAAGGCAACTGAGAAATCAAGAACCTCAAGACGCAATTTATCAAGTATTACGAATGTGCCCAATATACTACTGAAGATTCTGGTGTCAGTAGAATGTTGCAACGTCAAACACTTTAAACAAATACTTGTCAGTGATACGAGAAATTAAGTTCCGAATAGGTGCCTTCACGGGTTTCTAATTTGATGTTGATGATTTTTTTCTTGTCGGGATCGATAGAAATTAAAGTAGATAGTAGCAACCGTCATTCCTCAGAACAATTGAAAAAAAAATCGGCAAGAAATATTGCTATCGAAATAACGAAATGACATGCAGTATAGTCGATGGCATTCTAATAAGTCGGGTTTATCGTCTTGGCTGCGATAAACTTTTCTGTTGTCGTCCTTGTTAAAGTTGCAGTCAGCATTAATTTAATTAATACCACGTGGGAAAATTGAAAAAGTCTAATAGACTTTTTATGTCCGTGACAGAGAGCCAACTATAGTTTCCAGTGGCAAGCAACCGTCTAAATATTTTGAGAAAAAAACTCGTTCAGAATCCTTGCATATTAAAAATATTAGTGCGTTCAAATATTACTTTAAAAATTGTTCAAAAAGTGTTTAAAAGAACATAGTGACTAAAGCAAAAATAGTATTTTTTATATGCCATGGAACAATGGCTGGATTATTTTATTTTATGAGATAATATACATAATATTTAAATATTATTGAATTTAGTAAAGGGTGTTTTTTATAGAGGTATAGAACTTTGAAATGGAATAAAACAAAGATGAATTTTTTAAATTGACATGAAATTTACTTTATTCGAAAGATAATCTTCTGGCATTATAATTTAAATATGACTTCTGGCCTATGACCGCCACGGCTGGCTCGGACGTAGTCTAATCTGGAGGTCCAATTTTCGATGACTTTTTCCAACATTTGTGGCCGTATATCGGCAATAACGCGGCGAATGTTGTCCTCCAAGTGGTCAATCGTTTCGGGCTTATCGGCGTAGACTAGCGACTTCACATATCCCCACAGAAAATAGTCTAGCGGCGTTAAATCGCACGATCTTGGAGGCCAATTCACGGGTCCGAAACGTGAAACTATGCAGTTACCAAACGTTTCCTTCAATAAATCAATTGTGGCACGAGCTGTGTAACATGTTGCGCCGTCTTGTTGAAACCACAGCTCCTGCACATCATGGTTGTTCAATTGATGAACGAAAAAGTCGGTAATCATGGCTCTATAGTTCTAACGTTCTGACCAGCATCGTTTTTAAAGAAGTACGGACCAATGATTCCACCAGCCCATAAAGCACACCAAACAGTCAGTTTTTCTGAATGTAACGGTGTCTCAACATACACTTGAGGATTATCATCACTCCAAATACGGCAGTTTTGTTTATTGACGTATCCATTCAAACAAAAGTGAGCTTCATCGCTAAACAAAATTCGCTTATCAAAAATCGGGATCAACGGCAATCTTGTTTTGGGCCCATTCACCGAATCTACGCCTTGCTAGGTGATCGTGTGGCTTCAATTGTTGCACGAGTTGGATTTTGTAAGCACGCAAACCAAGATCTTTCCGCAAAATCTTCCATAAAGTGGATGGACACATATCCAATTCCTGTGCACGATGGCGGATAAACTGATTCGGGTCTTCCTCTACGCTACGCTCTACAGCAGCAATGACTTCTTCTGTACGCACTGTACGACGTGTCTGTGGATGCGTATTATCATTTAGAGTAAACGTGGTGCGAAAACGTTCCATAGTTAATCGACTTAATTGCTCTGATGGACGATTATGTTGACCGTAAAATGGAGGTAGTGCGCGATACGTATTTCGAACAGAACCATGATTTTCAAAATAAATTTGCACAATTTGGAAACATTGTTCAGGCGTCAGTCTATTCATGTTGAAATGCCAAACCAAACTAAACATAAATCACTTGACAGCTGACAAAATGGCCGCCAGTTAAAAAAGTGTTGCCAACTTAAAGCTTTATACCTCTATAAAAAAACACCCTTTAGTTGCCATTATTTTTGCTTTCTCATCTGAGAGCATTCAGAGCTTAACGAATAGAAATATACCGAATACCTTAGTAAAACTGAGGCAGGAAACCTATAATTTATTTAATATTTGTAAAATATTCTTGTAAATGTCTCTAAATGTTTTTGTATGTTAAAATGAATGCAGCATTATTATGTCAATGTCAATTTTTTTTTTAATTTTCAATAGTGTCAAAAATTTTATTATACATATAATAATGGAAGCCAAAAAGCATTTTGCGGGCTTTTTAAATCCTCAGCTACTTTGAAAAGGAGCAAAAAAAATCTACCAAAGACAGTAAGTTAATGAATCCGAAGTCCATTCAGAAAAAAGAATCGGAAGTTTTAAATTTAAGTATTAGAACCATACAAAGGATTATTAATGAACATCGCAGAGGTATAATCGCGAAATAATGTGAAAAGAGGAAAAAGAAAATGCCAAAAACTAAGGATTTAAGCGAATTCGTGAAAACGGATGAGAGGAATTTGATTTACGACATGTATAAATCTAACATGAACATAACTCTTACGACTTTAAAAGATACTTTACGGGATAGAAAGATTTTAGTAATTGAATTTGTCAAAATTAATGAAAAATTTAAAATTTCGATATAAAAAAGACTGCAACCGAAGATATTTATGTGAACAATATTTCCAGTCAACGAGTAACATTTTTAAGGAAGTATGTTGAAAATTTAAATTTATAGTTTAGGAAAAGCAAGATAATTCGGCTAAATCAGTAAAAAGGAAGAAGGAGTACAATTCTGGAAAGAGGGTTATTGTTTTGCATGCTGGTTCATACACCTGATTTGTACCTGACAGCAGTTTAATATTTTCCATCCACATTCGAAAAGTGGCTAAAAGAAATGCTTATTCCAATTTTAGATCAATCCTCATTAATCGTTTGGGACAATGCTTCATATCATTCTAGAATTTTGTATAAACAATCAAATTCATCGTGGAAAAAAATGAAATATTTCAATGGCTAGCAGAGCAAAATCAAAACCATTCTTCAAATTTGCTTAAAAACAGAATTACTCTTAATGGCAAAGACTTTTAGAAAACCAAAAATATACGCGGTTGATGAAATTTTAAGGGAACAGGATCATGAGGTTCTGCGTTTGCCATCTGTAAGATTGCCAATTTAATGCCATAGAATTAATATGGGCAGGCGCAAAATCCTATTATGAAAAGCATATTACTGAAGAACCTACATCTCATGAACCTAAAATGGTATGGCAAGACTCTCTAGATCATATCACCGAAGAGTACTGGAAAAAAGTAGTAGAGCATACGGAAAAATTAATTTTGGAATGGTGGGACAGAGAAAAAGTTTTTGATGTCCAAGTAAACCTTGTAGTTATCTTTGTATCTAAAGACGACAGCGATATCTCTGATGACTCAGAGAGCGAATTTGAACATTCTCAATTTTAATTTTTTAATTTTATTATTATTTTTATTGTAGCCATATCGTTGCTTTTTGTTTTAACTACCGTTTTTTCAGTTTAAATTTAATGCTCCTGATATATTCTTTCTGGGTGGGCTTCGGATTTTTTAAGTTACCGCCTTTTAAAGGTATTCTTTGCTCGTCTTTAGAGCAACTTAATAAATTAAGCACCATTTTTGAAGTAAGTTGTTACCTACGTACTTATACGTAATAAATGCATTAGTTATGTATAGTTTGTACACACAGCACGCAGCGTGTGCGTGATTTTTCTTGCCATCAAATGGAAAATTAGGTCCTTTAAGTTTTACGAAAAAAGTTAATGGTCATAAAAGTTTTTTTGCTTGTTAAATAAAAATAAAATAGAACAATTTAAAGTTTTATGTAGAGTGTCCTAAAAATATGCAATAATCCAATTCGACGTAAAAAAACCGTAAGTTACCAGAAAGGGTGGGGATAAAACACCACAGTAAAGATTTTCTTAGGAAAAAACTATTGTTTCTAACGAGCCTGTAAAAGTGATTTAAAATGTAGTGAACCGTTGCTTTAAAATGTAAGCAGTAAACATAAACTTTTGCCAATTTTCGTTCAAATTAAAATTAAAACTATATACTAAATCGATTTAAAAAAGACATGCATACACCTTTTGATTAATAAAATCGATTATCAATTCTTGAAAAAAAGAAGTACCCTATTTTATTAAAATTTTTAAATCTGACCTCTCCCTTCAGAAGGATGAGGGTGTCGCAAAAAAAAAAACATCATCAAAAGTGTCCCCCTTTCCTCAAATAAGTATGCTAAATGCTATTAATCTTCTATAAACTGTTGATATAAGTCTTTAGAACTCTCCGAAATAAGGTAATCTTTTATTTTACGTAGACTACCCTATAGGTATGTTATACATAATAAAATAATTCGATATGTAGGAAATAGGATTCAAGGCATCCCTTCCGCAACCTCTTAGAAAATCGACTTAAATATTCTTGTCAAAATATTTTGTGAAACACGTCATTAAGAACCTTCTGATTTCTATTTACTAAACGTTTGCATACTTTTCTCTTTCAGCATACACAATCGAGTGTATAATATTCCTAGGTAGGTACAATTTAGTAGATTATCGTTTTTTATATTTATGTACTTTCCCTTTCATTCTGTTTAAAATACATAGTTCATTCTTATTTTAAACCTTACCTAACTTTGATTAAAAAAGTCTACTCATTTGTCATGTTTTTTAAACTTGATGTGAAGTATTGCTAATTTTAAAACTTAACCTGTTGTTAACTATATTTTATTGAATGCTGGACCCAACCCTTTATGGGCAATTCTTTAAATTTTGAACCTACCAATATCAAATTTGACAACTGGTAAACTAAATTTGACAAATGCCAAATTTTCTTCGCGTACATTTTGGGGAACTCTGCTTTTTTCGATTTAATTCAGAAAATAAAATGATGTCTGACCTGACTTATTAGAATGCTGTCGACTGGAGTCAATATTTTCCACATTACGTTTATAAAGCTGATGTGACCGCAACAGTTCACATTTACATAATATTATTTGTTAGAAATTATTTTGGCATTAAATTGATCAAGCCTCCGTGTATTTACATTCACCAATCATCTAAGGTGCTATCAAAATTGCGGCAGCTAGGGACGAATCGCCCACATTTATAGTGTTGATAGACTTCCAAGATTCCTTGGCCCATAGGCTTGAATAATATGATTAAAAGTCCAACCTAACAAAATGCATAGTTTTAGCTACTAGGAGATAAGTGACATTATATTTATTATTATTAACACCTGAATATTTTCTACATTTGTATTATAGGAAATTATAAAATATGACTATATATATAACTAGATATCAAAATAAATAAATATAAGTGGCAATACCTTTATAGTACACAAGAGGGTTTATACTACAAAGCAGCAGTGGCCATTCAGTTTTCGTGCAGCGTTTTCATAAACGTAGGATAATGAGATGTTTGTAATGGTTTTTATTCTTTTGTCATTTATATTTTAAAACCAAATTTTTTATGTTATCATAAGACTTAAAACAATTTACAAGAATGTTAGTTTTTTTTTTAGATATGATTACAACTAGATTAGCGGCTATTTTATTCGATACCATACCCACGAGTATACTCCCTTCAGATCTTCACGCAAACAACAGTGATGAGAGTACTGTCATTGAAAAAATTAAAAACATTTATCTTGAAGGAACTCCCAAATTATTTTCACTAAACCTAATTGGCTTTGCAACCGTAAGTAAATTTCACAATTGAATATATCTTTATTTCAAAACAACTGGACGAAGAAAATTTCAAACTGAATTATTTATTATTTAGATATGTTCAAGCAGGAATTAACTTGGAAATTTGTTTCCTTTATATTTTTTACCAGGTAATTTTACTATTACATGGAACAAAATATCCAATTGATAATAAATTATGTTTTTATTAAAAGCAATAATTGATTAATTTGTTGAAAATTCAGTTGCTTCTATTAAACTGTTAGTCAAAATGGTGGTAGTTTTTAGGTATAATGCACAGCAAATAAATAAAATAAACAGTATTTTTCTAGAAGGTTTTGAGAACAATGATATTTCTTACAAAAAAAATAAAAATATGCTTAGAGGATTTTGCAAACGGACGATTCAAATAGCCCCTTTTTCTCCTCGTTTTTTTTCGGGCTTCATATATTTAGCTTCATGTTAGTGATGACTTATCCGTTCTAATCTTCACCGTTGTCTGAATATACTAGCAATATCTGTTTTGTTAGTTTGCTATGCTACGGAGATAATGTTTTTTCCACTTATCGGTTTACGTGGCCCTTCAAGCTCCTACTGGAATGTAAGTTTCGCTATAGGGTATGGAGCTTCTCTCAATATATGCCATAGATACGATACTTTAGGTTGTATTATAATAACTTTTAGTTCACTGACCACGCGGAATTTTCGTAAAATGTTATCATTTGATATGTGTGCTGTACATGGAAATACGTAGTATTCTATGAGCTGAAAAGCTTCGATTTGATTTAGCGCTCTTGGTTTAAGTTACCAAATTTTAGTACTTTATCCTAAAATCTTCCACTTATAGCATTCAGTAACTCACAATCAGGGGTTCAATGGCCGAGTTCTAACGTAAAGATTCCTCAGTTTAAGAAAACTTGTTTTCACATAATCAATTCTTCTTTTAATTTCCTCATCGCAGTCCCCCTTTTCTTTAAGACAAGAGCTATGTATAAAATAATATAACAACCAAAATTCAAGAACGTACTAATTTCGGCAATTATTTAATGGTCTCTTCTTTTGTCGATTCACCTCAGACCACCTTTCACCGTGTTAGATCTTATCAGTTGAGCTAGAATCGACAAAGAAAAGAACAAAATTCAAAGTATTTATTGCCGTACCAGCACAACATCGCGGAACGATACAACAAACTGTATCACTGGCTGGTAAAAGCCCAAAATTTAAAAGCATGCCTGCTCTCTACCGGAAATGCAACACAAGACGGGCAGAGAAATTATATCATCAGTAAAGATGTATAGGCCGTCACATTGCCTAAATAATCCGCTGGATAGGGCAGTATACATGATTTGGAATGTACCTTCAGTGCATAAGTCTAAAATAATATACTATCAAGAATGAACAAAGCCCAAATTTCAGAAATTATTTAACGTTCTCTTCATCTGAGTAAGCGGATAGTCACCGATACATTTACAGTGCGTTGACTAATGGATATTTTAGCAATTGTGATGGGCTATACATCTTTGCTAAAATGGTACCTTGAACAATCTTGTGCTAAGCTTGAGCCTACGTTCTTTAAAATAATAAGTTGACTTCAGCCAATCTGCCAGTATTTGTCCAGAAACGTAAATCGCAGGCTAGGATGAACAGATGTTTGAATAGTTGAACATCCACTTGTTTTAAAACTTCTATGTAAATAGCGTTTCTAACCGCTCTCTCGACCTAAGCTCTTACAACTCTTCACAATTTTTACTGAAAATTTCATACTCAAGTTTTTTTGGGTAAGTTATATTTTTCTTGTTATTAGTATAGTTTGATATACGATGCTCGCCAAGCAATATATCTATTTAATTATTTTAAATCATCTTATATTCTTCAGCATCTAAAATGTATCTTCTCTCTACATTTCTTACTGTTGGTAGTTAAATTCTTCCAAACGATTCTGTAATGCGTTTTATTTTTTTTTTTATAGAAGTTGAAGGAGTTTTCTATTAATACTGCGATTAGGTCCATCATAGTTATCTTGTTGGTTTGTAGTCAGTCGGTGATTTCATATTCCTAATAAGGAATAAATAAATAACAATAAATTAAAATAAAATCAAAATTCTAAAAAATGTGTATAGTTAAAACTATATATAACTACATATACCAGTAAGTTATAAGATTTTGAATTGGAATATTTTGTGTAATATTTACTGAATCTAGAAGTAATATTTCTATATTTTAGGCTAGATATTTCTTAATCACTGCATTTTTGATTTAAAAAAAAATTAAAAGCCGGTTATTTGGGTTACGTTTTAGATAATTTTGAGTTATACAGTCGGTCAAGTAAGAATGTGTCGTCTATAACTTGTAGTTAGTAAATGAAATTCTTTTTTTTTTTTGAGGTTATTGTTGGCACTCCTGCAAACAATGCTTTGTAGAAATAAATTCATTTCTAACCTGATTTATGATTAAACAGTACATTATCAAACATAAGTGCTGCCTAGGCTTCACGCTTCGAGGCTGTGTTCCTATGTAATCATCCAAAAGGTCCGAAAATGACATCTACAGCGGCTGCTAAGTATATGGGCATGTCGAGGATATTCGTTGGCAAGTAGGTGAAATGATACTCTTAGTTCAAAAATAATGATCTACCAGAATGTGGTTCGAGAGGAAAAGTGTCGGTGTTATGTTATCACCCGACGGGCCTGGTCAATTTTCACTAACTGATTGGTTCAGCGCACCTTGAAACACCCTGTAAAGATCTATGTATGGAGATATCTTTTGAAGAAAGGTGATACATTTGTACCTACAATTTGAACACTAAAAAAATGCGCCAGATTTGCAAGAAGGCATTAGTAGCGACTGCCAAACGGTGAATTATGTGACCATGACAGGCCACATTAGAGATAATCACCAGACTTTCGTCACCCTTAATGTGTTTATTTTCTAAGATTAAGACACCTCTCATATAAATAAGCTAAGATTAGAAATAATTGTCAGTTGTATAGAACCAAGCTCGTAATAAACACACATTCTTGTATTCGAATTTTTGTTTTTTAAAAACGGTATTGCAACTCGTAAAAATATAATTGGTGGTTTGTCGATAAAACTGAGGAGTGAATTTTTCAAGACAATAACGACCCGAAACAGAATAGTAAAACGTGCAGTTAGTGGAAAGGGGAATCCGGTATCGTCACACTAGATTGGCCATCCCAGTTACCCGATGCAAACTCAATCGAGAAAATGTGATCATACATCAAGAAGAAGATTCATAGTAAAAAGTGTACACAGTGAAGCAGCTGTCACGGCAAATTGGAGCAACTTGGAAATCTTTGCCCCAAGAACTCGCAGAAAATCTTGCCCCGAAGATGCCCGGCGATCATGGACTCCGACGGGGCTGGACGACCTATTAAATCATCAGCATTTCAAACCCTTTACTGCGTTCTTTCTTGACTGACATTAAAATTTAATATAATCATGGTTTTATAGAATAATCCTGTTTTAACAAAATATGTATTTACTGATTTATAGTATATTACGGACAATATGTTTACAAGAGGAGTTATTAAACACGCCGAACTCCAGTCTAATTATACTTCAGTATATTTTTACCAATTTTCATACTATGGAAGGCCAATTACTCCAGAATTTCTTGAAGGTAAGACTTCTTTAAAGTCAATTTTTCTTAAAACCTGTTAACATTTCGTGTAGAAAAAATACCAGAACCAATATTTCAATAAAATATTGCTTTGTCCATCAATGTATGACACATTCGATTGCTCAAAACAATTGAACTGCAAGAAAAAAGAAACACCTGTGATAATAACTTGACATCAAATTTTAATATATTTATATAAAATAACATGTTGCAATATTGAACAAGACAGATATAAGTAAGATGAAAAAATAGTTTTATAATTTTAGGTGCTGAAAAAGCTTCTCATGCAGCAGACCTTCCGTTTTTGTTTAATATACCTTACTATCAAGATAACAGTTCTAAAAATGTGTTGACTCAAAAAAGAATGGTAAAACTTTGGGCAAATTTTGCTAAATTTTTGTAAGTAATTTTCTTGTCACAGAAAGAATTACAAATATAATACTGATTTATACACTGAAATGGGTCCTTAAGCTGATATGATAATATTAAATTACGAAATTTACTAACCCTTTTATTTCACAACTTCTACAAGTTTAAATTCAAGCTTCATTGAAGAGAGAAAATTAAAAGATAAATTATCAGCTGTAAAACCCATAAAAGTTGAGTGCGATTTTAATTCGCGTTGTTACAAAAACTCTTTTAACTACTTGGTATAATACATTTAAATAAAAAAATCATGTAACAGATGTCTTTAAAATATTATAAAAGTAAAAATGACTTAGCGAAAATATGATACGCCAAAAAAAAGCATTCCGAATCCATACTATAGAACCTGTTACTTTTATAGTTATATGAGCAAGTAAAACTGTCTACGAAAAAAAATTATGAGACGAAATTATCTAAATAACATTTGCTCTCATGATAAGTCCAAGTAAAGTTACTTTTTTTAGAAATTAAATCAATATTCACCTGTCCCAAATTCAGGGATTCTTTTCTAATAAATTATTTTACTTTAAACTATATACAAAAAATTATAATAACCCCGAGCAAAATACCACCTATTATTAAATACATTTACTAACTTGATACCACGACTTCGTTTTCTTACTAGATTGCCAAATTGTGAATCGAGCTCCTGTAAGAAAGTAACTTACAACTTATGTGCAAAAATGTAATAAAACAAGAAAGAATTAATAAAAAACAAAATTAGAACAAGTAATCTAACTAAAAGTATTAAAAATAGTATTTAGTTATTAAAGCAATATAATTACAGCAATCGTGGTATAGTTTTGATTTATTGAAACTCATCAGCTAAATTAAAGCTAATCGGTGTTAAAAGTACTGCAGCGATGACACGGCAACCCTGAAGCTTATAATTCTAAGCAACATTAATGCAACTCGGCACAACTAATCACAAATTTGGTTACGATTTCTCCCCTATGCACACCAATTATTAAATAACTGTCATAATCTTCGAAGATAATGAGACGTCGTATGACGCTAGAGAACACACCCTTTGGTAAAATGGTGGATAAGATCTCTTTTAAGGGGTGAAATTGTGAGATAAAGGGTGAATTGTTACTATTGGATGGAACTTGTTCTCATTATATGGTTTCATCATATGATATTCACGTCAATTTATTTCTTTTATTTTTTATCGTTTGATGGAGGATAACTTTGGTTGGTATCTACACTGCGTGGCCGACATCTACTGATACGACCCAACAGATCGAAATGCGTTCTATGCTCACACTTGGTAACGCGCCCAGCGGGGGTCCGTTATTTGTGACGGCACAGTGGAAAATCTTATCAACGTTTGTCGTCCACTAGGAGCCGAATTTTTTTCTCCTTTTTATTAAATTATGGATGCTTAATAATTTTTTATATAGGCTATGGTTACCTTTGCTTATTTATTTATTATTTTTAGAAATCCCACACCTGAGAAGTCTGAACTTCTGAACAATGTAGTTTGGCCTATTTTTAGCCGTACAGATCGTCAATTTTTAAATATTAATGAAACGTTAGAAGTTAGATTCAATATCAAGGAAAGCTCATACCCGGAATGGAATAACATATATGAAAAATATGGCAAAAAGCCATTTATTACCTATTAGTTGTATAAAATAAAATGGTATTTTTGACAGAATATTGTGTTTTCTAAGCCATTCCCGATTGGCATTAATCCATTTTCCAATAAGAGGAGCTTTTTTGAGGTAGCAAAACTTACATTTTCTGAAGTAGGACTTGATTCATCACACATAATTTGAAAAATCACAGTATATAGTCAAAATTTGGAGTAATATTTTAATCAACTATATAAAGAAATTACGTTTTGAGATTTTTTTCAGATTAAAGTAAGAGATGATGAAAATGCCAAATATTTTAATGAATTTTTGAATATGGCACATTATATGCTTAATTCCAGATGAATTTGTGATTAAACTATTTAAAAACACGAATATTTGCTACTAGTAAACAAGAAAGTATTATCAACTATAAATAATTTAAATAAATATCTTCTTGGCTTAGCTTAGATTTAACCAGACGAATAAAAACACCAATTTTATTTCCTTAAAACCTCCTAACATGGTGTTTTGCTTTCAAAAATAATTTCATATTCAGTGACTCATTACATGTCAAAATGGGAATTCCACAGGGTACTTGTCTTGGGTCCTATACTATTTATTGCATACATTAATTTCTTGATCAGTATGGAGCTAGACAATCGTTCAATATTATGTTATACTGATAACACCGTTGTGGTGTTTACAGGGCCATCGTGGTTGACTGCTCATGATTCTAGCATTGGGAGCATGAGTAAAATTAAAAACTGGACACATTACAATTGACCTTAAATACTTCAAAAACAAAATATATAGCATTTTCCATCACTGCTAAACGACCAAACTTTCATAGCATTCATGTTAGTAATCTTGTGGATGGTATTTTGGAAGAGTATAAAATATTTAGGAGTAATTATAGATAGTAACCCTAAGTGGGATCGACATGTTCTCAGATTTACCATATGAGGAGGGTGTTAATTCATACGTTCTGTACAGCCTCACAACTTGCCCCTATATTTATATAACTAATAAATTAAAACAATTTTTAAATCATGCTTATGGCGTCAGATGACTTAGAAATGCGTATAAATACGACATCAAAGAAACTTAAATGTTTTTCTTATTTGGCCCCCAGGATGTATAACCTGCTCCTTTTAAAAATTAGGTCCTTTACAAGTCTGAATACGTTTATTTGTAAAAATTTAGCTAAACTCAAAGAGATGTTTTGATTTTGTATTTTTTAACAGGATTATTTTGTGAAAATGTAATGATGTATGTACATATTGTGGGCATTCTTTAATTATTGTATTTTTATATAATTCAAACGATTTTTTTTGTTTATAGATCATGTCTAGCACATACAGGTATTCACTCATCTAGGTGCGTTACAAAATTCTGACATTCAATTACTTTAGTATGTTGTAAATTAATATTGTAAATTAGTATGATATTGTAAACCATTATGAAAAAACTATGCATAAACTCTGAGTACTGATACTGAAATTAAATATTAAATTTTCTGTTTTAAAATTACTACAATGAACGTGATAGAAAAGCTGTAAACATGTGGTACAATAGAAAAATTCGCAGCAATGACGACGCTGAAAAAAAAAACAACAAATGCCTACGACATGCAGCTTATTCCTAAATTATGCTTTAATTAGAACAAAGTGAAATGATACCTTTGAAAGAGGAACTTTTCTCACAATTAGGAATCTTATCTTTGGAATTTCCTAAGATATTCCTCAGATTGTCTGATGACTTATAGACTAAAGCGAGGCCTACCTTATTAAATACCTTATTGAGTCCCCTGCTATGTTTCGGATTATATGGTATGGAGACATAGTTGGTCTTATTTTCTTAGCGCGTAAGTGAAATTTATGAAATTAGTTGTAATGATTGCGACAAAAAGTATGTTGGGCAAACTAAAAGGTCATGCCTTTGGAGCTGATCATGCTCTAACATTAGATAATCTATGATTATTTAAAAATGTGTCTGATAGGAGACTGTTGAACGCATACCAAAGTTTGGAAATTATAAAATGTAAAAGTAGTTTAAATAAAGACAGAGAGCTTATTCCTTATAGTCCCCTCTACTGGTTACGTGACCGGAACTGATGGCCTCGCCTGTGCCATTAGTTCCGCCTGAGTAATTCAAAGGTTAGGCTAAGTATAAATAGGGTATATTTGTATGTTAGTTTTAGTCAAACATCGCTCCTGATGAAGCTAACATGGTTAGCGAAACGCGCGACCAGCGCAAAAATAAAGTGTTTGGTGTAGTGGTGATATATACTGAGTAGTGTCATTGTGCCAAAGGTTCCACATTCCCAACTTAAGAAAATCATAGAGACAGAAATAAAAAAATCAGTGATCAGAACCTCAAAATGGTGTGAGAGATGCTCTATTACTTACGTTTTCGTTTTGAAGAATTTTTTTTTATAAATTTACGGTTTTTACTGTCCGAGAATTATAGTTCACATTAATGATAAATTTTGAAACTGAATAGCCTCTTGTCTCTCAAAGTATTATCTACAGAATGTTTTCATTTTAAGACAGTAACCGTATAAAAATATTCTCCCCACTCAAAAACTTGACCTTCATTTTAGATACTAAAAAAACAAGGACTTGAGTATAGCTGTAGCGGTTTACTTTTTTTCTGGAAAAATCTTATAAAAATACAATTTTGTACACACTACTCTACTAGTATTATTGAAGATTGCAGTATTTATACTTAGATATATTCAGCCTTATCTGTACTTATGTAAGTTTCCAAGTATGGAATTAATGACATTATGTATTGTATATAGATATACATGTTCTAATATTATTGTAGATCATTAAAATTATGTAAATACCTCACAATTGAAAAACAACTTTGAAGTGATTACTTAACGTTGTTTATATATAAATATGTTGACATTTTTTATAATTTTATAAATTTATTGTCAATATCATAATGATTAAGTTGGTAATATTACTGGTAGTTTCGACTCAATGGATTGTAAGTATATATTTTTAATTTTTTACATATATTTAGTGGGAATAGACCTCAAATTCATGCGGCAAAGTATTAGGTTTCTCTTTAGAAATGTGTAGTTTTTGAGCAATATCGTTTTAGGGAAAGAACCGATAGGAACGAAGGTTGACATATATATTTCAGATGTTCAATAGTAACAAAGGAATTTTTCCAAATTTTTGGTTGAATGAAGAAATTTTATTATACATTTATTTCAATCAAACATATAAAAGTGGATGAAGAGTTAGAGTGAGAGACAAATGCAATATGTTGTTTATCCTTTCTAAGGTTCCCGTAGTCAATTAATTTGTATATAGTGTTATTTTTTGATTAATTTCAATCCTACCAGAAACAGAGAAAACAGAGTGAATATAAAAAAAATACATATTGACACATTTGTATACATTTTGTATTTGCCAAAGAAGGACGGGATCAGAACCATATTTTTCATTATTTTATAAAATATAAGTAAATTTGAGGAATAATATGATTCAAATACTGTGAGCATTTGATGACATAGCAATATAATGTATATGTAAAAAAATTCTGGTCAGTGTGAGTTCAATCTACGCTCACACGGTCTGCCAATTGTATGATTTGAAATTTTAAAAATTTAGGATATTATTCTCCAACCGTTATCCACTTAAAATGTTGAGGTATGCTTAAGTCATAAATCTAAAACGTCAAAAAGAGTACAAATAGATTGATTAGCTGGCGGTTTTAAACAGAGTGGAGATCTTCGACTAAATTTTGAGTGTATTTTCATAAGCCAACTAATTGCTGCCAAATGTTTGGATTTTTAAATCATAAATACTAAAACAAATCGGGACAGTAATTTATCCAATACTTTTTCCTCAAAAGCGTAGGTATATAAAATACTTAATTCGACTTTCTCACACTAAAGTTGCATTGCATCTTAATATCTTAATTGATGAATTAACCTGAACTTTATGGTGAGACATTAATAAACAAGGACGTTAAGCAGAGGAATGGCTTACGTTAAAACCAAAAATTATGAAAAAAAAATATAGTTTTCTGGTTTCTTGACCCTCTAAAGAATATACGAAATAACCTCAGTACATTTAAAAAAAAATGGTTTAATTATGGTAATCATATCAACTTAAGTTTACTTTAGTAATGTGTTGAGGTATTTTAGGCACTGTTACTACGTGCAACTTTTCACCTATATGTTCCTCTACAGCACTAAAATTACCGTTCACTGCTGGTGGTACATAATAAAAAAAAATGAAAAACCTAAAGCCTTATCTAAATCGTAAAATTATATTTTTTTGAGGGATAAATAATTTTCACTTTAAACTTACATCAATAAAACGGCATCAAAATGAAAAACTAATTTTTTTAAAGCTATCATCACCAACTAAGGATGATCTCATTATCACATTACCTGATGGACAAATTCAAGGTGCTACATATTCAACACCAAATAACATTACCTATTATGGATTTAGGGGAATTCCTTTTGCAACTCCACCATTAGGAAATTTAAGATTTGAGGTAAGTTCAAAAGTATAACATGATGTAGTAACGTAACGTAAATAATAAAATATTGTCTAGTATAATTACTAACATATTTAATTGCAATGTAAATCCTTTCTCTTTTGTATAATCATGATTGTCCGATTTTTTGAGTTTTTACCTGTCCCTAATTGGCTAACTTTTTTCCCAATGTTTTTAGAGGCTTCGGCTTCCTACCAATGACCTGTTTCTTGTAATATAAAAAAATGTAAATACAATTTTTTTTATGGGTCTAGCACACGTGTTGCAGGGAGGTCTCTAAAGCACTACAGGAGCGACACGTGTGCGGAAAAAGCGTTGTTCTTAAATCGCTGTAATTTGTACTCGGTGGGAAACACAGTCCTGGGCAAATTATTCCAAAGGGATGATGTTCTCCATATAAAAGACTGCTTGAAAAGCATTGTACAAGGAGTAACAAGCTGAACCTCATACGGATGTGAATTATTAGCGCGACTCCACAACAACTTAACAGTTGTTGTGGAGTGTAAAGCTTTCTGGTTCGAAATAATATCCACAACTTTTGAGAAGCTCTCCTTGCTATACCTGCGACATGCTCATACCATGACATATTTGATCCCAAATTAACGCCCAACAAATTGAGTGACGATGTTAGAGGAACGGATAAACGTCTATATTTTAGCGTTGTACAACTGGTCAGTCAATAAATTTTGAAAGCGAAATGCAACAAGATGAATTACATTTGTTCTTCAGTATAATCTCCCTTAAGCTCATTACTTTTTTTCCCGCGATTTTCCAATTCATTTACCGCATCTCTGAAGTGGTTTTCCAGAAGAACTTCAAAATACACATCTACGGATGCAATTACCCCATTATTGGTTGAAAAACGCTTCCCACGTAAAAATCTTTTGAGGTTTGAGGACAGATAGAAGTTAGATGGAGCCAGGTTTGGCGCATAGGGTGGATGTTGCAACAATTTGTACTTTAATCTAACCAGTTTTGCCGTTTTCAAAGTAGCTCTGTGAGCAGATATTTTGTCAGGATAAAAGACGATATTTTCTTCTGTAGACCGGGCCTTTTCTCACGAATTTTCTCATCCAGCTCGTGTAGCAGGTTGGAATAATACTCTTCTGAGATTGTTTTACCGGTTTGAAGGTAAATAAATAAAATTCCTTTTGCATCCTAGAAAACTAATGCCATTTTTTTTTTGACGACTTTGACCACTTTGGCTGCTTTGGAGCTGAACAACCGGGCTCAGTCCACTGTGCGGTTTGTTGTTGCAGTTCAGAATCATACTGATAAATCTCATCAATAGTTACAAATCGACGCACAAAATCAGTTTTTATTTTTTGTGAAATGAGCCGAATGTTGTTTAGACTGTTTCTCTCGAGTGCGTTTTTGTTCTGATGTTAACAAATGTGGCACCTATCTTGTGAGTAGCGTTCTCATACCCAAAACATTAGTTAAGATCTCATGTACTGATCCATGTGAGATGCCTATAGCCTCAGCTAAATCATCCATGGTTAATTGACGGTTTTCCATTACCATATCTTGTACTTGCATAACAGTTTTTTCAGTTGTAGTTTTTGGACGTCCTGTACCTGGATCATCATTGACACTTGTACGATCATGTTTAAACTCTAGAGTCTATCTACGAATAGTTGGAAACACTTTTACTAACTTCGTATGGATTTTAGTTGCCAATCAACCTTCCAAAACAAAGAATTTTATCACTGAACGATATTCGATTTTTTCGATTTTTACAAAGTGTCCAAACACGTCTACTTTAACCAGCTGGTGATCAATGAGTGACTTGACAGTTCGACTTGAAATTTAGGGTGTGTTCATATGTCAGATGAAGCTTTAAAATAGTGTTCAATATTTGTTGGCTCCATATGTGTCGCTTTCAAAACTTACCTGATATAAATACTTCACCATGTTTCTGACTCTAAAAAAATAAGACAAGGTGAATAGTATTTTTGCTCTGATTGCTTTATAATAAATAAGTTGGAATTTTATAAGTCCGTTTCGACCCTCATCCATACTCAGCGACTGGCACGTGTAGGTGAATGAGATACAAATGAATCAGGAGAAATAGCGCACTTTTACTCAGTTGTCAAATCGCGCGATTCGACTAGAAATTTTGAATTGTTGAGTAATTGTCAAATCTCTATACCAACTCAATACAATCGCTCAAACATGCGATTTTAGGCAAAACATAACCTGTGTTCGTAGGACCTTAAATGTGTCTTCTGCAGCCATCTGAACTGTGATGTAAAATTATCGTAAGTGTTTGAGGTCAAAAGGATTGTTTGCTATTTCTCTAATTTTTTTTTACTACTGTTGAGTTACGATTTAAACATTTTTATATATTTGTTATGACGACATGTTGTAACGTGACGAAAAAAAATAGGCAGATTGATTCAAGTGTTATTAAAGGCCCCCCACCACCACCTTTCAAGACTTCCAGAAGCCGTCATGTCATCCAGAGCGAATACCAGTAATTAAACAAAACAATAATAGTAGCCAGTCGTAAGTGGATATAACAGCATCATGTGATTAAATTAAGATCTTAATAAATACACTTAAAATAGTCGAACCAATTCATCAAAGAATAGGCATTTCTTATTATAATAAAAACACTTCAAAAGGTTTATATGTGTCAACAACGCGTTAAATTATCATGAAAATGTTATATCATTGTTGATACTTACCTTCAATTTAATTAACGCTAAAATGCTGGTCATTTTTATAAGTTACGTAGCCCAAAAAAATATCTAAATTTGTGCGTCCCAGGGCAAAATGAAATTTTACTTAAAGTATTAATATAGTTTGCTACTAGAAAATCATAAAGTAGGCATACTAACTATTAACTAACTATTGAAATCGTTATTTTGGACGAGAATTTTAATTCGTTTACTGAATTATTTTCAGGTTCCACAACCACCAGCCCCATGGACTGGTATCCGGGATGCAACTGAAGATGGTAAAGCTTGCATTTCTATAAACCATTTTACCGCTCCAGACTCTGAAAGCGAAGATTGTCTATATATAAATGTTTACACTCCTTCTCTGAAGGTGAGAATTCATTAAATTTTTTTTTTGTTAATATTCCAAAAATAAATTCCACTAACCGACTTCGGTAGCGTGGTGGATATAGAGCCTGCCAAGCAATCTGATGATTGCAGGTTCAAGTCCAGAGTAAGCGGCTGTGTGTTGTGATGTCACAGTTGGTGAGGCTATTAAAACCAAAGAAATCCACAAAGACGTCGCTATAAATAATAAATTATCACAATAACAATGAGTAACCCTAAAAACTGTTGAGCATGTCACGCCCGTTCGTAATTAAACTTTAATGATTGTGTTGTAGAAAAATACATTTTGGTTTAACCAGGGATTAAGCAAATAACTTATTTAAAAATTAAAATCTCTACTACTTTGATTTATTACTAAACTGGATAAGTGGATATTACTTTAGATTGAGCAACATTTTAATTTTTATGTATAGAAAGGCATAAAAGATATTTTTTAAACAGCATTCATGTGCTTTTCTCTTAATAACGTTCCTTATCCACTGAAACAGTAATGTCCATTACATAATTTTTTGCCAATTAATACTTCTAAATACTGTAAAAAAAATCTTCAAGCAGTTCCTGAAAATTGGTGTTACAAGAATATGGTTTATATTCTTGTAATGTGTAGTTTTAATATCCATTTTGAGTTAATTAGCAAGTATCACCTTATTAAAATGCTATAAAAGTGCCTCCATTTTTCATAAGACCTTTAAATCAAAATCGGTATTTCTTTCTGTACCCTATAAGTCGGATATAGTTTTTGCGAACTTTACAGCTATTTTTTTTTTAAATAAGATCGTCAACAGAAAAAATAAAGTATTCTGATTCTTTTTGACGGTTAAATCTAAATACAGTAAAGGTAACGTTCCATAAGATCAGCTTTCAGGATTTCTGTATTTTTTGTACATTTCAGATTTTCTACATTACGAAAAAAATATTTTTTCATTTTCGTTGATCTGTAGATCTATCTATCATATTTGTTGGTACAACTCGAACAAAATGAAATATATAATTCGAATTTGGTGCACATATAACACTTGAATTAAGTATGGTCAGTTGACAAATCTTGGATAAAAATAAACATATGAAGGGTTAAAAGCTTTGGGGAGGATATTAGCAAGTCTGCTTCGCATATATATATATATATATATATATATATATATATATATATATATATATATATATATATATACATATATATATATATATATATATATATATATATATATATATATATATATATATATATATATATATATATATATATATATACAGTCGACACTGTTTATAGTGAAACTCTATATAGTGAAAAACTCTTTATAGTGCAATTTTTTCAAGACCTAGAATATTTATTATTCATAGCAAAATATACGGATTTTTTCCTTATATGTCTTTTTAGAGTTCTTGAAGCGAAATAATCTGAAAATTATATTATCGTTCAATTATTTCTAATTATTTATGGCCAAATATATAAGGAGTTAATGAGACTTTATCACCCTCTAAACCTTAATATTTTTGGACCAAAATTTCAGAGATCTCTATTTACACCTAATAGAAGGTTTTTAGCTGGTAGCACCGCCTAATATAAAAAGTTTTTTTTATGGTTAGTCTAAAATTGTATATATATGTATATATATATATATATATATATATATATATATATATACATAGGTATATATATATATATATATATATATATATATATATATATATACCAAAAAAAAAGTTTTATATTTGGCGGTGCTACCAGCTAAAAACCTTCTGTTATGTATAAATAAAGATCTCTGGAATTTTGGTCCAAAAATATTAAGGTTTAGGCGGTGCTAAAGTCGATTTTATGGGTAACAGTGTTTTGTATATTTACCAGGATAAAAACATAATTGTACGTTGTATCTGTTTTGAGGTTTCAATTGCATAGATATGTAGAACTGACAATTACGTCCAAATTTAGACCTCTTGCGATCACAGGAGACCAAGTAAACCCAAGTTATGACCAATTAAAAGACGTTTAAATTAAACAAATAAGTCAAATTTTAAACGTAATGGTTACTTTACACAGAATATTTTTTGGGGAATAAAATGCATAGATATTTAGTATTGACAATTTCAAATAATCTTAGGTCACGTGCAACTTTGGACGACCAAGTCAACTGAAGTTATGAGCAATTAAAAGACGTTTAGCAATAAGGTTACTTTAAACATTTTAATGATTTCTGTATATAACTAAACTACTTACTCATAATACTTATTTACGGAAATAATGTATTAATTATTTTTACTAAAATATTGATTATTAATTACAATTTTATAATTATTCCATTATTCTATTCGAAAAATTACGGAATATGCAACTGTTAAATACGAAATTTGGTATATTTATGCATTTGGCAAGTTTTTTAATTGCTTATAACTTGAGTTTACTTGGTCGCCTATAGTCGCACCCAGGTTTCAATTTCTAATCTAAGTTTAATTAAATTTTAGTTCTAAGTTAATCGAAATTGTCCCTTCTGAATTTATACATAAAAAAATATGGTGCGAAACCAATAAATACGAAATTTATTCCATTTGTGCATTTTATACGTCTTTAGTTACTCATAACTTGAGTTTACTTAGTCGCCCATGATTGCAGATGGTCTAAGAATGTTCGAAATTACCAGTCCTGTATATCTATGTAATTTATCTCTCAAATAAATAAAGTGCGAAAGGTAAAGTAACGATTAAATATAAAATTTGGCATATTTGTGTATTTTATACATAACTAAAGTTTACGTTGTCGAGCATGATCTTATATGGTATAAGATAGTTCAAAATTATTAGTCCTGAATATCTAGGTAATTTATACGTCAAAAAAATAAGGTACACAACAAAAAGTAACCATTAAATACAAAATTTGGCTTATTTTACATACGTATTTTAGTTGCACATAACTTGACTTTATTTGGTTTCCCGTGGTCGCACATCTAAGTTTGTACGTAACTGTTAGTTCTACGTACAATTATGTTTTTGTTCTGTAAATCATACATTGATGTTACCAATAACATCGACTTTATCACCCTCTAAACCTTAATATTTTTGGACCAAAATTTCAGAGATCTCTTATGTGTGATATATATATATATACATATATATATATATATATATATATATATATATATATATATATATATATATATATATACATATATATACATATAATATATATATATATATATATATATATATATATATATATATATATATATATATATATATATATATATATATATATATATATATATATATATATATATATATATATATATATATATATATATATATATATATATATATATATATATATATATATATATATATATATATATATATATATATATATATATATATATATATATATATATATATATATATATATATATATATATATATATATATATATATACATATATATATATATATATATATATATATATATATATATATATATATATATTTATATATATTTATATATATATATATATATATATATATATATATATATATATATATATATATATATATATATATATATATATATATATATATATATATATATACATGTATGTATATATATATATGTATATATATATATATATATATATATATATATATATATATATATATATATATATATATATATATATATTTATATATATATATATATATATATATATATATATATATATATATATATATATATATATATATATATATATATATATATATATATATATATATATATATATATATATAAATATATATATATATATATATATATATATATATATATATATATATATATATATATATATATATATAGTTGTATAGTCGGTATTTGGGATTTCTCATGATATGCCCAAATAGGATATCTTTCTTCTCGTTCTGTTCAGCAGTAATTCTCTGTCATTTCCCATTCTCCTTAGCATTCGTCGATAGGACCACATTTCGAATGCTCCCAATTTAGTAAGTAATGATGCTTTTAGCTTCCACGTTTCCACCCCAAGTAAAACCGACCACACGTAGCTTCTGGTGTAACGTATTCTTAAATTCAAGCTCAAATATTCGTTGGTAATTAAGGGCGATTTCAATTCTGCACCTCATTTCTCGTTCGTTGTCCTCATCCAGCTTCCCAGATTTATAGTGTGCCCTCTCCAGTACGACGTCGTTTATCAAAAGTTGCGCATTTGTATAGGGTACCCTACGCCTACTGACCACAATAAATTTTCTGTTGGTGCTGTTTATTTTTAATCCATAGCTCTTACTTTTATTCATCATGTATCGTAGTTCTTCAATGGTATCTGCTATCAAAATTGAATCATCTGCGTACCTAATATTATTTCTATATACTCTATTCACCTTCACTCCAACGTCCTTATCCTCAAATGTCTCGTTAAAGATAGCCTCCGAGTAAAGATTAAATTAAAGTGGAGACAGGATACATCCTTGTCTGACGTATTACTACATTCTCAGTTGTAAGATTATTTGTTGTGATGTGTGCAGTTTGGTGCCACTACAAGTTTTAAATAGAGTGAATATCCTTCTCGTCTAAATCTGTTGTTCTTAATATTTCCATAAGTTATTGGTGCTGTTCTTTGTCGAAGGCCTTCTCGTAATCTACAAAGCATAAAAATGTGTCCTTCTGTACATCTCGGCAATTTTGGATCAACACATGTATCCCGAACAGAGTCTCTCGTGTCTCCATTCCACTTCCGAAGCAAAATTGAGTGTCTTTGATATCGTCTTCGTATTTCCTGTACATTCTACGGTGCAAGATTTTGAGAAAAAATTTTAGTGTTTGGCTCATTAAACTTATTAGTCGGTATTCGTTGCACTTTCTTGCGTTGGTCTTTTTAGGTAGCGGAATAACGGTAGATTTGAGCCAGTCAAGAGGATACTCGCCTTCATTGCATATTTTGTTGAAAAGAATTCCTAACAGGGAAATATTATGATCATCAATTAATCCAATAATTTCAGATGACAACTCGTCTGGTCCGACTGCTTTGTTGTTTTTTTTTGTTGAATCGCTTTTCGGATTTCTTCTTTTGGTATTGGTGGTCCAGTTAGTGGGTCGCTCTCATGATTAGTTTCGAGGTCTCCCCTTTCGTTATCTTGAAAAAGTTCTGCAATGTACTATTCCCAAATTCTCTTTCTTTCATCCTCTTCCAAGACTATGCCATTATTATTGTTGACAAGCATCGTAGCAATTCCGTTTTTATACACCCCAGGTATTTCCTTTAGTTTCTTATGTTCTGCGTGGATGTCATGTACCCGCAGTAGCGCTTCCTTTTCTCGATACTCTTGCTCTAGCCATCGTCTTTTGGCTCTTCTGATTTGAGATCTAATTCTTCTGTCTATCAAACGATATTGGTTTATGTTTGAATTTTTGTAACGTCGCCTTTCATTCATCAATTGAAGGATCTCCTTAGTCATCCATTTCGATGCCCTATTAGGTTCTCTTTCTTGAAGATTTTTCAGTTGTCCGTTTATTTCTCGCTCTAGTTCTGATCTTGTTTCATTATTTTTGAGCTTCTCCAGAGCTACTGTCTTTTGGGATCTTGCTTTTTAACAAGTGAAAGCTTCAGCCTATAAGAAGCCAAAAGAAGAATATGATCGGATTGTACATCCGCTTCAGGGTATGTACAGACTCGTGTGACGATGGTACCAAATCTCTTATTCACGAGAATAAAATCGATTTGATTTGTAACAATATTGTCAGCGGTGTCCTGAGGCAACTTCCATGTGTATAGTCTTCTCGGAGTGGAAACCGAGTATTTGTGATTTTGAAGTTTTTCTCCTGGCAGAATTGCAATAGTCGATCTCTTCTAACATTTCTTTCACCCAACTCGAACGAACCAACAATTCCATCTGTATATGTGAAACCGACCTTCGCATTGACGTCACCTTGTATAATATTAATTTAATGGGGTTTGTGAGTTTTATAAATTCTTTGATTTCCCCATAAAAACGATCTGCTTCTTCGTCATGTTTGTCAAATATTGGGGCATATGCTTGAATTATTTTGACGTTCATAGGCCTTGCGTGAATCTTCAGCAACATTGTTCTATCCGAGTAAGAAACAAATTCAATAACAATTCCGTCTATCTCTCCATTAGCTATCAATCCTACGCCCTTTCTGTGGTCCTTGTTGTTGTTGCCTGAATAGTACAATTTTTTGTCTTCTGTATTAAACTCTCCTGACCCAGGCCACTATGTTTCGCTAATTTCAAGAATGTTTATGTCAAGCTTTCCAGCTTTAAACATACTTTGGACATTCGATGTCCCAATAATAATATTTTTTTTTATTTTACCTCCGGGGATTATTAGCATCTTCGTTTTGCCAGAGACTGAGGGCCATTTTTCCGTGCCTACTATCATGTGACATTCTGGAGAAAGATACTTCAGTGGTTTCCCGTTGCCTTCTAAGGGGTTTATCGTTTTCCTTCGACCGCCCCTAACGTGGGGGCCGCTTCTCTTGAAGTACAGAGGCTTTAGTTGTGCTAGTTTTGGTCCACCCCGAGTATTTGATTTGCTCGGTGCCACCTATAACTAGGAGGTGTTCCCTTATCCGCCACCTGCTGGGGAGGCGTCCGATGGAGGACTGTCAACCCCACACAGGATATATATATATATATATATATATATATATATATATATATATATATATATATATATATATATATCATAAAAAATATGTCAAAAATTTACCGGTATATTTTAGATACCAAGGTCAAATTACAAAACATACCTCAAACAGAGGTTAAAGTTTTCTAACTCTGCTTGGTTTTAGTTTTTAACTTATTACTTCCACAAATATTATAAATTGCAATAATTTTATTATCAATAGCAGTTTCTCGCGAGAATTTTAACCAAACAACTATCAAACAAAATTGGTAATTCCATTCCTGTCGGATTTTTAGCCAGCCGAGAAGCTACCTGTAATGTTCTGGATTTATGGTGGTTCATTTACTATGGGAAGCTCTTCCAAACTACTTTATGGACCAGACTTATTAGTTGAAGAAGGAGTTATTTTGGTAACATCTAACTATAGATTGGGGGCTGCGGGTTTTTTGTCTACAGGAGATTTAGCAATTCAAGGAAATGCTGGTCTAAAAGATCAAAATTTAGCGTTAAAATGGACTCATGATAATATTGCACTCTTTGGTGGAGATCCAGACAAAATAACAATTTTTGGTCAGAGCGCAGGAGCTCATTCCACAGGGCATCATTTACACAGCAAAAAATCTGCAGGTAAATAACTAGAAGTTTGAGGAACACGATTTATAAACTAGAAAGCTTCACCACATTATTGTACGGAGAAAGATACAACCCATATTACAATGTGACAATATCTAAGCCTAATATTTTCTGAATAATAATATACTTGTGAGGAATAATTATATCAACTTGTGAATACGCTTATTCCTATAATTATTCTCTCGATCTATAAGCCATTCTGACCATTTTTGGATATAGGCTTACCCTTGTTGAGCCCATTCTACTCTATCTAATGCTACTCTCGTCCATTTCTGCCCTTTGGTTTTTTAGCATATTTTGTCTAAGATCTTCTATTTTCTTTTTTGTGTTCCCATTATCGTCAATATAATATCTGTGTTATTTTATTTATGATCTTTTTGTCGAATGCTATAACCTTCATATTTCAATTTTTGTTTTTAGACCATTTCTTACATTCTTTATTTTTATTATACTTCTAATTCAGTCGTTTCGTTTCTTATCTTTCATTTTTATATAAAGCGTCCGGTTTTCCATCGATTGCTATACTTTTGTGATTCTGCCATTATTTATCTTTGTGAGCATCCAAACTTGTAATCCATAAGTGAAAACAGGTAAAATATATTAAGTAATATATGTAGGGTCCACAAATCATTTTTATACTTCGCTCTTTCCAGCTCAATTCAAAGCTTGATGAAAAGATTAGGGGATATTGTGTTTCTCTGTTTAACACCTTATTCCAAGTGGATCAATACATATAAGGAAATGAGGCCAGTGTACCTAGAACGAGTATATATATATATATATATATATATATATATATATATATATATATATATATATATATATATATATATATATACATATATATATATATATATATATATATATATATATATATATATATATGTATATATATATATATATATATATATATATATATATATATATATATATATGTGAATTAGTAGATATCTATAGTCAATTTAACTATTCTGCTGGAAGTTCTTTGCAGCCCATTGTTCAAAGTTTTCTTGACCTCAACAAAAGCTGCCAAGAGAGGCATATGGCATTTGCTCGTTCTATTCGAATTCACTTTAGCTACATCTGAAGTCTGCTCGTTCTTTTGACTTATATCGGTTAAATTTTGTGGTTAACTCGTTTAATATTTTCGTAGATATTTTGTGGAGTAAGATAAGAAGTGTTACAATGATTTTTTTAAACCCGTTTTGGTATTTTTTATGTAATGGTATTGTTTTAGATTCATTTCAGCTGTTAGTGACTTTAAATATTTGGTTCAAGAGAATATACAAGGTGTTAGTGATGGTTTCTCCTTCATTCCCTAATATTTTTGTGGTTAAGCCATCTAAACAATCATTCATGCCCTTCTAAATTCCGATTTAATGATTGCAACTCTGAATTCACATTTTTTATCTTGGTCTGTAATTATTTTTTAATGTTTTCCGATGGATTTTGCTTTGTTCTAAACAATTTGAATAATGTGTTCAATTTTTATAATTGTTGTGTGTTTCAATTTTATTTTTCATTATTGTTTTTATTTATTTCAAATTTAAGATTTAAGCTAATTACAGATCTTGTTTTTTTCAGAGGTTTCCTTCGTGTTAGTTTCCGAATTCTTATTCTTTGTTCCTGTATATTTTTTCAATCGGTATTATTAATTTCTATAAATTGAGATTTTATTTTTCCTTTGACTAATTTTCTTGTTTAGTTTACTAGTTTTTGTTTCTCTCTCTATGCAATGCTTTATTTTCCTTTGATGTTTATATCCCTTGTTTGAATACTGAGATACAGGTTATTTTCATCTTCACAGTTTTGTGCAAGTTGTTCTTTTATGTTCTCTATGTAATTCTGTTGGTTTTATTTAAATTATTCATGTCTAGTCGTTGTATTTCTGTCTTTATTTCTTTGTGAATTACAGCTAAGTATTAATAAAAATGTGTGCCCTTATCTTCTTGATTGCTGCCCGTTGTAAATTGGTTGAGAACATTTACACTGTATGCTGTTGATTTATCTGAAGACAAAACGTAGTTGGTTTTATTTCTTGTTGTTCCGTTAGGGCTTATCTCTATTTATTCTCTCTTTTTTGTCATAAATTGAGTTTAAGGCATAAAGGCCTTTCTCTTCAAGATAATTGATTCAAATGGTGTCCGTATCATTTCTGTCACCTTACTCATAACCTTCTATTCTTTCTTTTTTTGCACATGTATTTTCTTTTCTGTAGTAGTAAAATAGCCAATCGTCAATGTAAACTGGGTTTTATGTTCATCAGTGAATTTGTTGATCTCTTCATGGAATATTTTATTTCCACTCTGATCTTGAATAATCTTTTGCTAAAATCTCCTCATTTTTCGTTGAGATAGGCGCCGATCTGATTTTTCTTTGATAGCCTAAATATATTTTGTTATTTTACTATTTATAACGAATCGTACTCTGATATAGCAGATATCTTCATCTCCATTATAGTATAATAAATTACATAGCTTAATTGGATTCGAATTTTATCTTTTTTTTTTGGTTTCAGTTAAACCTACTATATTCCAGATAATTTGGGAAAGTGGTTTTTCTAATTTATGGCTAGTTTTGTCGCTCTTTATAGACTGAATGGTATATATTTCTATAGTCAATTTCATCAGTATATTCTTATTCAAATTAAAAAAAAAAAAACATTTATATTTATATAGGCAGTTTAAGCAAATACTAGAAATATTCAGTATTGGGTTAATATTGTCATTGTCCTGCTTCACCTTTTTGTAATTGAGGCAATGGGCTCCATTAAAAATATTGATATATTAAGCTTATAATATACTTCCTGAAATTTGTGTCTGAGATTCCAAATTTTCGATATATGATGTGTCTCGTTGCTTATGAAGTGGGTGTTTTACATCGGTTAAAGAATACTAGACTCATAGTATGAGGGCGATATAATTTTTGAAGCATTTTTTTGAATTTTGAATACCTATAGCGTATGGACATTTAAAAACCCGAAGAAACCTAAAAAGAAATTACATTTTTACGTTTGCCAGGCGTCCCGCTGTTACTGTTGTCTGAGAATCACTGTTTCACAAAATAATATATTAATAAAATTTCCTGACGATTTTTTACAGATCATTTAATATATCTAATGGGTGTTTATTTTAGGATTATTTAGGGCAGCTATCCTCGAAAGTGGCTCTGCATTAGCAGTCCATGCGATCCACATTGATCCAAAATCATATGCTTTTTTACTGGGCAGTGCTTTGCCTGGAGGTAATTATGGAAACGATACTCAAAAACTTAAACAATTTTTGTTGAGCAAAACACCTGAAGAATTAGTAAATGCCTCAAACTCTCTTCCGGCAGGTGTAAGTATTATATTATAGTTAAATAATCTTATTTAGAATAGAATGTCCAGCTTGACAAATCTTTTATCCTTGACTAACACAAAATGTCATGCGGTGGGCCAAACATTTAAAAAAAATATAGTGTGGCAATTCGACTAAGATATGGAATTTTTTAAAAAGTAGGACGTTTTTGATCACAAGAATATCGAAGGTAACACAAATTAGAAAGTAACACATGAGGCCGGAAAAAAAAATTTAATTACATTTTAATTCAGTGAGAATAAAGCACTAAATTTTGAGTAAAATTTCCACTTTTATTGATTTTTTATACTTGACACGTGTCTTATTAAAACATTAGCTTTATCGAAAGTATGGGTATAGAACCATTTTTCAATGGTTTTATAAGTAAATATTTACAGATAGGTTGTAAATAAAGGATAACAACAAAACTTATTAATTATACAAATTATCTATTCATTAAATAAATTCAACAATGGGGAATTTCCGAGTTCCAATTGGTCATTTAACAGTGTGTTTGTATTCTTTCTTTTATTGATCTCGATGGTCTCAAATAAATTTAACTTATGCGATTTGTTCTGAACGTGTAAAATATAGAAATTATTATCAAATACATGATTCTCTTTTATTAAATATGTGGCATATGAAGAATCAGTTTTACTTTTTAAAAAACTTTTATTATGTTCTGAAATGCTTTGTTCGAATGTTTGTCCTATGTAGAGTTCATTACAAGTACCATAATTAAGTTGGTTTTATAGTTTTTCAAGGTTTTTTGTCTTTATTGTTCTAGATATGTTTGTTTAAGTTATTATTTGGACTGTATGTGATGGTCACGTTCTGTTTTCTTAGATATTTAGCGATTTTTTTAGTTGTTGGGCCTATATAGGTTAATGTTGCATAATTGTTATTAATAGTTTTTGGATATATTAGATTAATTGTTTGTTGTAACTGTTTGTTGCGTAAAATTGTATATATAGTTTTTACATTGGACCTTTGAAATTCCCCATTGTTGAATTTATTTAAGAATAGATAATTTGTATAATTATTAAGTTTAGTTTCTATCCTTTACTTACAACCTACCTGTAAATATTTACTTATTAAACCATTCAAAGATGTTTATTTTATTCTATAGATATACTTTCGATAAAGCTAATGCTTTAGCGAAACACGTGTCAAGTCTAAAATGTCAGTAAAAGTGGAAATTTTACAAAAAATTTAGTGTTTTATTCTCGTTGAATATAAATTTCCATCAAGTAGCGGCTCAGCCAGTTAATTAGTTAAAGTAACTAAAAATGAAATAAAATAAATAAACCCAAATAAGTTAAATTTTAATAAGTGTTTTCTGCATTATTTTAGCAACAACCTTGGCCTGTGATGGAAGCCGAAAGTGAGGATGCTTTCTTAACGGAAGCTCCCTATGGACAATTCGAAAGTGGAACATTTAATCAAGTACCAATAATGATTGGAATATGCTCAGAAGAGTCTCTTATGTTCCTTGTAGGTAAGATATAGCAGAAAATTATTTATTTTGAATAGGCTGATACATGTAACTCTCCAGATATCTTGTCTGCTTTAAATAAGTAAATAAAATTTATCTAATTTCTACTATATTGTATATACTCTAACGATTTTTCCAATTGATAAGTACGCATACAATAATAAAATAACTTCTAAAGTAATAGACACTACCTAGTGAAGATAAGTCTTGTATATAAGTAGTTAAATATAGAGCAATATTACTTACGTAGGGGTATGGACGGAAATGGATAGAAATGACTTTTCTTTAAAACAAATTAGAGGTAAAGCTGCTTTTAGAATGGGCGCCAGTGGACAACTAGAGGGGAAGCCTATCAAAAAATTCCGCTTAGACTTTTCCCAGCACGGTAAACCCAAAATAGATGATCTAAGGAAATATCTTTTCTTAAAAAGAACTCTTTCATATAATTAAACCTACCCCAATTTAAAAATCGTTGACCAAGGGGAAGAGATTTTTCTCAAAAAAGAACCTTCTCTTACAGTGGTACTTAAAAATTTAGAAGTGGGAGTAGATTTTTCACAAGAAGGAAACCTTTTTGTACAAGCACTACTTAAGCATCAGATCTTGTATATTTTCATTTCAAAACTAACCTTTGTAAATTCTACTAAAGATTGTAGTTATAATTTTGTAAATAAAGAAAAACACCTGCAAATGTGCATAGACAAAGATAAATCTATCAATATTTCTATCTCAATAAGTTTTCGTTGGTTTGATGACCAATTTTGAAAAGCAACACTATATTATTTAGGACCTCTCGCTATGTAAAAGCCAATGTTCCAAAAATACGATAACTACAAAAGAAAATATTCAATATACAAGTAGCAAAACATCACAAGACACTCCGTAAAGCCAAACTTATTTAGTAAAAATGATGATTCAATTAAATGTTGATACTACTGTTGTGATACCTTTACTTCTTTCATTTGTAGATTTAGAAAAAACAAAACAAATTGCGTCTTCATATGATAGTATTCCTAGTTCTATAATACCGACAAACCTTAGACAAAATTCTAGTGACGAAGATGCAATAATTGAAAAAGTGAAAAACACGTATCTCACAGGTTCAAAGTTATTTTCGGAGGATTTTATTGGTGTTGCAGAGGTAACTATAAATAATAATACTTGTAACAATTTATATTAAAGTACTTAGACTATAATTAAAGTTTTTGGAAAAACTGACTGCACTATATTACTTTACATATAGGCCAACGGCCTGAGATGTCGGAAATGGGGAGTTTAAGCTACTGATTCTTGCGAAATAAATATAAATTAGTTAATACTGCCAAACACTTTACTGAAAGTAGGGTGATTAATACAATAGCATTAACCCTTTTTGCTGGAGTTGATGTGGAATAAATTATGCACAAGTTTGAAGATTTTTATTTAAAAACTAGCAAAAGTACCACACATTTATTGTCTTATATACTTGATATGTCAACATAAGCCTACCTGATACGGTATGGTTCATTTCAAAAACTTCAGATTCCCATCACAATTACATACGATAGTTGGAAATCTATTTGATATTAGTTCTTAAGCCCAGTGCAAACTAAATAAATATTACTTCAGTTTTTTTGTAACTTTATAGTATTATTCGGATAATTTGCTTGCCAGAGGTATAGTAAAACTTGCAGAACTATCTTCAGAATATGTCCCAGTATATTTATACCAATTTGCTTACTACGGAAGAGTAATTACTCCAGCATTTATTGATGGTAAGTATTTTTCAGAAATTGGGAAATATTGACGATATTTATAGTAGTCTCTAAAAGTAATCTTAAAATGATATTGCTTATTTATTCAGTCGTGAACACTTAAATGTATTTTACTTATCAACATCTACAGTATAACATTAAATTTAAAACTTCCATTTAACATTTAGTCAATCCTAGAACCTAGTACATAAATTCTAATTATATTTTTTTAAACTGTGTTGTCACAGATTATTTTCTTCTTCTTCTTTTGTTGCGTTATCTGCTCCGGATGTTCGTGATGATTAAAGCCATTTAGACTTTGTTAACAGCCTCTCGAAAAAGATTTGTTGTTTACATCGAGAACAAAAATCGTAGATTCTTATGCGATGAAATACTTCTCCATCCAGGGCCTCTTTTTCCTAGCGCCTTACCCTCCCCCTTATTTTACTCGAAAATTTTATTCAATTATATTTAAAAGCAGTGTTAACTTAAGGTCGCATTATTTGTTATTTTATGCGGATCCTACAGAAGTTATAAGGATATTCCATATTAACTATAAATTTTTGAGAATTTCTCTTAGGTTTTAATTCGAAAATAATTAAATATACTTATTTATAGAATTGATTTATTGGTCTGTTACTTTGTGACAGTACATTTTAACAATAAAATTACTTAATTACTTTGTTAACTAACCCTAAATATATTTTTATAAAGATTTACAACTACGTTATCGCGATTTCGTAGTACAACTACATTTTCAAACGCGAAGGGTTTAGGGTCAGTCAACAAAGTAATTAAGTGATTTTATTGTTACTTATTTTTAGTCAAACATATGAGGTGTTAAAGGTATGACCAAGAGTGATTATCTTGTTATACGTCCACTTACATTAAAATTCCGGGTTTCAATTCGTTTGTCCAACAATAAATTTGCACGACGTTTGGGCAAAATCTCACCCGGCATTTTCAAGTGCTCTTGCTGCTGCTGCTACTCGATACTGTGATCTTGCTGTTGCTGCCTCTCGAAGCTAACTGAGGAATCGAAGTATAGATATATATATATATATATATATATATATATATATATATATATATATATATATATATATATATATATATATCTCCGATGTACCTTATAAACAAAATCTTCAAACAACGAATACATAACTTTTACAATACCATAATATCCCAACCACTCAAAAAACTTTTTGAAAACTACAAAATTCGCTTATGTCACAAATCATATAATCTGCTCTCATCCAATTTTTCCAGGCTTAAAACCAAAACCCCAAATAATAAAAAAAGTAACATAGTCTACGAAATCAAATGTAATAACTGCGAAGGAATGTACGGCGGGCAAACAAGCCAATATCTAGAAAATAGAATCAAAGGCCATAAATACGACAAAAGAAAACAGTACAGCTCTTACAAATCATGAAATGAATAAAAGTCATACCTTTGATTTCAAAAACTTCAATTATCAACACTGAAATAAATACAAAAAAAGAGAAATACTCGAATCCATACATTCAGATGACGCCCACTTCAATAAAAGAAAAAACAGATGTAAATAACCTAAACCGTATCTACCTACCAGTCATATAAAGTCCTTCAAGTTAAGTGGTTTGTTTGTAGAAAGTAACAAATGTGTTTTTGACAGTGATTTAAAATTAACACCCCATACAATGAACTACTTTCTAAGGTAATTAATTAATGTATACAGTTAAGTGTCTTAAATTAAAAACTAAGAAAAGCTACAAATATTTTAACCCCGAAGTACAGGACACACTGATTAATTATTTATCTATATTTAATTCTTCTAATGTCATCTTTTAGAGCAAATTTTGAAGAAGACCTCTTCCGAAGGTCGAAACGTCAATAAATATATAACAGATCCAAGAATAGTTTTAATGATCTAATTCCAAGAATACGTAAATTATAATATATATATATATATATATATATATATATATATATATATATATGTATATATACATATATATATATATATATATATATATATATATATATATATATATATATATATATATATATATATATATATAGTTGATGAGGATATGAAGCCTACAGTTTTTGAGCGATTTCGCCTAAAGCAATGGGGGTAAAAAGGGTGACGGCCGATACATTCCGTATGCTTATGTTTTAGAAATACAAACTGGTAAGTTGGCAGAAACATACTTATGCCACAGTAAGTAAATTATTGTATTTACTTCCTTTGCTAATGGAAAGTAACGTATTTGTAATAAAATTACCCTCCAAAATGTTTGGTTTCATCTTAGAGTTTTTACATCAGGAAAAATATATTTTCTTATTTTTCTCGGTCCGTCAGCTGGTTGACACGGTCCCTTTCGAATGAGATAATAATATAAAACTTGAAGTATGAATGAAAGCTGTAGTTGTCAGTCGATAACGTTTCCAGGAAAGAGAGTAAAACAGGTTGGAATTTACTCACTCATTACTTGACAAAGTCAAATTCAGTACTTATTTGAGAACTACTTCTTTGCAAGGAAAGTACTGCGTAAACGGTCATAAAGAAAAAAAAATCGCATTAATTCTGTTGCGCCCTGCCAAAAAATTGATTGATAATATTATTTATTCAAATAACATAATATTTTTTTAGGAGCTGAAAAAGCCTCACATTCAGCGGAACTTCCATTTTTATTTTATATGAGTTCGTTTGTGGATACAGATCCAAATAATTTACTGACGCAAAATAGAATGACGAAGCTTTGGACGAATTTTGTTAAATTCCTGTAAGTTTCCAATAATCATGTACAATTATTTTCGAAGGTGTCCAAAATCATCTTAACTGTAAAAAAAGTAACATAATTAGAACTACCCGTTTTTGTGCAATTCAGATGCCAATATTCAATGGACTAACGGAGATAACGGAGAAGCATAGTTAATAAAAAAATATATTTTTCAGTTTTTATAATTCTAGTCAAGCCGGTATTTTGTCCAACTTGCAAATGTAGAGTATGTTTTGGAACAGCCAATCATTAGAGCAGTTCATCAGGCATGATCCAATTTGGGCTTATACTATATAACTTGGTAGAGTGTACAGTTTTCTAATCCGAAATAACAGAACGAAGTTTTGAGCATTCCTAATTCCCATTTTTGTATCTTGTTTTTTAAGAATCAACACCCTGAAAAAAATGTTTTTTATATCGAATACTATTAGGCGTTGTGATCATTGATGCTTGAATATTCTCTCTCTTTCTTCACAAACTTAGTACTTGCAAATTAGAAAATCGATATAAATATGCAGCATTACAATATCTCTGTAAATTCAAATAATGAGGGTACCAATTTATAAAAGTAAATCTAGTAAAAATTTAAACTTACATGGTGATGACATATTTTATCTTTATAAAGAGTGTAATCTTTTGCGAGAAATAAAATACAAATACATTTCTACATTCATTTTTAATTTTTAATTTTTAAGTCCGACTCCATGCGATGAATGTCACTCAAGAAGTAAATAAAGTGAAGCAATCCGAAATTTATTCCACGTAATTGCTCTTAATAGTTAAATCTGAACAAAGAATTGTACAGCTCTTCAATATTTTTAGGAATCCAACGCCAGAAAGATCCGAACTACTGAATAACGTGACCTGGCCTACTATTAGCCCCAGCAACAAAGATTTCCTGAATATTAACGACAGTTTAGAGATTCGCCACAATCTCAGGGAAAATCGTTTCCACAATGGAATGAAATCTACCAGGATTATGGCAAAAAACCTTTGCTTACCTTTTAATTAAATTATCTTGTACATATTCAATAAAATGTCAAGAAAGTGTTTATTTTTATTAGTTTAATCTTTAAGACATTTTTAAAAAGTAATGACGAACAAGATAATATTAACCATTAAAAATTATATTTGCGCAGCAACTGTGTTTATTTTTACCTACCCACGTCCTTTTTTATTATTTTTTTAAATAGCTTGCCTATAAGCCATTGAGGGCCCGTTCCAGATATTTAGAAGACTATAGGGCATGCGGTTTTAAAAGTTAGTCGCACCATTTTAAGGTGTAATAACACAGCATCGCAAATTTGTATTTGAAAGGTAAGATACCATACTATATATTTTTTGATGTGCTGAATACGAACCCGAGGTCAGAATTGACTCACCATCCAAAGATTTTGAAATAGCCTCAAATAATACCTCAAAAGTGTCCAGACATAGTTTTGCAAATAAATTACAAATGTAAACCACCATATGTATACGTATTTGAGAGTGCTGAAATCGAATCTAAGATCAAAATTCACCCACCACGTCAACATTTTCACATAATCTCCAAAAACACCTCAGAAATACGTCCGTTAGTAAATTAAAAAATTATTATTATTATATACGTATTTTAAGTTGCTTAAACCGAATATGCCAAAAGAATTGACCTTAAGTCAAGATCTTGAATTAACTTCAAAAAGTCCATTCCTTTCATTCACAGGTTGCTGGATTGAGGGGAAGTACTCCCGCTTCTCGCGCACTGGATGCTTTATTAAACTGATTCTCCTCGTTCATCACTCTCGCGATGCTGGATAATAGTAAGTTCCCTCACCTCTCACTCTAATGGAAGAACTTTACAAACAGAATCCTAATCCTAACATAACCTAATGCAAGAACTGTATCCCAAAAAGTCTAAACCTATCATAGCATACTGTAAAAAACTAACACAAAGAGCTTTACACTAAAAAATCTAACCTAGGCTAATGAAAGAAATTTACAAAAAGAACTTTACACCAGGAACTCTAAACCTAACACAGCCTAATGTAATAAACTTTCACCAAGCAGGCTAAACTTAACATAGCCTAATGCAAGCAACTTACACCAAAATCTTTACACCAAGAACTTTAAACCTAACAGCCTATGCAAAAAACCTACGCCAAGAACTCTAAATCTAACATAAACGAATGCAAAAATCTTACACTAAGAACTTTACACCAAGAACTCTAAACCTAACATAACCTAATAGAAGAAACTTACATCAAGAACTACCATACTACCATATTTATATGTACTTTGGGTCGCTGAAAGCAAATATGTCAACAGAAATGAACTATTACGTCAGGATCTTAAAATATGCTCCATTAGTTCAGTAATTTCATTCACAGGATGCTGGATTATTGTGAGTTTCTTCGCTCACCCTTGGGGTGCATTATTTAACTAAGTCCCCTCTCCTCTCGTCATCGGGGTACTTTATTTAAGTGAGTCCCCTCGCCTATTACCATCGGAGAATCACTTTAATAAATCATCGAGTGGGTTATAAGCGAGGGGACTCACCTTAATCTAACAACCTGTGAATGAAAGGACTGAACTTTTTGAGGTTACAACAAGATGTTGAATTAGTAGGTCAATTCTTTTGGCATATTCGGTTTAAGCACTCCAAAATACGTATAGATATGATGGTGTGTTCATTTAATTCTTTAGTTTATTTACAGACGTATTTCTGACCATCTTTAAGGTGCCTTTTGAGGTTATGTAAAAATACTGACGTAATAGATAAATTCTGATCTTGGATTTGACTTTAGCACCCCAAATCAGGTATAGATATGGTGGCTTGCTGATTTACATTTTTAATTTATTTGTAAAAGTATTTCTGATAATTTTTGAGGTGTTTTTTAATATTATATCAAAATCCTTAGATATGAGTCAATTCTAGCCTTGGATTCGTTTTTAGCATACCAAAAACACAGGGTATAGTATCTCACCTTTCAACTACAAAACTTTTTTTTGTGGTCCTGTGTAATTGATCTTGGGTATAGCACAAATAGGAAACGCTAGGTTTTATAGATATTGTCAATTTAACAAATTTGGTGTCATATTCACTAGACAATGAAACAAAGAAAGACTTAGTTAAAATAACTGGTACTTTATTCAAGTTTCTCAAATTATAAAAAATCTCTCTAGCTTAATGCTTTCAAAGATTATATACAAAAATGTTGTTAGGTCCACATTTGAAGTTAAAATGTATATATATTGTTCATATTTGAATATAATTTACAAACATAACTTCTAATAAGCCAGAAGAACTCTATCTACCAATACTTAAGTGTGAACCCGTTTAAACTACATCTTTAAAGATTACTTTCTACGTGAATACTCTTGAACTTTAAGAAAAAAATGTTATTTTCATTATCATAAGTTTATCCTAGTAAAGCCAAGTAACATATACAAAGACATTTTTGCTATTGAATATTAAACGTTAATACCTTTTTAATGAAAAAAAATGGACATGAATAATTAGAAAAATACTTAAAAGTAAATATACAACTATTCTATATACATACCCACGAACGGACGTAACAGCAAAAATGGTGGTTCCAAGGTTGGGCTTATTTACAGACGATGCCGTTGCATCTGAAGTCGAGATAATTAAAATCGGTTTTGGACTGAGGTGAGGGAAGTGACAAAACAAATCTCCCACTAGCAAGCTAAGAGGGTGCTTTAGATTGCTAATGGGAGATTTTGACTGCGGGTTAGTTAGAAAAATCCATATACCCTGAGATGGTGGGTTCAAATCACGTTAGCACCGAGAAACTTTTTTAGTTTTGTTGTGGTTGTATATTTACATTGAAGGTTAAACAAATTATTACATTTTACTTCGTAAGTATAATGGTTACATAGAAGTAAAATATTTACTGACCCTATCAATCTTAATTTGATTACTTCAGTAGGAAAATTCTCACGAGATTTCCTGTATAAAGTCGTCTTTTTATTAATTACATAAATACAATTCTTACAATTGTGATAGCGGGTAGACACTTACAATTCCGGTAAGGGACGGTATTACTTCAGGGATGCGACCCTGCAGACGCGAGCATTGGTTCCTCTCTCACTCCTAGAATACCGGAGAGGAATCAAGTCCTTCAACCTTACTCCTTCCTATATCCTGTTTCCTCTTTCTTTCACTTTCTCTTTAAGGCATAGGGCAGTAGCTATGCCTTTACCAGGTTAAGGCTACGGAGAAATAATTTCCTTCTAGGTATGATACTGAATGACAGGCAGCTATCAGAATTGGAAATGATTGCCTGTTACACTGTGATGTAGAAGGGCAGGGGAATCCACTGCATTAGTACTTTCCTCGAAAGTCAATGCATGATGTTATCCGGTATAATGCCTCGAATATAGTCTCACGGTTCGGTTAACAACCGGCGCTGCCTTGAATCCCAGTAAAGAAGTGAAAAGTTCGCTACAGACCACACGGAAGTAGAAAAACAAGGCAGAAAGCTTTGATCAATCTGCAGATGGGAGAAGAACTAACCCTGACGACGTGGAATGTGCAGGGTCTTAAAACGCATATTTGCAAACTGGCGATAATAGAGAGAGAGCTAAAGAAATACAGCATAAAAATGGCAGACATTCAACAAAACTACATAAGGGTATATATCCCATATAGAAAATGCTCTTTTTAAAACATACATCTTTCCAGGTATCTTTGAAGACAAGACGTCAAGTAGATCAGTATCTTGGAATTATAGTCCTTTCAAACACCACGAATATTATAGATCAAATGTCAAATATTCAACGGAAACATAAACCAGTAAAACAATTCTCCACCTGCCCAAAAGATAAGTGTCACCTTGGAAATCTAGGAGTTTACAGTATTCCATGTAGCTATGGTATAACCTACATCGGTGAAACGAACAAAAAGATATCTACTAGAATTAAAAAGTGTCTAATGATAGTACGTTTTCGTAACATTTTCACCTCAGGACTTGCAGCATACCAGCATGAAAGAGGACACTAGATTTTCTTTGACCAATCAAGAATCCTTGCAACAAATTCCTTTTTCTAATCTATAATTACAGAGTCTATCGAAATATCCATCCCAACAATCTTCATGGGGATACAGGTCTTTACGTCTCAGCAGATCATCCTTGAAGCCCTCCTCCACCCCGGTCCAGTAACATAAAAAATCAAGTGCAACCAGAATAAATTCAATTCTGTGCTAGGTTCCGAAAGAAATTTCATCCTGAAGAAACCAGCAGGATGAAATTTGAATTAAATGTAAAATAATTTTAAAGTTTTATTTTTGCTAATATGAAAAAATACGTATTACGAGTATAAACAATAATTGGGTTTAAAGCCATAATAGTGTGATAAAATTACCAATAAACATAATGTTTACGCACACAACGTTTACAACGCCTTCTTCTTCGATATTCTAATATCTCTTATAAAGGAAGCCTAATACCTTGACACCCGCTACAATGCTTAACAAACTTACAGACAAAACTGGAATGAGAGCTATTTGTATGGCTTATGGAGAATGTTGTAGCTCACCGTTTTATTACTGTGTAATGATGTCGTTGAACGCATGCGTCAACACTGTGGTCTGATGTTTTGAATAACGGTTAGTGGACAAACCGACTACGTCTATCAGCAATAGGGCATACTTGTCAATTATTACTACGTGTAATATATATTATATATATATATATATATATATATATATATATATATATATATACAGATATTTTTTTCCTATTACTGAGATTATGCATTGAATAGGACTTGATTGAAATGATTATTAGGTAAAAAATATGCTATGAAAAAAACTTGGCCTATGCATCGAAGGATGATTAAATATTTGAACTAGTCAAGAGATTTTACTGGATTGTTTGTAATCAATAAATCTTAGTATAGTATATCACCCAGTGCCATATATGGGTTTAACTCCATCATGCAGCTTGATATGAGGATGCTGAATCTTCACATCTCGTATAATAGTCTAGTTTTTTTATATCCTGAGTATAGATCGTTGATTTCTTTTACTGATTCATTAATGATATAGATATTAATTCCAAAAAAAAAAATCAGCATCCAAAATTTTGTCTACTATATATTTTCTAAGGCGGAAATCAGTAGATTAATGATTTTTTTAAGAAATAAATGAGAGTAGTTATGAATTTTATGTAATTTTGGACTGTTATATTGCTGAAAAAGTGAAATGAAACCGAAAACTTTTTTGAGTTGCAGAAGCTATCTAGGAATTGCTAAACAAAAATATTACATGATTTTCCGTAAAACCCCAAAAATTAAAAATATGCCAGCTATTTCATTTAAAATAAAGAAGTATATCAACCTTCCCCCGAAACCAAAATTAACCAACAATCGTTCATCTTTCTGGAATGGGCATCTACTTTTAATACTATATTTTAATATCAAATTCCATTTTGCTACCTCAAGAGGTATAATTATGTTAATTGGATGTTAATGTCAGAGCTATTTGGTGTACAAAATAAATTTGATTAAACCGACATAGTGAATCTTTAAGATAAAATTTACATGAAATAGTAATAGAATTTGAAAGTATCGTTTTGTTTTACATCGAAAAAATACCATTACAAAAAACATCTGGGTTTAAAAGAGTAATAGTGTGATAAGATTAGCAACAAAAATTATAGTTGTGCCCTCCAGTCATTACAATCTCTTAAGAAATAAATTGTAAGGCTGAGAGTCACTCATTTTACTTCCAATTTAAGCTGCCGGTTCTATCTCTAGATAAAATACATTCTAATGCTTCTTACAAGGATAAGTCTGAAGCCCTGAAATTCGTCACGATATTTAACCAAAACTCGAATTAAAGCTATCTGTCTCTTTTGTAGTGCAGATTTTAACATCATTTTACGACAGATCCCTAGGAGATGCTATCCTCTGTGGAAAAGGTGAAATCAAACTTTTCTAGTGGTTTACTATGATCCTGTGCTAAATCGAAGGTTTTTGACCATTTCAACTATGCCAATCCTCAATGCTCATCTAAGGTAGGATAAAGTCTGCATCTCCGTATTATCGGATGTAGCTGCAGCTTTTATTGATTGAATGAATTTCTAGAATTCCAAATATGTACACATTGTAGATGTGTTGTATAGCGACAGTTTTTTTATATGTCTACAGAACGAGAATTCTAAAATATGAAAATCGTTCCTCAAACATATTATATATTTAATAAATTATTGTAGAAATTTATAATTATTCTTCATTCCTCTTTATGTAGGATGCCACAAACAACTTTATTTATTTGAAAATGAAGAGAAATATTTCAAATATTGACGTGTATTTAAATAACACAAGAACAGAAAGTTCAATAAAAAGTTAATAAAATGAAAAGATAGTCTGAAGATTATAACAAAAACAGGACACATTACAAGTATGTAAATTTGTTATTTATAGAATTCTATTATTTAACACTTAAACTTCGGTTTAACTCACAAGTTAATAGTTCACGATAAGAGCTCTTGACATTTTTTTGAGATTTTTATGTTTCTATTTTTGCAAAAAACAAAAGTCACGAAAACATGTTACGTGATTAAAATATAATAAAAAGAATGTATTTGCGTAGAAAAAACTTAATTGTATAGACTGTCCCATAAAAAAGATTAATTTTAAAATAATTTTAGTAAGAAAACAAAATGACAATTGAAAAACTTTTCATTGTATACAACACTACGATCATTTGAAAATCATTTCTTTGAAATAATGTAATTTTTAGGCAAACTATTGCGTTTCCTAAATTTTTCTAAGCGAGTATTCAAATTATATACGTCATACTCTGACCAAAAATGAAAAAAAAATGGATAACTCTTTACATCTGAATTAAATCAGATATCGATTTGAAATTTAGTATGCATACGAGGATGGTCTGAAAAGTCCTGTAAGAATCAAGAAAACAAAAATTTATTTCTCAACAAAATCTCCGTCGAGCTCAATACAGTTGATCTAGCAAGATTCCAATTTTTTATTCCCTCACAAAGAAAACTCATTTCGAACTATGCATAATATTCGTTTATAGTAAGATAACCTTTTCATTCGACGAAAATTTCTTACTCCAAAGCGAATTTTTGAGGTTAGGAACTAAAAAAAATCACGTAGGGACAAAGATGGGTAGGAAGCTATTTCAAAGCCTAGTTCGTGTACTTTTCCCGTAAGAGCAGCCGATGTGTTCTCATGGAGGAACACTTTTTTGCGCTACAATCTTGGTCAGCTCTACTTCAAGTTACTATGCAAATGACCAAATAACATTGCATATAAAAGTGACTCACTGTTTTACACTTCTCCAAATCGTTAATCATAATGATACCTCGTGAGTCCCAAAAAAGAGTTGCTATCCTTTTTCCAGCGAATAAACCTGTTTTCGCTTTCTTAGATGGAATTTCACCTTCGCCAACCCCTAATGTTGACTCTCGTTTTGTTGCCTAGGGTAATGATGAGTCCACGTTTTGTCTACAACCAAAAAACATCCCTAGAAGTTCTTCGGATTATGCTGCAATTTTTCCAAACACGATATTGCAATATATTTCCTCATGAGTTTTTGGTCTGGAGTCAACAAACGCGACACCCATAGCGAACTTAGCTTTCTTATTTTTTAGAACTTGTTACATGATATTGTGTATCTATTAATGTGAGATCCCTACTATCTCAGCAATGGCACGAAGCTTAAGCGACGATGTTCCATCATGATACCACGAATTTTATCGATTATTTCTTCAAAAGAGAGCTCCATAGTACATTATAAACATGTAGAATCTACAATGTTAGTACGGCCACGTTTAAATTCACTTATCTAGTAATAAATTCCGTTCAGTCTCTATCTGAGCCGCAGTCCACTTTTTTTAATGAATAGTTTTATCACTGCATGCCACTAGGCGTTATTTATTTCTATGAAACGTGTAACATCGATGATTTACGATAGCCAACAACTGCACGTTGCCTCTGTTTGAAACTTTGAACACAATCATTACAAGAATCACTTTTTCCAATACCAGTCACACTGCTTAACAAAATTTCCAGCCATTTCGTAGAGATGTATCAGATTTATCTCTCCACCCTTGGATATTACTTGAAGTATAAAAGCCAGTCATTTTTTTTGCGATATCACTTTAGGAGCACGGATGAAAGGATATAAGGTAGGAAAAATTTTGAATAGTTTCGCTAGTATCATGGGAATTTTTTTCTAGATTTTTTAGTCGTAAATAACAAACTCTCAGAAATATTATTTATAGTTAAACATACAACGAATTAAAATGGGGAGGAGGGAAGCTAGAGGAGCAGTTTCGAATATATCATATTATATGTTTTTTTTTCAGGGTTTTTGGATTCAAAAAGTAATTTATTTCTGGGTTGAGTTGGTAGGGCTTGGCATCGTTCAGTGTGTGTTGATTCCTGATAGGTCAGTGCTTTGTGTTATTACACATTTACACATTTTCATGCTGTCATGCATATCATTCTCATTTCGTAGTGTTGGATGATCGTTACCTGTATATTACTGTTAAAATCGATGTTGTGGCCAGCCCTAGCTTTTGTTGAAAGAGAACTAATGTAGTTTCTTTGTCATGGATGCTGAGTTTTGTGTTCATCGAACCTTGCAGATATCATTCTTACCTCATTTTAAAGTTTGGACCTTAAGTCTCTGTATTATAGCATTCAGTAGAAATATATATATATATATATATATATATATATATATATATATATATATATATATATATATATATATAAGAAATTTACTTAAAATTTAGCACAAATGCCACCGAATGAATTGACGACAGATGATTGCTTTTCAAGAACACAAGTTTTTGAGTACTATAGACGTTTATTGGACAGAAGAGAACAGCTTAAGCTGAGAAATGCGTAGGAATGTCAATATTAATACCAGGAAATATTCAAAAAATTATCAGATTCGGGACTGATGGTCAGTCAGTGAGAGGAGTATTAAATATTAATAGATAAACAATTGGAATCGTTTGAAGAGAGTCTGGCTAAACAATGGTTTGCACAAAATGTATTCTCCACAATTTTAATAAAAAACAAAAGCTATTAAAAACGTCACTCCGGGAAAATTGCATATTCTTCAGAAATATTTTAAACTTGCTAAAAGCTGCTGAGAAAAGATGGTCTTGTCCCAGAAACAAAACTTCAAAGGGTAGAATAGAAGCCAAAATTATCACAGCACGTCAAAAACATGTAAGTTCTATCAAAAACAAAAGTATGTTATTGGTTTTCCACAATAACAAAGCTATTGTGAATAATATTCGAGTATTATTTAGAAGCATGAAAATATGTTGAATATAAAAAAAAGAAAGAACTGAGAAAATTAGTTTTTTACTTCAGTTGGACAGTAATATTGTAGTTAAACTTAAAATAATGAAACGATGACGAATATTAAAAATAATGGAATAGTCCATTTAAAAAAATACAATCTTTTTTTTAATTATACTTTTTTCCTTCAAATTATTTCTTTATAAATAATCTGAGGACTATTTATAGAATAAAAGTAATAAACTTTGAATATTACACAATGTATTTATTTTATAACCCACTACCTACTATATCTATACAAATATCAAAGCAATTAATTAGTACCTAGATGACTGCATGGCCAAAAAAAAATTTGTCAGTATATACTCGTATTACCCATCCCAATATGTCCTGCTTCATTTTGGCAATAGCGCTATAATGCTCACTTCTAAGAAATCTTTTTAAGGGTTCAAACAGGTGAAAATTATTCGGTACGCAGTCCGGGTTGTAAGAAGGATATGGTCATCCTCTCAGCTAAAGTGCTGTGATATGCACATAGTGGTAAACAACATCAGCTTGTATACAAACCAGGAGAAATAAGGATTAAGGAAGAAGCCAAGTAGTTATTTTCCGCATTCCCGATGTACACGTTCTGCGCCAATTATCCAAGATCAGGGGTTCAACACTGTGAATATTTCCAGGAATGACAATTGTGAGGTGAGAAGCACCACGACCGGATCATGACTGATGGACATACGGCCATACTTGAAGCCCTTACATCAATTAAATATCTTCTTGCGTAACCGCATCTTATCACTGTACTGTACCTCGAGTCTTCTATTGATATCCTAGGTATTTATACCTTGTTCATTTGTTCGTCTTTGCACGCTACTGCGTTTAGTACTTACATATGTATCAAGGGTCTGTATATTTACTTTAAAACGTGATCATATACCTAACTTGGCTGACTGGACACTATGCGAACGAATATGTCAAATATATGCTTCTAAAATTAAAAAAACTCAATGTATCATTCCCAATATCATTAAAAGTCCAATCTAATGAAGTGCCTAATTTTAGCTAATAGGGAGGAAAGTAATTAACATTACGTTCAGAAGAAACAGCTAAATATTTCCTAAATTTGAAATTTAATAAGTTATAGATAACCCCATATAATCTACCGGTATTTATTCACAGCAGGTTTCACCACCATACCACGTGCGATCATTCAGAAATTTCCTGATTAATTAATCTTGCAGAAAACAAAACGAAAGTCATTATTATTTGTTATTAGATTGTTATATTCTCATGCTTTGCTAATACGTCATACATTCCTATATTACATCAATTGCCGCTGAAAATGCAGAATAGATTAAAAAATGATTGATGGGAAACCTAACATTTGTCCACAGTTTTGGTCACACGAATTTGAGGATGGGACCTTATATAAAAATATAAGCTGATATCTATACGGATTGTTTACTTTAAGTTTTTCAATTAAAGAAGAACATTTCCCTGACAGACTGAGGGATAGATAAGGAAGAAAGAATTAAAAGGGGCGAAGGACTTACACAAATAATTAGAGTGCTTAGCAATTGGATTTAGAAAAAATGCCGGCAAACTAACCTTTCTGGTATTAATCTCCCCAGACTCTTTTAACTGAAAGGAGACTCAGAGTACAGGCAAAGCGAATGATATCGTAATCATAAGTAAATCGTTAACAAAATATCAGAAATAAC
>CM032447.1:93568850-93722096 GCA_019049505.1 Pachyrhynchus sulphureomaculatus | reverse complement strand
TTTTTTCAAAATATGTCTTTTCCCATGCATTCTTATCCCTAATAAAATATTTACAAATAGGCAACCACTCCAGATAATAAAAAAATGTCATAATATGATCGAAACAGTGATATTTTATATAAATAGGATATTCGAGAGATAAATTTTAATTTTAAAGTCAACATGATGAAATTATTATTATTGTTTCTGGTCGAATTGTGGGTAGTGGTAAGTATCTACATTAACAAATCAATTATATGTTTTACCAGTTTTTGCCTGATGTTTCGCCCGCATGGACTACACGGTTTTTATCATTAGGATATTAAGGGAAATAAATAGATTACAGGCCTATTTTCCATTACGTAGCCAAAACTAATCTACTGGTGCTTCTTTATATACTTATTTTCAATAATAATTGCCTACATAATATTCTACTACCGGAATGGCTTATTTCCTCTTCATAGTTCCTCAATTTGTAACATATAACTTCCACACAGGTTGTTTCGTCGTTTTTTTTTGGAATCTGGTATTATTTGATATTATTTCTATATATTTAGTATATTTTCAACGAAATCAGTAACTCAGAAACGTAACTTTAAGAAGATGCCTTCATATTATTAAACAACGATAACTTTGCAGTTATCTCTTCTGGTCGTTACCTATCCAAAGGCAAGTTCAAAAAGGTAACATAAAACAATTCTTTTTTTTAAAAAATATCATATAAAAATTGTCATGTTTCCAATTATAGAAAACAAAATACTGATATTCATCTGAATTATTTAAACTTATTCTTTATTGTTGACAAAGTAATATATTGTATTTTAAATATTAACATATCAGTCAAAATTTTAATAACATTGTTCTACAAGAAAAAAGAGTGAAAGCCTTAAAACATATAGGAAATTTAATAGACTTTAGAATTTCATTACAATATTTAATTTTTGTTTCTTTAACCACAAACAAAAGTGCACAGCACCATGTCTTTAGTTGACATACTCGAGTCTCGGTTAATTTCGAATTGCCAAATAAGATCAGTATTAAGGTAAACCTTTTTAGCGAATCGGGCAGAAAAATTTTAAAATAGGTGCCTGAAATTAAACAATTCTTTGTCTAAAAATGCTAAAAATAATACAAATTTTTCAATTTTCATTACTGCTCTTTATAATAGTACCAGATTAGGTACCGAAATGTTAAGATTATTTCTTTTTTTTTCAAATAAATATTAAATAGACATTATTATTATCATTTCGGCAAAACACCACAAAAATTTTAGAAGAAAAAATCACAGTCCCCAAACACAGATCTTGCTCAAGATTCTTGGAAAAAGAAGACAAGAAAATTAACTTGTATTACGACAAAATAATTTCATAAATAAATATTTAGTTTTCAGCACCAACTGCAGATGATCTTATAATAACTTTACCCGATGGTCAAGTTAAAGGAGCTGTTTATAAAACACCTAATGATGTGAGGTATTACGGATGGCGAGGAATTCCTTTTGCTACCCCACCTATAGGAAATTTAAGATTCCAAGTGGGTATATATGTATCAAGTGGCAAAAAACCATTGATATATATAACATTTTAGCCTATTTATAGTTAATTGAATTTTAGTTTTTACTCAAATTGTAGCATTAAGAATACTTTTTTCAAGAAAAATTAAAGGACATACACACTACAAGTTAAAAAGCCTAACAATATTTCTTCTTGAACTATGATTTTTAAATAATTCAGCTTTAAAAAATTAAAAAACTGTATCAATAGCTGTGCCTTCTATGAAAAATAGAGTTTCGGCTTGCATTCTTAAGGCTTTCTTCTATCTTGAGAATGTCACTTTTAAATATTTTGTTTTTTTTGCATCATATATTTTATTATATTTTTTGGGTACATTCTGTACATTTTATCAAGAATTTTTGCAGGCTAAAAAGGGTTATTGTTAAAAAATTACAAATAAAAATGTTTCTTACTTGTTGCAAACTTTTTTAACTAACCATAAATACATAATATTATTATTCCGGGTAACTATTCAATGGATTCGCTGGAGTAATAGTATTCTAACTTTATATAGCGGCGGTATATTAATTTAAATATTATGCTAATAATCTAAACTACACATACTGTAATTTTGACAATTTCAAGAGAAACTTTCGTATTCTAAAGGTTCAATATTTTTCTTGTTACAGTAAAATTACTTGGCTTTCTCGTTTAATCCCTTTCCAGACTATTATTTGGCACTTGCCTAAAGTACATCGTTTATGCAACTAACACAAATTTGGTAAACTAATACAACTAATAATTTTCGAATCTCATTTCCAAGAAAGTTTAAAAATACGAATAAACTTGAACACTCCAGTTATTTCGAAAATTAAATCTTTAATATATTGTTATTCATAAACGATATATATAAGCCGCTTATATCTAAGTGCGGTTTAACTTGTCGAAATAAACGTATTTTTTTTATAAGCCTCTTGTTAGCTTTATAACCACTAATAAAAATGTCATAATATTAATGTTTAGAATATGCCTCAGAGTAATGATTCGTGTATCACTATATTAGAATTATTTTTCAATACTATTTAAAAGAAAATCTCTGAAACCCAACTAAAATCAATTTTATATATATACCTGTTTAAATGAAGGCTAGTGCCTATGTACCAAAATATTTCTGTTTTAGGCTCCTCAACCTCCGAATCCATGGAGTACGGTATTCGATGCCACTAATGACAGTAAAGCTTGTGTTTCTATGGCTTACAATCCAGAAATTGAAAGCGAAGACTGTCTGTACATTAATGTTTATACTCGTTCTCTTAAGGTAGATATCAACAATATATCCCTATATTTAGAAATTAAGAAAATGATGAAATAAGATCCAAACTGTTAATTTGTTTTTTCAAATTTATTTTATCTCTTTCAAAGTAACATAACGTACGATGGTGCTTTATCGTGATGGAGAATCCTTTTTTAGGATTTGGCACATAAATGACACATAATGCTTAAATAATACTCCAAATTAACTATTTGGTCAGTTGTAATGAACCCAATCGTCGATAAAAATATTTAATGTCGCCTTAATTCTTGACTGATTTCGGATTAGTTTTTTGGTTTTAATTCAACTTTTTCATTTAACTGTTGCGATGTCTCGGGATCCATGGATCATCCCCAATACTTATGAATTACAAAGTAAGGTCATTTAAAGAAAGCATCTTTTTAGCGGCCTCAAGTAACCCAGTTTTTTAGATCAAGAGGAGGTAACACACCAGGAAGCCAAAATTGTTCTTCAATATCGATTGTATTGATTCAATTAGTCAGCTTTACATAATTCCTAATATTTTAATGATAGTTACCGAGTTTTTGATGTTCTTTTCTATAGTTACAGTTGATGGCGATTGATTTTCAACTGCTTCTCTACCCTATTTAGATGAAAGCTATCAATTGGAAGCTTTTAGTCTTGTTTGCATTTATTACCGTAACATTTTTAACATATCAATTCAAGAAAGGTCGTTATTGATATAAATTATTTATTCCATTGAATTTATTCAATTAAAAAAAATCAACAAATTTGCACAATTACGAAATATACTTTAGTTTTTAATCTAATGAAGCAAAAGTAATATTTGTCAGATGTTAATACCAGTCCCACCAATCTGAAAAACAAATACTTTAATACCAGTATAGATTTGCTCATAAATTTCGCGCTCCTATATTCTCAGAAATTATAGAAAAATAAGTTTTATATCAAAGTTTTATATTCTCATGGAACTGATAATTTTCTCATTATCAGTGACAACTAAATTGTATTATATTTCGATAGAATAACAAAAACCATGATAAATTCATAAATATAGAACCCATTGTTCTCGACCCTACACCATTGAGATACCACAACTAGGTCCAGTGACAAAAGTAGAACCTTTTGAATTTTGATATATGGCACCTTTCATAAAGCTATCTAAAATTTTAAATTGATTAGGTTTGAATAAAAAATCGGTAAATTTTCAAGTTGATTGACATGAAATAAATTTAATTATATTCCTACCTACAGGCTGTTCTGGGCACTGTTAAACCTTCCATTTACAATGAAAAATAATATTTCTTAGGTTAAATTTCCTTAATACACTCCTGCACAAAATTATTGGGGTTGTTTTGAGATTTTCGGGAAGGACTTCGTTAGATGATGTGTCCTCTAGATCCAATTGTATTTAGCCCTGTCAGGGGTAAGGTGGTCATTCAAGTGGTCCTTTCCTCTCTACATGTCTTCCCTGTTTAATTTTAGTAAAGCCCTAGTATACTCAGGGTTAGGTTTCCTCATGAGACTTTTAGACTCTCTCATTCCTGGTACCTCATTCTGCAGATCACTGCTCCATCCACAATGCTAAGAATTCTTAAATAGGATTCAGGTCCCATGGGACTCGCTATAGCTTCCTTAATCAGTATGTCATTTTTCTGGACACCTGAGTGGTTAGAAACTCAGAAATATAAGTTATTGTGTTCTATTTGAAAATTATTGACGCGTAAAGGAGTTGAATGTTGACAGGTGGAACCTTCCTAATGCAAATATACCATGATAAAAAATAGCTTGTCTTATTTAAAATAAAAATGTGGACAGGTGCCATGAATTTTGAGGACACATGACATAAATGAAAATATAATAAAATGAAATGTCATTTGATTAAGCTAACTTATTTTCATTACGTACAAATGATCTAAAAAGGAAAAAAATAATCTGTGTCATATTATATTAATAAAAAATGTAAAATGTTTTATCCAGTACTCCCAAGGCAATTATAAATTGTCAAATAAACTCTTCATTTAACTGGATTTTGGGAATATAACTTCCTTTTTCTACTGTGGGTTAAATGTGAACCAAATTTAAAATTGATATTGAAGTTCATCCGATAGTTATTGTGCCAGCAGACACAGGAACGCAGACAGACATGTAGACTGATGAATGAAGATTTTTTAACGAGTAAAATATTGTGCTTAGTAAGTAAAGTAAAAGTGGACGTCCGTGTTCTTCCTCAGTATAAAAATAGCCAAAATTTCATACCTTGTTATATATGTTTAAATTCAAATAAGTATCATCAATCAGACAATCAAATGATAATATTTATTTTTTTTTGTCCGAAACCACAGAAATTTTTTACATATATTGACTTTATTTTTAATAGAAGTAACAATCGGTACGTGTGTATATTCTATTTTAGCCGACCATTAAATTGCCCGTAATGTTTTGGATCTATGGAGGTGGATTTGTATCCGGCAGTTCTCAAAAATCATTGTACGGACCAGACTTTATAGTTGAAGAAGATGTTATTTTCGTATCAGCTAATTATAGACTGGGTGCATTTGGCTTTCTGTCTACTGAAGATGCAGTAATTCGCGGTAATGCTGGCCTAAAAGATCAAAATTTAGCATTAAAGTGGACGTATGACAATATTGCCTTGTTTGGTGGCGACCCTGAAAAAATTACCATTTTTGGTCAAAGTGCAGGTGGTGGATCGACAGGACTTCAGTTATTGAGCAAAAAATCAGCAGGTAATTATAAAACAGAGTACTGTTTAATTTCTGATCTAAAAGTTTCAAACAGTAATATATTATTTGTTCTTGCTGTTACACTTAAAACTTGAATGATTGGTCAATTTTCCCCTACTTACTTATTTAGTCCAAACTCTTTCTACCGTTAAATGTAAGGCTGGGGGAATTGAGTTTTGCATTTTTGTCCCCATTGTTGTCTGTCTTGTGTTAAAGTTCGTATTCCGCTCCATACCATTCCTCTTCCCTCTATTTATTCTCTGATTTTATCTATCCATCTTGCTCTTAGTGTTCCTCTTCCTATTTCTTCCCGCATTCGCGTTTCGAACACTGTTTTTAAGAGTCTATCGTCCGGCATTCGACACACCTGTCCAAACCATCTTAGCTGCCTCTATAATTTTCTCGTTGATGGGTTCGATTTGAAAGTTTCGTCTGAATATTTCATTTTTTATTTTGTCTCTTCTGCTCTTGTTTTCGATTTTTCTCAGGAATGTCATTTCCACTAAGTTGGTGAGGGATTTTTGTCTTTTAGTTAGTGTCCATGACTCACTACTGTACATAAGTGCTGGTCTGACCACTTTTTTCACAACCTCCGTTTTGATATTTTTCGGTACCTCTCTTTTTTATAGAAATGTTGCCTTCATTGCATTGAATATTCCTCCCGCTCTTCCAACTCTTTCGTGTTTATTTCCATGTCCATTCTTCCGTTCTCTTTTATAATCACACCCAGGTACTTAAAATGATCTACTTGCTTAATTAGTTTTCCATCCAACTTTATTTCGTATGTTTCTCTGGTGTGTGATATTATGATGGTTTTTGTTTCTTGTATACTGATTTTCATGTTTATCTTCTTCAGCTCTTCTTTTATTACTTCAAGGTTGTATTGTAGATTTTCCCCGGTATCTGCTATCAAGGCCATGTCATCTGCAAATATCAGTTCATTCATTCGCCGGTACCCTAACGTCAACTTTTTCATCTTTTTCTTGGCTTTCTTCATTGCGTCATCCAGTACCTATTATTTTAAATTTCTTTACATTTATAGAAGAGGGTAAGTGATTTTCTGTTCATTTTAACATTTAAAATTTATTAAAAAATATGTTTAAGGTAGAAAAAGTACGCACACCGTATTTTTAGTAGTTTTGATTCTAAATACGAGTGGAGACATAAGTTGAAAATACAACTGATATTTCTATGTAAATAAAAACATAGTTTCTATATTTTTTGTAATCCTTCTCAAAGCGTTTTTAGAATACCAGGACACAAAGAAATATGACATTCTGATTTCTGATAGAGAGACACGTTTAAAAATGGCAATATTTAGTGAATCACATGTAAGGAAATTGTGCTCTGTGATCGATTAATAAGCAGATAATATAGAATTGCTTTTTGAGCACAATTTTTTTTTACCAGAACAGTGTTATACTGTCCAATTTGTTAATATGATAACAACCTTGTTCTATTTTATATTACAGAGTTTTTTGGTCTATATGCTAAAAAAATTGTATTAATATAATTTACTAGTAATTTTATAAAAAGTACAACTTCTATATTTGACTTGTTAAGCAGAGAATGATTAAAGTACAAATAGTTGCTTCCATAGCACTAAACAATCGATGTATCAGGCGCCATGATATTTCGTGCAACCTTTAGTAAAAGTTCCTTATTTATATCTTTAGAGCAACAACTTTACTTTACTATTTACAGTAACTTGCGAATAAGAACTACTTTTTCTGGTATAAAAAAAACTAAAAGTCATCTACCAAGAGTGAAGCCTATATTCACAAAGTATTAACTTCCACACAATTAAGCTACATTAACCTCAGAATCTTCACGAAATATAAAAAGTTTATCATCGAATCGGTTTAATATAAGTATCTATAATTATATTTTCAATAATTATCTTGACCAAGAAACTATTTTTAATTAAAATTTTAGGTCTGTTTCGTGCAGCTATAGTTCAAAGTGGTTCAGGAGTTAATGCATTTGCTATCAAACAAGATGCAAGATTATATGCTTTCGCACTAGGTAGTGCCATGTCTGCTGGTGGTTTCGGAAATGATAGTCAAAGATTGCAAGAATTTTTATTAGAAAAAACATCCGAGGAAATAGTTAATGCCTCAATTGTGATTGGGAATGTAGCAGTAAGTATACTTTAACAATAATTACACTTTTGAAATAAAAATACAGTCTAACTGTTTCACTGAATTTATTCAGATTAATCTGACACTTGCTTCGGTCTCGCGAACATTTTTGAAGAGGTTAACAATAAGACAGTCTTATAGTAAAACAGTTATACTGTATTTTATTTCAAAATTATAAATATTAATATGTTTCACCTAGAAACTCCATAAATTTTATTTAACAATAATAATATTTTTTTATAATTTTAATAATGATATTACATATTACAAAAAATTACAAGCTCTACTGGGATATCAGTATCCATACAGATAAAACAGTCTCTGCCAATAGACCCGATGTTACTTTTCAGTGCAAAAAAGGAAAGGTCACCTATCTAATTGACATAGCTGTCCCCAACGACACAAACATCCAAACGAAATACACCGAAAAAATCTCCAATTACACAGACCTTGCAACAGAAATAAAAAGGCTATGGAAACAAGAAAAAGTCATCATTGTCCCCCTCAATATATCAGCCTTACATCAACACACTTAGTACAATTAGGACTCAACACAAACATATACAGAACCATTCAGAAGTCAGTGATTTTGGAAACATGTAACATTGTCAGGTCATTCCTTAATACAAATGGTAATAGTGTTTGTGCTGACTTGGCTTAGGCCCGTCAGCCAAACATGGAACTACATTGACCAAATGTGAGACAGAAGAACTTTTCGTATGATCTATAATAATAATCCCTCGGGGACTAGGGGAATCCAAGATCCTGAGGTACCTGAGTCATGTTGAGCTCTGTCTTGTGTCGTCCAGATTATTTAAGAGGAAAAACGGCACCTATGGAACGCACCTAGAGATACTCGCTCTCTCGGAAAGCCAAAATAGCAACTTTCATATCTTCTCAAAACAACGAAGAACAAGAGATACAAAAATAAGTTTTAGGGGCAGACCAACAATAATAAGAACAGGAAAACACACCACTACTAACAGGCAACCCAATGATGGGACACTTTTAGCTTCTGACACTACAGAACTCTAAAAACATCCCAAACAATAGTATACCAATAAAAAAAAGGATCGTGCGAGCGACGTAACGATCGAGGACGTAGCGGGAAATGGTAGCTCGACCAAAACGGTGAAGACTGGGCAAAGAAAAATGGACCTACCAAAAATGTTGTGCCGGCGAGTAAGCCGATACCCACAGAGGCGGGAAAATCAAAGCAACGCATGAATTGCACCACAGAAAACAACGAATACGCCATGCGTTGCTATAACAAAATCACAAAACCTGACAAGGAAATCACTAAGGAAAAATTACTCGCCTCCTGGACCCACCCAAATCAATCCCAAACACAACCGTCACTGATGCGGGACAAACACAACCACCAAAGCCCAACCAAGCCACGTATGTTTTGTAAGGACAACATGCAACTACCAAGGCTGGCAAACCAAGACAGCGGTTAAAGTGGACAGATAAAATGAATAGAACAGCGCCGCCACCAATTGTTTCCCTCGTCATATCACCACATAGAACAAGACCACATAAATAAAAAACAATCATACACCTGGTTACAGGCTGGGCAGTTATTCCCTAAAACAGAAGGCTTCTTACTTGCCATCCAGGATATAGACATATTAACCAGAAACTATCAAAAGCATATCATCAAATACCCAACTATTATAGAAGTCAGATGCAGAAAATGCTACCACCATAAAGAAACAATCGAACAAGCGGATGTAAAATATTAGCCGGAACGAAATACACAGCCAGACATGACTCAGCGGCAAAAGTGATTCGCCAAGCACTAACCGTAACATACAAATTCATAGAAAACCCAGATCCCTGATACAAATTCATACCAACATCTATACTTGAAAATAAAGATTACAAGCTCTACTGGGACATCAGTATTGTCCCAGTAGAGCTTGTAATCTTTATTTTCAAGTATAGATGTTGGTGTGAATTTGTATCAGGGATCTGTGTTTTCTATGAATTTGTATGTTATGGCTTATTTATTTTTACATTACAAGCTCTACTGAGACATCAGTATTGTTCCAGTAGAGCTTGTAATCTTTATTTTCAAATATAGATGTTGGTGTGAATTTGTATCAGGGATCTCTGTTTTCTATGAATTTGTATGTTATGGCTAGTGCTTGGTGAACCACTTTTGCCGCTGAGTCATGTCTGGCTGTGTATTTCGTGATAAAACAGATAAAACAGTCCCTGCCAAAAGACCCGATATTACTTTTCAATACAAAAAAGGAAAAGTTACGTATGTAATTGACATAGCTGTCCCCAACGACATCCAAACGAAATACACGGAAAAAATCTTTAAATACACAGACTTTGCAACAGAAATAAAAAAGCTATGGAAACATGAAAAAGTCATCATTATCTCCCTCGTTATATCAGGCACAGGCCTTACACCAACACCGTTCACACCACACTTAGTACAATTAGGATTCAACACAAACATACACAAAAACATTCAGAAGTCAGGGATTTCGTGGTAACTATGGATTTTCCGAACTAAACTATGAGATTTTACCCTTTAGACGACGCGACGTGCCCTATATTACAATGGCTATCGAATAATTTAGGTCCATGCGGTGACGGATGTTATTCGTGACCTCGTAAAGTTCCCTGGCCTTATCATCTTACTTCGCTGTCAAAGCAAGCGAAACCAGGTGAGATATTATTATTATTATTATTATTGTACTTTTGTTCCTCCTTCTCACATTTGGTAAGTGTGGTTCCATATTTGGTTGACAGGCTTAAGTCAAGTCAGCACAAACGCTATTACCATTGTGTATTAAGGAACGACCTGACAATGTTACATACATTGTCTGATTTCTCCTGCTTTGACAGCGAACTAAGATGATAGGCTAGAAAACTTTACAAGGTCACGATTAACATCCGTCACCGCATGGCCCTAAATTATTCGATAGCCATTGTAATAGGGTACGTCGCGTCGTCTAAAGGGTAAAATAGTTTAGTTCGGAAAATCCGTAGTTACCACGAAAAATGAGGCAGATGCTCCTGACAACTCGTCTCGATCGGGGAGATACAATGTGGAGAATCTGCAGGACAGATACCCCTAGCTGAAGATTCGTTTGACTAAGAGTAGAACGAATTCATATTTGATGTTAAAAATTGTTGACGTCTATTTGGTTTTTATATTTATTTGCCTTTAAAAACTTAAGCTTATGGATCTTGTTTACTAAATATGGTATTTTAAAGTCCGCATTTCTCATACTTAAATGCTTTGCATAATTTGGATCAATTGCAGCATTAGTATAACCTTTAAAATGTTCCCTAATTGTTTTTTGAAATGATTTTTATATTTATCGAATATAAATTTTATTGCATAACATAATTGATAAACTGTTGATTTTTGTACTTTTTTAATTTCTGTTCATTATTTTTAATATATTTAGCCAATGATTATTTATTTGGAAAGCAATGCTTAATCTCTTCTTTTTTAAAAATGTTTTAATATTGTTTGAAATTTTATCTATGTGAGAGTTTTAAACTTATTGTATTATTGTTTGTTGTTAGCATTCGGATATACTAAATTTAAAGTTTTTTTATACTGTTTCTGATGAATTATTTCACTGACTGCAATCTAATTTATTATGAAAAGTTCTATATTAAAATTTCCATTTAATAGAGATGTGGAAGTTAATCTTTGTATAAAACTTTTATAAGCTGCTAATTTATGGGTGTTGTTTCAGAGTTAACGTTAAGCCAAGAACCTAGGAGTATATCAAATTGACTAAAGAAAAGTAGAAAGTGTGTAGAATAGGTCTCAGGCAAAATTCAGTACGCTAGGCAACTGCTTATGTTAACTGAGTATATACAGTAATACCCCGCTTTACGCGAGGGATACGTTCCGAAAAAAATCGCGCGTTAACTGAAATTCGCGTATATCGAGGTTTATGATTAAACATAGTCAAAATTTAATACAAAAAAATACAAATCATTTTAATCAATCACTTTAATTCTAAGAACACTTTATGCAATACATACTCTTATTTTTTACGGAAAAATACATCTATTGTCTTTTGGGTAACGTTTTGTTTACGTTCTTGTAAAATACGTTCATAACACCCAACACTGTTTTTAATTGTTTGACACACGGTCAAGACACGGTCATCATTATTGTCTATACTCTGCAATATGTCCAAACCTGAATAAATTTTTGAAAGTGCATTTTGTATTTCCCCTGAAGATAAAACTTTCTCTTCTACTTGTTCTTCCTCATCGTAGATAGGATTATTCTGTAACTCGATCAGATCTTCATTGCTAATAGGATCGTCGTGCGTTGCTACAAGTTCTACGAGATCTTCTACCGTGACATCTTCAAGTTCAGACCCCTCAATCATTGCAGCAATGTCTTCAAGCACTTGTCTCTGCATCTGGACAATTCTTCTAGGTGCTTCCACTACATCTGGCCAAAGATTACGCCACACCCCATTCATACAACTCATTTTAACTTCCTTCCAAGCCTCTTCTATGTTGTGAATAGACTTCATAATGTTGTATGACTTCCACCACTCTCGCATAGACTGTCTTCCTTCCCCGTCAGTTTCATGAATTAGTTGGCTAAAAGTGCGGCGATGGTAATAAGCTTTGAAGTTTGCTATTGCTCCCTGGTCCATAGGTTGTAATATTGACATAGTGTTTGGTGGAAGGAACTTTACGTACACTTTTAAGTCTCTGGGCGTATCAAGTGAGGTTGGATGTCCTGGGGCATTGTCTAAGAGTAATATAACTTTAGGTTCAAGCCCATTTCTGTCACAGTATGATTTGACTGATGGGCAAAAACTATTAGAATACCATTCTTGAAAAATTTCCCGTGTAACCCACGCCTTTCTGTTTGATCGCCACACAACTGGTAGACTTGTCTTGTCTGTGCCTCGCATTGCACGGGGTGTTTCTGAATGGTACACTAGTAAAGGTTTCAATTTGAAATCACCAGTGGCATTACCACCCAGCAGAAGTGTTAGTCGATCTTTCGCAGCTTTGAAACCACTGGCTTGACGTTCTTCCTTAGAAATGAATGTTCGAGATGGCATTTTTTTTCCAGTAAAGTGCGGTCTCATCAACATTGAAGATGAGACAAGCAGGAATTTTCTCTCGTCTAACGAAGTCTTGAAACTTGTCTGGAAACTCAGCTGCAGCTTGAATGTCCGCGCTGGCCGCCTCGCCTGTTATGTGGATATTGTGAAGATTAGAACGCTGCTTGAACCGATGGAACCAGCCTCTGCTGGCAGCAAAAGTCGGAGTGGCACTCCCTTCTCCTTCTTTTGTTTTCAGCATCTCATACAAAGATTTTGCTTTTGTGCATATGAGATCTTGACTTAGTGGTGTGTTCTTCTTATTCAAATCTTCGATCCAGACTGACAGTAATTTCTCCATTCTTTCTAAGATAGATGATCTCGAACAAGAAAGTTTTGTTGCACTTATAGGTGTTGAACCTTCGCTGGAGATTTTAATTTTTTCCCGATTTTTATAAATCGTTCTCACAGTCGATTCTGAGAGTCCAAAATCTCTCCCAACAATTGTTGCTTTGCCTCCATTTTCCATTCTTCTTAACACTTTCATCTTCAATTCCAAAGTGACGCTTTTACGCTCTTTTTTCTTTACAGGCGGCATTTTTAACGTAGGGTTAAATTATGTATGTATGTATCTCCAATAAATATTAAAACAAAACTGCCAGCCGACCGAACTAACATTACGGAACAAATGAACACACGAAACGAACGAGGAAATCCCCATAGAACAAAGTCGAAGGACAGGGAATTCCCAATTCTTCAAAGAGAATATTCAGAGAAAGCGGGAATCCCCCCGCGACCATAGAGAAGTTAATGACTACATGAGCGCGAAATTTGAAATTCGCGTTATAGTGAAACCGCGCGTAACGGGGTCGCGCTAAGCGGGGTATTACTGTAATTACTCGACGACTATTTACAATCAAGGTGAAGAACATTACTGTAGACTGCTGCGAAACTTACTAGATATAGTTCTAACAGTAAATCGAAATTATTTAAGCAATTTTGTAGTCTAAATATCTACTATAAGATTTCGTGTCCCTGTATTTTTTCTTCTCAACTATAGGGTCTAAAAGTGAAAGCGTTTCTCTGGTTATTACTAATGTTTTTTCTTTTCTAAGCTAAGCTATTGAGGTGAATGTAGATAAATTGTGCCGGATATTCTATATTCTTAAGCGTATTTAAGCCTGCTATTGAGAGAATGTAGAATGAACGACAAAAAGTTGCAAACTCAATTTTGGATAAAATAATATTTTATATTAATTTTAGGGAGGCGTTGCCCCCGTTTTAGAAATTGATGATGAAGATGCTTTCATAAGTGAATCTCCTTATGGATTATTAGAAAGTGGAAGATTTAATCAAGTACCAATAATGACTGGAATAGCAGCTGAGGAATCTGTTATGTTCTTACATGGTGGGTACTAGATTGCTTAAAGTAGGCTTTTATATATATATATATATATATATATATATATATATATATATATATATATATATATATATATATATATATATGTTTATATATACATATATAGAATTTAGTGTTCATATATTTTTAAGGATTTTAGTATCATTTGAAAGTTCATTCCATTCTCTTTCTAATGATACCAAATTTCATAGCAAACCTAATACTTTTTTTACCCATTAAAATGATTAAAAGGGGAAACAAGGATTGAAAATAAGGGTAAAAGAAAGGAAAAAATTAAGCAAATTTTTAGTTTAACAATGAAATTTATTGATAAAAATCAAAATTAATATTTTCTATTACCCTCCCTAGCCCTTATTACTGCTTCCAGCCGGTTTTTCATATAGCTTTTTCATCACTGTCTGTGGGATTCTTCCGCACTCTTCTGCCATCGCAACCTTTAAGTCCCTCAGCGATGCAGAGGCTGGATTTCTGGCTCGCACCCTTCTTTTGAGCTTATCTCAAATATGCTTGATTGAGTTGAGGTCAGGACTCCGTGCAGGCCAGTTTTATGTGGGTATCCCCCACAATTCTCCCAGGTGTTGCCTCACCGATGCAGCAGCATGTGGTCTCGCATTATCGTGCATTAGCACGAAGCTCTCTCCAAGAAACCCAGCATAAGGAACGACGTGTTCCTACAGGATCTCCTCGATGTACCGGTAAACAGTTATTCTACCGCTACGAGTCTCATCAGTCACGAAAACCAAATCGGTTTTCGCATCCAGTGAGATGGCAGTACCTCCTTCGTAGGCGACTGTTTCAGTAATGCAGAATTGCGCATAGCGTTCCCTAGGCTTCGTATAGACTCATGTTCTTCCATCATTACCTTGTGGGCACATTCAGGACTCGTCGAAGAATAAAACGGAGCGCCATTGCTCTTAAGTCCAGTCGACATGTTCTCGGGCTTGTCGATGGGCTGCTGTCAATTTGGGTTCGTTAGCTGGTCTCTTCGGAGTTAGGTTAGCTTGTTTAAGTCTTCTTCTAACCTGAACGCCGGTCAAGTGACGATTTCTTAGAGTTGTGTTGACAATGAAGCGATCGTCTTGCTCCGAGGTACACCTTGTTCCACCTGATCCTGATTACAGTGTAAAGGCGCCAGTCTCTTGGCAACGTGTGTAGACTCTGGTGACAGCTGACTGGCTCAGGTGCAGTTGCGCAGCGACTACACGTTGGCTAGGCCCTTCTTGCAATAGGGCAATTACTTGTGCCTTTTCTTTCGGGGTGGTATCCATTTTCCGATAACGTAATTAGTGAGTAGGTATAGTAAAGATGTTGACGGTTCAAGTTCCGACAAAGAAATGATAGGAAAATGCAGCTGCATGTGTTTTTATAGGGATGAATAGTGCGCAACGAGTACGTTGCTGAGCGAGCAAAGATGGTTCTATCGAGTGACACCGTTTTAATCAGTAAAACTTTTTGGAAATCTAAATGTTATGGTATTATTGGAAAGAGTAGAAAATCAGTATACTAATGATACCAAAAATAATACCACTGTTTGAAAATTAAATTTAAAATCGGTGTTAAATAAAGCAAAATCGTTTGAGTCGATTTTGTTGCTCACCAGTGTATATATGGTAGATATATATATAAATATATATATATATATATATATATATATATATATATATATATATATATATATATATATATATACGCGTGTGCGGAAAAAATTATTCATTTTGGTAAATATTCTCAATATAAAAGAACCGCATATAAATATAAAGTATTACTGACCCGTGTATTCCTAGAATGCACCACTTTGAGGGGAATTAAACTGGCTACATTCGTCGAATAGTTTCCATAAAAATACATGTAGAATAGACTCAAGCCGCTAACAGTTCTTCGATGTTCAACGGCACATCGGAAGAATTCTAAACAAAGATGCATAAGGAGATAGTAAATATTAGAAATAAAATCTAGGAAGCGTGAGTTTATCCAACTGTATGAAAATAACACTCACTAACTACGAAAATTAAAGAACATACACGTTTCGTCTAATATTACATTACACTACCCATTTACCCAGGTGGTACTGAGAGAGTAGAAAAAGAAAATTAAAAGTAATTGTTATTGTATTAGTAGTATATACCAGTAAAATAGAAATTATATTTCCGACTAAAATAAGTTCGGTATTAAAATCATACTTACCCTCTACCAGGAACCGTTCAATACTGGGCACAGACCAACAGAAGGATTCTTGGCAAGAAGGCTTAAGACATAAAAATAATAATTAATAACCACCAAAATGGAACAAAGTTTATATTTCAGCAATTAGGATGCACTAGAGGGATAGCGGAAAACAGGTTAAAGTTTAGCTTTGGCAACAATAATATATTAGTGTTAATGTTCAGTAGACATGGTAATATTAGGAGTATACGGCCCAACAGAAGACAGCACTATAAGAGAAAAAGATAATTTCATGGAAACACTAGAAATAGAAACACAAAAAGTAAAGAAAAACCAAGAATTAATAATAATGGGAGATCTGAATGGGAGAACAGGAAGGAAAACAAAGGACAATACCGTAGGACCATTCGGAGAAGACATTACTAACGACAACGGAGAGAGACTAATAGAGCTGTGTGAACTAAACGGCCTCAAAATAACAAACGGATTCTACAAACACAAAGATATCCACAAATATATTTGGATGCAAGAAACAAGAAACTTAAAATCAATAATAGACTACATTATAACTAAAAATGATACCACTATCAAAATAAAAGACGTAAGAGTAAAGAGAGGGGCAGAATGTGGAACAGACCATAGATTATTAATAGCAAATATAAAAGTACCGTGGTACAAGACAATAAAGCAAAAAGAAACAATAGATAAAGAAAACAGAAATATCAATGAGATAACAGAAAAAGCAGACAAAGAAATAAAATACAAAATACACTTACTGCAAGACGAAACGATAAGAGACCTGTATAGACGACGACTAGATCAAAAATTAAATGAATTTAACCACGACAACTTCCAACAGATGTATGACCACATAAAAGAATGCATCAAACAGGCGCACCTAGAAGTATTAGGTAAAGAAGACAACGAGAATGAGTAAACATAAAATTAGAATCTGTGAAAAAACCAAAGAATCTATAAAGGAGAAAAAAAGACTATACGAAAAATGGCTGACTCTGCTGAATACAAAATCAGAAGAAGATCTACAGAAATATAAAGAGAAAAATGCAGAAACGAGGAGAATGATAAACAAAGAAAAGAACGAGAGATGGGAAAAATCGTGCGAACATGTAGAACAGTGTATAGGAGGAACTAGAAGTACAGAGTCATGGAGAATAATTAAAAACATTAAGGACTAACAATAGAGAGAAGACGTATATAGAGTACATCCCAGAAAGCGTGTGGGAAGAATATTATAAGAAGCTGCTAACAGAAGATACACAAGAATTCCAAGAAGAGAACCCCGGAGAAGAACGGAATAAGGAAATAAAAGAGATAGAACTAAGCTATGAAGAAGTAAAGAAGACAATAAAAACACTTAAAAATAATAAATCTGCAGGACCTGGGTGTGTGGTAAATGAAATGATTAAGTACGGGTCTAATAAATTACATCGAATGCTGAGAAACATGTTCCACAGAGCGATAAATGGAGAAAAAAAAATGCCAGAGGAATGGTCAAAAGCTTATATAGTATCCATATTTAAATAGGGAGACCGCAGAAAATGCACAAACTATAGAGGCCTAAGCATAATATCGAGTATGGGACGTGTGTATGGAAAATTATTAAAAATATCATGGAGGAAAATATAAAAGGAAAAAATTGGAGAAGACCAAGCAGGTCATCTAGCCTTCATAGACATAAGAAAGGCCTATGACTCAGTACCAAGACAAAGATTATGGAACGCAATGAAAGAAATAGGCATTGACAAAGAACTAATATATGCAGTAAAAGCTCTATACAAAAACAACACAGTGAACATAAAAACAGGACATAAAATAGGGAAGAGACTCCAAACATCAAAAGGCCTATTACAAGGATGCTCTACATCCCCAACACTATTCAAAATATGCTTCGAACAAACATTAAAAAAATGGAAGCAAAAATGTAGTTGAATGGGAGTCCCAATACGAGAAGATTACTTATATACTCTAAGTTTCGCAGACGACCAACTAATCATAGCGCAAGTTGAGGAAGACCTCAGTTATATGGTAACAAAACTGAAAGAAGAATACACTAAAGCAGGATTAGCAATAAACTTTGATAAAACGGAATATCCAACAACAAAGGAGGGAAACGTGGAGAATCTAGAAGTAGATAACGAAACAATAATCAAAGGAACCGATAGATTTAAGTATCTAGGAACCATCATTTTACAAAACGCAACATCAGAAAAAGAGATTAAAGCTGGATTAGGACAAACGCGAACATGCATAAGACAATTAAATTCGATCCTGTGGGACTAGCACAATACAAAGAGAAACAAAACACGCATATACAAATCAATAATACAAAGCATAATGACATACGGGACAGAAACATGGACGATCAACAAAAGAAATAAATCTAAAATTAACGCGGTAGTGATGGAGTATTGGAGAAGATGTAGAGTGACACGTATGGAGAGAATAATCAATGAAGTAATAAGAAGCAGAATGAACATCAAAGAGAACGCAATAAATATCATTGAAGAAAAACGATTAAAATGGTATGGACACATAAGACGAAGCGAAAATAATAGGTGGATAAAGAAAATAATGGAGTGGAGCCCTATAGGGAGAAGAAAAAGAGGAAGACCCAGACGATCATGGAGAGACGATGTGGACGAGGCTATGGAGGACAGGGGTCTAACAAATGGAGACTGGGAAGATAGAAACGGATGGAATCAAAGGCTAAGAGAAGGAAGACAGCGTCAGCTGTAGAAAATCCTTGTTGTATATATATATATATATATATATATATATATATATATATATATATATATATATATATATATATATATATATATATAATGTTCAGTAGGTCTGTATTGTGCTCGTAAAATTACTTTTTGTTGCTTCTGCGTATAGATTGTTCAAAATAATATTTAATGATTTAAAAGCAGATATTAATTTTTATTTTAAAAGATATACCTATTATCATTATTTTTTAATTAATGAGTGTAGCGGTTGTCTGTATTTTATTGTTTAGAAATAAGGCAATTTGGTCGCAAAATTAATTAAATCTAAGTAGAAAAATACTTTAGGTTTACAATATCATCAGTACCTTTTTGTAAAAATAGTGCAGAAAATATCGCAGAAGAAAAGATACTTAACATATAAAAGTTACTGTACAAACAATTTTTCAAACATTGTGTATTTTTCTATTCTAATTCAACAAATAATATATGTTAGAAATTTGTTTAATTAGGATAGAGTAATACATAATGTTTGAAAAATTGTTTGTACAGTTTCATTTTATGCTTTAGCCTATTCATTATCGAAGCTATCTTACTGCCAAGTTTCCTGGACTGCTTAGAAACTAGTAACAATAGCTATTATATATCTTTTTGCTGTTGAAAATAACAGGATTCGTCAGTATTGTATCAGCAGTTTTACAGTATTTCTTAGCTTTTTTACTAGTAAAAGTAATAATGATTTTGATGAATGGTCGGAAAATGAAATTTAGAATACCAAGCTATGATTTACTTTCGTGTTAATTTTGGTGACCGGAACAAATCAAATGCATCAAAAATAACTTTCATTCGACATACGAAATGTTTAAGTGTAATCAAAGTAAGCGCGACTTGAGGGCTTCGAAAAGTAGAGCTCTCTAAAAACTGTATTAAGCGGTGTTAACATTTAAAAAGTGCATGATTTCGTCAATGGAAGATTACTGTCGTCCACAAGATTAATTACACAGCCCCACAAAAAAAAAATGAAAGTTCATTACCACGAATGGATCTTGTGTATTTTTCTACGCTAAATTCGAATCCCTAGTTAAAAAAAAAAAGATTTATGGTGTCATTATTTTTTTTGGCCAAAAACATCCCTTGAAATGGGCTAAAACTATAGTAATAATGTAATGACTCTTAGTGAAGTCTGAAAAATAGTAGATATTTTATAGTCAAGAGAAGAGAATATGCATTAAAACCACAATAAGCTGTTTCTATTAATTAAACTGAAATCCACCCTCATAGGGGGTGAAAAGTACCTCTAAAACTCAAATAACGCAAGTGAGTTTAAATAACACGTACAACGGAAAAATTCTTGTAGCTCTTAGGACCAAATATGTAAACTCTGGTGTGACAACCAGATATTACTCTTAAAGGGTAGAGACTCACCCCTATAGGATGTAAAAACCACCCCCACCTGTCTCATAAGTTTCAATAACGACGGAAAAAGTTCAGGCTTTTGTAGTTTTAGGCAGGGTAAATAAATATGGAGTAGATTCGCTTAAAATAACCATACACGACTATAAACTACCCTTAGAGGGTGGTAGAAACTACCCTATGCTCTAATGATGCACATGGATGTTATTGAAATTCCTAAAGGATCAAGTACTTTTATCTCATTATGTCGAACATTCAAGGCAACTAGATCATATTCCTAATAAGGTCGAAAATTATCCCTAGGAGGAACTACCCCCTGGGATTGATGGATTTTAGAAGTTCTGGCATCTGAGAAAAAAAATACAGGCTGTATCTGTCCATCCTGCCTGAGACTACGAAAGCCTGTATTTTTTTCTCAGATGCTAGAATTTCTAAGATCCATCAATCCCAGGGGGTAGTTCCACCCTCCTAGGGATGATTTTCGACCTTATTAGGAAGATGATTTAGTTGTCTTGAATGTTTGGCACAATGAGATAAAAGTACTTGATCCTTTCCGAATTTCAATAACATCCTACGTAGGAGTAGTTTCTACTAATCTCTAAGGGTAGTTTATAGTCGTGTATCGGTGGTTCAAGCGACTTTACTCCATATTTGTTTATCCTGCCTAAAACTACAAAAGCCTGAACTTTTTTCGTCGTTATTGAAACTTATGAGATACCTCCGTAGGTGGAGGTGGTTTTTACGTCCTATAGGGGTGAGTCGCAACCCTTTAAGAGTAATGTCTTGTTGTCACACTAGATTCAGATATTTTGTCCTAAGAGCTACAAGAATTTGTTCTTTGTACATGTTACTTAAACTCACGTGAGTTATTTGAGTTTTAGACGTACTTTTCACCCCCGATAAGGGTGGATTTTGGTTTAATTAATAGAAATGGCTTGCTGTGGTTTGAATGCATATTTTCTTCTCTAGACTATAAAATCTCTGCCATTTTTCAAACTTCATTAAGAGTCATTACATTATTGCTATGGTTTTTGACCATTTTAAGGGATGTTTTTGGCCAAAAAAAAAAATGACACCATAAATCTTTCTTTTAACTACGACTAAGTTGGGAATGAGGAATCTTTGGCACAATGATACTACTCAGTATATATCACCACTACACCAAACAATTTATTTTTGCACTCGACGCGCGTTTCGCTAACCATGTTAGCTTCATCAGGAGCGATGATTGATCGCTCCTGATGAAGCTAACATGGTTAGCGAAACGCGCGTCGAGTGCAAAAATAAAGCGATCAATCATCGCTCCTGATGAAGCTAACATGGTTAGCGAAACGCGCGTCGAGTGCAAAAATAAAGTGTTTGGTGTAGTGGTGATATATACTGAGCAGTTTTAACTACGAATTCGAATTCAGCGTCGAAAGACACACTAGATACATGTATTTTGGTTCGTGGTAATGAATTTTCATTTTTTTTTGTGGGGTTGTGTTATAGATGAATTAGGTATTCCAAAACCAACTGTGTTCTAAAATGATTGGCACTGGTGCTAGAGCGTGGTCTCTTCAGCCACTGAGTTACAGTTTTTGAACAGGATCTAATTTGTGCATTGAATTTCTAGGTTTATTCACCTAATTTACACATTTCCATTCAATTTAATCACCTTGACAGAAAAAGTTTAAGAGGCAGTGAGAACATCCCTCAATTATATTTCGAAATAGTATAAAAAGGCTAATTTAATGAAATAATTGACCATATCAAAACTTGCATCGAGACTGGGAAAGAATCGAAAAGCGGAGTATTTATGACATAAAGCTTCATTATTGATGGGTGGATAATAAATTTCAAATACGTAACTATGCCTGCCAAAAATAAATAGTTAAGATAAATAATTCGGGGTTCCGACATATTACAGTCTATCAAGTAAGAACGTGACAACTCGTATTCTTGAAAAAACGTGCTTCGAGAAAAATTTTTTGCCATAAATGCATTCTTTGGTGTGCTAATAATGCTGCAATTACCTTAGTAAGTTGTCCAATCGCCTCCTACATCAATAGTTGCCTGGCATCTTCGAGGTATCCTGTCGACGAGATTTTTTGCATACTCGGTTCGCTGAATAAGACGATTCGTCGCAGTTGTCCAGGCTCGAGGGGCCTTCGCATATCCCCAAAAGAAAGCTTTGTCCGTGAAGATTACGTTGTCCCTGTCACGGTCGATGTTGTGGTGGGCCCAAACGAGTCGCTTCGAGACGTGATTTTTGCCCAGCAAAGGTTTCTTCAACGTGCTTCGAAATTTAACGTCATGAGCACGAAGATGTCTCATGGAACACATTCAAACCCGATTTTCTTAGTTTGGCCGCTCCTTGACGCCGTGTCAACTTTGGGTCTTGAAAACAGAAACACGATTCATTTTTCGACTTTCAGAGTGACTTTGCCCACCGAGGCACATTTTTGGCAAGTCGTCGACATTTTTCGTATCGTTTTTAAAACAATTTACCAATTTCTTCACAAACGATACCGACTTTTTAAAATATTTAGCGGCCGTGGAATATGTCACTTTAGGCCCCTTTGGATAGAAACAAAGAAAGACAGCCTATTTTGGATTTACGTGATTTCGACGAAAGTTTGGAATCGAGTAATACTTTTGCTAAAATGCGTTGTAGACAAAGGTTCACTGTACCGATTTTTTGTTAAATCGCTAGAATTGCATCTACCAAAAATTAATTATAGCGGACACATTCTTACTAAACAGACTGTACGTTTAAAAGAATGACAGATTACAAGGATTATTTTTCAACGATCATATTTTAAAATTACCTTATTATATTTCAAATTTTTTAGATTTGAATACCGCCGAATCTATTGGAGCTCAGTATGATTTATTTCCTTTTGTAATAATACCTGAAGACCTTCACCCGAATTTAAGCGATGTGAACGTCGTTATCCAAAAAATAAAAAATATATATCTCAAGGAACCACAACTTTGGTCTTCCGATTTAATTGGTTTGTCAGAGGTAAGTAAAACTAATGTAAATATTTTCACTACACAGGGCAACACAGTTATCTGTATCTGATATAAGCCTCTAAAAATCATTAGACATGTTTGTCATTCTAAAATAACTGAAATAAATTTGATAGATGATAGGATTTTTTTATTACGTTGAACAGGTCAGGATCCTCCATTTAAATAAAAATTATTGCAAACATTTATTATCTTCATAAATTTTCCTTGCAATATATACAGGGTGTTATGGAAATCCCTTAATATATTGGAACTAGTATATCTCAGGAGCAAAACAGTTGTAGGAAAATACAAAATAAACAGCGCCCCTCGATAATAACAAGCAAAACTATCTCAAAGGTGTTACAAACTCCTGATCTAAAATCAACTGCCTAGAAAATTAGATATTTTTTTTTCTGGGCCTAGCATACGTGCTGCAGGGAAATCCCTAAAGCGTTACAGGAGAGACACGCGTGCGGAAAAAGCGATTCACGTTGGTCCTGAATCGCTGTAAATTGTACTTGGTCGGAAACATAGTCCTGGGCAAATTATTCCAAAGGGATTGGGTTTGCCATATAAAATACTGCTTGAAAAGGGTTTTACGAGGAGTAAAAAGCTGAACTTTATACGGATGTGAGGTATTAGCGCGACGTGTATTTTTAGCAGGCACCGTTTTGGGAGGAATTAAGCGGGCTACATCTATCGAACACTTTTCATGAAAATACTTGTAGAATAGACTCAACTCACCAACCGTTTTTCGATGTTCCAATGAATCAAAGTTGCTGGCCAGTTTCGGGTCTCTAATCAGGCCAGCAGCTCTTTTCTGAATAGAATCCCACAAATGCAGTGTATGTATGGGAGCAGAGCTCCAAACGTGGAAGCAATATTCCATCGTTGGTCGAATTTGAGCTTGGTACAGAATTAACAGTTGTTATTGAGTATAAAGCTTTCTAGTTTGAAATAATATTTCCAGTTTTTGAGAAGCTCTCTTTGCTATGCTTGTGGCATGTTCATGCCAAGTCATATTTCCTCCAAAATTAACTCCCAGTAAATTGAGGTGATAGAGGAATGGAGGACTCTGACATAACTATGTCGGGTTTAGCAACGTAAACTTTTTTAGACAAAACTGCCTCCTGGGTTTTTGTAGCGTATAGAAATAATGTATTAATTACGTTCCCATATTTATTTTACTAGTGTAATCAGCTGACTTCTTGTCATCTGCATAGATTAAAATAAATAAAATAAGGTATTTTCCGTTAACAATAACAAATTTCCTAGTAAAAAATTCATTATAAGCATTAGATTGTTATGAACATACGACAATAATTCTGTTTAAGTACGCAAATTATCTTAAACACTAAACTTTGCCTTCATCAATAAAAGACCTAAAATACTTTTTGCATTACCAATTTGCCATATTTCGTGAAGAAAAGATTCTTTTTATAATATTTTTCACTATTCAAACAAAACTTTTTTTTCGCTAAAGAAATTTGCAAGTTATATTGTCGCTGATAGTAAGGTGTCATTTCTCTTCATCCTACATTAAAATTTACGCTCTCTCTCTCAGCGATGATGATTTTAGTTGCGACAAGAGTGCCGGAATGACTTTTTAATTTATGTAGTTTAGTGATTTTGTAAATTTTCAAATTTATTAAAAATAAATATTAGGTGTGACTTTAATTAACTCCAGGAGTTACCCATTTCAATATTTTAAACGAACGTCCTGTATATCGAATTGGTTTTTAAGCTTGGGTCTGTATTTCAATGCATATGTTGGCTATGTTGTATGTAACTACACTACAGTAAAAAAGTAATTAAAATAGAATTTCAGCATTAGTGATGAACTATGTGTATTTGATATAGCACACTTCACACAGCTTTACTTAAAGAAACATCTGATATTTATTATTAAATAATTTCTAATACAAATAAATTCGGTGCATTATACTAGGTGTTCAAACATGTCCAATTAATTACATAAAACCCTATAATAACATGTCTAATGGTCTTCTCGTGTTAGGTTTAAACTTATAAGTTCTTTTTTCAAGTTTTATTCGGACAATCTGATTACTAGAGGAGTAATTAAAAATGCCGAATTGCTATCCAAATATGTACCAGTTTTCCTTTATCAGTTTTCTTATTACGGAAGGCCAATGGTTCCAGCGTTCATTGACGGTAAGATTTTTAAAATACAGAATTACTTAAAAACAGAAAAAAAGTATAATTTTTTAATGCAATTTTCACATTGACTCTATTTTGTGATATAAATCTATCTAACATCATTACTTTTAACTGTACTTTTAGTTTTAATAACTAGATGTGAATCAAGGGACACTGATTTAACATGTAGTGATCTATTTTGAAGAATAATATTCAGTGAATAAATATTTTTTATCTTTTAATGAATTTACAGACAGCATTCGCTCTAAAGAAGTTTTATTTCATAAATATTAACAAGGAACGAAAGCGTTTCATTTTAGTTAGATGAGAAATTATGGTTCTTAAGACTAACCTATGCAAAGATGTTCAGGAATAATTACTTTTCCAGATTAGATTACCGAATTTAGTGTTCTGTTCCTAAGAACAATTATTTCTAAAATCATTATTTATTTTATGAAATTTTACCATTTTTATTAGTATATAGTATTTACGTCGTTTAACTCTCAGAATTTTGCAGTCTGTTAAGTAAGAACCTGACCACTCGTATTCTTGAAAAAATGTGTTTCGAGAACATTTCTTGCCATCAATGTACTCTTTGGTGTGCTAACAAAGGCACAATTATCTTAGGAAGTTGTCCAACTGCCTCCTGGATAAATAATTGCCTGGCATCTTCGAGGAATGCTGTCGACGAGATATTCTCCATACTTCGTAAAGTCTCACGAGATAACTGGGTTAAAGTCCTCAGAGTTTTTCCCCTGAGCTTTCTCTTTACAAGGGATTACACGTTTTTACTGGGGTTAGCTCTCGGCGATTATGAGGGCAGCTCTAGTACCTTATAGTGGGCCCAAGCGAACAGCTTCGTGACTTGATTTTCGCCAACAAAAGTTTCTTCAACGTGCTTCGGAATTTAACACCATGAGCACGAGGATGTTGTCGAAGAGTCTCATGGGGCATATTCAAACTGGATTTTATTAATTTTGCCGCTCCTTGACTCAGTGCCAATTTCGGGTTCCGTGAAAACAAAGACTCGATTCATTTTTCGACTTTCGGAGTGACTTTCCCTATCGAGCCACATTTTCACAAACGATACCGACTTTTAGTATATTTAAAGGCCGCGAAATTTGTCATTTTAGGCCCCACTGCCTCGAACCGATGCGCATGTGGACATACTTTGGATTTTACGTCATTTTGACGAAAGCTCGGAATCTACTCATACTTTTGCTAAAATGCGTCGTAAACAAAGGTTCCCTCCACCGATTTTTTGTTGAATCGCTAGAATCGCATCTACCAAAAATGAATTATCGCGCACACATTCTCACTTGACAGACTTATAGCGTCTCAATGATATTTTAATAGATAAGACTATGCTTTTCGAAAATTGTTGTACGAGGCTGGTTTGAAAAGTCCGTGCAAAGTCCGAGAGATGGGACCACTGGCGCGTATCGAGGTTATGTTTAGTTAGTAGCATCTCTTGAATGAACGCACACCAAGTTGCAGCCATATTGGTCTATTTCTTTGTGTTTGGCATTCGTGTGAATCAAGGAAGTCGAGTGATTTTCAAGAAATGGGCGAAAAAAAATTTCGTGTGGTGATTAAACATTACTTTATGAAAGACAAAACGCCTCAGGAGACTAAAGAGAAGCTTGATAAACATTATGGTGACTCTGTACCTTCGATTAGAACAGTTTATAAGTGGTTTCAAAATTTTCGGACTGGCCATATGGGCACAAGTGACGCTGAACATTCTGGACGGCCTGTGGAGGTTACGACTCCAGAAATCATTGATCAAATCCATGATATGGTGATGGATGACAGAAGAGTTAAGGTGCGTGAGATTGCTAGTGCTGTGGGCATCTCGACTGAACGGGTACATAATATTTTGCATAAACATTTGGACATGAGAAAGCTATCCGCAAGATGGGTACCGCGATTGCTCACGCTTGACCAAAAACGGAATCGTGCGAAGTGTTGCAAGGATGGTTTGCAGCTGTTTCAGAAGAATCCGGAGGACTTTAAGTGTCGTTTCGTCACTGTGGATGTAACATGGATACATTACTATACTCCTGAGACCAAACAACAATCTAAACAATAGGTTACCAAGGGGGAATCTGCACCAAAAAAGGCGAAGACCGTTCCTTCGGCCGGAAAGGTTATGGCGACTGCGTTTTGGGATTCGCAAGGGATAATCCTCATCGTCTATCTGGAAAGGGTAAAACTATTACAGGTGAATATTATTCATCGTTATTGGACCGTTTGAAAACCGAGCTGCAAGAAAAAACGCCCGCGATTAGCCCACAAGAAAGTCCTTTTCCATCACGACAACGCGCCAGCACACACCTCAGTAGTTGGGATCGCAAAATTAATGGAAATAGGATTCTAACTCGTTTCACATCCCCCCTATTCTCCAGACTTGGCTTTCTCGGACTACTATTTGTTCCCCAATTTGAAGAAATGGCTGGCGGGACAAAGATTTTATTCAAACGAGTAGGTGATATCAGACACTAATGGATATATTGCAGACTTGGACAAATCCTATTATTCGGAAGGGATCAACAAACTAGAACATCGTTGGACGAAGTGTATAAGCCTAAAAGGCGACTATGTCGAAAAATAAAAAAGGTTTACCCCAAACACATAAGTAATTTTTATTTTTGCAAGGACTTTTCAAACCAGCCTCGTATGTATTAAGTGATACATATTTATTTCATATTTTAGGTGCTGAGAAAGCAGGACATTCAGCCGAACTTACATTTTTATTTAATATGGTTGGATTTCAAGATACAGATACTGCTAATCTATTAACGCAAGACAGAACCGTTAAGATGTGGACAAACTTTGCCAAGTTTTTGTAAGTTTTTTCAGACAAATTTTTATCAAATCTATATCGTCGAATTCTCGCTGAAAAGTACAAATGTCATGCCAAAAAAAATAAACTAAGAATTTTTTTCGAATGAGATTAGCTATAAGGTTATTTTTTTAAAAAGTAAATATGGCATATATGGAGTGTCATTATGTCTAACACTAAACAACAAATAATACTCCGGCGTATCAAGCCAACATCAAATTACTTTTTTGGCAATATCAAACTTAAATATTTTAGTAAGGAAAATATTCGGGGTTATCTAATAAACCATATCATCCATAAAGGAATATCTATAATTTGTTTTAAAGTATTAACTATTGTTATATTTGCACGGCTCCGAAGTGCAAATTACCTAAAACAGCCAGCTACGTACACACTAAGAGATATGCAATAAAGCAAATCAAATCACATTGTTAATTAGTGTTCCGTACGGAACACTTATAAGAGCACTTCGGTGCCCGTCTGTCTGTTTGTCTGTCGGTCTGTCTGTCTGTCACACCCGATTTTCTCCGAAACTATTTGATAGAGAAAGATAAAATTTGGCACTAATGCAGGAATTGATGGCCTTATCAGAGCCGTGTAGTTTTAAAAGTTAAATCTTGACTTAAGGGTTGAGTTTTGGAGATGAAATCGGATGTGAAAAAAAAATTACCAGGTCGTCGAGTGGGGTGTCAAATGAAAGCTTGTAAAAAGGCGAGTTCGAAAATATATATAATGTAATACTTCTCTTTGTACTATTTTTAAAAAAGTGCGAAAAAATCGCTGTTCCCCCTACATCTCGAAAAGTACTGATCAAAAATTTTGAAAATTTATGGAATATTCTCTACCGGGTATAGATTGAACGAAATTTAGCTCTAATAATTTAACTGGTAAAAAAAAAAAATTCCATTTCAAGGTCATCAGTTTTCAGTAAAGATCGGAAAAAAACTTTGTTGAAAACTCATTTGGGATGTGTTTTGTGAAGTCACTGTTCATTTTATACTTCCCTAACAAAAGTTTTTTTACCAATCAACGTACGGAACACTAATTGCGCAAGTCCAACATGCACTTGACCGGTTATTTTTAGTGTTCCGTACGGAACACTTATAAGATCACTTCGGTGTCTGTCTGTCTGTCTGTCTGTCTGTCACACCCGATTTTCTCCGAAACTATTTGTCATAGAAACTTGAAATTTGGTAATAATATAGGAATTGATGGTCTCATCAGAGGCATGTAGTTTTGAAAGTTAAATTTTGACTTAAGGGGTTAATTTTGGGGGGGTGAAATCGAAAGTGAAAAAAAATTTTTTTACTAGGTCATCGAGTGTGGTGTCAAATGAAAGGTTGTGAAAACACGAGTAAAAAATATATATATATAATGTAATACTTGCGCGCACTTTTCTTTGTATTATTTTCAAAAAAATCGCGAAAAGTCGATGTCCCGCGCCTAATCTAAAAAAGCACTTATCAAAAAATTTTGAAAAAATTCTGGAATATTCTCCACAGGGGGTAGATTGAACGAAAATTATCACGAGTGCATTACCTTTAATAATTTATCTGGTATATAAAAAAAACAAAAATTTCAAGGTCATCAGATTTCAGTGAAGATTGGAAACAAACTTTTGTTGAAAACTCATTTGGGGTGTGTTTTGTGAAGTTACTGATCATTTTATACCACCGTAACATAAATTTTGACTTAAGGGGTTCATTTTGAGGAGTGAAATCGGAAGTGAAAAAAAAATTTTTTTACTAGGTCATCGAGTGTGGTGTCAAATGAAAGCTTGCGAGTAAAAAATATATATATAATGTAATACTTGCGCACACTTTTCTTCGTATTACTTTTAAAAAATAGCGAAAAAATCGCTGTCCCCTACCTTATCTCGAAAAAATACTGATCAAAAAATTTTGAAAAAATTCTGGAATATTCTCCACGGGGTATAGATTGAACGAAAATTATCACGAGTGCATTACCTTTAATAATTTATTTGGTATATAAAAAAAAAATAAAAAATTTCAAGGTCACCAGTTTTCAGTAAAGAGTGGAAGCAAACTTTGTTAAAAACTCATTTGAGGTGTGTTTTGTGAAGTCACTGATCATTCTATACCACCCTAATAAAAATTTTTATTTTAAAAACAATCAACGTACGGAACACTAATTGTGCAAGTTCAACTTGCACTTGACCGGTTTTTTATTTTATAATTTACCTTTAGAAACATTTTCAAAATTTTGGTGTGCTAGGACATTTAACTTCTTAAATAAATTTCTTGTTGGAGTTAATATATTGCGTAAAAATATAGATAATTCACACAATAGAAATTACAATTACGTTTTGGTGTAATAGACAAGATTATTTTATAACTTTATTATAAAATTATAATATGATTGTAATGTCACATGATGACTATATTAAAATATTTTAAAAAATCAGTGAGCTTATCGTGGAAATTTATTCAATTTAAAAATGGATTGGACAGTTTTTTCATTGTTTTCCTTGTAATTTAAGAAGTAATCCAAGTGAATTCTACGTTGTACTACTCTGATCAAAAAATAGTAAGACTTTTAAATTTAAATCGCTCTGGCATTTCCAAATCCGATTAATTTTTTTTCGTTAGGTTGGTAGGACCTTAACTTCCATCTGTGTAAAATTTTAAGACCCTAGCGTCAGTAGTTAATAAGATTTGCTTGCATTCGTTCCACAACAAAACTGCGTTTTTTGATTTCTAACATGAGTGAAAAAATTCAGCAAAGAAGTCGCATTAAATTTTGTTTTAAAATGATTTTTTGGCTTCCCAAACATTCGAAGAGGTCGGAATTATGGGCAGATAACTCTTGGTTTTTCATCACGATAATGCGCCTTCTCATACAGCATTGGTTCTTCGCGACTTTTTTTATCAAAAATTCAACTCATACCATGCCGCAATCGCCCTATTCGCATGATTTAGCTCCGTCGGACTTCTGGCTTATCCTTAAACTCAAAAAACCGCTTTGAAGACATCGTTTTGAGTCGATTGAGGAGATTAAAACCGAATCGAAGAAGGCTTTAAAGGCCATTCCAGAAATCAAATTCAACAATTTTTTCGAAGATTGGAAAAAACGTTGGCATAAATGCATTGTATCCAAGGGAGATTACTTTGAAGGGGATGAAATAAATTTGGAAAAATTTTGCGTTTTATTTCAAAAGTCTTACTATTTTTTGATCACAGTAGTATATTGTATGTAATGTAATTTTAGGAATCCAGTGCCAGTACCAACCGAACTACTAAATGTAATCTGGCCAATTATAAACCCTATCAGTCAGCCCTATTTGAATATTAATGGAACTTTGGAAGTGCGTTTTAATTTAAAAGGAAGTGCTTTCTCCAAGTGGAACGAAATATATGAAACATATGGCAGGAAACCTTTCATAACTTTTTAATATTAATAATAACAGATATTTTACCCGCAGAGCCTCAGCTTTTGAGTTGTGTAAGTTTAGTTTCAGCAACTAAATTTTTCAGCTTTAATATTTCAATAATATCAGTGATGCTTTTATCGTAATTGTAATAAAATTGAATTACCTAATTAGAAGAATTAGTGGAGTTTTCTATTAACTCCAATCCATACGAAAGAACAATTATTTTAATTTTCAATTTAAATTTTTATTACACTCAATCAAAATTTGAGGTTCACAAGTCTTAATAGGAAAAAAAACAAATATTATACCATTAAATATAGCTTAAATACCTCTAAATTTTTATTTCTCACCATACCGGAAATTGTCATTTAGGTTAATATTAGTATAAGCAAAGGTATACTATAATATTTTACTTAAATAACCAAATGTAACTTACTGACTGATCTGGGCCACATATTTCAAATATTTGAACTACGTCAGTTGTTTTTTTTAATAAGATAGCTAGGAAACTTTAAAAATTAAAAGTTAATATGTATAGTCAGGGACATAGAAAAAGGAAAAAGTGATTACAATTTTCTCCAAAATAAGGTACTTTAAATGACATTCCGACTGTGTTGTTAATATACTAGAACTATTCAAAATAAATTTCATTTTATATTTTAGTATTTTTTTATCCTTTTTAAAGAACATATTAAGCATCACTTACACTGGATCATACAATTTATAAAAATTGGTTTAATAATATTGAATATATTAATTTTTACTATTTAAGAACTTTAAGTTTCTTCTCTAGCACTTACAATTGGAATGTCTAGTGACTTATAGAAATACGTTCTAATTAAAATCATAAAAAATATTCTAACCTTTGTTGTTTACCTTTTTCACCATAAAATTTGCAATTTTTAATAAGATTTTCAAATAAATGTCCAAGCTAATACTCAGTACTTTCCTATACTCTATACTCATATTAGTTCACTTAATAAGTTGCAACAGCAACAATTGTCCCAAAAAATAAATTCGGCAATAAAATCATTTTACCACTGCTATTACAGAAATCATCTCATAATAAATTTGGATAAAATAGTCTGTGTGGAGTTTATTTTAAAGCACAAACTCGCAAACAATTTTAATTAAGAACGTAATCTTTGTATAAGAACGATCAAAATTTATTGATATTGCATGATTTCAAATTAAAATTTGATATCCAAACAGAACAACTTACTAAAAAATACAAAAAATATTATATTTTTATATTATATCAATTTTGCCCCAAATTAAATAATAGCATGTGTAGTTAATTTTTATTAAGAAATCGTTTACTTCAAACTTAGTTACAAAGTTTGGGGACGACTAGCGGATACAAATCGGATTTCTGTGGTTCAGAAGAAGTAGTAGATAGATTATTTTCATCTTATTATATAGAGAATCTTGTCATAGTTTTTAAACAAAACAAATTTTGACTCTTACAGGCATTAATTATATAAGCTATTAACATATAAACATAAAGCTCTATTTGAAAAAAAGTTGAAATAGATAGAACCCTGTTCTGTGCTGTTCTCTTTTGTTCATGTGTTGCGATTACCACTTGCATTTCTGCATCCAACTAAAACATCTGTCCTTTGTTTTAGTAACTGTCTCTGTTATATTTCCCAGGTTCTAGTTAGAAGATAGGTATCTGGTTTTCCTTTTATTATGAGAATTGATAGGAAGGTAAGGATTTTTGAACGAAAGCTATGTTATTTTTGGAACTACCAGTCTTATGTTTACTTATTTGTTTTAATTTTTCTTTCAAGTTTGATTTCTTTAATATTATTAGTTTTTAATCATTTCTTTTCCATTCCCTCTAATATCTTTATCAGATTTATTGCGTCGGCTGGCATATTATGTTTAATATTTTAAAGGGCTCTTGTATTTCCCTTACCAAATTTAAATATACGTTTTTGCTCCCCACAATTGCAATTGGGACTGTCCCTCATCCCTCCTGTTATTTAACTAGGCCGGATATAAGCCCTGATTAAAAGTTATTTTGAAAATGTCGTCATATAATTAATTTTGATATATTTTAAATCTTAAAACTAACACTTCTTTTGCGGTGCCTCTTCATGTTTGACATATTCTGAGCCATTTCGTTTCGGCTCATTTTTGTATCTTTCACAATTTTTGTTTTTATTTTCTCCATAGACTGTGTTGGACTTTATCGAGCATATCCGTATAATGTAATCTGTTATTGCTGTGTATGCTGTCTTTACTACCTTTCTCCGCTAAATCGTCGGCCATCTCATCACCACTGATCCCACTGTGTCCTGAGATCCAAACCAATTTTACACTCCTACTTTATGCCCATGTAGTATTAATCTCAGTTTTTGTTGCGAGGACGTTGTAGTCATTCCTCCTTTGTATGCCAATTCTTTGTATTCCTTGCAGGTTACTGTTGCTAACATTTCACTTCTTTCCCAAAATAATTAAATAGATGATCTGATTGCTATTAGTTCTGCTGTGCATATATTAGTCCCACTGGCCCACTTATATCTGCCTTCCATTTTTAGGGCTGGGCAGAAAATTTCTATACTTACTTTCTCAGTTCCTTGATCCACTGACGCATCCGTGGGGACTATGGTGTAATTTCCCAATTACTTCTGTTTCAACAATGGTTACTACTTTACTCTCTTTTCCTTATCTTCGCATCCAAGAACTTAAACCGCATCTGCAAACTATCATAGTCAATATCATAGCATGGCAACCTGTTACCAAGTTAATGTGTTCCATAAAAAATCCAATCCATGTTGAAAAGTATAGGACTAAGATAGACCCTTGCTAAATTCCTCTATTGCCTTTGTGAGAATCTAATGTTCTCCCTGTTCTGTCATACCGTAGAAACATTGTTATAGACCGTAGACGCTGTAGGACCATTAGAATGTAATTGTGAGCTTCACTAAGTTGACAAAATCATAAGCACCATGAATACTAATGATTTTTACAAAATGCGTCTTAGATTTCAGTGACTAATAGGGTAATATATCTGTCCTGAATCCATTTATCTATTCCGCCAACTTCCCTTTGGAGTCTTTCTTAAAATCTATCCTTTGCTTAATAATTGCCTCAACAGATAAGAGAAATCGATCTATATGAACTCTGATCCAACTTACATTTACCATGCTTTGGCATGGAACTACTACTGTGATTTTCCACTATTATAGTAACTCTTCTCTCCCTGTAATTGTGTTATTGTAGATTTTTTAAATAATCTTTTCAATTTTGACCGGAGTACATGTAATTATTGCATACGTTATGTTGTCCCATCCTGGAGCCGAGATCTTTCTTTTCTCCATCAGGGCTCTCTTTCGCTTAATTATTATGATCTCTTTATCTTCTCCTCATTCAATGTTCTTTAGCTATATATTCTGTGAGTCTGATCCTGGTGCCAGCATATTCAGAAATATCTCCATTTACTTTTCTTTAGAGACGTTATGAGTGTTAATCGAGTCACGATTGGAAAATTTTCTTACTACTTGCTAAATTTTAGAATTTTAGAAAGGTTTATTTCCCTCTTTAATATTTTAGTCAATTTTTCCAAGCCCTCCTTTATTTTCTTGCTCAAGGTCCTAATGGTCTCAATAGCCTTCTTTTTGTAGTTTACAAAATTTACTTCACTAGATTAATCTTTGCAATTTTTGAGAGCTGTTCTTCTGTTTTTACTTACTACCTCAAAGTTGCTAAAAATAATGAAAAAGTAACTCAATTCCACAATTCCAGATACCTCCATCATATTATATATATATATATATATATATATATATATATATATATATATATATGGTATGTATGTATATATATTATATATATATATATATATATATATATATATATATATGTATAGACGTATATTTAAAGGAAACCTCTCCCACTTCTTTACCCTTTTATACATTTCATTGAAAATAAAACTGGTTGCAGCATGAAAAATCATGGTTTTCTGGATTAGACCGCGTCCAATAGAAAAGACTTTCTACGGAAAGTTGAAAAATCTATAATATATATATATATATATATATATATATATATATATATATATATATATATACATACATACATATATATATATATATATATATATATATATATATATATATATATATATATATTTATTTATTTATTTAATACAACTATCCTACAGAACAGTCCAATTATAGGATAGGAACATTCAAATATAACAAATACAAATAGGTAAGTATCTATCAAATTAGTATTTTAATAATTCTAATAACTACACTACAAGCTAAAGAAAATCAAAAATAAAAAGAGACAGACCTAATCCACAGTTAAACATGACCTACGTAGAGATGTTATACTGCAACAGAAAATATCAACTATATGTTTGACCCTTTCATAATTCATGCACATAACGTATATCGGCGAGTACATCAAGTTTGTTCTTGGAACAGGCATTTAAAAAAAGGAATGGTTTAGGCGAACGTATTGAGATGGCACACGGAACCTAATACTTGAGAGGGTGCAAGGGCATTCAATTCTGTTGTTCAAGATTTTATATAAAAACAAGATTGTAGCATATTCTCTAATCTTAGCAAGAGGAATTTCACAAATCGTCTTTGGATTTTTTCAATATGATTACTGTGGATCTCATATATTGAGTACCAGATAACTGAACCATATTCCAGTTTAGAACGAACCAAAGCATTAAATAAAGTGATGAAGGTTTCAATGTTTGAAAGGTCTCTACAATTCCTCATAATGAAACCCATACATCTATAAGAAGAAGCAATGGTCTCATTTACATGGTCCACAAAACTGAGTTTAGCATCAAACGTTACACCAAGAACTTTGAAACGATAACATTTTTCAAGATCATTATGGTTTAAATTATATAAAAAATTTACTGGTAATTTCTTTCGAGTGAAAGACATAGAAAAACATTTCTTTGTGTTCAAATATAAGTTATTACGAATACACCAACGATTTAAAGTATCTAGATCCTCCTGAAGAGTTACACAATCATGGAGAGAGTCTATGCATCGGTATATTTTCAGATTTTCAGCATAAAGCAAAGAGGACGAGGTAAGGCCTCGGGTGATGTCATTTATAAATATATTAAATAATAACGGTCCTAGGACAGACCCTTGGGGAACACTAGAGGTAGCATTAATAATGACCAACTCAAAACCACGATAATTTACTATCAGTTGACGACCAATTAAATAAGATTTCAGCAGGTTTAATAAATTGCCATTAACTCCACAGTTTGAGAGTTTTTCAAGCAAAATACCGAAAAAAAAACGAAATAAACTGAGTAATTGTAACTAAATTGATAATGGTTGAACGACCTGGAAAGAATCCATGTTGGCTTTCAGTTATGAAAAGTTTAACATGATTAAATATAATGTCATATAGCACAATTTCGAAAACCTTTGAAAAGTTGTTCAATATTACCACAGGTCTGTAATTTTCAATGTGGCTCTTATCACCCTTTTTGAATACGGGGCATATCTTAGACTTCTTCCAGATTTGGGGAAAGGACGACGAGTTTAAAGACAGATTGAAAAGAAACGTGAGAGGCTTGGACAACACAGCTGCGCAATCCCAAATAAAAAAGGCTGGTAGACCATCGGTTCCAGCGGTTGATTTAGGTTTAAGTTTCTTTAAGGCACTGATCACGTCCCTTTCCTCTATGGTGTTAACAATTAGAGATGAAAAAGCGGGACGTGAGTAGTTAACAGGGGGGTTGTTCCGAAACATAGAGGAATCAACATATGCCGATTGGAAGTACTTAGCAAAAAAATCTGCTGAGGAGCCGTAAGTAATTGGTTTTCAAAATACATGTTGATGGGAATACTAGTTGTCCTCCTTTTCTCGTTTAGAAAAGACCAAAAATTTATTTGGGTTGATAAAGAAGTCCCTTTCCGCCTCAGTAACATAATTTCTATAAGCAATTCGAACCTCGATCTTGATCCCTCTACGAAGACGTTTAAATTCGACTAGGTCACAAATATTTCTAGTACGTCTATACCTTTTCTAGGCTTGATTCTTTTTTCTTGATTTTACGAATTATCGAATTATCGTACCATTTAGGATATTTGAGAGTCTTAGGGCGAATAATAGGAACATTGTTGGAGATAACTGAATTCAGTACGACATAGAATTGGTCGCAAGCGTTATCAATATTACTGAAGGACCCCAAGAATGAAAAATCGGTTTGTAGAATGTCGTTGTAAAGGGATGAGTAATTCGTTCTTCGAAAGTTGTACCTTTGAGTCTGAAGAAAGGGAAATTTATCATGAATATGCTCAACCCGAAGTGACATCTGTAAGGCAGGGTGATGAAGATCCAATGGTATCAAAGGATGATCCGCACGATATACATTAAGTGGAGTTCTACTAATTACAAGATCTAACAGACGATTATTTTCGTTATAATTACGATTATATTGATTTAAAGATAAAAACTCGCATAATTCAAGAAAAGAAGAAATTTGGTTGTCTCTATAAGAGGCATCCATAACATAATTTGCATAAGTAGGAAGATTAAAATCCCCCAATACTAGCAAATCGTCTTCATTAGTAAAATAACCAGAGTCCAGCATTTCTTCAAATAGAGTGTCATAGGCAGCAGTATTACTGTCAGGTGGAACATAAATCAGAAGAATGCAAACTGCACGATGGGACAATTCCAATCTTATGGCGATCATACCAACATTAGGAAGCGAAGAATGAAATTCAATTTTAGTTGTGTTGAAGGTCTTGCTCAAAGCAAGCAGTACGCCACCACCCCTCGTAGTATTCATTAAAGCAAAATTACGATCTGCCCTAAAGATATTGTACTGATTACTAAACAACTCAGCATCAAAGACACTAGAGTCGAGCTAAGTTTCAGTAAGTGCTATAAGATCATAGGAACAAAGATAGGAAGCATTAAGAAGGTCATGTATTTTAGTTTTCAAACCACGTACGTTCTGATAATAAATAGAAAATTCTTTAATTTTGCGCCCCAATGCTCTCAACCGCAAGCCATCACTTGATTGCTATATTTTAGATTCTAGAGATGTTTTAAAAGCATCCAACTTAGGACATTTAACTGGATTCCACGCTGCATGGTTAATATCTGTTTCAACTTTTGCATTAACACAGTTAATACATTTAAAATGATCAGATTTACATTTAGAAATACTGTGATTTAGAGAACAATTAGGACAGTATTCAACTGTGGATTTACAATTTTTTGAAAAATGATTTAAACCACTACATTTATAACAGAATTTTAAAGCATCCTAGACAATACATGAGTCATAATCCACAAACAACCGATCACTATTTAGAATTTTATAATATAAAAAGGAATCAACAGACAAGATTGCTTGATAAACATCGCTCCGCTTTCTAGTAGGCCATACTTTTAATACTTTACATTCACTAGAAATATCAAAAACGTCATTTTGTAGTTTAAGTTTGGCAAGCAATTCCTCAGGGCTCATTTCCTCGCCAATACCAACCAACTTTAATCTCGGATTTGAACTTCTCACCTTCCTAATCTCATATTGATCAGCTAGAGCATTATTTGCAAGATTTTTAAATTTTTCAGCATCATTTGCACCATCACACTCAATCAAGATACCTCCATCAGTAATGTTTTTAACTCTCGACATTCGAATATTTGCATCAACAAAGTCAATGTTTTGATTGACCGGCTGCCTTGGGCCCAATGGAAACCATGGCTTTACGCTTAACAGCGCCAGCATAGCTTTTACCTTCAGAACGACACTCTAAAGCAGGCACGGCAGAAAAAGAGTTCTCCACCTTCTCAATTAAGTTAGATTTAACATCAGAAAACACTTGAAGAACATCAGTGACTAACGTGTCCATTTTGTTACTAATTCTATCCATAAGTACAGTTTCAAAATTATCTTTCTGCTTCGTGCAGTCAGGACAGTACCAAAATAAACGGGCGTTTTTATATGCCTTAAGATTTCAGCCGGAACACCAACACATCCGACGGCGACGTGATAAGAATTTTTTTTTGGCAAAAACCACAAGAAATACTGGGCTTGATACGGCTAATAGCTGTTTCACAATGATTACATATGTTAGCCATGATGGTCCAATTAAATCACTAAATAGATAATTGCATTATAAGATTTTAAAGTTCACAAGGCACAGTAGTAAAATGTATGGGCTTTAAAAGTTTTAACTTGCCACTATTAATATATGTCTAAAAGTGGTTATTTTTTGCTGCCTATTGTTAGTGTTGGGATTAAACTGATAACAGAACTATTGTCGTCTATTGTTTGATACTAAATACACTGTAATTATTTTGTTTATGGACCGATTACACTAGAACTTAGCACATATGTGGACAATCACAAGGTCCACCCACCAGCACATTTACGCGAATCTACAGGCACTACTTCCGAACCTATTGAGGTTTCCGACAGAGCTGTCCACGATTATTTTAAATATATACATTTATATATATATATATATATATATATATATATATATATATATATATATATATATATATATATATATATATACATACATATAACCAGGCCCCGGGAGCTTCCATTTTATGTCTGCTTATAGTATGATGATAATTGAGCCAAAAACATGAAAAAATTATGAAAATATTGCTGAAACTAAACAGAATATATCGACTTTCTTTTACTTCAACCTTATAGGTTCTATTCCAATTTGAAGAATTATATTTATAACAAATTTGAAACCAATATCTTATTTCATTAGAAATTTCTCATGAATAAAGACAGACAGATCGAAAGACAGCTAAACAAAGAGATAGGCAGGCGGAAATTGAAAACTATGTGTTTCGTGATCTAAGGATATTGAATGCACATATTTTGGAATGTATTTTTTTTTTTTTTGAAACTAAGTACTTTCGTAACAGGGAAAATTTTTTCTTTTAAAACTTAAAATTAAACTAATTTGCATTTTAAACTTCCAATATTTTATTCAAAAATAACTGGACATACGTTCACCTCATTAGGTATTTTTAAAGAGTATATTTATATTAAAGTCCTAATCCTACAAAAACACTTCCATCGGAATAGATGTTGTCTAATGGTTATAGATTTAGGGAATAGTCAGTTATATGTGTTTTTAAGATTTTTTTTTGTGATATGTTCTGAGTTTGAAATATAACTCTTAATTAAATGATTTTATTTTCATGTCTCCGAAGTAAAATATTCCTATTTTTTTTATATGTAAACTAATTTATTGCCATTCTCACAAATTAGAAGATAACAACAAGAAATGTTAAGTTAATAATATGACATGTCAAGATAATAATGCAAAATTTCATGTATGTATTCATGTTAAAAAAATTGAAGTCGATGTTATAATACACACAATTAAACCCACAATATACAACTTCTTCATTTTATTTGACAACTCAAAGAAATCCTAAAATTATTGACATTTTTTTTAAATAACAAAAAATCGATAGCAAATTAATGAAAGGACTCAAAAAAATAAAATATAATCTGAAAATTATGATAAAATGTAATGGTTAGATTTGGTATATATGTAATTTGATTATGAAACTTTTCAATGTCGGTTTTATTCTCAAGGTAGTAACCCCTGATAAGAGTCCTCGACATTCCTTTCATATATCATAATCGTACACGTACACTTTACCTGTAATTAAAATATATTAACACCGTAACAAACCAATGTCTACGCATTGAAATAATACTTATTTAAACGGCTACAGAATGAATTTCAAGGAGTTATTATTAAAAAATTGGAAAAACAAAACTTATGTACATATCAAGTTCGAAAAGTTGCATTTTTTAGGACAGGAAACATCTTAAAGCTTAGGTGTTCCATTACAATAATTTTATTTTTTAACAATCATATTAAGTGTTTTCTAAACATTATTGTTGCAACATTTTTTGCGTATTCATATAAGTAATTAATTCAAAATAAATAAATAAGTAAATATTGATTTGTTTATCAAAGTTTGTATAACAATATGAGACAGTGCGTTTGTGAGAATATGCAAGAATTAATATTTTAATTTACGGTTTATATTTATTGACTTTGCTAATTTCAGGACATGTTGAAATTGTACAAAAAAATTTATTTTGCACGTTGTTGCGGGAAAAATTAAGTTTCGGATCATAAATAATTTGCCCAGAACTATAACTGATGGCCAAAAATTAGATTGTATAAAATTAAACTTAGCTTGAAACTAGAAGGTGTATAATCAAAACCAAGGCCAGAAAGTGATTCTAACTTAATATACTTAAATAAAAAATAAAATAAATAACTGGCCAAGCGCAAGTCGGACTTTGATTGCTTTTAAAATAAAAATATTTGTTACGGAGGTAGAAAATGATCAGTGACTTCACAAAACACACCCAAAATAAGTTTTCAACAAGGTTTTTTTCCGATCTTTACTGCAGACTGACCTTGAAATTTTTGTTTTTTTTTTACTAGATAAATTATTAAATCATTAAATCACTTCTATTAATTTTCCTTCAATATATATCCTGTGGAGAATATTTTTTTCAAAATTTTTGGATCAATACTTTTTGATTTAAGGAGGGAGCAGCGATCTTTCACCATTTTTTTTTTTAAATATGTAAACAAAAGTGGGCGCAAGTATTACATTATATATATTTTTGAACTCATATTTTTACAAGCTTTCATTTGACATCTTACTCGATGATTTGGTAATTTTTTTTCACTTCCGATTTCACCCCCAAAACTAACCCCTTAAGTCAAAATTTTACTTTTAAAACTACACGGCTCTGATGAGATATCAATTCCTATATTAGTGCCAAATTTCAACTTTCTATGTCAAATAGTCTTGGAGAAAATCGGATGTGACAGATAGACAGATAGACACCAAAGTGATCTTCTAAATGTTGCGTACGGAACACTAGCAAGATGCTCTCTGAGTAAAAAAAAATACTATTCTACCCAATGTGTATATATCCACAATACAAAATCTACGAGGCATGTTTTTTAAGTAAGTACCGTTTTGCGATTCCGCCGCCGCAGCGATACGGTCGGCGTTCCGCGCATGCGCGCTGGTAACCTACATCTCATGTCTACGCACTGACGCCATTACAGTCTGATTCTTCATTGTATACGTTGTTTACTGAGTGTTTAAGATGCCTCCGACAATCGTGAGTCCCCCGCCGATTGTGAAGTACGGGCTGTTATACGATTTCTTAGTGCTAAAGGCGTAAAACCGATCGATATTCATCGTGAGATCTGTGAAGTTTACGGACAAAACATTATGAGTGATGGAATGGTAAGGAAATGGGTGAGAGCATTTAAAGATGGCCGCACAAATGTGCATGATGAAGAACGGAGTGGGCGTCCTTCGGTCGTTAATGAAGATTTGGTGCAGAAAGTGGACGAAAAGGTGAGAGAAAACAGACGCTTTACAATTTCATCATTGTGCGACTGCTTTCCTCAATATTCTCGTAGTGTTTTGTATCGCATTGTGACCGAGTGTTAACAAGTCAGGCGGCAGAATTTTTATGAGGAGGGTATTCAAAAACTGGTGTCACGTTATGACAAGTGCCTCAATATTCACGGAAATTATGTAGAAAAGTAGATTAAGGTACAGGCTTTCATGTAAAAATAAAATTATAGCGATATCTTTGCACGTCTTTTTTTTAATTCCAAAACGGTACTTACTTAAAAAACATGCCTCTTATTATATACATAAGATCTATACCATATTCAAGATGTATGTTCAGATTTATTCACAAAAAATACCTGTATTACCAAATAAAAATGGTTTTGGATACGCATTCTAAAAGAAACTTTGGGCTATAAAAATATTTAATTACCATTACAGCCTTATTCGAATGACCCTGCGGAATAAGTGTTTTAAATCTAGGAATACAAAATTATAATTTATTAGTTTTACTTGTAGTTTTTTTGCAGTATCTGAAAAAATAGATTCTTTATTGAGAATTCAATTTATTATAAAGCCAAGGCACACATAATAGCTAAATATTTTTGAAATTTGGTCTTTCGAATTTCAAATCATCTTAAGATGCGGTAATGTCACAGAAGTTCATAAAAAAATATTTTTGTTTTAAAACAAATTCCAAACTACATTATTTAAGTTTGTGGCTGTTTGAGCCCGTGACCCTTACCGCATTACTTATTATACATACAACCGGTTTTAAGAGACAAATTTTAAATTCATTTTTCATATATTCCCACAACTGTAGATAGACCATATTTGTTTTAAAAATACATTCCAGCTGCCAGATAGTGTGTAATAACGCTTATTCTAGTAAAATATAATTACCTTTTTTGGAAGACACAAGAGTAGTATTATAACCCATGAACTGCGACCGAGGATGGCCACTGTTCATGCGTCACACCAAAGATTGGGCGTGGCCTTAGTTCTTGCAGCCCGAATTGACCTTGAGCGGTGAAGACTGCCCTTGGGGAGCTGAAGAAGTGACGTATTAGCGGCAATTGACCAGTGGTTGTTGACCGTGGGGGCCTTAATTGTTACCTGTGAATAGTAGGTTGACACGTGAATTACCTTGTTTGGTGAAGAAGTAAGGTGAGCCGAAGAGGTCCAGTGGTTGTTGAACAGTGCCCTTTTGACATATATTCTTGAAGAATAGGTGAAAATCTCTGTTTACCTGTATACCTGTACCTGTAATTTACCTGTAATTTACCTGTAATTTACCTGTAATTTACCTGTAATTTACCTGTAAAATAGCTGAAGAAGTGTTCAATGAGGTAATTTGTCCAGTGGATGTAGCTCAGTGCCTTTTTGTCATTTTTTGACCTTGAGAGTCGTGAAGGGTAATATGGGGTAAAAGTGGATCATGAGGTAATATTTGGGTGTTAGGAAGTGGTCAAAAGGCGTTATTTGTGTATATTTTAGGTGTTAAAATTGGTAAATGTTCCCCTATTTCGTTGTATGGCGCCGTAAAGTCGGTAAAAATGTATCGTATTTAGTTGTTTGGTGCCTAAAAGTCGGCAAAAATGTGTAAGATAAGGTAAAAATGTAAACAAAATGTGTGATTTATGGTAGTTTCCTTGAATTGAAAACAAGTAAACATGCGCCTCGATAGGTCACAATATAAAAAGAAAGGTCAAAAATAGCTGATAAGGAGTTGATTTGACTGCATTGAAGTGTTGTAAAATAGTAAAATAAAACATAAGTATGAGCACATTAAGAAAATATATTAATAAAATTTAAAAATAGTACAAAAATGTTACAAAATATTAATTAAAAAACTTTAACCGTACTAGTTAGAGGATTATATCTAACTAATCGATCATGTAGGATTAAACAATAGGCAGCTGTATCTTTGGGTACATTTTTACTGGTTTCAAATTCGATGCGTATATCGACTGCTCCTCCTTTCAATATATCTTCACTTTGTCGAGAACAATCAATTACCACTAGAGGTGTATGTGATTTAAATTTTAGAGGGTGGACACATGGATCGTTGAGAGATGTATAATAGTAGGATTTTTGAAATTGTGCATACATTTCATAGAGAATTGAATATTTGTTAGAATCAAAATCGATGTTTAAATTGTCGTAGGGAAACACCTCAGAATTTAAGTAGACTTTTAAATTAGTTAAATTGATGTGATTAAAAGTACTCATATCTTTATCAATTTTAGTTTTCATAGCTGTTTGAAAACCAATGATAATAAAACGTGGTTTTTCCAATTGATTGGAAGATTTTACTGTCCAGGTATGATTTTTTGTTTGTTGCAACTGTGGATATTCATGCAATTCCCAACTACGAAAAGCCATATTTAAATCCTTGTTGCTCTCGAATTGTTTGAATAATCGTAATTTTTGATGATCGCTCACTGAAATGTGTGGCATTTTCCAAAGCACCTTGTTCAAAGTCACTTTATAGTTTTCCTTTTTATCCCCAATTTGTTGAATGCCATTTAAATCTGTACTGCTTCTGATTAATATCAATTCTTGACGTAGATTCATTACAATTTTATGAAAATCTTCAGCAAAACCCATCATAATTTTTAGTGGAATGCAAACGCTGAAATTTCCACTTACATCCACCAGGGCAGGAATCTCTTTTTCACACCATCCTGCATTTTGTAATCTATTACTATCAGTTGGAGTAAATGATACGAGACCTTTTAAGGTTGAAGTTATGCCTGGATTTCTAACACGATCAATTACCACTCCTCCTAGTTCATAACGAATTTCTTCAAATAGATATAGTATGCCATTGTTGATAAAATGTACATTTTCACTATAGGTATTATCATTTTTCAGCAGTTTTCCTTCAATATACAAAAAACTTTGACTAGGCAATGTATAAAGATCCTGTGTTTGAATGGGTATTCTAATTTCATCGTTGTTACTTAGAGTTGTTGATGAATAAGGTTGATGAGTATGATATTGATAACTAACAATTGCATCATCATGTAACACACTTTCTCCAACTTTTAATATGTTATAACTCATTTTCTTCTTTGACTTTATATTTACACTTACATCTAATTATTAGGAAAATCCTTTCGATACTTGTACTAATTTGTAACTTAAATCTACTACACCAAAATAATCTTATTTTGTTTGCAATGTTGTTTATTAATTTTTCAATTTAAATCCTAAGGAAAGTAAAACAGCTTTATTCTCAGAAGTTAATTCTTTCAATGGTTGTTGTAAACTGATACGTTTATCTTTTTTCTTACAGGTTTTATATTCAGTTTGTTGTTGTTGATAGTTCCAGAATGGTATGTCAAATGAATTATGGTTATATATAAATACCATATTTAAACTCTTTTTAAGTGTAAACGTGCTGTGACCAACTCTTTTCTAAAATTAACTAAATTACCATGTTGGTCAGTTATTTTAAGCTGAATTTCATCTATATAACGTGTATTGATTGGTAAATATATGACATTTGATGGGTTCTCCAATATTTTATATCCAGGTTCTACATTAGGATAAAACATGTGAATTATATGCACATGCGCTTCATTATTATACGAATTGTTTACTAAATTACATTCTATACAGATGGAATTAACTTTGAAAATATCTACAGGATTTTCAGATATGTACTGTATATTCGGTTTTAGGATAATTTTACCAAATCCCAATAGTTTTCCTATAGAATTTTCTTGGGTAAAATCAATTTTTACTGTACATTTAATTTCACACTTGAGAGTATTCAAATTTGCACTAAGAAATAATTTCGGTTTATTTTCTTCCTTTGACTGTAGGCTTATTTGTTCGAGTAAATATTTGTATATATCTCTAAGTTCGTACGACCCTTCTGGTAAAACAATCTCATTGTTATCTTTTCCATAGTGAAAGGTATTATTGGTTTTGTCAACATTTGGAATTGAATAGTAACTAGCAAAATTAATCAACCCCAAAACAAACTCTTCGTTTTCGTTTAATACAATAGGAGGATAAATATTTGTTGTCAATATAGATTCATTTCCTGACAATGTAAATGTGTAGGACATTTTTTTTTTTTTTTTTTGTTAAAGTTCTGATCTGCTTAAGGTAACATAAATAAATAACATAATATTTAAGTGGGATTTACTTTTTATTTTAAACATACAGTATTATACAAAAAGTGTAAACATAAATGACCACAAATAATAGAATTATAAGACTGATAAGAATCATGATTATAATATATACTACTTGGTTCTTTAGATTGAAAATATAGTTGTGTTTCGATTGGTGGTAACAAATTTCCAAAACTGTCAAAATAATAAATGATCGATCCATACTTCTTGTAAGCAGTCCAATGTGTACCAGGACCAGAATCGTTATCCAAATTAATAACTCCTGATTCATATTTATGAATTTTCCTCGGTAACCTATCCTTCATATAGACTCCTCGAAAATAGGGAATTTTCAATTTTTTTGCATACATTTCCATCTCTAGGTTCGTTAGGGGATGATTGGGTAATACTATCGGTAATTTCGCATTTTTGGGGGACGCTGGTGTAAAAAAAGACCCATACCAGTTTTGTATGGTTTTAAATAGAGACCTTTACCCATTGCAATTGCTTCCATTTTTTTATTATGACGTTGATTTTCATACAATTGTTGCTTAGCCGATCGAGCATCGTTCACGGCCTTTGCAATACCTGCCACGCCCCCACTCAAACTGCCTAAAGCACTTAGACCTGCAAATATCGGTAGTAAGGGTAGAATTCCTCCAGTTTTAGGAATTTTAATAACCCGAGGTGTTTTAATATTTCCTTTTTCATTTTTAACCGTTTTAATTGCAATATTAAGCGCACTGTTTATACTTGTAGGCTTTACTTTTAAAATATTTCTCTTTATTTTCTTTGCTATAGATTGAAAACTTAATTTTTTCATATTTTTATTTTTTTTTATTTGTTGTTTACGTTTTCCTCCCCTTTGCCGATTTTGTTTCTTAGATTTAATCTCTTTTCTTTTTTGACGATTACGACGACTACTGATAGCCATAATAATAATAAGATTTGTGTTTCCTTTTGTTGAAAGGTTTGTAATGAACTAAAACAATATTTAATAAGACTTTATATATATATATATATATATATAACAGGATTTATAATTTAAATTTTTTACTATAATCCTCATCAATTTCTTCTTCACTGCTAATACTATCACGTTTTCGCTTTTGACTAGTACTAGTATCCATATCCATGTTAAATATAGGGATATTAGTAGCTGGTTCTTCTGTAATATTTAATTTACGTTTCCGACTTTGCTTTTGTTTTTGTTGACGCCGTTGCCGTTGAATATCTTGCTTAAATCTTTTTTCTAATAATTTTACTTCCGATTCTTGAATATTATCAAGTTTCCTTTTTCTGTTACTACGTGGTATTTCTGCGGTTTGAGATAATTTATTTGCTATCATCTTTTCCTTAATTTTTTTTTCATGATAGTTATAAATAGGTTTTTCTTTTTCATCATATTCCTCCTTCTCATCATCACTACTATCTATTTGAGGTTTCTTATTCTTGATAGTTTTCTTCTTAATAGTTTTTTTAGTATTAGTAGCCGATTTATTTTTTGGAGTTTTTATTTTCTTCTCAGCATTTGTTTTTAAGCTATTGATTTTTTCTAACAACGTTTCCATTTTTGTTAAATAATTTTGCATTGATTTTACACTTTGCTTAATAATACCTGTGGTTTGTTTAATGTTCTTCTTCGTTTCCTTCATAATATACTGATTAGTTTTATCATTCTCATTCATTTTATCTTGTTTACTATCCCTTCTACTATAACCCATACCTAACTTAAGCTTACTGTCCATGGCAGCAGATACACCTATAGCTGCAATTTTTTCTTTCCAAGATGCATCCCCTGCATTAATTCGACTTAAAGCATTTTTAAGTAATATTTTTATCAGCTTGATGACGATCAGGTAAGGCGGTATGATTTGAATAGGCTATATCATGCTCTCTACAAGCTTCATCGAGAGGATTAATACCTTTATCGCCACGGGCTAGACGTTCTTGTAGTTTTGTACCGGGTCCACAAAATTGATAACCAGGTAAATGTACTTCAAATGGAAGCTTATTTATAATAGTATTTAAAAGTCCACTCCCTTGAAATGTACTGTTTTCTACATTTGAATAGTATTTCATTTTCAAAAACAAAATATATACTAACTATAAATTTAATATACCTTCTTTTTATATTTATTTCTATTCTAACTTTGATGTGTTGCGTGTAAGATGAAGAGAATTGTTCAACAGAAAACTAGATTAAAAGTTGAGAATCACGATTTACAAGAAACTAAAAAAAATGTTAAACATAGTGTATTATTACCCTCTACGATGCGATGTATTATTTCAGGACCTAGTAACTGTGGAAAAACTTCCACTATGTTAAGTCTTCTTGAACATCCAAATGGTTTAAAATTTGAGAATGTTTACCTGTATTCTAAGTCATTATATCAACCTAAATATATTTATTTGGAACAATTATTAAAACCTGTCAAAGGAATAGGTTATTTTGCATTCGATAATAGTGAACAAATAATAACACCGTCAGAAGCAAAACGTAATTCTGTATTTATATTTGATGATGTAGCCTGTGACAAACAAGATGTAATACGAGAATATTTTAGTATGGGTCGTCATAACAATATTGACTGTTTTTATTTATGTCAAACCTATGCAAAAATCCCGAAACATTTAATACGAGACAATGCTAATGTACTTATTTTGTTCAAACAGGATGATTTAAATTTACGACATGTATATTCCGACCATGTTGGTACCGATATGTTATTTGAACGTTTTAAAGAAATCTGCTCTTTTTGTTGGAGAAAAACATTCAGATTTTTATCAGTTTTTAAGGACAACAAAATTGATGAAGGAAGATATCGTTATGGTTTGGACTGTTATATATATATTTAAATTAATGTTATATACAGTTAATATTCACTTAAAAGATGGCTACCAAGAAGAAAATAAGTAAAAAAAGTGTTAAACAAAAATTAACACACAAACGAAGAGATATTAAAAATAAATTAAACCTTTTAAAACATGACCAAATTGCACATGAAACTTTATTTCAACCAATAACAAAACATCTACAAAGTATTGAAAATAAATTGGAACCAAAAAAATATGAAATACCAACAACAAAAACTCTTGAAGCACCTTCTGAATTAAATATAAAATCTGAGGAATCTGATTATGATGATTATGAAGGAGATGAATATGATGATCTGGACGATTTTGAAACTGATAAAGATTCGATAGCGTCTGAACCCATCCCGACAATCTCAACTTACACCGATACACCTAGAGGAATGATGACAATTAAACCATCTATGTCAGCAGCACCTCTAAAAAGAAAATTGCATTTTACTACAACATCTAAACCATACAGTTTAAGAAAATTTATCGTCAAAGATATTCAAAAGGAACATTTAGATGAGGAAGCCAAAAGACAAAAAAATTATGAAGACCAATTAAATAAAACCATAGAAGAGAAATCCTTATCAGATTATTATGAACAATATCATCCTTTACCTGCAAAATATATTAAAATGTATCTTAAGAATCCGAAAGGTGATTCTGAGGGAAAATTTAGAGTAAAATTTGATAAAGACATTGAACGGTTTTCCATAGGTAATCAAACTATTAATTTCGATGGACCTGATCTCTTAATTGGAACTAAAAAATTTAAAGGTACGAGTGGTTTGTATGGACTACTTTTTAATAGAAATCCACCAACTAAATATACCAAAAATGATGCTAAACACTATGCTGAAATTCTTTCTGATTCAAGTGTAATAAGAGATATTAAAACTATGCAAAGTAGCAAATTTAAGAAAATTATTAAACCAAATTTAAGTAAAATAAACATAGATTCAGAAGAAGAATCAGACAATTCAGAGAAAATAGGACATGGTATGTTTATGAAGGTTACAAATAATCCAATCGATTATGTATACTGGGATGATCCAAATGAGCTTGTCGAAAGGTTACAATTATTAGTTACCTCTGAGACAGCTGGTAATACAAGTCATACAAACGAGATCAATTCAATTGTTGAAGAATTACGTGAAGCTAATATTATTGAATAATGTCCAACTATGCAACTAAAGTAAAGAAACAAATTGTTGAAGAAATCCATAGGCCTGCAAGGAAAAATTTTAAACGTAGAAAAGTATTTTTAAAATCACTTTTAGATTTAATGCAAGCAGATTTGGTAGATATGCGAGAATATGAAAAAGAAAATAAGGGATTTAAATACATATTAGTTGTAATTAATTGTTTTTCAAAGTATGTATGGACCTATCCATTAAAATCAAAAACTTCAAAGGAAGTTGCACATGCTCTTGATAACGTATTTAAACAACAAACTCCTATTCATCTAGCTACAGACTGTGGTGGAGAGTTTATGGGAAAGGAAGTACAGACTTTAATTAAAAAATATAATATTAAACACTATGTTGTTTATAGTGAAAAGAAAGCATCAATTGTTGAACGTGTAAACAGAACTCTTAAGAGTATGATGTGGAAAGAGTTTAGTATCCAAGGATCTTATAAATGGGTTAAATTACTACCAAATATTGTCAATATTTATAATAATAAAAAACATAGAACGATAGGTCTAAAACCTAGTGAAGTAACGAAAAAATATGAGAAATTTTTACTCAACACAGTATATAGTAATAAAAAAATGATTACATTTAAAAAAACAAAATATAATGTTGGTGATCGTGTGCGCATATCAAAACTTAGAGGTGTCTTTGACAAATCATATCAACCTAACTGGTCAACAGAAATTTTTACAGTTAAAAAAGTACAATTTACAAATCCTGTAACGTATTTACTCCAAGACGAACGCAATCAAGACATTAAAGGTGGATTTTATGAACCTCAACTTCAAAAAGTTAAATATCCTGATATTTACTTAGTTGAAAAGGTACTAAAACGTCAAGGGGATAAAGTATTTGTAAAATGGTTAGGTTTTGATAATAATCACAATAGTTGGATAGATAAAAACAATATTCAATAGGTGGGGAGAGAAAGAATAAAATGAGAATTATTAAAAATGTTAGTTATTGTACGAATAAAATGCCTCAAATGTAAAGGAGAAACAGATCTGTATAATGAAAGATGTTTGGCATGTGATGCTAAAAAAGGTTTTTTATAAAGAACAACGAGGAAATGAAAGACGCTGATAAAACAACAACAATTATTTTATTAACGTTATAGTATCTTCAAATATAATAAATTATTATGTCAATATCAGTATTTTTAAATATGTCTTTAATAAGGTCCTTTACGGTGAGCCAATTCAATCGATCGAGTCCACAACCAATTTTGGGCATAGCAAGTTTTTTTTATATTATATGCAATCATATGTGTTTTCATATTTTCCAAACTGGATCGTAGACTTGAAATTGTCGGCTTGTTCCAATAGTTTAATTTTGTTATTAAATAATATATAGGTGCCTGTCGTTTAATTTCATTCCATAATACAGCAACTTGTCCAATTTTTTTCTTTTGTTTTTTTAGAGATGGCACGTTACCAAAAATATTTTTAAATTTAATAGCTATTCCAGCTCCAGCTCCATTCGTAAGTCCTGAGATACACAATGGGCTAATGCCCAGTCGTCAACATCATTATTGTTCAAACATGAAAACAAATCACCTTTTATTTCAGAAAATTTCATTTTTTTTTTTTTTTTTTTTTTTTTTTTTTTTTTGTTTTAATACCCGTTACTAGTATTTAACTAACAAATCTAAACTCATTTTAATTGGTATATATATATATGTCAAACAAAATATTGCACAATAATGTGAAATGTGAACTGTGACGTAAGAAGAGAAAACATATATAAACCTTCATTTCAATATAGTAATATAATAATATTCAATAAAGTCCTATTTAAGTTTGAATAATGTTCATAGTAGATGTTCAAGGATTTCAATACAAAAATAGTGATTTTATATGTAAAGAAATAGCTGTGATTAATATTAATACTGGTGAATGCCATCATCATATTATAAATTTTCCTTTCAAAAAAGAATGGTTAGAAGGGAGCATTCGTCAACATGTTGAATGGACCACCAACAATTTAACTGGATTAGATTGGAATCAATTTAATTTTAGTAATTTACCATTTGAAAGTATTACCAGTTTTCTACAAGGTGTAGTGAAAAACGAACAAGTTTTTGTGAAAGGAAACCAAAAGAAAATTTGGTTAAGTGATTTAATATCTAATGATATTAAAGATTTATTTCAATTAGGATGTAAAAGTTTAGGCAATTTAAACGCTAGAAATTATGCTATTTGTTGTAATCATCATGTTGATACAATTAAAAATAAATTTCATTGTGCCCTACAAAATGTATATTTATTACGAAATTGGTATATGTATAAATTTGATATATTAGATTCAGATTGGTAAATATATATATGTAATTTAGCATTCCTAAAATAAGTTTTACTATGTTCTAAAGATTAGTGATAAATAAAACAATATTAAATATTTTTTTTTAGTTTTATTTTTATAAATATAATATTACAATATCAATCATTAATACATATTAATTCATTAAAATCGTTTATTTTTGTCACTTGAGTTTCAAAATCATCATCATCAAAATCATCCGGATTGAAGGAATTTAAAAAATGTCTTGTTGTTGTCGATGTGCCGGCAACTTGGTCATTTTTTCTTTTTTTTCTTTGGGGCTCATTTTCTTCTTCATTGGAATCGGCTGGTTTTAATAGTCGATTTTCCAATATTTTTTATTTTTTTACTTTCCTCTATTGCTTTTTGTTCTCCACTATCATCCTTCTTTTCCATTAGATATTTTTTAACCTCTGGGTATTCTTGCAAAGCTCTAAAAAAAAGCTGCAACTCTTCTTCATTATCTGCTTGAATTCGCAAATACTTTACAGGCAGCATACCCAGTTTTTCCTCCATTGTTGAATTTTTTGGATGATACTGGAGGTATAAATGTATTTGATTTTTTAATTGCTTGACTTCTTTTACCCCATGTCTGAAAATAAATTTAAAAATTAATTTTCTATATATTCTATCTAATTTAAATAGTACTCTTAATATTTGATTAATATTACTATTAAAACAGTAAATGAAAAAAAAAAAAATTCTCCAGTTAATATTAAAACAGTAAACGAAAAAAAATTCTTAAGTCTAATATATATAAAAAAAAAAAAATACTTACTTGAATAAATTGCGTACCAACATGTACAGCATTTTATTTGAAAGTTTTTGAAAATTAGTTGATTCAATAATAAATGTTGACATTTTTATTTTTTTTTTAAAGAATTAAGAAAATTGAAAGTTTATAATTACACAAAGATGTAATATGACTTAAGTAGGAAATTTGCTACTTATATATAAATACATTTAAAAAAATAAATGTTATATCATCTGTTTCTAAGTTGATTATACATTTTTAATAACATTCATGCTGATTAACAAAAATAATTAATTGGAAAATAACCAGTTTATCTAGTTAGAAATATATAATGATTTTGCAATTCATGCTGATTAACTACTTTAAATTATTGACAATAACAAAAATAATTAATTGGAAAATAACCAGTTTATCTAGTTAGAAATATATATAAATGATTTTGCAATATTTAAAATATTGATAACGACAACTAAATAATTATTTTTGGAAAATTAACATTTTATCTTATTATGCATTTTTTTTTTTTAAATAGAAATTTATGCTAATTAATGATTTTGTAATATTGAAAAATAACAAAATAATTAGTTTTGGAAAAATATATAAATTCTAATAGTTTATCTATCAAATTATTTACCAAAGTTTTATTGAATACACACATCATGTCTTTCGAAATTTCACAGTTAAGTGATCGTATGTTATTAAGCATTCAGGAAGTTGGTAAGTTAATTAAATCGAAACGTGAATATGTTAAGTGGATAAAATTTTTAAATAAAAATATTTTAATTTTAAAAAAATATTTAAAAGGAAAAAGTGTATCTTATAATAAAAAATATCTTTCAAAAATAGAATCAAATTTAAGTTTATTAAAAAATTATCGAGAGCAGTTTAAATATATAAAAAAAATTTTAATAAAAATAAAAATAAAAATTTGGTTTGGGTTGATTTAGAATCTTGTTTTAATAATCGTATTAGGACAGGTGCAATTGTTAATTTAAGTATTCAGGATCCAATAATTTTCTTCAATAAAGCATATAAATCTTTTGCATGTAAAGTTAAAAAAGAACTTGAAAAATCACTATTGAAAATTAATGTTATATTTCTGGCTAAAATTCTTAAAACCTGGAAGTAATGAAACTGATATAAAAAATTTTACAACCAAAAATCGTGTAATAGATCGAAATACTAACTTAAAAGAATTTTTTTAACGATCACATTAAAAATAACATTTTGACAAAACTTGAAGATTTTCAACTACGTGATTCAGGTTGGTCACTTTACAAAATTTTACAATTAAAAATTAATTTTAATCATTATACACCAATTAATGTTGGTATTTCAACTTTTGTTCCAGTTCCAAAATTTATTACAAATACTAAAGGAGTTCTGAATATTAAAAATAATGATGAATATTGCTTTCTTTGGTCTATTGTGGCTGCTTTACATCCTTGCCGTCCAAATCAAAATCAATCCAGAACGTCATCATATCCTCATTTTAGTGAAATTTTGAATTACGATGGTATTAATTTCCCTATAACTTTAAAAGACATTAAAAAATTTGAGCCATTGAATAATATCTCAATTAACGTTTATTCTATAGATAAAAAAGAAATTGTACCAATTTATTTAAGTAATTATGAATATTTAACCACTATTAATTTATTAATGTTAGAAACAGGCTTTCAGCATAATGAGGAAGACAGTGATGATGAGGATGATTCTTTTATTAACTCTATATCTAAATTTAAACCAATTTACCATTTTACATTAATTAAAGATTTATCACGATTACTCAGAAAACAAACTGGTGACATCAATAGCAAAAAATATTATTGTGACAGGTGTTTAAATCATTTTTATTCACAAGAGAATTTAAATAAACACATATTTACTTGCAGAAAAATGAACAAATCTAAAATAACTTTACCAAATGAAGACGAGAAATATGTATCATTTAAAAATTATAGTCATAAAGCAAAAGTACCGTTTATTATTTATGCAGACATTGAAAGTATATTAGAAAAATATGAGGATCGAAGTGGGAAACATATAAAAAAACAACAAAAACATATACCATGTAGTATTGCTTACTACTTGTTTTGTAGTTATAATAACAGTTTTTCAAAATTTAATTTATATACCGGTGAAAATTGTATAAGTTGGTTTTGTAATGAGTTACAAAATTTAGCTTTACAATTAAATCCCATATTTAATAATATAGTTCCAATGTTACCATTAACACCTGAAGAACAAGAATCCTTTACTACATCTACCATTTGTTATTTATGTCAACAATCATATACACCAGATCAAAAAAAAGTTAGAGATCATTGTCATTTTACGGGGAAATATCGAGGTAGTGCTCATTCCACATGCAATCTCAACTGTCGTGATGAACATATGATACCTATATTATTTCATAATCTATCTGGTTATGATGGTCATTTTATTATTAAAAAATTAGTTACAGAAATTCGGGGTAAAACAACTTTATTACCTATAAATAAAGAAAAAATATATTTCATTCACTAAATACATAGAAAATACTTCAATTCAATTCCGATTTTTAGATTCCTTTCGATTTATGTCTAGTAGTTTAAATAAATTAAGTTCATATTTAGATAACAACAAAAAAGAGATTATGAAAAGTTTTTTATCCAAACAATGAAGATTTTATTTTATTATCTAAAAAAGGAATATTCCCCTATGATTATCTAGACAGTTGGGAAAAATTAAAGGAGAATCGATTACCTACAATTGAGCATTTTTACAACAAACTTACTAAATCTAACATATCTCAAGAAGATTACCAACATGCTGTCAATGTTTGGAATCATTTTAAAATTCAAAATTTGTGTCAATATATGGAAATCTATTTAAAAACGGATGTACTGTTATTGGCTGATGTTTTTAAAAATTTTCAAGATCTTTGCTGGGAAACATACGGTTTGGAATGTTTAAAATCATTTACAGCCCCAGGATTAGCATATAACGCATGTTTGCTGAAATCAGGTGTTAAATTAGAGTTAATTACAGATGTGGAACAACTAATGATGATTGAAAAAGGAATTAGAGGCGGGGTTTCACAATGTAGTAATCGATATGGGAAAGCAAATAATAAATACATGGGAAATGAGTACGATCCTAATATACCTTCATCTTATTTAATATATTATGATGTCAATAATTTATATGGTACTGCAATGAGTCAGCAACTTCCCACAGGTGAATTTAGGTGGATTGATAGTATAGAATTTTATTCTGAAAATATTATAAATACACCTGATGATTCAGACGTGGGATATATTCTTGAAGTAGATTTAGAGTATCCTCCAGAACTTCATGATTTACATAAAGATTTACCTTTATGCCCAGAACGTCTGATCCCACCTATATCATCTTCAAAACAATCAAAATTACTTACAACTTTATATCATAAAAAAAATTATGTAATCCATTATAAAAATCTGAAACAAGCTCTTAAATTAGGTTTACGTATTTCAAAAGTTCACAAAATTTTAAAATTCAAGCAATCATATTGGTTAAAATCTTATATTGATTTAAATACGAAATTAAGGCAACTAAGCAAAAATGAATTTGGAAAAAAATTTTTTTAAATTAATGAATAACGCTGTATTCGGAAAAAACAATGGAAAACGTACGTAAATACAAAGACGTTAAAGTAGTAACAGCTTGGTCAGGACGATATGGAGCAAAAAATTATATTTCAAAACCAAACTTTCATAGCGCAATCGTTTTTGATGAAGATATAGCTATTATTGAAATGAAAAGACTAAATATCAAATTTAATAAACCTATATATGTAGGTTTTAGTATTTTAGATATTTCAAAAACATATTTATATGACTTTCATTATAATTATATTAAGCCAAAATTTAATAATAATGTGAAATTATTATACACAGATACTGACTCATTGATTTACCAATTTTATGTAGAGGATATCTATGAACATATTAAAAATGATATTCATAGATTTGATACCTCTGATTATCCTCTTGATAATCCATACAATATACCTTTAAGGAACAAAAAGGTTTTAGGCCTTATGAAAGATGAAAATAATGGTAAAATTATGGTTGAATTTGTAGGCCTAAAATCTAAAATGTACTCTTTTAAATTATACTCAAATTGTCCCGTTATTAAAAAGGCAAAAGGTATTACTAGCACCTCTTTAAGATCGATTCAATTTATGGATTATTACAATTGTCTTTTTAATAAAAACGAAATTTATAGTACTGAACATTTAATTCGTAGTAAAAAACATGAGGTATACACAATATCTCAAAGAAAGTGTGCACTTACACCCTATGACGATAAAAGAATAGTAAATTATTTGTCAACTGATACACTGCCTTGGGGTTATCAAATTTAAAAAATATTAGCCACTTAATCTAGTCCTTTTCGACTTAATTGTCTTACAGTTTCAAATATGCTTCATGAACAAGAAGAAGATCACAGTTTAAAATTTCTCAAAATTGTTCCTCATGCTTATACACCAAGTAAAGGTAGTCCAAAAGCAGCAGGATTTGATATCAAGAGTCTTAATGACGTAACTGTCCCAGCTATGGGAAGAGTTAAAATTCCTACAGGTCTAAAGTTTGAATTGCCTAAAAATTGTTATGGTCGTATAGCTCCCAGATCTGGATTAGCTTATAATCACTTCATCGATGTAGGAGGTAAAGATTAAAAATATTTTTTTATTATCTTACACTAAAATTTTTTTTTATTTTCATATAGCTGGTGTAATTGATGAGGACTACAGAGGAGAACTTTTTGTATTACTATTCAACCATTCAACCAAAGATTTCCACGTCAAATCTGGAGACCGAATAGCGCAATTGATATGTGAAAAAATTTTCCATCCCCGTCTGGAAGAAGTTACATCTCTAACAAAGACAGAAAGAAATGAAAACGGATTTGGATCTACAGAAAAAAAATGTGTAATCATATCTAATATATAATAAGCTTGTAGCACCCTTCCTCTAAATTAGTATTAATCATGACTTCGATAAGTAATAATAATATTCAAGAAGCTTGTATAAAAATTAATTTTATTATAGAAGAATTACCAAAATATTTTGGTGTTTATCCACAAATATTTATTGAAGATTGGCTTGATATTAAAAAAATTTTAGAACCATATATCAACCAAGAACAAGTTACTCTGACCATAGACTATTATGGGGAACAAAGGGTAGAAACACATTTTGTATCATGTATTTGGGCACTTCCGGGGACTCGTGAAGGACCTGATGAATGTATCTGCTATGATGTTCAAGAAAAAGTTGAACATATTAATAGAATTTATAACATTATAAAAAAGCCTTAATTTATATTTTTGTACTATTTTAAATTTTATTTATATATATATATTTCTGTGTGCTCATACTGTGTGTTTTATTTTACCAAATATAACCAATTTTACAACACTTCAATGCAGTCAAATCAACTCCTTATCAGCTATTTTTGACCTTTCTTTTTATATTGTGACCTATCGAGGCGCATGTTTACTTGTTTTCAATTCAAGGAAACTACCATAAATCACACATTTTGTTTACATTTTTACCTTATCTTACACATTTTTGCCGACTTTTAGGCACCAAACAACTAAATACGATACATTTTTACCGACTTTACGGCGCCATACAACGAAATAGGGGAACATTTACCAATTTTAACACCTAAAATATACACAAATAACGCCTTTTTGACCACTTCCTAACACCCAAATATTACCTCATGATCCACTTTTACCCCATATTACCCTTCACGACTCTCAAGGTCAAAAAATGACAAAAAGGCACTGAGCTACATCCACTGGACAAATTACCTCATTGAACACTTCTTCAGCTATTTTACAGGTAAATTACAGGTAAATTACAGGTAAATTACAGGTAAATTACAGGTAAATTACAGGTACAGGTATACAGGTAAACAGAGATTTTCACCTATTCTTCAAGAATATATGCCAAAAGGGCACTGTTCAACAACCACTGGACCTCTTCGGCTCACCTTACTTCTTCACCAAACAAGGTAATTCACGTGTCAACCTACTATTCACAGGTAACAATTAAGGCCCCCACGGTCAACAACCACTGGTCAATTGCCGCTAATACGTCACTTCTTCAGCTCCCCAAGGGCAGTCTTCACCGCTCAAGGTCAATTCGGGCTGCAAGAACTAAGGCCACGCCCAATCTTTGGTGTGACGCATGAACAGTGGCCATCCTCGGTCGCAGTTCATGGGTTATAATACTACTCACAAGTCCTACTTCGTAGAGTGCATTGTGTTCTTGAATAGCGCGAAGATTGTCCTTGTAAATGTTAAAACGTTTGATTTCCTCAGCTTGGCTTTTGTAGGTCTTGCCTTGATTCGATTGTAATAAAAGTAGCCTTTCCGGTATGGAAAACAAAATTCAATGATAGAAGTGGTGACTAGATTTTCTACTATGTTAAACCAAAAATCGAAATTTTTTTTATTTTTTTTATTAATTTGAATTAGAATTTATTTTGAATTAGTAATTTGAAAAGGTTAAATAATACCAATTCCCAATAAAAAAGTCCTTTAAATATGAAGGATCTTAACAAGAATTCCAAAAAATAATTTAAATTAGTTTCAAAATAAAAATTCATTAACTACGTGATTTGTCCCTCTCATTTTTTAGTGACATGTCCCTACTGCAAATATATCATTTATAAAAAAAATGCTCTGTACGGTTTCTATTAATGCCTAATAGGGATGGACTTACAGGATGTATGCATGTTGCTATAAAAATTATATACTCCGAGTAGTAGCTGCAAATTTGCAGATTGTTAACATGTACTGTAAAAGTTCCACAAATTGTCATTCTAAGCAAAATATATGTGTTATTTTTTCGTGGAAATCTAACAAGAAGTGAACTAACGAATGGGTTTCTCAGTTATTAATAACGAGCAAAGGAACAGAAGTTAAGGATGTTGACTGTACTGTCGCAATCGGCATCCCTTTGTATAGACGGATTTTGGCAGCCCAAAATAATGAGTATTACTGCTTACTTAACTTAACACGATGAAGAAAAATGTCAAAATAAATATATTTATTAAACAGGAATTATCTGAGGGTAAATGCCACCCTACTAGTGACGTCTGATAGGTTATCAACGTATATTTCAAAACATCTTAAAAAATATATTTTGATATCTCTCTTTAGGTGATCAGTGAAAAAAATAAAAGTAATATCGTTCTAATCCAGGAATAACTAATCACTTTTTTAAAGTAAAAAATGATCACCATGTCAATTTTCTCTGGGATAGGTTGTCTGTTTGTAAATCGAATACGTACGTATTTGCCAATCGGCAAATTTGCACTTGCTGATGTGTGATAATTCTACTTAAGGTAGAGATAGAATTTAACTGAAATAATATTATGACAGTACTTTTCTTTTGGTGGCGTTACACGACGAAGAACCGTTGTCACAACATTTAGCTATTAGCAATGCGTTAAAACCAATTTATTTGAACACGGTGAAACACGATTTTAATTGTACGCCTCATATTCTAACAAGAACACTCATTACCTTTTTATTGTAATTTCTTAAAGTTACAAATTTTTATTACTAATTATCTTATACATTATTATAGTGAAAACTGGCTTCCTTTGCGAATTCCTTTTTCTACTGAGTTCATCATTTACTTTAGCCACGATGTCGTTTTTTTGAGAAAATACTAGTTTTGATGATGTTGTGCGGTAAGTGTCTTTCCTAAAGTTGTGTTCTACGTGATTTGCATTAAGATGAAAACTTTATCCGGACAAGATTTTCCTGACCTAAACTTCTGTTGTTGTTCTGTCAATGCAATGTTCTCGTTGATCTTGTTTGTTAATAATTTTATTTTTAGCTACCTAGTTACGTTTTAACTAAGGAGTATAGTTTGCTAATCTTTATTGAACAGCAAAATTGCATTGCTGGTTTTCCAATCGTCTGGAATTTGGTTTAGAGTAAAAATTTTGTCCAGTATCGTGGCTAAATCAGATAGATTTAGGTAAAATTGTGTCGATTGGAATTGTTTATAGCTGAGTCCACTTTTCTGTGCTGTATTTGGGCAAATTATTAGAGATAATTTTTTATGTGTAAGACTTATTGTAGAGTTATAAATATTGTTAATAATACAATCAAGATTTCAATTTAAAAAGATATCTTCCAGAAATTATGTTATCTGGTTTTTTATAGTTCAAATTAGTTTGAGTTTCAGACAGTTGGTTATTCAAATAGCTGGTTAACTTTCTTGTAAACTTAAGGTTTCAAAAATTTTTTTCTCTCTTATTTATATCCGTTCATCTTTCCGGGGAATATATATATAATATAAATTATTTTAAATTAAAACGCAAATTATTTATTTACATGCCAATTAAAGGGACACGTGCGCGGATAATGGTATGTTACTACGAAAAATGTTTACTTAAATCTTAGAGTGAGTTCATTTACTTTAAAAGATCATAATTCTTTCATGTCCACTCCTGTCCTAATTAGATATTTCCGGCTAGATAATGACTTTAACCACTTAAGATAATATAAAATTATTGTCTTAATATCAACAACACCGATAGTGAAATTGTATATAAACAACATGATCAAAAGAGAAATTTTATTGTTTAAATCAGTATGATAATATTATTAATACTGTCTGTGGTTCAATTACAGTTAGTGGTAAGTATGTATATTAATATATATATATATATACATATATATATATATATATATATATATATATATATATATATATATAAATATATATATATATATATATATATATATATATATATATATATATATATATATATATATATCACTAAATAAGGAAAGGGTTACATCACTGTCTTTAATTTACAACTCCCTCATAGTATTATCGAAAGGTTTATGAAATACCTCTGTCCTTAACGCTTTTCCTTTCATTTTATTTTTTGGAGAGTACCAAATCGAATGAATACGGTGAACACTCAGCCATACAGGATTGACCTCACGCTACTAATTAACGACATATAAATGAAATATGACTTGACGCATTATCAAGTAACAAGCCCTAGCTCTCTGAATTATGATATCTACACCGAATGTGACTAATTTTACAATATTTTATGACTTCCAAATATTATTGGCCATTAGATTTGCGGTGATGGTTTTGACTTTGGCGCCTTGTTTGTGAGTTATATTAAAAACATCTTGTCTCATAATCAGTAATTGATTTTAGGTAGTTTCGATGGTTTCTAGAGGTTCGTCCCTGAAATGTTACTAGCTCAATAAATATTAATCTTTATATATTCAGTATTAATTTCACCTGATTTTTTTTTTTAAAACCTCTCAAATTGTTCTTCTGTTAATGTTTAATGTATCACTTTCAAAGATAAATTTTGATCCCTTCTGGTGTTTGAATTTACATTCAGCTTCCCGTATGTTTGCCATGTTCAAGTTTTGCTTGTTCATCCATGAAATGTTCATATCATTCAAAAATTTGTATTCATGAGCAATAATACTTATCATGTTTATTAGATCCTTTTGGATACTTATACAATATCTGTTTCGAGTAGAATTGATTTAAACCTTTTTATTTCATGTTACCATATAATTTTTTCAAAAAATCCTCGGTTAATATTTCGTACTAAAATTTAAAATGAAAATCAGGACAGAATAGAGCTTAAAAATATTAGACTTGTAGCTATATATATGTATGAATGTATATATATATATATATATATATATATATATATATATATATATATATATATACATATATATGTATACATATATATATATATATATATATATATATATATATATATATATATATATATATATATATAACATGTCGGCTGAAAAGTTTTTAGTCTAACTACTTAAAACACACATTTTTTTTTGCAAAATTCGTCCTTATTCATCAATGTAGTCTCCTTCAAGGGTGATACAATCAGTTCAACGCATTTTTAACATTTCTAATTTGTCTTTGCCTTCAAAATAGGCCTCAGTTTCGGTGATAAGTTCTTCAATCGGAGCCAAATCTCTTTCCCGCGAGCTTTTTTTTTTGAGGTCTACGAATAGATATTAGTCGCTGGGGGCCAAATTTGGTGAATACGGTGGATGAGGAAGCAATTGGACCTATAATTCATGCAATGTTGCCATCGTAATCATTGATTTGTGACACGGTGAATTATCTTGATGAAAGAACACTTTTTTCTTGTTCCTAACCTGACTTCAAACGCACCAATAACTTTATATAATATTGATGGTTTTTCCTTGCTCAGCATAGTCGATGAAAATTATTCCATGCCCATTCCAAAATTCAGAGACCAAAACCTTCCCAGCTGACTGTTGTCTTTGGTCACTTCGGGCGCTTTTCACCGGCTACTGTTCACTCGACTGACTGCCGATTTAATTCCAGTGTATAGTGGTGAATCAACGTTTCATCTATTGTCACATATTGTATGAAAAAATCCTTTTTATTGCTCATAAACAGGTCCAAACAGCGCTTAGAATCATCAACACGTTGTTTTTGGTTCACTTTGAGCAAACGCGATATCCATTTCGAACAGAGCTTTCTCATGCCCAAATGTTCATGCAAAATATGAACAATACATTCTTTTGATATCTTTAGAGTGTCAGTTATTCCACTTTACGGCCATCCAAAACAATTTTGTGTTTTTTTTTAATGTTATCCAAGTTTCGAAAAAAGAAAATTTTACAAATAGTATTAGTATGAATGTCGGTATCAGTATTTGTTTTAATAATTTAGCTTATATTAGTAAATAACCGGCCAAGTGCAAGTCTTCAATGAAAACTGATGACTTTGAATTTTTTTTATATATACCAGATAAATTACACAAGTCTGCAAAAAAAAAATTGAGAGCTGTTTTGGTTTTTTTTTTGCGTAATTCTTATGTTTTTGGGTGTACTGAATCCGAAAATGACTTTCATTTTGTTATAGAACGTCACGTTTTCTGACAATGTAGGTATCTATGTTAAACAAGTTATCATCTTAAAATAAAAGATAAAAGACTAAAAAAATTTTTTTTAAATTTATAATTGCGTAACAAAACTTATTTTTTTAACTAAAATACATTCATTAGTAAGCACTAAACACATTTTTTTTCCCAGTGAGACTCCTTTTGGTACATTTTCGCTTGTAGGAAGCATCTGGAAGGTCTCTCTAAAGCGTCCAACAGTAGTCTGAAATCATTGAAATGCTCCATCTTCCCTGGTATCTTTTTTCCATCTCCTTAATATCTTGGTGAAATTGTTCACCTTGCTCTTCATTCAGATCTCCTAAATTTTCTGGAAAGTAGTCAAAGTGGGAATGAACAAAATGTACTTTTAAACTCATTAGGCAACTTAAAGCTTGAAATGCTTTTAACATTCTTTTGACGATTTGTTTGTAGTTAGGGTCTTTGTTATTGCCTAAAAATTTCTCTATGACCTCTGTAAAGGCAATCCACTCTTCTCTTTAAGGATCCGTCATGGTTGTGATGAATTGTGGATCAGCCATAAGCCGTCTAATATCTGGTCCAACGAAAACACCTTCCTTCAACTTTGCCTCCGAGAGGCCTGGAAACTTTGATATTAAATATTTGAAGCAATTTCCATCTCTTGGAAGTGACTTTAAAAATTGTTTCATCAATCCCAGCTTTATGTGAAGCGGTGGTAGAAGAACTTTATGAGGAGGCACCAAAGTTTCATGCAGGACGTTCTTTTCGTCAACTTTAAGTTCCCTCGGAGGCCAACACTTTTTGATCCAGTGATTTGCTCGGTTTCTACTATCCCATAGACACAAAAAGCAAGGGAATTTGGTAAACCCAGATTGTTGTCCGAGCAACATGCCCAAGATTTTTAAATCACCGCACACTTGCCAACCGTGGTCTTTATATTTTAATTTGCAAAGAACGAATTCCAAGTTCTTGTAGGTTTCCTTGAGGTGTACGGAATGACCGACAGGAATAGAAGCATAGAAACCGCCATTGTGAAGCAGAACTGCTTTAAGACTTCTTTTTAAAGAATCTATGAAAATACGCCACTGTGCTGGGTCGTATGAGATGTTAAATGTATCCATCAAACCTTCAATATTGGTACAATAAACCAACTCCTCCTCTTGGGCAAAGTAGGAAGTGAACTGCTTCTCACGATATCTACACCAAGAGGAAGACACTCCCGGCAAAAGTAAGTTCCTGGTTTTGAGCCTTGATCCAAGCAACTCAGCAGCGTTTTTGGGAAGATTCAAGTCTCTTACCAAATCATTTAGCTCGCCCTGGGAAAACAATTTCGGACTGCTGTCATCTTCAAATTGAAAACTTGACTTGTCATCGGGTTCAGGTACAGCACCATCTTCGTCAGAACTTGGAATCTCTTCCAAGGTAGCAGGGGCCTTGGGCACTGGTATTTCGGTGCCATGAGGGATGGGACGAATAGCTGATTGCAGATTGGGTATGAAATGGACTGCTTCCATTTTGAATTATACCCTTTCACATTACAAGAACAAAAGTAGCAATCATCACTATGGTTCTTTTGCTTGCGCCATACCATAGGAATCGCATATCGGAAAGCTTTTTTCTTGCCCTTAAACCAATTTCGAAGGTCTTCAACACGTCGTTTGCAGACTTTATGAGGTGCCCAAACTTTATCCTGATCTCCAAGTTTTAAGCCAAAATACGTGAAGTATACTTTTTTTACAAAGTCCTTAATATTAAGTTGTTGCTTTAATAACATATATTCGCCACAAATATAACAGAAACTGTCAGACGAATTCACACACTTCCGCACAGATGACATTGCACTATATTGAACCAAGGTCTATAAAACGATGACGAGTTAACACGTAATTGTACCGCGCCACTCTCTACACTATGGGAGCGCGCACGTTCTGGTTACAACGTTTATGTTTGTTAATTTAGCTCACACAGGGCGTTCTTTATTTGGAAATAATGATAGTTATGGCCTGTATACATTTAAAAACAGTAATCAAAATAAAATTGTACCTATTTATTTATGACTTCAAGTTAGCCCAAAAAGACCCTTTTTTATAATAAAATTTTGCGTTTTGCAATTTTTCTGGAATTTTTTGAGTATTTTTTTAGTTTTCAGAACACCTAAATACATAGAAATCAGTTGAAAACATCCAGACAGCATTTTTGTTGCAGACCTGTGTTATTAATAAATAATTAAATAAATAAATGAAACTGATAATTTTCGGTCAATCTACACCCTGTGGAGAATATTCCAGAATTTTTTCCAAATTTTCTGATCAGTTCTTTTCGAGATCGGAGGGGGGAAAGCAATTTTTCCAAATTTTTTTAAAAATGATACAAAGAAAAGTGTGCGCAAGTATTACATTATTATTTTTTTTTTGTGGGTCTAGGACATGTGTTGTAGGGAAAAAGTCCCTAAAGCGCTACAGGAGCGACACGTCTGCAGAAAAAGCGACTCACGTTGTTCTTGAATCGCTGTAAATTGTACTCGGTGGGAAACACAGTCCTGGGCAAATTATTCCAAAGGGATGATATTCTCCATATAAAAGACTGCTTGAAATGCGTTGTACGAGGAGTAACAAGCTGAACCACATACGGATGTGAAGTATTAGCGCGACGTGTACTTCTAACATGCACCGTTCTGGGAGGAATTAAGCGGGCCACATCCTTCGAATATTTTCCATGAAAATACTTGTAGAATAGGCTCAAGTCGCCAACCGTTCTTCGATGTTCCAGCGAATCAACGCCGCCGGTCAGTTCCAGGTCTCCAATCAGACGAACAGCTCTTCTCTGAATAGAATCCATCAAATGCAGTGTATGTTTGAGAGCGGAGCCCCAAACATGGGAGCAGTATTCCATAGTTGGTCGAATTTGAGCTTTGTAAAGAATTAACAGTTGTTGTGAAGTGTAAAGTTTTCTGGTTCGAAATAATATTCCCAACTTTTGAGAAGCTCTCCTTGCTATGAATGCAACATGTTCATGCCAGGACATATTTGCTCCTAAATTAACGCCCAACAAATTGAGTGACGATGTCAGAGGCATGGAGTGCCCCGACATAACAATGTCGGGTTCAGCAACGTTAACTTTTTTATACAAAACTGCCGCCTGGGTTTTTGTAGCATTAAATTCCACTTGGTTACTGTCACCCCAAGATAAAATTTCTTCCAGGTCTTTGTTAAGTTGAATAACTTCCTGCTGTCTGCGGATATCCCTCTGAGTAGCCGATGTCCGAGCGCTCAAAGTGAATGAAGAGATAAGCGTACTGTCATCTACAAAGCTGTAGATTGGATTCTCGGTCTTTTCTAGCAGATCGTTAATCTAAATGAGAAAAATAATAGGAGACAGTATGGAGCCTTTAGGCACACCGGCGTTGATAGTGAAGGTGTTAGAAAGAAATCCGTCGACTGCCACTCGTAAAGGACGCTCTCTGAGGAAACATGAGAGCCACAAACAGAACTTTTCAGACATACCATAAGAGCGTAGCTTAGCCAATAGCACATCGTGCCAAACACGGTCGAATGCTTTGGATATTTCAAGAGCAACCGCTCGAGATTCTCCAAAGTGTTCAGTTGCGTTGTTCCAAACGTGTGTTACATAAGTCAGAAGATCCCCTGTTGATCTATTTTTACGAAAGCCATATTGACGATCGCTAATAATGTTGAATCCTTCAAGATACTTTAGAAGATGCTGATTGATAGCCTTTTCCATTACTTTCGATATTATTGAAAGCAGTGCGATTGGTCGGTAGTTATTTGGCAAGGTCTTCTTGCCTTTTTCAGGTATCGGCTGAACTGTAGCACATTTCCAGCAGGAAGGAAATATTCCCTTTCTGTAGGATAGGTTAAAAAGTCTACAGAAATCTGGTGTTAGTTCCCTCGCACTATGGCAGGTGTTCGGTCAGCGCCAGAAGCTTTTTTGGTGTCTAGCTTCAATACGTTTAATTATATATATATATATATATATATATATATATATATATATATATATATATATATATATATATATATATATTCTTCCCATTTCACCCCCTAAAACTAACCCCTTAAGCAAAATTTAACTTTCAAAACTACACTGCTCTGATGAGGCCATCAGTTCTCACATTAGTGCCAAATTTCAACTTTCTACGTCAAATGGTTTCAGAGAAAATCGGGTGTGACAGAGAGATAGACGGACGGACGGACAGACAGAGAGACACCGAAGTGATCTTATAAGTGTTCCATATGGAACTCTAATAATGACCGATGATGCAAGAAAAAAACCAAAATAAATACGTGTACTTCTACTAGATTCTATCTTAAATTAAGTAATTAAAGTGTGTAATATTAAGAAAAAAGTGCATATTAGTAACTTAAAATACTTGCAATTAACATATAAGTACATCCGGGTTTGGAAAAAAAGGTAATTTGACAAATAGCATTAGTAGGAATGTCGGTAGTAATATTTATTTAAACTAAAATGAAATATTTGGCTTATATGAGTGGGTAGGAGAGTGGAGGGGGCAGGGAGAGCGCTTCCTTTGTTTCGGGGCAGGTGGTGGGAGGCACGGGGTGTGCCGTTGTTTAGCTTGTTACTCCGCGTACAACGCTTTTCAAGTAGTCTTTTATATGGAGAACATCATCCCTTTGGAATAATTTGCCCAGCGCTGTGTTCCCACCGAGTACAATTTACAGCGATTCAAGAACAACGTGAATCGCTTTTTCCGCACACATGCCGCTCCTGGAGCGCTTTAGGGACTTCCCTGCAGCACGTGTGCTAGACCCATAAAAAAAAGAAATTTTAGAAGAAAATAACTAATGATTCATGTGCAAAGTATAATCTTATCTTTTTTTTGGAAGTTTACTTTTTGAATAAATTATCTTTTAAAATTAAAAAATCTAATTTTAAGACTATATAAGTAGACTATTAATTGCATTTTTATGTCTACTATCTGGTAAATCCAGATCACTTTTGATATTTCAATATCTTATCTTAATTTTAGTAGTTGTATGTTTTACCAAGAATTATTTACGGTTGAAAATGATAATTAATAATAAGCTGCAAATAAAAAGTCTTTTTGTTTGAAGCAAATACCACCCAATACATGATATTGTTTTACTGAGTACCTGTGTAATGCATTTAAGGGAATAACACCAGAAGGCATGTATTAGTTGTTATTAATCATGAAATGTAAGTAAGGATTTACATTTTAGAGAAAATAAGGCAAGCTGTATGCCTCTCAAATGCAAATATTTCATTTCTACAGTTGAATGGTTTAGACCAAAAGAAAAACTGAAAAAAAAAACAATGAAAAAAACAGCAAAAAAAATTTCAGTTCAGTATTTCTTAAAGTATTAATTAAATAACTCTTAACCTAGTTTCTCTGAATTAGAATACAATTTAACTTAATTTTAAAAATATCTACTGGGTGATTGAAAGAGCAATGCTGGCAGTTCGCCGTTGTCCTGCTGGCTTCTTCAGACTTTGTTTCGAGAAATGACTTCTTCGCTTTCTTACCACTAAACTGATTTAGTTCCGCCTCACACGCTTTTTTATATTAGTAGACCGGATTTCATGTATGATTAACTCTCAGATTAGTGAGAGCTGAAAACTAGTGTCACGATTGGTTTGTTTAGATATTTCAATAGACTCTCGAATATTCCAACAAATTCCTTGTTCTACTCTAGAAAAATTTGGATGAATTATAAGGTCAAGAAAAAAACGTTAAATAAAGCATATTTGCAGTTTTTCAACAAGTTACTCGAAATGCAATCATATTAACATATACTAGTTTGTTTAAATCTTTTATTAGTTTAACTCCATCCAAATCACAAATATGCTGTAAAAATAATGCATTTAAACGAGGGATATTATTACTTCCTAAAAATGTGGATTCAATATTTTGGTCGAAATGATTATTTGGCTTGTAGAGTAACAAAATTCGCCGTTATGAACTAGTTAAAATCGACGGCAACGTTACTCATAAAAGAAAAATATTATTCATTACATATAAAATCATTCTAATTAAAATTGTGTAAATAAAGAGTTTAATTATTGTTGATAAATTATGTGCATATTTACTAAAAATAAGTCGGGAAACTACTATATAGAAACATTACAAAAATTTGTACTAAGTACATTTTACCTGAGTGCAATATTAGAAACGACACCCTGTAGATTTTTAAGTTTGACGTTTAGCTCTGTAATACACTGAAAAGTTAAATTTTACTTGTAAAGTATACAACATGGACAAAAATTTGGAAAGTAATCATAATAGAGACAAGAGTCGCACCATGAATTTTGATTTCTCGCATGTCTGTGTCTCTCAGACAAAACGATAGATTTATTTAACACATATTCCGAGCCACCTTCATCCAACACAGCTCTATATAATGGTATCCAATCATGGCTAGAGACAACTTTTTAAAATAAACCAAGCCTATTCGTTTCAATATAATAATATGTTAAGTGAAACAGCCTATAAATTAACCGTCTAACAATAATTAGACTTCTAATATACCTACAAAAAGCTTATCGTCAAGTAAACGAAGCAGTAATAGTTAATATTTAGAAATGTTAGGAATATTATCGGTACCACAGGAGCCTTATTGTTTTTTATATGTAGATTTACTTTATTGTAACTAACTAATAACTAGTCTTGTGACAATTATGTCACGTTACTTAAAATATAAACGCCAATAAGAACCATAATATTGACGAAGGCTCTTGAAGTGTGTATTTCCTCTAGTTCTTGAGCACGAATATACTAAGTCAAACCCGAACAGTATCTGTCTATATTTGCTAAAAGAAAAGATGTGTTTTTCTCTATGATTAAACTAATGAACATGAAATATAGTGTTAAAGTTTTTATAATATTAATAATAATAACTTTTTTTTCATAATTAGAGATAAAGAATACTAGCTCTACTGAGACATCAGTATCTATACAGATAAAACAGTTCGCGCCAATAGATCCGATATTACTTTTCAATACAAAAAGGAAGGGTCACCTACATAATTGGCACAGTTGTTCCCAACGATACAAACATCCCAACGAAATATAAAGAAAAAATCTCCAAATACACAGACCTTGCAACAGAAATAAAAAGACTATGAAAACAAGAAAAAGTCTTCATTGTCATCCTCATCATATCAACCACAGGCCTTACACCAACAACATTGTGAATGTTATTTAGTACAATTAGGACTGGACACAAGCATACACAAAAATATGCAGAATTCAGTAATTTTGCAAAACATGTAACATTGTCAGGTCATTTCTTAATACACAATGGTAATAGCGTTTGTGCTGACTTGGTTTAGGCCCGTCAGTCAAACATGAAACCACAGTGAGCAAATGTGAGAAAGAATAACAGTAATTTTTTTACAATTATATATATATATATATATATATATATATATATATATATATATATATATATATATATATATATATATATATTTATAGATATATAAATTAGAATAACAAGAAAGAATATTTTCTTACCCATTTTAAGACCTCGCCTTCATTTTTTATATCTATTTTCTCGTAAAAGCATTAATTTACAATGTAAAATACTGCATTATCAAAAACAAAAATAAACTAGATAGATAGAGGTTTTAGATTCCATTGCTAGTTAAAACTTCAAAACCTGTTTAGTGAATCTAACTGTAAAAATACATATTCTTTTTAAGTTTTCAGCACCAACTGCGGATGATCTTGTAATTACTTTGTCTGATGGCCAAGTTCAAGGGGCGGTTTATACAACACCAAATAATGTGACCTATTATGGATGGCGAGGAATTCCTTTTGCTGCTCCACCTGTAGGAAATTTAAGATTTCTAGTAAGTATAAATATTGTTGGTGGCAAAAAAAATTGCGACAAATAGAATACCTTTATATTTCTAATTTTCTAGAGCTCTAGTTTTCTGGATAGATACAAAAATTGTGAGCAAAATTAAAAAACATAATCTGGCAAAATCAAAACGATAAATTGACGTCTTTAGTAGAATTATTGGCCCTAATGATAGAAGTAAATATAATCTTATCTTTTTCTCTGGAAGTTTATTTTGAATAAATTATCTTTTAAAATGAAAAAAAAAAATTAAGAATATATGTAAAAGTAGACTATTATTTCTATTTTTATGTCTGCTATCTGGGAAATCTCATTATCAAATACTTTAGATATTTCCATATCTTATCTTTATTTTAGTAACTGTATATTTTCCAAGAATTACTTAGGGTTGAAAATGATAATCCGTAATAAGCTGTAAATAAAAAATTTTCTTGCTTGTTGCAAAATTTTTATACTACTCAATATATGAAATGATTTTACTGGGTACTTATGTAACGCATTTAATGGGATAGCACCAGAAAAAAATGTATTAGTTGCTTTTAAATATAAGATGTAAGTATGGATTTACATTTAGAAAATAAAGCAAGCTGTATGCTTTTAAGAAATTCAAATACAAATATTTTATTTTTATTTAACTACGACATCCTCCAACAGATGTATGACCACATAAAAGAATGCATCAAACCGGCGGCCCTAGAAGCATTAGGTAAAGAAGGCAACGAGAATAAGAAACATAAAATTAGAATCTATGAAAAAACCAAAGAATCTATAAAGGAGAAAAAAGACTATACGAAAAAATGGCTGTATACAAAATCAGAAGAAGATCTACAGAAATATAAAGAGAAAAATGCAGAAACGAGGAGGATGATAAACAAAGAAAAGAACGAGAGATGGGAAAAATTGTGAGAACATGTAGAACAGTATATAGGAGGAACTAGAAGCACAGAGTCATGGAGAATAATTAAAGCATTAAGGACCAACAATAGAGAGAAGATGTATATAGAGTACATCCCAGAAAGCGAGTAGGAAGAATATTATAAGAAGCTGCTAACAGAAGACAGACAAGAATTCCAAGAAGAGAACCCTGAAGAAGAGCAGAATAAGGAAATAAAAGAGATAGAACTAAGCTATGAAGAAGTAAAGAAGACAATAAAAAGACTCAAAAATAATAAATCTGCAGGGCCTGGGGGTGTGGTAAATGAAATGATTAACTACGGGTCTAATAAATTACATCAAATGCTGAGAAACATGTTCCGCAGAGCCATAAATGGAGAAAAAATACCAGAGGAATAGTCAGAAGCTTATATAGTATCTATATTTAAAATAGGTAGACCGCAGAAAATGCACAAACTATAGAGGCCTAAGCATAATATCGAGTATGGGACGTTTGTATGGAAAAATTATTAAAAATATCGTGGAGGAAAATATAAAAGGAAAGACTGGAGAAGATCAAGCACGCTTTAATGGGAAAAAAAACTGGCAAAGAATAGAGAAGTTCATCTAGCCTTCATAGACATAAGAAAGGCCTATGACTCAGTACCAATACAAAGATTATGGAACGCAATGAAAGAAATAGACACTGACAAAGAACTAATATACGCAGTAAAAGCTCTCTACGAAAACAACGTAGTGAACATAAAAATAGGACATAAAATAGGGAAGAGACTCCAAACATCAAAAGGCCTATTATAAGGATGCTCTACATCCCCAACACTCATTCAAAATATACCTCGAACAAACATTAAAAAAATGTAGTGGAGTCCCAATACGAGAAGATTACTTATATACTCTAAGTTTCGCAGACGACCAAGTAATTATAGCGCAAGATGAGGAAGACCTCAGTTATATGGTAAGAAAACTGAAAGATGAATACACTAAAGCAGGATTAGCAATAAACTTTGATAAAACGGAATATCTAACAACAAAGGAGGGAAACGTGGAGAATCTAGAAATCGATAACGAAACTATAATCAAAGGAACCAATAGATTTAAATATTTAGGAACCATCATTTCAAAAAACGCAACATCAGAAGAAGAGATTAAAGCTAGATTAGGACAAACGCGGACATGCATAAGACAATTAAATTCGATCCTGTGGGAAAAGCACATTACAACGAGAAACAAAACACGCACATACAAATCAATAATACAAAGCATAATGACATACGGGTCAGAAACATGGACGATTAACAAAAGAAATAAATCTAAAATTAACGCGGTAGAGATGGAGTATTGGAGAAGATGTTGTAGAGTGACACGTATGGAGAGAATAACAAATGAAGAAATAAGAAGCAGAATGAATATCAAAGAGAACGCAATGAACACCATTGAAGAAAAACGATTAAAATGGTATGGACACATAAGACGGAGCGAAGATAATAGGTGGATAAACAAAATAACGGAGTGGAGCCCTATAGGGAGAAGAAAAAGAGGAAGACCCAGACGATCGTGGATAGACGATGTGGACGAGGCTATGGTGGACAGGGGTCTAACAGATGGAGACTGGGAAGATAGAAATGGATGGAATCAAAGGCTGAGAGAAGGAAGACAGCGTCAGCTGTAGAAAATCCTTGATGATATATATATATATATATATATATATATATATATATATATATATATATATATATATATTATTTTTCCAGTTGAAAGGTTTAAACAAAAAACAAACTACAACCGAAGAAAATACTATGAAAACAAAAACGCAGTAAAATCTTAACATAGTTTCTCTGAATTAGAGGGTAATTTAATCTAATTTTAAAAATATCTCCTGGGTCGATTGAAAGAGCAATGCCCATTATACTGCCGGCTTCTTAATACCTTGTTTCGAAAAATGACTTCTTCCAAATCTAGCACAAAACTGACTTAGTTCCGTTTCACAGGCTTCTTATATTAGTTGACCAGGTGATCTGCTCTCAGATTATTGAAAGCTGAAAACTAGTGTCACTATTAAGATTACTGGGATATTTAGATATTTCGATAGATTCTCGAATATTCCAACAAATTTCTTGTTTTAGTTTAGAAAAACTTGGATAAATTATAAGATCAAAAAAAACATTACATATAGCATATTTACAGTTTTTCAACAAGTTACTGAAAATGCAATCATATCAACTTATGCTAGATTGTTTAAATCATTTATTAGTTTAACTACATCCAAATCACAAATAATTTGGTCAAAGAATCAGTAAAATTGTTATTTAAATTTTCAGCACAGTATCATCTGCCATTTTTGTGTAACTATCCCAAATATTTGTTTCACATCTAGACTGTCTTTTTTCTGAATATAACGATTGATTCGACACATCCTCCTTAGTATACTTTCAAAATTGAAAATTTATGCGATATATTTGAGCCCTAAAATTACGTTTTATTTTTCTCCTTATGTTTCATTTAAGTATCTCTACTTTTTATTTATTTTATCTCTCTGATAATTCGTTAGAGGGAACTAGTTTTTTTTTTTCCATTTTATTTCAATTAAATTTTTTTTATAACTAATTATTTTCACTTTTACTAAAGTCAAACATTCAACTCAAAATAGTAAAAAAATACCGAAAGCGTTAAAAACTTCATTTGAACAAACTTGAGAAAAAATATGAATTTCGTCTTCTGTAACCGAAAAGTATATGTATAGTGTTAATTTACTATTGTTTAGTGCTCTACCTAGCATAAAGGATAATAATTATGTTATATGGAGTACTAACGTTTGCTACCATAATATCTAAACATTTGTTAAATGTACAAGTTACTATTGTTTGAGTTATTAACATATATACTCTTTAAAACTGAAATTAAATTATAATTACAGTACTAATATTAACCCCTAGGTACAAGTAACATAAAATTTCAATTAAATTTTCTGCCAAGCACCAGCCAATAAACTGGTTGTCACTTTCAGATTGAAACTAAAACAAAATAAGATAGAGGAAACAACTGACAACTGTAACTGTGGAAAAACTAAAACAAGAAGACAAAAAATAACGTATTAAGGAAACCCTAAATCGAAGACTAAACCAAAGGAATAGGAGCGAAGAAGTCGAAGAAGAATTGACAACATTCAAAACTGCCATAGTATTATGTATAGGCGAGTACCTTAAAGAGAAATAAAATAAACAAAATAAATCCTGGATGATAGGCTACATACTAAAACTTAAGGAGAGGTAGACGAGTAGAAATAAACAAAAACCGAGTACAACAATAAACAGAATGAGATAAGAAGAGCAATAAAGCAAGCGAAAGAAGCATGGCTACATAAAAATTGCAACGAGATAGAAGAACTGGAAAGGAGGAATGATAATTTCAATCTTTACAAAAAAATCAGCAGCAGGACTATGCAAATAACGAACTCCAGCAAACCTAGTAAACGAAAACGGACGTTGGATTATAGACAAAAAAAAACAATAGAATTGTGGCAACAGTACATGCAGAGCCTTTTTAGCGATACGAGAATAGACACACCTATAAAAGAATGCGTTACGGGCCCACCTATAACAGAAGAGGAAGTGAGAAAAGCAATCTCTTTAATAAAAGATGGAAAATCTCTTGGCCCCGATGAAACACACGGAGAATTTTTAAATCTACTAGATGACGAAAACATACGAAGGTTCACTACCTCATTCAATAAAATACACAATTCAGGAAGTGTTCCTTCTGAACGGCTTCAATCCACATTCATAACCATACCCAAGAAAACAGCTCCTAAAACCTGCAGCGACTTTAGAACATCTATTAAAAAATTTTCTGAAGATTATACACCAAAGACTATATACAGTTTGTGAAGAACACAAACACTCCGCTTGGATTTAGGAGAGCCACAGGCACCTGTGAGGCATATTCTGCACACAGGTTCTATTTCAAAGATGTAGAGAGGTCAGTTGTGATATACACGCGTGCTTTATAGACTACTAGAAAGCATTCGACAAAGTCCAACACCATAAACTCATAGACATAATAAAAAGAATAGGAAGAGATGCCAAGGATCTATGCATCATAAAGAATGTCTACTGGGAACAAACAGCCAATATCAGAGTCAAAGGGGAAATAACCGAAAATATACAGATCCAACGTGGCGTATGCCAAGGATATATCTTATCACCACTCTTATTTAATGTATCATTATCGTCACCATCTCAGACATCACTCGTCCATTGGCGGACATAGGTCTCCTCTTCCTCCCTCCATTTTTCACGGTTTTGACATTTTCTGATCCATGATAGCCCTGCAGATCTCTTTAAATCATCTTTTCATCGTGTTTGCGGTCTTCCTTGCGCTCGTTTTCCTGTCTATGGTCTCTATTCTTGAATCTTTTTGTTCCATCTGTTATCAGGTTGTCTCATTGTGTGTTCTGCCCACTTCCACTTCTGGGACGCCACGCGCTCTTTCACATCTGTAACCCTTGTTTGTTGTCTTATGCATTCATTTCTTATTCTGTCTTTGAGTGTTATGCGTAGTATTTGTTATTCAATTTCTCTTTGGGTTATGCTTAATCTCTCCATTATAATCCTTGTAAGGGTCCATGTTTGTGATGCATAAGTCAAAACAGGAAAGTCAGAGTGATCGTAAACTCTTTTGCGTAGTTTCACAGGGATTCCTTTGTTTGTCAATATTTGTCTCTGTCTGCCAAAAGCCACCCAAGATAATCTAACTCTTTTTTCTGATTCTGCGCTCTGGTTTGATTTTCCGCATTTTACCAGTTTTCCCAAATATATATTCGTATTCTGGTGTTCTGTTATCTATCCGTATGTTTTGTGGTTCTTCTACATTTGTCATGGCTTTTGTTTTGTTCATATTGAGTAGCAGTTCGACTTTCTCTGACATCGTCTTTAATTCATTCAACATTTTCTGTATGTCGTCTACGTTATCCGAGTTATAACCACGTCATCAGCATATCTTAAATGTTTCAGTCTTTCTCCATTTATGTTTATACCTTTGCTTTCCAATCGCAATTTTTTAAAGATTTCTTCTAGAGCAGCATTGAATAGTTTTGGGCTCATTGGGTCGCCTTGTCTTACTCCTCTATTTATTGTTACAGTTATAACTTTATTATGTATCTTAATTGCCATTTCCGCTTTATCATAAATTTCTTTTATAATATGGGTGTATCTGAAATCGACTCTGCTATTTAATGCCCTCACTACCGCCCAAGTTTCTATGCTGTCAAATACCTTCGGGTAACCTATGAATATTATGTACAAAGGTAGGTTGTATTCTGTGGCTTATTCTATCAAAGTTTAGATGGTAAGCAGGTGATCACAAGTACTGAAATCCTTTCGAAAGCCAGCTTGTTCTATAGGTTGGTTCAGTTCTAGTTTATTATTTAATCTGCTAATGATTATTCTGGAGAATATTTTGTACATTTGTGACAATAGGGATATTGGTCTATAACTGTCCAATGCACATGTATCCCTTTTTTAAAAAGTAGGTTTGTATTGGACTTGTTCCAATCTTCTGGCATCTTTCCTTCTTCTAGACATTTATTGAATAAAATTTTTAATAGTTATATGATTTCACGTCTCCTTCTTTTATAAGCTCCAGCAGTACTCCATCAGGTCCTCGTGCTTTATTATGCTTCATGCGTTTTATTGTTGCTTTTATTTCATCTTCGGTTAATTCTGGCATTTCTTCTGAATTAACATTTATTACAGTTCTTTGTACTTCTTCTTTAATGATGTCTGGCGGTTGATTTTTCTGTTCCTAGAGTTTTGAATAGTAGTTTCCCACAATTTTTGTCATTTCTTCTAAATTGCTCACTTTTTGTCCTTCATTGTTATTTACGCTGATAGTTGTTATTTTGCCTAGATCTCGCTGTATAGCTTTCATGTTTTTATTTTAGTCTATTATTTGTTCGATTTGTTCTTATAGTTGTTTTCTCTTATCTTCTTTGATGGATTTTTTGAAAGTTTTGTTTGTTTCTTTGTATTAAATGCTGTTCCTTTTTCCTTCCTTGAGCAGGCTCCTCCGTTCCTCGAAGAGCTTTTGTGTCTTAGGAATCCATGTCCTATTCTTCTGTTTCTGCTTCCTTCCTTTTGCTATTTTTTCTCCTTTTTCTATGACCGTTTTTTTTTAGAAATTTATTGATTTCTTTTCACTTTTGGTGTCTATGCTTTCAAACTTTTTCTGTTCCTTATTTCCTTCTTCTTTATATTCCAACTTCTTTTCTTTCAAGATGTTCCTGTTTATATTCGGCAGTTGTTTTGTTAGAAATTGCATGTGTCTCTGCTCTAAGAAATTGATCTGTGTCTAGCCGCGTTCGTTTCTTGTTCCTACTCCGTATTTTCCAATTTTGTTTTCAGTTGGGTCTATTTGCTTGCCTATTTTGGCGTTAAAGTCTCCAATAACTAACCTATGTTGGGTTTGGTTTTGACTTAAAGCTGTTGAAATTTCTTCGTAGAAAGAGTCCACCTCTTCGTTATCGTGGGACGATGTTGGAGCAAATATCTGGATAATTTTCAGTTTACATTGTATTGTTATTTGTAGTACAATATATGCTGTTCTTTTTGATAGTCCTTTATACATTTTGACTCTTTCGGACAGTCCTTTGCGAATTATGAAGCCTACATCTCCGATATTATCTTCTGTTTCTTCTACCTCTTTATAATACAGCATATTTCCTGAACGCAGTTTGATGATCTGTTCTTCTTTTCTTCTGATTTATTAATCCCATGATGTTCCATTTCAACTTCGATAGTTCTTCCTCCAGTTCGTCTACTTTGTCATTTGTATTCAAGGTTCTAACATTATATGTCATGATCGCCATGACTGTCTTCTTACAGCAGCCTTTCACAACGCAGAGATTCTTAGTACCCTCTGTTCTTCCACTCTTCTGACCGCTGCCATAGTCAGAGGCTTCCGAACTGCTGCGCACTGAGGGCTGTGTTGCCTTATGCATTCTCATGTGAAAGGATGAGGGTCTTTTGGTAATCAGCCGCTCCTAACATGGAGATCCGACGCTGTTGAATTCCGCCCCATTGTAGTCAGTCGCATCCTGAAGTGTGCTAGTTTTTATTCCGCTCTTAAGTAGTTTATTTCCCAGTATCATCCATAACTGGAAGGGATTCCCCTATCCGCCATCTGGGGAGGCGCCCGATGGGGGACAAGCAGAAATATTTAGTATAGCACTCCACAATATTTCAGAAGGAATAAACATTAATGGAAAAAGAATTAACAACATTAGATTCGTTGATGTCACTATACTATTCGCAGACAATTCATTGGACCTACAAATGCTGATGGACAGAATAACACATGTCAGTCGAGAATACAGAATAGGTAAGAATAAAAAGAAGACTAAAAACATGATCATAAGCAAAAACTCGGTATTACAGAGAAAGCTCTACATTAGCAACCAAAAAATTGATAGAGTCAATACCTTTTGCTACTTGGGTACCACAGTAAATGAAGAATGGGACCACTCACTGGAGATTCGATGCAAAATAGAAAAAGCGAGCGCAGCCTATACAAAAATGGCCAAAGTATTCAGAAGTCATGATCTTAGTTTAAAAATCAAAATAAGACTTCTCAAATGCTATGTTTTTCTGGTGCTTCTGTATGGGGTGGAATCTTGGACTGTAACTACGGCATAGTGTAAAAGGTTGAAGCATTCGAGATGAGGCTCTACAGGCGCATGCTTACAATATCTTGGACAGAGCACACTACAAATAAGAGAGCACTAGAACTCTTAAACTCTGAACCACATCATGAGAAACAAGGAAAGATATGATCTACTCCAACTGATACTGCGGGGCAAGGTGGACGGAAGAAGAGGACCAGGCAGAAGACTTCTTTCGTGGCTGAAAAACGTGCGTACATGGTCTCAACAACAACCACGGGACTATTCTAAGGAGCTGTAAACAAAGTCCTAATAGCCAGAATGATCGCCAATATCCGATAACGGGTCAGCGCAAGAAGAAGAATAAATAATTGTTTTTAGTATTGAAATGGTAAAAATAGTAGTTATTTTTGTATCTAGTGAACGAAATACTACTTTGATAGCAAAAAATGAAGCAATTTTAACTAGGCGTAAACTGTTCATTTGAACACACCAAAGAGATTTTCTGCACTAGTTGCTAACAATATTTTTCCTACACGCAATGAGTTTTAATATAAATAATATAAAATATAGTTAACTAATTACAAACCAGAGTTAACTTATTATTTCAAAACCAACCAATTTATAATCGTAACTATCTAAACAATAATGTTGGATTACATAGTTTGACAATATTCCAAAATGACATATAATCCGACTTTTAAATTTAGTGCTGTACAGTTTTAATTATAATATGAGATGTTGGAAGCGCGATGACTTTAGCAATTCGGTAATTTTAAATTTTTTGCCGGAGAAATCCAAATGGCAAAATGTTAGTGGCATATTTTATGGAAAAGTTCAACAAAATTAAGCTTTCTACATAACCGTCAGTATATTTTTTGCTGAAAACAACACCTAACGTAAAGACAAACGAGAATATTATAGTCTCTTGAAACAAAAAGTGCTTTGCAGTGCATGTTTCAAAATCAGATTACATTGAGCTTTATCAAAAATCTGTTACTCTTCAAACAAAACCACTACTCGTCGTTTGTTTTGGACTATCCAAACAAGAAATGCGTGAACTTAATTATTGGAATTAATTTGTTCGAGGAAATGCCTAAACAAAAAGCAAGATACCCTATGTAGGCAAGTTCATAGGCCGTACTTGTAGCCCATAATATATATCAGGCTCAGTGGAGTTTGAAAATCTTCGACAGGAGGATATGTAGAAGATGCAATCAATAATAAAATTAAAATTTATCATTAAAATTTTTAACTCTAAAATTTCGAATTCGGAAGTTGTCTAATCAGTTTAAAAATTAAAGAAGTTCTATACCTAGAGATATATTAGCGAGTTTTTATACTTTAAAAAATAAAGAAATGAAAAAAATTAGTCATTAAAATGCATAATGTCTAGATATGTTTTGGTAATGTGGAAAAAGTAATTTGCAAACCTAAGGCACAAGACAATCCGCTCAAATATTGACAATGAAAGTTTCACATTAATGCAAAAATAATATTATTTTTTGAGTGTTGTAGAAAGAAAGATTTAAAATGCTACGAACGAAAATGGGCGTGCTATGCAAATTTAAACACAGTAGTGTAAAAAAATAGTCCATTCTAATATGACTATTTAAACCTAGGTTAATTCACGTAAAATATTACTTTTATTTTAGGCTCCTCAACCACCAACTCCATGGCACACAGTATTAGATGCCACCAGCGACAGTAAAGCTTGTATTTCTAATAATTATAATTCTACAATTGAAAGCGAAGACTGCCTGTCTATAAATGTATATACTCGTACTCTTAAGGTAGGTTTTTACAATTATATTGGTATATTTAATCCTAAAACATCATGCATTTATTTCTGAACGGTGGAAAATTCACTTTCATCAACGCTAAATATTTTTGTAGACGAAACCTGATTTTCGTTTACGATTTTTTTAAGGTGAGGGTCGATTTACCTTACTCTCCCTTCTTGAAAACAGCTGTTAAGGGGAAATAATCTAGTTGTTACGGCGCCGTACCGAGGCTAAGGTCGGTCTTTCATGGGAGTGTTGCCCTTTTTTTTTAACTTTTTAAGAATTTTCGAATTAAAAAAAAAAGTATTGAATGTGCTTCTATATTGCCTCACGAGTCACCCATTTCAATGTATGCAACGAATTTCATAACATATATATATATATATATATATATATATATATATATATATATATATATATATATATATATATATATATATACAGTAATACCCCGCTTTACGCGAGGGATACGTTCCGAAAAAAAATCGCGTTAACTGAAATTCGCGTATATCGAGGTTTATGATTAAACATAGTCAAAATTTAATACAAAAAAATACAAATCATTTTAATCAATCACTTTAATTCTAAGAACACTTTATGCAATACATACTCTTATTTTTTATTCATATTCAGAGAAAGCGGGGATCCCCCCGCGACCATAGAGAAGTTAATGACTACATGAGCGCGAAATTTGAAATTCGCGTTATAGTGAAACCGCGCGTAACGGGGTCGCGCTAAGCGGGGTATTACTGTATATATATATATATGTATATAAACCGGTTATATATATATATATATATATATATATTATGAAACCGGATGACATAGCCAACAAGTAACACCCTGTAATTTTTTTATTTTGAAAGCTACCTATTTGCAGTTTTAGATACCGGAAAGGGACATTATTAGGCCCTTTTATCACTTAAGAAATATTTTTAACTACTTCCGGTTTGACCGGAAGTGACTGCAATTTTCTTATTTTTAATAAAGTCCTGTATATTTTTTTTATCAATTTCAATTCGCTTTGAAATTCTCTTTCCAACGGTCTAAAGAGAGTTGTTAAAAATATCCCTTAAGTGATATATATATATATATATATATATATATATATATATATATATATATATATATTATATATATATATATATATATATATATATATATATATATATATATATATATATATATATGTGTGTATACTGTTTCTCAATTATTAAAGGAGGAAAAAATATAGGTTAATGGTTGTCACCGAAGTGACAATTTTATCACCGCAAGAGAACCAAAATTTATAATTCTTTAAAGTATCAAGAACTATTATATATTATAACATTAGGAATATGTAGTTTATGCTTCTCTCTCCCACGTGTTCTACTAGCTGTTTTTGTCTTTACCTCTGTTCATGTAGTGTTAGCTCTTCTCAGTGCTTCCAAGATACATGAATTTTCCACGTCCTTTACATCAAATTCAGAGGTATTGAATACTGGATTTATATTGGTGTTGATTCGAAAAGGCTTAGTTAAGGCCACATTTATTGAAAGTCCACATATTTTTGCGACACGTTCTAGTTTTTTCACCATCTTTTGTATGTCGTTGTATGATCGCAACATCAGACAGATGTCATCGGCATACTCTAGATCACTAAAAGATGACGTGAGGGTCCAACGTATGCCTTGCATATTTTCCAGTGCCTTCTTCAGCACTCAGACCAAAACATTGTTGAGTAGTAAAAATGAACTGCTTATTTGACCGTTATGGAGGACTGTACAAAAAACGTTGTTGTATAACTCTTGTGGTATAGTGATAATTTTTTTGGGCATTTCTGTTTCCAGTTATGATTCCAAACTGCTGCTATAGATGATTCTTCTTCAGTTCTGACAGAGGGTGAGGTCTCTTTTTTAGGAAGTTTTATGTTTTCACTGGTCTGGGCTTTTGCTGTTTAGTAGATATACTATTTTTTTTGTTGTTTTTGTATCTGCTTTAAAAAGTTCACCAATGTATGTTATCCGGTCCTGCTGTATTACTGTTTTTTAATAATTTTATTGCCTTTATTACTTCAGATTTGCTTAGATTCAGAGAGCTTATGTTCATTGTTCTTCTATGGTGATTTGTCTCGTTCAATTCCGGCGGGTTCTCATTTCTTGTTATATTAAGAAGGTGTACTTTCTCGGCGGCATCATCAATTATTTTTACTATTTCGTTCCGGAGTTGACACTGATAGTTTAGTGTAGCTTTTCCCTTAAGTGTTTCCGGAATTTTTTCTTCTTTTCTCATTTTCTTCTTTTCTCAGGTATGTTAAGAGATTCATATTAGGTTTGTTTATTTTGGCAAGTTTGATTCTTAGGGTTCCTACTACTAGATGGTAATTACCGCAAACATCTGCTCCTCTTTTGTTCCTCACATCTAGTAATGAACTTCTCCAGTTCTTGTTTATCATAATGTAATCTATTGGGTTATCTGTTTTCTTCTCGAGTAATGACCAGGTTACGTTATGTATATGTTGGTGTAGGAATATACTCCCTCCAGTAACAAATCCATAACTTGAGCAAAAGTTTGTTAAAAGTTCCCCATTGTCATTTATATTTCCCAGGCCATGTTTGATTTTCCACTTATGTGATCATATTTCCTATTATAATAGTGATGCCTCCTCTTCGAATCTAGCAAAGGTGGAGGCTAGTTCTTTAGTTCTTCGTTCGTTGTTTTTTCTTGATCGGTGTTGGATCTGTTGGGACCTAACAATGTATCTGTACCTTCGTTATTCCAAAGTCGGACTTCAGATATGTATTCCTCTTACGTTTAAAACGGAATTGCTAAATTTGCTAATTTAAGGCGCATTTAGTTATTTGCTACGCAAGCAGGGTAAATTGTGTAATTGGACAATAGGCTGAACTAGAAGCTACTAAAGGAAAAAAATAGAGCTTTGTAGATATCGATATCTTGAAGAGATTGGAAATTAGTTTTGTAGTTGAAAGGTGAGATACCATACTATATGTTTTTTGGTGTGCTTAAAACGAATACGAGGTTATAATTGATTCATCGCCCAAGAATTTTAAAACAACCTTAAAAAACACCTCGGAAATGCCCAAAAATACTTTTACAGACAAATTAAAAATATAAAAGAGCAAATTACAAAATCTATACGTATTTTGGAGTACTGAAATCGAATCCATGGTTAGAATTCCCCCATCCCGTCTGCGTTTTAGCATAACCTCGGAAAACACCTCAGAAATGGTCAGAAATATGTCTGTAAGTAAATTAAAAAATTCAATGGAGAGACCACCATATATATATATATATATATATATATATATATATATATATATATATATATATATATATACGTATTTTGGAGTGCCTAACCAAAATATACTAAAAGAATTGACCTTAAATCAAGATCTTGAAATAACCTCATAAAGTCCAGTCCTTTCATTCACAGGTTGATGGATTAAGGTGTCTCCTCGAATCTTGCCCACTGGATACTTTACTAAATTAATTCCTTTCGCACATGACCCTAGCGATGCTGGATAAGTGAGTCGCCTCGCCTCTCACCTTAATGGAAGAATTTTACAATCAGAATTCTAAACCTAACATAACTTAATACAAGAGCGGTATACCAAAAGGTCTAGACCTATGGCATAATGCAAAAAACTTACACCAAGAGCTTTACACCAAGAACTTTAAGCCTAACATAGTTTAATGTCAAACCAAGAACTTTACATCAGAAACTTTACACCTAACACAGCGTAATGCAAGAAACTTACACCAAGAATGCTCGACTTAACACTAAGAACTCTATACCAAGAACTCTATACCTAACGTAACCTAATAGAAGAAACTTTCATCAAGAACGTTAAACTATAACCATTACATAACCTAATGCAAAAAAAAAACGAGTAGACCACCATATCTATATATTTTGGTCGCTGAAAGCAATTATGTCAACAGAAGTGACCTATTCCATCAGGATCTTAAAATATCATCAATTAGTTCATTCTTTTCATTCACAGGAAGCTGGATTATTGTTTTACCGCTCACCCACGGAGTGCTTTCTTAAAGTAAGTCCCATCGCAATTCCCCTCACCTCTCATCCTCGGGGTGTGGAATTTAAGTGAGTCCCCTCCCCTCTTATCATCGAGGCGCTTTATTCAAGTGAGTCAGTCATCTCGCCTCTCACCATGGGGGAATCACTTTAATAAAGCATCCAGTGGGCGATAAGTGAGGGGACTCACCTTAATCCAGCAACCTGTGAATGAGGTGGTAAACCTGATTTTTGACAAACTATGTACAGCAATATTCGTCTATTCTATAAAATTTTAATTAATAATATGAATCTATTGCTTATTTTATATAAAAAATTTATTAGTAGTGACTTTTCCCCTCTTAGTACATATTTTTATCAGAACTATTGCATTTATAGCTATTAGTTAGTATCAGCAAATATACTTGAGGTTATTTCATTAAACTTCTGCCTCTAAACCTTGTATCCCTATATGTTTCGTTTATTATCTCACTACAAAAGAAAAACTAACGGGATCTTACAATTTTACTATAACAGGTGTACTCTGTATAACTTGGGTATAAGTATTAATGACCAATGTGACCCAAAAAAAAACCAGATCCAAAATAGAACAGACCAGAAGGATCTTGATCGATATGAAAACGTTATTTACAAGCAGGAATCTGAGTGTCAAACTGAGATATATATATATATATATATATATATATATATATATATATATATATATATATATATATATTTATATATATTATATATATATAAATATATATATATATATATATATATATATATATATATATATATATATATATATATATGTATATATATATATATATATATATATATATATATATATATATATGTATATATATATATATATATATATATATATATATATATAATATATATATAAACATATATATGGGTCATACGAAAACGCAAATGCTGCCGTCAGAATCGGTTAAATGATTTCAGAAATGTAAAGGCTTAAATTTTACCTATTTTTATGTAGTAGAATCGAATGCCGTGTGGTACTTTTTGAAATTCTCAATTCTTTGACAGTAACAGTGTCAAATACAAGTAGAGCTCGAAAAACATTTTTCAATTTTAAAACCATATTAAATGAAAAAATGTTTCTAAATAAGTACATAAGTAGGGGTTTTTGAGGTTGCTAAATACGATTCTAGTACAAAAGAAATGTTTTAGTAATTGACAGCCGTCAAACGAGCGGTCAATTTACTCAAAATGCTATTTAAACATTATCTCATCACACTAAAACACTTCAAATATTGGCCCTTATGTTTTCGAGGTCGCTGAATACGATATTTTATAAGTTGACAGCTGTCAAATGAGCTATCAATTTATCCAAAATGCCGTTTAATCATTATTTCATCACATTAAAACACTATTTAGGCATCGGCCCTTATGTTTTCGAGGTCGCTAAGTAAGATCCTGTTACAAAAAAAACATTTTAGTAGTTGACAGCTGTCAAATGAGCTGTTAATTTACTAAAAATGCCATTTAATCATTATTTCCATTAAAACACCATTCAAACATTGGCCCCTAAGTTTTCGAGGTCGCTGAACACGATTCTGATGCCAAAAAAATATTTAGGCAGTTTTGTAGCTGTCAAACCAAATTACAAAAAATAATATTTTATCATTATTTCAGCACATTTGACCGTTTAATTGTCAGAGTCATATTAAAATTATCTTCGTTTTAAATGAACGGAAAATAAATCCTGTACAAGTAAAATAAAAATATGTAAGTTATCACACTATTATATGGCAAATCCGTAGACACTCTTTTCACTTTGAGGTAGATAGAATTATAGTTAAGCACTTCAAATTAAAATTTTTATAATATTTCGGACATAATTTAGACATTAGTGAAAAAATCATTTTCATTTTTTAAAAAATTTAAATTACACAGGTATACAAAATAAAAAAATTCTCTGTCTTTTAAATGAGACAAGTGTTTTCTTAAATATTTTTTTATGCTGAATCTATAAAGAAAAGGCATCCATCGTGAGGTTTTTTTAGAAAATATACTTAAAGCGGCCAAAAAACTATTAAATTGAAAAAAAAAATACGTTTTAATAAATAATGTGAACTTGTATAATCGGCGGCCAAAAAACTATTAAATTGAAAAAAAAATACGTTTTAATAAATAATGTAAACTTGTATAATCATTAAAATTATGGAACAAAACTAATATTTTGGACAACTTTAATTGTTCTGAATCTACATTTATCACTCACTCATTCGCACGCTCAGTCACTCACTTCTACACTCATTCACTCACTGGCCCACTCACTTACTCATTCGATAGCTCACTCATTCACTAACTGATTCACTTGCTCACTCACTTACTCACTCAGTCACTCACATTCCCCCATATTCACTCAACCAATCTATCCACAAACTTGACTTCTAAAACTGTCAAAAGATATACATTAGACTGTATTTTGCAAACCTTTTCTTCCTAAATAGTATTGGATATTTTTTTCAACGCAACACTATTCTTCATGTTTTGATAACAAATTCGAATTCGAAACCTAAAAAACTACTACAAATGACAGTTTGTTCGAAAAACAAACATACAAAACAGCATTTTGTTACGTAGCTTTGTTAAAGGTGATATATGCGTGTTTTTTGTTAAACATGAACACTAAAACCTAATATTTTTAAGTTTTTATGATAATTGTAGATTCGGCACATTTAAAGATGTCCAAAATAATAATTTTATTCTATAATTCTAATGATTAGACATTATTTATTAAAATAAATTGTTTTCAATTTAATAGTTTTCTGACAACTTTAGGTGTGATTTTTGAAAAAAACCTCATGGTGGATGTCTTAAAATACTTAAGAAAACAGATGTCTCATTTAAAAGACAGAGATTTTTTTTTTATTTTGTATACCTCTGTTATCACCATAATTTTAACTTAAAACATTTTTTTTTTAATTACGTGTTTTCCCGTTTTACAACATGTGTGTTTAATTTTTAATGTTTGAAACAAAAATCACTAGAGGGAAAAAATATTTTTTTCTTTTAAACATAACCTAACTCTTTCAAGGAGCTTATACCCGAAAAGTCCTGGCAGATGTGGTCGTAAACACACAGAAGCGTATACGGTATAAAGAGAATTGCATGATTTAGATACAAATATACGCAATATTTTATACAAAGAATTTATGACAGTTTTATTTACATTTTTATGCATCGTCTTTATATAAAACCAGCTGTATACTTAATAAAAATAACATTTGATTAAGTTTCTTTGGACCATAATGGTTTTAACAAAATTTAAAAAACGATTTTTTTAGTCGTTGTGGCTACTACAACTTGGCCTCATCCGGAACTATCACCTCCTATAGCAGGAAAATTTGACGGTCTACGCATTTTTTTAATGGCAGATTCGTGTTTACATAAGAATATCAAAGTCGCATTTACGGATCAGAACCATTTCTTTTTGTGGGGCTGTATAATCTACATTTGGTCGGTGTGAAATCAGCAACAACATTTCAAGTGATAGCAATGAAAACATTCATATACTTAGTAAATACTGTAGATAGCAATTACTATAGGTTTCAATCTCATTCTCATCGATTCAATAGCTGAGATTAACATTTGGCAGATGTCAAATTTCAATTCTGATATCACATTTGCAGCCAGCGATCCCAAAAATATTAAATATATGAATAACCTACCTCAAAATGATAAAATTAAAAATCGTTCTTTATCGTTTAACATCTTAATTTCGTTATTTTGACAGCTAATTATGCAATTGGCAGCTGTAACATTTAAAATGTGATATTACATTTGTAATTGACAATTGAACATGGAAAAACCATGTATGCATTTGCAAAACCCCACAAAAAAAATTATTATTTCGACGTAAAATGCACCAGTTAGCAGCTGTCAAAATATCATTTTGACATCAGATTAGACTCGAAAACATAAAGGTCAACGTTTAAATACTGTTTTAATATAATGAAATAATGTTTAAATGGCATTTTGAGTAAATTGACAGCTCGTTTGACAGCTGTCAACTACTATTTTTTTTGTATCAGGATCGTATTCAGCGACTTCGAAAACATAAGGGCCAATGTTTAAATAGTATTTTAGTGTGATGAAATAATGATTAAATGGCATTTTGAGTAAATTGTCAGCTCGTTTGACAGCTGTCAACAACTTATTTTTTTTTTGCATCAGGATCGTATTCAGCGACCTCGAAAACATAAGGGTCAATGTTTGAATAGTGTTTTAATGTGATGAAATAATGATTAAAGGACATTTTGAGCAAATTGACAGCTCGTTTGACAGCTGTCAACTACTAAAATATTCTTTGTTTCAGGATCGTACTCAGCATCCGTGAAAACATAAGGGCCAATGTTTAAATAGTTTTTTGATGTGATGAAAAAATGATTCAATGGCATTTTGGGTAAATCGACAGCTCGTTTGACAGCTGTCAACTACTAAAATATTTTTTTTGCATCAGAATCGTATTCAGCGACCTCGAAAACAAAAGGGCCAATGTTTGAATAGTATTTTAATATGATGAAATAATGATTAAATTGCATTTTGAATAAATTGACAGTTTGACAGCAGTAAAATTCAAGGAAAGAGATACTTCCGAAGACGTCCGAATTTTCATGGAAAGTGTTCGAAGGATGTGACCCGCTTAATTCCTCTCAGAGTGGTGCATGTTAGAAGCACACGTCGCGCTAATACTTCACATCCGTATGAGGTTCAGCTTGTTACTCCTCGTACAATGCTTTTCAAGCAGTCATTTATATGGAGAACATCATTCGTTTGGAATAATTTGCCCAGGACTATGTTTCCCTCCGAGTACAATTTATAGCGATTCAAGAACGTGAATCGCTTTCTCCGCACAGGTATCGCTCCTGTAACGGTTTAGGAACTTCCCTGTAGCACGTGTGCTAGACCCATAAAAAAATATATATTTAGAGCCGCTGTTTTCAAAGCCATACTAGCAATTTGGTTTGCCAATCTCCGACACGAGACGGAGCACTAAGAAGAGAAAAACAAAATAATGAAAAATTCTTACACTTTATTGTACTGAAGCCATATTGTTAAACATTATGGCTTTCTTAATTGGTTTGAGACTTATATAGGTAGTAAGTTATAAACTGCTTATCATTTTGGTAATGAGTTATTATCCCAGCGGACAGAGAGACATAGAAATAAACTTTTATTAGGATCTAGTGACCTCGAAACGCTCGTTTATTAATACTCAACTGACTTAGCCGTTAGTTGATGGAGATCCATAATAACTAGGAATGAAAATTTAAACAACTATTTAGGATCGCCACTTATGGTTATTGTGTTAGAGCTGACAATTGTTTCGAAACACTGTGTCTTCTTCTGGAGCAAGATGTAAGATAACTACAAAGTATGTTACAAAATATATAAGTTACCTGGTTATAAGGGCTAAATTAATTAACAATATTCACCATAATTCAACAAGTTCAAGAAAAGAGATCCACCACCATCTAATGATCAATTGGATGTGGGTGGATGTCCTTTATTAAACTTTTTCTAGGTATTATGGCGAATATTGTTAATTAATTTATCCTTTATAACAAGGTAACTTATATATTTGTAACATACCTTGTAATTAATTAATATCTTGCTCCAGAAGAAGCACAGTGTGTCGAAACAATTGTCAGCTCTAATACAATAATCATGAGTGGTGATCTTAAATAGTTCTTTAAATTTTCATTCCTAGTTCGTTTATCAAGGAGAATAATTAAAGTTTTCCCTTAATATATGCTCAGTCAACATACAACTGACGCGTTTCACTAAATTTTCACTTTAAACATAAATTATAATATTTCTGATGATATTCAAATAAAAATAGCCAAACAAAAAAAAATGTAAAATTTAGTTTCTTTCTTAATATCTCCAAATTATTATTTTTATATATTTTGATTTTATTTTAGCCCGCCATTAAATTACCCGTAATGTTTTGGATCTATGGAGGTGGATTTACAGGAGGTACTTCTGCCAAACCATTGTATGGCCCAGACTTTTTAGTTGAAGAAGATATTATCTTTGTATCGGCTAATTACAGACTTGGAGCATTTGGCTTTTTATCCACCGAAGATTCAGTAATTCACGGTAATGCTGGTTTAAAAGATCAAAATTTGGCATTAAAATGGACGTATGATAATATTGCGTTATTTGGTGGAGACAGTGAAAAAATTACTATTTTTGGTCAAAGCGCAGGTGGGGCATCTACAGGACTTCATTTGCTAAGCAAAAAATCTGCAGGTAATTATAAAACAACCCGCTGCTTAGTTTTTATTCAAAAAGTTCTACATAGGAAATTTTGATTTTTTTTTTCTGTTTTAATTAAAACTTGTGGTGTTTGGTCAACTTTGCCAGTCAATCTAACATTTACACTGGAAATCTTTTTTTTTTCTCGTAAGAAAGACAAATATTTCCACTACAATAATCGGTGTTTAAATGCAACATATGTTAATTGTGTATTGAATACCAGTTTCTTTTTACTTTGTCAATATTTTACCAATACTATTTCATTTTTAGTGTTCCGTACGGAACACTTATAAGATCACTTCGGTGTCTGTCTGTCTGTCTGTCTGTATGTCTGTCTGTCTGTCTGTCTGTCTGTCTGTCTGTCACACCCGATTTTCTCCGAAACTATTTGACATAGAAAGGTGAAATTTGGTAATAATATAGGAATTGATGGCCTCATCAGAGCCATGTAGTTTTGAGAATTAAATTTTGACTTAAGGGGTTAGTTTTGGGGGGTGAAGTCGGAAGAAAAAAAAAAATTTTTTTACCAGGTCATTGAGTGTGGTGTCAATTGAAAGCTTGTGAAAACACGAGTAAAAATATATATATATAATATTATACATGCGCGCACTTTTCTTAGTATTATTTTTAAAAATTCGCGAAAAATCGCTGTCCCGGGCCTAATCTCGAAAAGTACTTATCAAAAAATTTCAAAAAAAATTCTGGAACATTCTCCACGGGGTGTAGATTGAACGAAAATTATCACGAGTGCATTACCTTTAATAATTTATATGGTATATAAAAAAAAAACAAAAATTTCAAGGTCATCAGATTTCAGTAAAGATTGGAAACAAACTTTGTTGAAAACTCATTTGGGGTGTATTTTGTGAAGTCACTGATCATTTTATACCTCTGTAACAAAATTTTTTTACTTTAAAAGCAATCAACGTACGGAAACACTAATTGCGCAAGTTTTAACTTGCACTTGACTGGTTATTGTTTTTAAAATTGCAAAACAGATAAATAGTAGAAAATGATACAGTTAAAATATGTATATATATATATATATATATATATATATATATATATATATATATATATACATATATATATATATATATATATATATATATAATATATATATATATATATATATATAATATATATATATATATATATATATATATACATATATGTAATATAATTTATGAAGTGAAGTAATTTCTTATATTAGATTTGTATTTTAAGTGAAGCATCGTACATAGGAAGTGATTTCTAGTACTAAAATTTTATACTTGTTTTTTATGGGTCCAGCACACATGCTGCAGGGAAATCCCTAAAGCGCTACAGTACCGATATGTGTGCAGAAAAAGAAAATTCACTTTGCTCTTGAATCGCTGTATATTGTGTATGGGAAACACAGTCCTGGGCAAATTATTCCAAAGGGATGAGATTTTCCATGTAAAAGACTGGTTGAAAAGGACCGAACCTCTTACGGATGTGAAGTATTAGAGCGACGTGTGTTTCTAGCATGCACCGCTCTAGAAGGAATTAAGCAGGCTATGTCCATCATCGTTTCTATGAAAATACTTGTAGAATAGAGTCAAGTCGCCAAACGTACTTCGACGTTCGAACGAATCAAGGCTGCCAGTCAGTTCCGGGTCTTCAATCAGGCGAACAGCTCTTCTATGAATATAAACCAACAAATGCAATGGGAGCAGAGCCCCAAACATGGGAGCAGTAATCCATAGTTGGTCCAATTTGAGCTTTGTACAGGATTAATAGTTGTTGTGAAGTGTAAAACTTTTTAGTTCAAAATAATATTCCCAGCTTTGGAAAAGTTCTCTTTGGTATGCTGTCATGTCACGCTAAGTCATATTTGCCAAATTAGCACCCAACAAATTGAGTGACAATGCTAGGAATGGAGTACCCTGACATAACTATGTCGGGTTCAACAACGTTAACTTTTTTAGAAAAAACTTGGTTTTTTTGTAGCGTTAAATTTCACTTAGTTAGTGTCACCGCAATATAGAATTTCCTCCAGGTCTTTGTTAAGTTGAATGAATTCCTACTGTCTGCAGATATTTGTCTAAGTATCTAGTGTCTGAACGTTCAGAGTGATTGAAGAGAGAAGCGTACTGCAATCTGCAAATTGGATTCCCGGCACAGCAGTTCTTTAATATAAATAACAAAGAGAGTAGGAGACAGTATGGAGCCCTAAGGAATACCGGCGTTGATAGTTGATAATGACAGTATTAGAAAGAAATCAGTTGACTGCCACCCAGAAAGAACGCTCCTTGAGGAAACATGAGAGACATACCAGAAGAGCGTAGCTTAGCCAACAATCCATCGTGTCAAACAAAGTCGAATGCCTTGGATATATCAAAAGCAACCGCTCGAGATTCTCCAAAGTGTTCAGTTGCGTTGTTCCAAACATGTGTTACGTAAGTCAGAAGATCTTCTGACCTATGTTTACGAAAGCCATATTGATGGTCGCTAATAATGTTAAATTCTTCGTGATATTTTAAAAGATGCTAAGAGCCTTCTCCATGACTTTCGATATTATTGAAAGCAGTGCGACTGGTCGGTAGTTATTTGGCAAGGTCTTCTTGACTTTAGATATCGGCTTAACCGTGGTGCATTTCTAGCAGGAAGGAAATATTCCCTTTCTGTAGGATAGGTAGAAAATTCAACAGAAAACTGATAAATTAAAGGGTCTACAACATCTTGTGACAAAAATAAATCAAGTAATATCAGCAAAACAAAGTACATGGTAATCAGCAATTATAGAGTTCCTGCTACCTTGTTGATAGTTCAACAAATACAAAGAACTCCACAATATTCATATTTAGGTATTATGATAAACGAACAGTAGGATCACTCATAGGAAATTCGTTGCCGTATCGAAACAGCTAGAGTAGTGTTCAAAATGACACCACTTTTCAAAAGCTCAGCAATAAAATAAAGCAAAAAAATAAGACTCCTAAGATGTTATATCTTTAGTGTCCTTCTTTACGGTGTGAAATCTTGAACGTTAACTTAAGCTACTTCTAAAAAACTTGAAGCATTATGGCTATATCGCAGAATTTTGAAAATTTTTGTTATACTGACCATATTACCAACGAGGATATCTTACGTCACATGAACAAGAAACTGGAAATTATGGAAACTGTTAAAGTAGGAACATTGGAGTATTTGTGGACTCATAATAGGAAATTCCCACAGATATGGATTACTATAACAAATATTTCAAAGAGATGTTTTTAGAAAAAGGGGACTAGGACGCAGACGTATCCCGTGGCTAAACAATCTGCCAAATTGGTTTTCAACAAATACTACCGGTCTTTTCAGAGCTGCAGTGGGTAAAGTAATAATAGCCAGAATGATTGCTAACATTCAAACCGAATAGGCACTTTAAGAAGAAGAAGAAGAACATCACGAATGATCGGTATTGTGTGGACACAAAATTATGTGGCTATTCAGAAAATTTCTCTGTTCAATACTTTAATTTCAACTTCACTTTCCTGTCTATTTTAATTTGTTTGAACCACACATAAATTCGCAACATATTAACTTCCAGAAACAAATACATAAACTTCTCAATATTGATGAAATGAACAGGGTTTATAATCAAATCGGCGTAATACAAGTGTCAGTATTTATATTTTCAATAATTCCTGTGGCCACTCAAGTTTAGAAATTAATTTTAAAATTAAATAACTAATGTTTTAGGTCTCTTCCGTGCCGCTGTAGTTCAAAGTGGTTCAGGAATAAATTCATTTGCTATCCAGGAAGACGCAAGATCAAACGCCTTCTCATTAGCTGATGCGATTTCTGGTGGTAGTTATGGAAATGATTCTCAAAATTAAAAGAGTTTTTGTTAGAAAAATCACCAGAGGAAATAGTGAAAGCAACAAATGCAGCAGTAAGTAATAATAAAAATAGTTCCATGCATTTTAGCGCTATAATAACATTAGCAATAAAAATAGGAACAATAATAATGTTAATCAACTAAGTTGGGAATGTGAAATCTTTGGCACAATGATATTACTCAGTATATATCACCACTACACCAAACACTTTATTTTTGCTCTCGACGCGCGTTTCGCTAAACATGTTAGCTTCATCAGGAGCGATGATTGACTAAAGCTAAACTACAAATCTACCCTATTTATACTTAGCTTAACCCTTGAATGACTCAAGCGGAACTAATGACATAGGCAAGGCCATCAATTCCGGTCAAGTAACCAGTAGAGGGGACTATAAGGAATAGGCCCTCTGTCTTTATTTAAACTACTTTTACATTTTATGATTTCCATACTTTCGTATGCGTTTAACAATCTCCTATCAGATACATTTTTTATTAGTCTTAGATTATCTAATGTTACAGTATGATCAGCTTCAAGGGCATGTTGGGCAATGCTAGACTTTTCTGTTCTATTGTATTTTAAGTGTGCTAAATGTTCTTTAAATCGTGTTTTAATTGACCTTTTTGTTTGCCTAACATACTTTTTGTCACAATCGTTACAACTAATTTCAGAAATTCCACTTTTCTCACAATTAGGAATCTTATGTTTGGGATTTCCTAAGATATTTCTCAGATTGTCTGATGACTTATAGACTAAGGTGAGGCCTACCTTATCAAATACCTTATTGAGTCCCTTGCTATATTTCGGATTATATGGTATGGAGACATACTTGGTGTTATTTTCTTCGCGTGCAAAAAAGGTGGAATTCTGAATATTAAACCTAAACTTATGTCTATTTATTAGCTTATTTACTAAGTCATCGTCATAACCATTAACTCTAGTTATATTTCTAATACGATTCTTTTCTTTATTAAAGTTTACTCTATTCAGAGGGAAAGTGATCAAACGATGAACTAAAAAAATGTAATGAGGCTAATTTATGTTGTTTGCAATGAAATGAATCATTCGGAATATATCTATCTGTTACTGTGTCCTTCTTATAGATATCAAATTCTAATCTTTTATTATTTTTAATAATTAAAATATCTAGAAAAGGCAATTGTCCTTTGTTCTCAACTTTGTAAGTGAATTTAATGGAATCATACCGGATATTTAATTTAGAAACAAAATCATCAATATTTGCTTTATTTGTATCAAAAATCGCGAAAATATCATCCACATACCTATACCATACCCTTGGGATATATTCGAATTTTTGACTGGCTTCGATTTCAAACTTACTCATGAATAAATTGGCTATGAAAGGTGATAAGCAATTACCCATAGCTGTTCCTTCTTTCTGAACATAAAATTGATTGTTATATTGGAAATAATTTTGTTCCATACAAAGTTTAGATAATGTTAAGTATTCATGAATAATTTCGTCTTCAAAGTCATTCATTCTAAGTTACAATTACAATATCTCGAAGAATTACTTAGAATGAATGACTTTGAGGACGAAATTATTCGTGAACACTTAACATTATCTAAACTTTGTATGGAACAAAATTATTTCGAATATAACAATCAATTTTATGTTCGGAAAGAAGGAACAGCTATGGGTAATTGGTTATCACCTTTCATAGCCAATTTATTCATGAGTAAGTTTGAAATCGAAGCCAGTCAAGAATTCGAATATTTCCCAAGGGTAGGGTATAGGTATGTGGATGATATTTTCGCGATTTTTGATACAAATAAAGCAAATATTGATGATTTTGTTTCTAAATTAAATAGCCGGTATGATTCCATTAAATTCACTTACGAAGTTGAGAACAAAGGACAATTGCCTTTTCTAGATATTTTAATTATTAAAAATAATAATAGCTTAGAATTTGATATCTATAGGAAGGAGACAGTCACAGATAGATATTTTCCTAATGATTCATTTCATTGCAAACAACATAAATTAGCCTCATTAAATTTTTTAGTTCATCGTTTGATCACTTTCCCTCTGAATACAGTAAACTTTAATAAAGAAAGGAATCGTATTAGAAATATAACTAGAGTTAATGGTTATGACGATGACTTAGTAAATAAGCTAATAAATAGATATAAGTTTAGGTTTAATATTCAGAATTCCACCTTTTTTACACGCGAAGAAAATAACACCAAGTATGTCTCCATACCATATAATCTGAAATATAGCAAGGCACTCAATAAGGTATTTAATAAGGTAGGCCTCACCTTAGTCTATAAGTCATCAGACAATCTGAGAAATATCTTAGGAAATCCCAAAGATAAGATTCCTAATTGTAAGAAAAGTGGAATTTATGAAATTAGTTGTAATGATTGTGACAAAAAGTATGTTGAGCAAACAAAAGGGTCAATTAAAACACGATTTAAAGAACATTTAACACACTTAAAATACAATAGAACAGAAAAGTCTAGCATTGTCAAACATGCCCTTGAAGCTGATCATACTGTAACATTAGATAATCTAAGATTAATAAAAAATGTGTGCGCGTCGAGTGCAAAAATAAAGTGTTTGGTGTAGTGGTGATATATACTGAGTAGTAATGTTAATCAAATTAAAATTAGTAACAGTTTAGAATTATATTACTAATTACTAATTGTAACATGATGCCACCCAATTTATTTAAGTAGAAATTTTAAAGTTTTAGAGTTATTTTCCTGCTTTAATTCTATTTCTCCAAATTTCCAAGTCCGTAAAGGAAAATTTTTATTAAAAAGTCTTTTACTGCGAGTATGTGTAGCGAAGAATCGTCCTGTTGTTAGCTTATTTTTCTATTATTATACGGTACCTAATTTTCAATAATCTCCGTTACTGGTAACAAGCATGCCGCCTCATTTAAATTTATATTAAAAAATATTGGGTTTGTTACACCTTTGTTCAATATATCGCACCAAACCCGAAAAGATTGACGGCTACTTTATTTCTCATATCGCTCGAGCTCGAAAGTGAACATTAATTATATTAAAAATTTTAGTTGGAAGAAAACAATTTCATCCATTCGAACAGTCTAATTAAATAGTTGATAAAAGTCTAAACATAATTTTTGTTTACCTAAGTTAGTCTAGGTCTGTAAAGTGTTTCGAATCCCATAAGATGTTCTACTGGATTTCTTAATAGCATCTGTAATAAAAATTTCTGGATTTTATAAATTTAAAAAAAAAATAGTAAACATTGGTAATAAGGTAATCTAGAAATTCAAAAGAATTTCCAATGCTCCATTTTCATAGATTTTTCTAATTGTCTCTCTGTCATTTAAATATTTATTTTCAGAAAATGTAGTTATGTATTCTGGGAGATGTATTTTAAATTATGGATTCTTTGCCTTTGTGCTTGCCCTTTATTATGCAAAATTTTAATAAATATTTGGTAAATATTCCTTTGTTCACTCTCCGGAAGAAAAATATTTAGTTTTAACTTACTACCGACAAAATTCTTGGCATATGTAAGTGCCATTTGTCAATTAACGTTATTGTCAAAGCAGTATCGCCAGCTTCGCCAAAGTAAGGAAAAGCACTTTCTCTTCTTTAATTTGTACAATAACACTATAAAAATGTACATTTACGTTTCTAGAAATAACAATTCTACAGAAATGACCAACAACATACAGGATGTTCCATTTAGAAATTATAAACTTTGTATAATATATCAAAAACGCGATGCTCGATTGATTTTTTTTTAACTTCAAAAAATATCTTTAAAAAGAGTACAATACAGTATTTAATATTTTTGCCTAACTGTTCAAATTACTGAATTTGAGAAAAGGTCCATTTATAATCAATAACCCTACATGTACATGTATATGTATTTCAAAGTTTCTATAGTTCTGAATTATCAGGATTACTGTAATACAGTAACATGATCAATTTATATTATGAGCTTTTATGGGATGGTAAAGGCAGCAGAAGAAAAACGTGATTTTTCTGCATTCTCACTTCCGGCTATAAATAAATTTCTTTTTTTTTCAGATATGTGGTCTAAATAAAAAAAGAATACTTTAGGCATATATTAGTTATTAACTATATTAGAGAGTCTAGAATAAACCACAAATATATTGCACAATGTATTTTAAGTAAAAATTATTATATGTTATTTTTAGGGGTCCCCTGGCCCAGTTGTAGAAATTGACGACGAGGAAGCTTTCATAAGCGAATCACCTTACGGATTATTACAAAATGGAAGATTTAATCAAGTACCAGTACTAACTGGAGTAGCCGCCGAGGAATCCGTAATGTTTTTAATAGGTTAGTGCAAGATTAAGCTGTTTTGCTGCTATTGCTTTTAGGCATTTGTGCTAATACAAATAATACTTAATTGCGTGATTAAAATATTAGTAAAACAAATAATATTGATTTTCTTCCTAATTGGAAACATTCTCTCGGATATGTTATAGTTAAACTATGGAGAAAATATCATAACTTGACTTTTTTGCTGTTATCTGAAAAAAATCTTTTATTTCCTTGACAGGAAAATTGTAGGTTTCTAAGTTAAAAATATTGTTAGATATAACAAGTTTGGGTAAGTTTTACATTATAACTTGCTTTGGAACAATTTTTAAAAATGAAATTCTAAGTATTTGTTCGGGGCTCTTACATTTTTGCCCCGTTTTGTTCATAAATTTCTATGAATTCGAGAATATTTAATTTTTTGCTTTGACCTTAATTAATAATTTTTACAGAGATCATATGTAGAAGAAAATGCCCCTTTTAACTATAAATATCTTTGAAATCCTTTCTCCACTCAACCGTTTCTTATTAATATCTCACTCTAAAATACCTTTGGTTTAAAATATCCAGTTGTCTTGTTTGAATTAAGTAATTTTTTATTAGTAGGAAACGAAATTCAGTATTTATTTAAGAATTTACGTATCTGTGAGAGAAATTGAGTAAATCGTTTTTTAAATATATTTGATTTGAAACTCAGTTTGCAAATAAAGAACAACTAATCTAATATTTACATCATTTCTAGCTTTTAAAAATACAATCAATTCAAATTGTTTCATGTCATAATGTTAACGTAGCCTTTTATTTTTTTTTTACTAACTTTTTATTGATTATTTTAAATCACTGTACAATGGTAATAAAACGTTTTCCCACACCAATAATTGAGACCAGAACAAAAAGACAAAAAACCGTATATATTCATTAAAATAATTAAAATAACCAGCTTAATTAAAGTTTAAGACACAATAAATGACATAGGGGAAAATCCACTAAATTATAACATTTTTGTACATTTTCAAACTGTGGCCAAGTAATATAGTTTTTTTTCACAGAAAAGTATATCGAATGGGAGTACAGAAATAACGATCCGTAACACCACAATAAAATTTCACACAATGGCAATTATAACATTTACCTCTATTATTATCCACTGTAAATTAAACTTTAAGTGATATATTACAGGTTCTGTTGACCTAGGAAGCTATGGTTTGTTTCAAGAAAATGGACGGTGAAATTGAAATTGATGATCCATAAACTTGAAACAGTTACAGCATTTATTACAAACTTTTATAGTCCAGATTTTTAAATCAGAAATGTGCTATTTTTTAGATATTTTATAAGATATGATTTTTTTTTATTTTTCTCTGAAAATGAACAAAGAATTTTAATTTGTCTTGACATTTTATATTAATGATTTTCTTAATAGTTGCAAAACAGCTATTATAGGTAATGTTTTTAATGATAGCTCAGTCGCTGTCTCGATATAGTTGGTAATATGGAATCTTTGGCGCAATGACACTACTCAGTATATATCACTACTAAACCAAACACCTTATTTTTGCACTCTACACGAGTTTTGCTAACCATGTTAACTTCATCGTTGACTAAAGCTAAACTACAAATCTGCCCTATTTATCCTTAGCCTAAACAATAATATATAATGCGGCTAATTTGTGCTGTTTGCAATGAAATGAATCATTAGTTAGTGTCTCTTTTCTATAGATATCAAATTCTATATATATATATATATATATATATATATATATATATATATATATATATATATATGTATATATATATATATATATATATATATATATATATATATATATATATATATATATATATATATATATATATATATCAATCGGTTTTATAACGTCTTCCGTCTTCCGATGCCTAATTTCCACTCCTCCCGGTTTCTCCATCCCTCCTCCTCTAGATCTCTCTCTAGTAACTCCTTGTTGATTCCTGCTCTCCAGCTTTGGCGTGGTCTTCCTCGCTTTCTTTTTCCATGAGGGTTCCAATTTAAAATCTTTTCAGGTAGTCGGTCTTGTGACATTCTCTGTACATGTCCGTACCATACCAACTGTTGGGTTCTGATTTCGTCCACTATATCGTGCTCTATTTCTAAAGCTTGTCTTATCGTGTCATTTGGTATGCGGTCTTTTCTGGATTTTCTGGCTGCTCGTCTCCAGAAATCCATTTCTGTAGCTTTTAGTATTTTTTCTGTTCTTTCCTTCAATGGCCACACCTGGGAGCTGTAAGTTATTATACTTTTCACTATTGAGTTGTAAATTCTCTTCTTATTTTTAATGGTTATGTTTTTGTCCCATAGTATACTGTTAAGCATTGCAATCGCTTTTCTTCCTTGGATATTCCTCTCGAATATTGCTTCTTCCAGTGTTCCGTCCCTAGATATTCTCGTTCCCAAATACTTATAACTGGCACAGAATTTGATGGTGTGTCCTGTGGCCAGTTTCAAGTCCTGCTGTTGTCCTCCGACGCACATGTACTCGGTCTTGTTAATATTGACTTCTAGGCCCCATTTTTTATATTCTTCCATAAGTTTTCGTGTCATGTATTCCATATCATCGATGTCCTGAGCGACTACTACCTGGTCGTCTGCAAATGATAGCGTGTACAATGTAGTATCGTCATCCAGTGGTAATCCCATACTGCTGCATTTCCTTTTCCAGTTCTTCGGTGCACTCTCCAAATAGATTTTAAATAGCGTTGGGGAAATACAGCAGCCCTGTTTGAGACCCTTTGTGACCTGGAACCCTGTTGTTATACCATATTTGGTTTTCACACTACTTCTTGCGTCTTGGTATAAGGATTTTACGGCTTTAATTATTTCGGTGCTTACATTACTCTGTTGTAGTGTTTCCCACAATCTGATTAGAAGCACGCTGTCGTAGGCCTTTTTTAAATCAACAAACAAGACATGGACTTCCTGATCAAATGCGGTTTTTCTTTTCTAGGATTTGTGTCACTGAGAAGAGATGCTCTATTGTGGATCTTTCTGCTCTAAAGCCTGCCTGTTCTTCAGCTTCTACGTCCACGTATTCCGTTTCTATTCTATTTTTAAGCATTTTTCCGTATATTCTGCTAATAGATCCTGTAACCGTTATTCTCCTATAGTTATCGCAATTATTTTTGTCTCCTTTCTTATGAATTGTTGATATGTATGATATTTTCCATTCCTCAGGTACTTCTGATGTGTTAATGCATCTTTGGAGTAAATTCCTCAAAGCGCTAAATAGCTTTTGAGTTCTCTATTTTACTATCTCTCCTGGGATGTTTCCTGGTCCTGGAGCTCTACCATTTTTTAGCGTTTTTACATACTTCTTTAACTTCTGATGTTGTTATCCTTATTGGGGATCCTCGTATAACTATATTTGGGTTTCCATGTTGGGTACTTTTGAACTCTGGTCTATCTTCTGTTAGCATATTTGTAAAATATTGGTTCCATTTTCTGGTGTTATTGGTGAGAAGATTTCTCTTTTCCGTTCTGTTCTCATATTTTTAAGAAGTCTCCAGCTTTCTGTGCTTTTTCTTCCTCCTATATAAGTGTTGAGTCTTGAGCATGTCTTTTCCCATTGGTTGTTCTTTTTGTCACTAATCATTTTGCGTACTCTAGCTTGGATTCTTTGTATTTTACTTTGTCGTTTGTGCTCTTTGAACTTAAGTATTTGTGATAGCTTTTCCGTTTTCTTGATTTTCGTATTTAATTTCTTCATCCCACCAATATGGTTTTTGCTGTTTTTCGCTTTTCTCTTGGTACCCTAATGCTTCCAGTGCGGCTGCGTGTAGGCATTCTTTATATACTTATATTTTTCTTCTATATTAACAAATCCCGTCCGTTGTATCTTTTGGTCTAGTCTACTCTTGTATAGATTTCTGATACTTCCATTTTGTAAGCTGTCTGTATTATATCTTATTGTTGTTTCACTTGTTGTGTGTTGTGTACTTGTAAGATATCAAATTCTAACCTATTTTTATTTTTGATAATTAAAATATCTAGAAATGGCAGTTGTCCTTTGTTCTCAATTTGGTCACTTTTCCTCTGAATAGAGTAAACTTTAAACAATGAAAGGAATCGTATTAGGAATATAACTGGAGTTAATGGTTATGACAATTACTTAATAAACAAGTTAACAAATAGGCATAAGTTCTGGTTAAATATTCAGAATTCAATTTTGGTTTACACGCGAAGAAAATAAGACCAGGTATGTCTTCATACCACATAATCCGAAATATAGGAGGGGACTCAATAAGGTATTTAATAAGGGAGGCCTCAGTTTAGTCTATAAGTCATCAGACAATCTGAGGAATATCTTAGCAATATTCCTAATTAGAAAAAAAGTCGAATTTATGGGATTAGTTGTAATAATTGCGACAAATAGTATGTTAGGCAAACTAAAAGGTTAATTAAAACACGATTTAAAGAACATTTAGCACATTTAAAATACACTAGAATAGAAAAGTCTAGCACTAGCAAACAATCCCTTGAAGCTGATCATACTGTAATATTAGATAATCTAAGATTAATTAAAAATGTATATGATAGATCGTTGAAATTATAAAATGTAAAAGTAGTTTAAATAAAGACAGGGGGCTTATTCTTTATAGTCCTCTCTACTGGTTACTTGACCGGAACTGATGGCCTCGCCTAAGCCATTAGTTCTGTCTGAGTAATTCAGATGTTAGGTTAAGTATAAATAGGGTAGATTTGTAGTTTAGCTTTAGACATTTATCGCTCCTGATGAAGCTAACATGGTTAGCGAAAGGCGCGTCGAGCGTAAAAATAAAGTGTTTAGTGTAGTGGTGATATATACTGAGAAGTAGAGATATTGCATTACGCTGCTTATTTACGTGAAGTTGGTTTGAACTGAATTTTTGGTATAGTAGTGTCGGTAAACATGGTTTTTTTTTTGTAAATATAGCTATTTAAATGATAAAGAGTAGTTTCGTATCATTTCCTTTCAAGTATGCATATCATACACATATTGAAACCAAAAAAATATTATTTTGATAAATTGAGTTTTACTAAATAATTTTGATATAAAGATTTCTGCTAAAGTGGACTTAAAAGAAAACTCATCCCTAGATTATATTTCCGTTTGTAAAATGCATATCTAAAATTTACAATAATTTTCCTTTATTTATAAATAAAGCAATTGTAGCAACTCGATATGTCTCACATGGTATATTATATACATTATAAAATATATTTTTTCTATTACGTTTAAATATTCGTTACTAGGAACGTTTGAAAACGTATTGCTTAAGTCAAATAATATTGAAGGCCTCTCTTCGGTGTCTGTCTGTCTGTCTGTCTGTCACACCCGATTTTCTCCGAAACTATTTGACATAGAAAGTTTAAATTTGGTAATAATATAGGAATTGATGGCTTCATAAGAGCCATGTAGTTTTGAGAGTTAAATTTTGACTTAAGGGGTTAGTTCTGGGGGATGAAATCGGAAGTGAAAAAAAGATTTTTACTAGGTCATCGAGTGTGGTGTCAAATGAAGCTTGTGGAAACACGAGTAAAAAATGTATATATAATGTAATATTTGCGCGCACTTTTCTTGTATTATTTTTAAAATAAACCGGTCAAGCGCAAGTTGAACTTGCGCAATTAGTGTTCCGTACGTTGATTGCTTTTAAAATAAAAAAATTTTGTTACAGAGGTATAAAATGATCAGTGACTTAACAAAACACACCCTAAATGAGTTTTCAACAAAGTTTGTTTCCAATCTTTACTGAAATCTGATGACCTTGAATTTTTTGTTTTTTTTTGTATACCAGATAAATTATTAAAGGTAATGCACTCGTGATAATTTTCGTTTAATCTACATTCCGTGTAGAATATTCCAGAATTTTTTCAAAATTTTTTGATAAGTACTTTTCGAGATAAGGCGCGAGACAGCGATTTTTCGCGATTTTTTAAAAATAATACAAAGAAAAGTGCGCGCAAATATTACATTACATATACATTTTATACTCGTGTTTTCACAAGCTTTCATTCGACACCACACTCGGTGACCTAGTAAAATTTTTTTTTTTCACTTCCGATCTCACCCCCCAAAATTAACCCCTTAAGTCAAAATTTAACTTTCAAAACTACACGGCTGTGATGAGGCCATTAATTTATACATTAGTACCAAATTTCAACTTTCTATATCAAAATAATTTCGGAGAAAATCGGATGTGACAGACAGACAGACAGACACCGAAGTGATCTTATAAGTGTTCCGTATGGAACACTAAAAATCGCGAAAAATCGCTGTCCCGCGCCTTTATCTCGAAAAGTACTTATCAAAAAATTTTGAAAAAATTCAGGAATATTCTGCACGGGGTGTAGATTGAACGAAAATTATCACGAGTGCATTACCTTTAATAATATTTCTGATATTTAAAAAAAACAAAAATTTCAAGGTCATCAGATTTCAGTAACAAACAAACTTTGTTGAAAACTCATTTGGGGTGTATTTTGTGAAGTCACTGATCATTTTATACATCTGTAACAAAATTTTTTATTTTAAAAACAATCAACGTACGGAACACTAATTGCGCAAGTTCAACTTGCACTTGACCGGTTTTTTAGTATATCTATTAACTCGACTGGATTTTTAATATCGTGTTTTCCCTAACTTGCTAATTTCTTTAGACAGTGAATTTAGTCAAATTAATAGTTTTCGTTTTTGATTATTATTACATAAGTAAAAAACTACTGGTTTGATAGGGCGATCATCTTTGCGTATTTTTATTAGGCTTCAAAATTCAAACGAGATTTTGAATTTATAAGACCTGTAGTAAGATTCATAGAGGAAACTCCATCGAAATCAAAATAAATATTCAAAACAACCGACATGAAAGTAATGTATCGAATAGCAAAAAAACCATATTGGTCAAGGAATAGTGACAATACTAGACAAACATACATAGTTAACATAAATAACGTGTCGAACAGACAGCTAAAATGTATAGATAGAATAACTGAAGGAAAGCAACAGTTAACATCGTAAAAGAGAGGTAATCAGTAGGAAAAAGAAACGTTGGTAGATCCCGAACACTTTAAAGCATCAACTTCCCAAATGTAACAAAAGGAGAGACACTAATAAAGATGCAATTTTGCCCTATACAAAAGACGAAGACAAAGAATAAAATTACTAGTTCTAATAAGAAATGTTTTTGTTTATTCCTATAAATAACTTCTATTAAAAAGTATAAATAAGCTGAACTCTTCAAAACAGCTTAAAATAATAACCATAACTGTTGTAATTTTTTTTGTCGAAAAAGACAACCTTAATTATTGTTGTTTCTTTTTGACATTTATTGTATTAGATATCTAATTAAACTAGTAAAAGTAAGAGGGAACTTAAATAGACAATCGAAAAATGAGTTTCTTATACACAACTGCGACTGACTTGTGTTAAATTTGGTTACTGAACAGATACGTTGATGCATCAAAGTGAGTAAGACAGTAGAGTATGATAAATAGTCCAAGAAATTGATAATATTTTAAAAATGGAAGATAAATTTGGGTCTGAAACTTACTTAAAATGGTTTTATCTATTGATGAAATGTGGCCCAATTGTATACTGTGGTACAGATTTTGATCAAGATTATGTCTTAGATCTTGATTATATCTTAGATCTTGATTTATATCACTCACGTGGTATAGCATCTTAGGACTTTTGTCTCTTTTTTTTATGGGTCTAGCACACGTGCTGCAGGGAAGTCCCTAAAGCGTTCTAGGAGCGGCATGAGTGCGGATCTTTCTCCTACTTCATTACCTGTATTTAATAACCATCAAATCGATATAAAAATTCTTGCAGACCCCCAGAAATAATAATATTGTGGTAAACTTAATTTTTAATACTTTTCATTGATGTTTTCCAGTAATGTGGAACATCGCACTGTCTGGTGATTTTTTTAACTTCTTTGAGTCATTCAAAAGCTTACTAACTCAAAGCCAAATTCTTTATTTTTTACGTTACTAGGACTGACCATAACATCACGGATATATATATAATCTTGTTATGTACGTTCAAAACTTAGTTAATCAGTTCATTTTCTAGCTGTTCTTGGCTACTGTTTGCCTTCAAAGTGCCAGTATATATTTTTAAAACTAGTACAATATTTTTTTTATTAAATTAACTAAATAATCGAACGTAGCTACATGATAACAATATCTATGACTACTATTATATATTTTAAAGAATATAGCACGTTCTCGAAAAAAAACTTTAAAAATAAAGGTAATACTAAATTATTTAGTATTGCCTAATGGATATTTATTGGTTACTCAATTTAATTCCAACTAAAGTTCTCTAACCCAGTGTTGAAGTACTTGACAGCGTTGATTTTTAATTGACCATGTAAAATGCTGAGTGACAGTATATCGATTGTACCAAATAATTTGAATATAAACAATTCGCCTGTGTTTTACTTTATACTATTTTAAGAGTTGTGTTTCTTGTGCATAGAGGGAGTATAAGACGAGATATCTACTGCACAATACTTCGGTATTGCTAAATAAATAAATAACGTAATTTAAAATAGCTATTTGTGTCTAACCCAGTTGCATCATCTAAAGCTTAATAACATTTGATGCTGTATGATTCCGCTTTTTGCATTCTAACTGCATATTCACAGATGATTGAGATATGATATTTCATTTAACAGGTAGAAAATTTCATTTGTAGAAATTATAATATGAGAAAAAGAATTGTAATTGAATTCTATCCAAAACTTACCACCAATGCCACAAAAATATTTAAAACGACGAAAAATTGATGACAATATGCTTATCAGGCAAATAAAATTTTAATAGCCAACACGGTATTCTGGGTGAAAAGACAACAAATAAACATGAAGATCATTATCTATTCCAACATCAGAAATGATTTAAAGAGTTTATCGGTTCGTTGCAGATGATCGCAATGCATCATTGCAAATGATGAAAGAAGCATTAAACATTAACACGGAAAAAATTTAAAGGATTTTTGTGACAAGATCTAGCCAAAATGAAGGCTTACATTAAATTTGTTCCATACGCTTTTAATGACAATCACAAGTTACTGAATATGCAACATTATAAGAAAATTCGAGTCTCTAAAATCAAGTATTGCTGGCAACAAAATATGATGATTTTAACATGAGTAACAAGCGTGAAAGTATATAATAGAACACAAAATCGTCGCCGCCAATCCAAAAAGTATTAAAAGGTTATCAGAAAACAAATGATACCAAAAGTATCAGTGGCGAGTATTATTTAAAAGTATTGAAACGTTTGATGAGTAGAATTGGTCATATGCCACCTGAATATCTTAGTCCATATAGCTGGTACTTGAGACGGGTTAATACACCAAGTAATACTTCACTCATTCCGTCAATTTTCGGCTATAGTATAAGTGTTTAACCAGTCCTATTTGTCCCCTTATGACTTCTTACTATTTTCAAAAATTTGAATGAGTTTCAAAATAATACATTTTCTGGGACATAAAGACCATCTAAAATTCTTTTACAAATGAACTAGGAATCACTACTAAATCAACAAACTAAATAAAAAAACAAAACCGGCCAAGTTCAAGTCAGACTTGCACAATTAGTGTGCCGTGATTGCTTTTAAAATTGAAAAAACACATTTTCTATCAAGATTCTCTCTCTAGTAGAACCAGTATCTTTTATCATTTGTATAGGTTCAGTTTTTTTTTAAGAATCATGTTGCCATAAAGAAATGGACAACCTCGGATGATGTAGATTCCTATAGAAGATAGCTCCTTGGAACATAGTGAAGATGCAGCATTTGATGACATATTTGAAAACATCAAAAATAGTATAGAAAATGCCATTGACGAAACTTTCCCAAAACAACAAAAAAAAACAGAAATGAAATCAAAGGGTAAAACAGCTAATGAAGCAAAGAAGAGAAATGGTAGATAATACTACAGATGAATACAGAACTATAAATAGAGAGATATTGAGGGAAATTAGGAGAGACAAAAAATGCAGAGGACATTAAAAACCTTGTAGAACAGAATAAAAGCTGAAAAGTCTTAAGAAGGAAGAACACAATGGGAAGAAAAGACATATGCAAGATTAAGGACATGCATGGTAATGTAATAACAAACAAAAGATATATTTTACAGATCATCGGATTATTTTATCAACAATTATATACCTTATAAGATAAAACAGAAATCAACATACACAGAGTCCTAAATCAGGAGTCGGAGGATATCCCAGACATCACGGAAGAAGAAACCACATTAACCCTGAAGGACATGAAAAATAACAAAGCTCCGGGTGAAGACAATAGTGTAGTAGAGGCATTAAACAAGGAGGACAACAAATTATCAAATCACTTAAACTATTATTCAATAAATGCCTCCTGGCATCATGCATAAAAGAGGAGATACTTCAGACGTTACAAAGTATCGACCCATTAGCCTCCTGAGACATGTATATAAGTTAATCACGAAAATACTTACCATACGTCTAGCAAATAAATTCGAGTTTTTCTTTTCAAAAGAACAGGCAGGTTTCTGCTTACAGTTAAAATCCTCATTGAAAAATGTAGAGAATATAATAAGCGTCTTGTACTCATATTTGTAGACTTCGAAATGGCTTTTGATTCTGTAAATCAGCAAAGACTTTTAGAAGCGCTCGCTGAGTGTTGTATTGATCATCGATATTATAATGCAATTAAATACATATGTGAAAATGCCACCGCTCATGTTAGAACACAAACTACTCAATCCACTAGCACATATCGAATCGAAAAAGGAGTGCGGCAGGGTAATACGCTCTCACCCAAGCTTTTCATAACACTTCTACAAAGTATTCTAAAATCAATAAACTAGGAAAGAATGAGACTTAACATTGACGATGAAAAGTTAAATCACCTTTGTCTCGCTGACGACATTGTCTTAATAACGGACAAAATACAGGAAGCACAGACTATGCTACACATGTTTCAGGAAGCTTCAGGAAAGGTTGGTCTAAAAAACCAATCTATCCAAGACCCAATTTATGACAAATCTTTTATTAAGCGCCATTATAAAACTGAATAACCTAGAGATAGAGCAAGTACACCTATATAACTACCTGAGACATGAAATCAGCACAGGATGAGATAACCAAACATTTGAAATTCACAGGCAAATAGGTCTCTCCTGGGCTGCATATGGTAAACTGGCCTATGTATTCAAATTTAACCTTCCTATGTATTTAAAATAAAAGTATTTGACAGATGCATACTCCCCGTTCTTACGTACGGAGCCGATACTCTCATAATGACGAAGAAAAACATCAATAAAATATGTGTCATGCAACGAAAGATGGAGATGTCAATGTTAGGCGTTACTCTTAGAGATTATATCCCAAATTACATTAACAGGAAAAGAATGGAGGTACAAGACGCAGTCAAATTCAATCTATGGTACATCTTAAATGGAACTGGGCTGGGCATGTTGCTAGGTTTAAGGATAGGCGATGGACAAAGAGAATCATAGAGTGGCGACCAAGATCCGAAGCCTATCGGAGTAGAGGTAGACCACCAAGTCGGTGGACTGATGATTTGAAAACAGTGGCTGGAAAGTGGGTACATGCGGCTCAGAACAGAAAAAAGTGGCAAAACTTGAGAGAGGCTTTCGTTCAGTAGTGGACAATATAAGCTGATGATGATGATGAAAGGACATCTAAAATACTTCTACAAAATGAACTAGGAAACGAGTTTAAATCACTATTAAATCGTAACAAAATATGCACTGGATTAGGAGGAGAACATACTAAAAAAAAAGAGAAAACCGGCCAAGTGCAAGTTGAACTTGCGCAATTAGTGTGCCGTGATTATTTTTAAAATAGAAAATTTTGTTTCGGGGTAATAAAATGATCAGTGACTTCACAAAACGCACCTCAAATGAGTTTTCAAAAATCAGTATCAAAAATTTGGACACAAACTTCTTTGTGATAGCTAAAAAAACTTTCTACAACGCTCAATATTACTCAAATAGGTGGATATAATCTATTATTAACATATTCGAAAAATTTTTTTTATATACCAGATAAATTATCAAAATTAATGCACTCAAGATCATTTCCATTCAATCTACATCTCGTGGAGAATATTTCAGAATTTTTTCGAAATTTTTTGATTGAAATTGAAGATTTTTTTTAATTTCATTGTTACAACAAAAATCCGTAAATTAATTATCGCTATAGAATTTTCCAAAATCAATATTTTTATATTTAAACATGTTCTCTAATTTCTCTTTCAGATTTGAACACTGCCAAAGCCGTTGCAAATCAATTAGATCAATTTCCTACTGTAATGATACCTACTGACCTTCACCCAAATTCTAGCGATGAAAATGCTGTAATTGAAAAAATTCGAAATACGTACCTCAAAGCATCAAAATTATGGTCTTCTGATTTAATTGGTTTAGCAGAGGTAAGTACGATTGAAATAAATATTTCACCACATACCGAAACAAATTTATCTAAATCTCATATTATTCTTTCAAGATAAACATGTCTATAGTTCCAGTATTTAAGCAAAAATAAACCCTGAGAATAATTCATTAAAGTGGTAAATTTACCTCGCAAACAGGCTGTTCTATCATAAAAACTGAGTTTGAATTTGCCACACTAAAGATTAACTTAATCCAGGTACACCACTTAATATTCAGACCCACCGCCTCACTATGAGAGTGATGGAAATGGAAAACTTTGTATTTCGTGATCTAGAAACTCTAAAATATGGAGAAATCTCGGTTGTTAAATTTTTCACGAAGAAATATAACATTTGAAAACGTTGAATAAAAGTTTAATTCGCCAATAATTTTTCTGATGGATATAGCAGATTTGCTTTTGTTTGTTAACTACCCTAGATATATATATATATATATATATATATATATATATATATATATATATATATATGTATATATATATATATATATATATATATATATATATATATATATATATATATATATATATAAAAAGCTATGGGTTAGATATAACCCATAGCTTTTGGTTTATACTCCATCGGAGACCTTCTATTTTACCGTCATTGGCTTAACTACTAGAAAATTCTGTTCTCTTGTTTGTCGATCCTAGCTCAACTGATGAGCCGTGATAAGGCGAAACCCGTTTCGGGATGAATTTGATGAATAAGGGAATGATGTGTAGACTGCTGAAATATGAGCCTTCTTCTGTTTTCAGTTGAGTTTCATTAAACCACATAAATATATATATATATATATATATATATATATATATATATATATATATATATATATATATATATATTTATATATATATATATATATATATATATATATATATATATATATATGTGTGTATATATATATATATACATATATATATATATATATATATATATATATATATATATATATATATATATATATATATATATATACCTATCAAATGATGGTGTGGGTTATCTCATATATTATAACATATTTCTAAATACATATAAAAATGAGATAAAAAGGGGTAGCCTATTTTACCGTCATTGGCTTAACTACTAGAAAATTCTGTTCTCTTGTTTGTCGATCCTAGCTCAACTGATGAGCCGTGATAAGGCGAAACCCGTTTTCGGGATGAATTTGATGAATAAGGGAATGATGTGTAGACTGCTGAAATATGAGCCTTCTTCTGTTTTCAGTTGAGTTTCATTAAACCACATAAATAATATATATATATATATATATATATATATATATATATATATATATATATATATATATATATATATATATATATATATATATATATATATATATATATATATATATATATATATATATATATATATATGTATATATATATATATATACATATATATATATATATATATATATATATATATATATATATATATATATATATATATATATACCTATCAAATGATGGTGTGGGTTATCTCATATATTATAACATATTTCTAAATACATATAAAAATGAGATAAAAATGGGTAGCCTTTTTTTTAGTATTGTTCAGACAATCTGATTACTAGAGCAGTAATAAAAAAATGCTGAGCTGCTGTCAAAATACGTACCAGTTTACCTTTATCAGTTTTCTTATTATGGAAGGCCAATGGTGCCAGCGTATATTGACGGTAAGAGTTTTAAATCATTAAATTAAATAGAAACCCAAAAATAACGGCATTTTTTTTATTATTTTAATTTGTGAAATACATCTTTTTGTCACTTTGATTAATAAATATATTTTCGCTGTTGCTGACTTATTTTGAGGTAAAATCTTAGAAAAGACTATTACAAAAAACTACATATACACGCTGAGTATAAATTGTATCCAGAAAAATCGATATTGTTGTAAATCGTTCCATATTAGTTAGGTCTCTTCTATATGCTGTCTTTAAAATTGCTGTTCAGCTTTTTTAATAACTGCCTTAAGTCTAAACGGTTCGAAATTTAGGGTTTTAAATTCGTCATTTTGTTGTTTAATGATGTAACTTTGAGATCTATTTAGGGATATAATCGCAACTTTGCCATCTAGTTCTAGCTCCATCACAATATGATATACGGTATGTACGGTCTAAGTCCTCTTCCACTTTGATGACGTGAAAAGTACATTCGAGGAACGGAAGATCGAGAGCTGAGACTTCGATTGATGTGCATGATTTTTTGTATTCCAACATCCATATCTAGCAGTTCTTTATCTACTTCACCATCCCAAAGGAATAGGAAAGTACCAGTACAGTCAGCATATTGGCAGCAGCAACTTTATTACGCTAAAAGTTCTAACTACCAAATCTTTTTTAGCCATCTCATAGATAGTTTTACGTATTTTCCTCATTTAAATGATGTAGACTATTCCCATCTGTCCTCTGGATGTAACAATACTTTATTAAGCTCGAAAATGTCATATTGATCTAGTCCAAACTTCACACCAATAGTCCACATGTATTTTTTAACTCTCTTCGTGAGTAAAGTATATAAAATTTAAGATTATCCGTGTAAAATAGACGAGTATTTTTATGTCTGCGATTTTCTAGAGAATCGCAGTTATATCAACGAATTTAACGTAGAGCAACTGAAAGACGAAGCAACAAAATACAAAACATATGTTGGTTCAATAAGTTTGCGAAAGAGATCACTTTTAAATGTTACCCACACAATTACTATCTTTTGCACCTAATGTAGTGGTAAATTTCATTTTACTGGTTGCTATTTGACGTTATATTCAGTTGATCATCAAAGGAGGAGCCACTATTAATCTTCTTAAACAGGTAAAGGATCAGTTCATGAGGGACGCTTTTCGATAGCCAATCCATGCTATGAACAGACTTTTTAGTACCACACGAAGTGTGATATATCAGTGAATCAGAAGATTCGTTTTTCCTACATGCTGCTACCTGATGACTCAAAGGGCCGGTTTAATCCTACTAAGTAATCAGTTACAGATAACATGAGTGAATATTTTGTCCCAAGAGCTTAAATACGTAATCAGTTTATAATTTTTGGGGTTAGTCAAGTTGCTTTTCATTCAGGTGTTATATACTCAGTCATGTACTGATTACGAGCAATTTGTTGCTTAACTTCCTGAACTTTTCCTGAGATCTGTTCTACATTTTTATTTTTCTTTATTCTATTATCTTAAAGATTATGTTATTGACTTGATATTAGTTCTGAGGGAAAGCAGTTCCCATCCAAAACGTTCATTAGCACTTGCCATGTTTTATGGTTTTGTATACACTTTTCCATTTATTTTAATCTTTCATTCGTGAAGTCCAACATAATTACCCCCAAACGGTGATCTGTTTGTTGGTACTGGCCCATATTGCGAGATATGGCCAAGTAGTCTCGTAATTATTGGTTAGAGATGTTTTGAGCCTCAGGGTATTTTCTACGTCATGAAGTATACCTACGGGCCATATATCCTCTTCGCCTTAATTCGAATTCTTCGTGACAGTCATACTAATTATCCTTGAGACTATCAGACCACTCGAATTGTTCGTGTTAATCGCCACAATTGTCATCTAAGGGCATTCGCCCTGCAACTCTTCTAACTTGCTCTTCGTTTTTATCCGATAGTGGCGAGATAGCAGGAGCATTTATCTTATCCTTTTTAGTAACAACGGGTTTTACGATATTAACGGTAGGGTGTCCGTCATCAGATATTACCATTGTGACATGGGCTAGCGGAACGATCTGGGAACATATGTGATACTGACGATAGTCGTGCTCCTTTGAAGTTCAGTGACCGTACCTTTTTGCTTGATAGGGGTTCAAGATAGCTAACTTTTCTAAGTAAGAAAAACCAAACCAGACGATATTATTTTTACCATGGTTATTTTTATTATTATTATCAATATTATTAATATTTTCATAGCCAAGTAATGAACATATAGCACTCATTTTAAATTTTTAGGTGCAGAAAAAGCCGGACATTCAGCAGAACTTACATTTTTATTTAATATGGTTGGATTTCAAGATACAGATCCTGCTAATCTGTTAACACAAGATAGAAACTGTTAAGATTTGGACAAATTTTGCCAAATACTTGTAAGTTTTTTTTTCATTTCTTTTAACAAACTTTGACAAATCTATGTTATATTAGGAGCTGATCGAATACCTGCCACAGACCCAAAAAATATGCCAGAGAACTATTATCAATTAACTTTTTAACTTGGCATGCAGGAAAGGAATTTTTTTTTTTCTGATAGAAATTCACTAGCCGATATATAAAAACAGGCAAAAAGACAATGCCAAACAATTACCGATCAGTTGCACTCTTCTCAGTAATATCAAAAATTATGGGAAAGGCCGCTCAACATCTATTAAATTATTTGGAAGGATTTAATATTATTACTAACTATCGATATAGCTTTCCTAAGAAAAGGTTCACAAAAGATCCTTTGTCACACATATTTGAAAATTTAAAATTTTGTAGAATATTGTGAGGCTTTATATATCCAAAGTACGACCCTATTTGGCATGTCGAATTTTGGGCTCAGCTTTGCTCTTATGGTATGTGTAAAAGGTTTTGTTTATGGCTCTTGAACTTTCCTACACATTTACTATCAACGTTGGTCCTAATGCTTATACTATTTCCTACTCTCTTCCCTGTTGGCATTAATGAACTATTTAATTTATAGCTTTGCTGATAGTAGTACACTTGTTTCCTCATTTACTTTGAAAGCTAGAACATGTATTAAGACTGATTATGGAAGCCAAAATTATGGGACTCTTGAAAACACCACAAGAACGAGGCAAGCGGCTTGCGATCTAGTGGATTCTTTACTTCCTAAGCTTCGTTCTCGGTGTGATGTCCTGGGCTGTCACGACGTAGTATTGGTGTTTAATAATTGTGGTGTTTGGGAAGAGGACAAAGTGAATGCGGGTAGTATATGCTCGTCCAGGCAATGATGACTTATCATTAAAATGATATCGGTACAAGGTATAGGCTGGGTAGATGATTGACTTTCCACGTCAGCTTTGTCTAATCCAAACACAGCAGAAACAAATATTGTGTGATGTAAAATAGAAAATTACAACCAACATGCACACTGCCCCATATAAATTTATTTAACTGCATTACGTCATATATAATAGATTTATAAGGCAAATTCTAGTTCAATATTTTCTAAGTTACTATTAAGTTTTTTTCTTCATTGAGCTTCGTAAGAAGTTTAACACCTTAAATAAAAATTGAATTTTATTGGGATATTAAAAAGTATTTTCATATTTTAATGCAATAATGGGGATTTAATATCACACGACAATTATAAAGTTTTTATAATATCAATAAGTATTTATCGTGACATTTTCATCCGATCGCAAAAGGATTGAGCAATTCTTTTACATAGTTTTTGCAATTCCATACGATTGTTACAAGTTAATCAGTCAGTTCGGCTTTATGATCTAATCTACCCATTTTTTAAAAATTTATTATAATTTTAGGAATCCGGTTCCTGAACCAACTGAACTACTGAACGTAACCTGGCCAACTATGAACCCTACAAATAAGCAGTATGTAAATATTAATGGCACTTTGGAACTGTGCTCTAACTTAAAAGGAAATGCTTTTTCCGCATGGAATGAAATATTTGAAACATATGGGAGGAAACCTTTTATTACCTTTTAGTAATAATTATAATGAGCTAGGCTAATAATTAATAAGTAAAAAAAATCAGAAAAATCGTCAATTTTGTTTTTTTTTAATTAAGTTTCACCTGACTTATACAAATTTTTCATTTCTAGGGCCTTAGTTCCTTATTTAACTCATTTGTTTCAGAAAAAAAATTCCAGTCCTAATTTCTCTAAATTTCCCAAAGTTCTCTTATTCTTGTTCTTGACAACAGCAAAAGAAAATATCCTCATTTCACAAATACTCTACTTGTATAAGACAGCGTTGCTTAAGTCTCACTGTCTTCGTTAACTTTTTGTTATCCACCATTTCTATTCCAAACACAAATATATAAAAAAAGAATGATTTATGCTGAACCTCATTTTTTTACCTATATATATATATATATATATATATATATATGGCAAACGATTCAGCGATATAAATTTATAAAAATATGGTGTAGAAACAAAATGACAATAACAGTGCAGATAAAATATGTATAAACATGTATATATGGTAAATCAAGAAACTAACCATGTTAGCTTCATCAGGAGAGTCATAAACGTTCAAAGTCTTTAAATTTAAGTTAATCATATAACTGTATTAGCTCTATAATTGAATATTGAGATTTGCAAGTGCAGAGTGCAAGTTCTGTTGAATTTTCTAAATGGGTAGTCGAATAAAATATGTTCGTCTGGGCAGGGTGATCGCAATCACAACCGGAAAAATTTTGAAAATTTCTAGAATATTCTCTACCGGGTATAGATTGAACGAAAATTATCACAAGTGCATTAGCTTTAATAATTTATCTGGTAAAAACAAGAATTTCAAGGATATCAGTTTTCATTAAAGATCGGAAAAAACTTTTTTGGGATGTGTTTTGTGAAGTCGCTGTTCCTTTATACTTTCGTAATAAAAGTTTTTATTTTAAAAGTAATCAACGTACGGAACACTAATTGCGCAAGTCCAACTTGCACTTGACCGGTTATTTTTTATTTTATAATTTACCTTTAGAATATTTTCAAAATTTTGGTGTGCTAGGACATTTAACTCCTTAAATAAATTTCTTGTTGGAGTTAATATATTGCTTAAAAATAGAGATAATTCACAAAATAGAAATTACAATTACGTTTTGGTGTAATAGACAACTTTATTATAACATTATAATATGATTGTAATGTCACACGATGACTATATTAAAATATTTATAAAAATCAATGAGCTTATCGTGGAAATTTATTCAATTAAAAATGGATTGGACAGTTTTTTCATTGTTTTCCTTGTATTTTAAGAAGTAATCCAAATGAATTCTACGTTGTACTACTGTGATCAAAAAATAGCAAGATTTTTAAATTGAAATCGCCCGGGTATTTCCAAATCGGATTAATTTTTTTTCGTTAGGTTGTAACATTCATTTTTTCCTAGATTTTAAGACCATGTAATGTTACTGATTTTTCCATTTCAAATTGTACTTATTTTCATTTTTGTTCCGAACGGTATATTAAACAGGGATTCCCAGACGTTCGGTATATAGTGAGTTGTGCGTGTTCCTGACCGAACCTCTCGCTACGCCGCGATTGGTGGAATGTTTGATCGGCAGTTTTGATTGGAGCGTCGTGATATTACTGGCAAAAGTCGCACGATTATTTAAGGCTCCGCAGACCGTAAAAGGAGGTTTTTCCATCTAGCCGCAACCAGGCAGTACCATCAAGCCGCTGCCAGGCTGTTTTCCATCTTGCCGCAGCCAGGCAGTACCGTCTAGCCGAGAGGCTATTTTCCATCTAGCCGAAGTAGGCTAATTTTCACCAGAGCCGCTAAGTAAAAGTACCAGTTTCTTCAATAAAAGCCGTAGTGGGCTTTCTAAGTGTTTGTTAAGAAAAAGTGTGAAATCGGGCGTAGTCGATCACAGCAGGAATAAAAAACAGTAAGTCAACAAAACTCCCTTCAATAGACTTATTCGAGAGTAGTGCCTTAACTGCAATGTAAAACAGACTAAAAAGTGAAGTGTAAAGCACGATTTCTCGTCTTCGGGGGTTATAATAGTCTAAAATTTTAATGTAACAACTACTAGTTAGGCTAGAATTTGTTAGGTAAAACTGTAAAGGTTAGAACTTTTCATTTTAAAACATGAATAAATTTTCTTTTTGTTGATTAAAGCTAGTGTCTCACTGAATACTTATTTTTCTTTTCAGGATAAGTTGTACTAGACTAATTCTTTTTAGTAATATCCATAAAACACTTCAGTTTTTTCTCATTTTTTTAGCTGAAGTTAAATCCTTTCTATTTTAAAATGAGTGGTGCCCAAAAAACTTGTACAACTGAGGCTTTTTAAAAAAATAGAAAATAATTCCAAAAAGACGTAAGACAAATATCTCTTACCCATATCTCTCTACCAAAGAAAACTGAGCTAGTGTTTCTTTAATTTCTTTAGTTCCTTTAAAATCAGGTTTCACTCAATTCATTATCAGAAATTAAAGCGGGGGCTGCAAGAAAATTGTGCTCAAGCTTGGGGCGTCCAATATTCAAACGGTACAAAATGACGCAGTGTACGTGGGGCGCAATTAAACACTTTTTCATAAGCTACAAAATGACACCACAACGTGCGGGCAAGTTCCAATGTTACAAAATTACGCCAAGCTTAGAGAACTTTTTTTTTCAAAAGTTACAAAATGGCGCCCAACGTGGGGCAACATTTATTCGCACGTTACAAAATAGCGCTGTCAACGCGGGGCTTTTGGAATTTTATTTTTTAAAAAAGGGTTCAGTGTACTAGCTTTCGGAACAAAATAAAAGCTCTAACTTTGCAGATATTTTTTATTTCATAATACTTATTAAACGAAACTACACTATAGCAGTAAGACAAAAGCAGGAAATTTGTAGAATTTTTTTATTTCAATTTATCTGATATAGATATTAGAATTTTGTTTCGACTCTAAGATAAGAGATTCCTACTTTTTTCTTAACAGCTAGCTTTATAGTTCAGATTAGCAGATGTGTTGGTCGACTTTAATTTTGCACTGTTTATTTTGCGGTTAACCGAACAAAAAACTGTTTTTTTCTCACCGATGTTTTGCATGAATATTAAAAATACTTTGCTGATATACGAAACGGTATTTAGAGATTTTTTTATAGGAAATTCTTAAGATAAATTGGTAAAAGGATTTTAATAGAAGGCAATACTTAGAAATTTTTTTTTGAAATTGTCGAAGATTTTTTAAATGTTTGATAAAGAAGTTTACATATTTTAAGTGCCTTTACATATTTTGATTTTATTTAGACTATGGGAGCACAGGAGAAATATTTTTACGATTTTTTAAACAATTCTTTTAAATTTTATTCATTTATCATGGAAGCCTTCAATTTTAAAGTCAATCACTTACTGGAAAATGAATTAGACTATGAACTGAAAATCCGTCGTACTTTCTCAGAACGTCCGGTCGCGGATAAAAGAAAGATTTTAACGAGGATCTTAAGTAAAGAAATACTCCAATAAATCAGATTGGACTAAATAGTTACAAAAAGTTTCTGATTTTTTTAAGTCTAATAAAAATTCTCCTCAAGTTAAAACTCCTGCTTCTCCAAATGGTCACATGTCTCCGTTATTCGTGCATAAATATTTAGATAATGGACCGCATATAAAAATAAATCTATTAGGTGCCCATTTCTCGGCTTTATTTGACTCTGGTGCAAATGCCTCCGTTATAGGTCAGAATGGTATTAAGATTTTAAGTCGTTTAAGTATAAAAATATGCCACGTCAAAAATAGAAGTGTTACCACTGCAGATGACAGCCGTCTAAAAGTTTTAGGTACGGTTGAGTTGCCGCTAGTCTGCAATGGTCATTGTTTAGTAATCTCTGCTCTAGTAGTACCTTCTCTATCACATACTTTGGTTTTAGGATGTGATTTTGCACAAAAATTCGGAATTTTTGTAAATTTTAAAGATAATTCGTGGTATCCACAGTCCCTAGAAGTCAATTCTCATACAAATTTTAAAGATTGTTATTCAGAAAGTTCATTAGAAAACCTTTTCTCGCGTCTATGTACCCTAGATGATCTCTCGCGGACGGAACGCTTAAAGGCAGAAAAAGTAATAAACTCTTTCAAAGAAATAAGTAGTAAAGATAGGTTAGGCCGAACGAATAAAATCAACATGTCTATAGATACGGCTGATGCCAGTCCTGTAAAGACAAGGCCCTTCGCCATGTCTCCGTACATGTCAAAAGTATTAAATAAGGGGTTAGACGAAATGTTGAAACTCGGAGTGACTTCGTCTCAGCTATGACGGAAGAAAGCTCAACGAGGTCAGCAAATTTGATAACTATCCATTACCGAACAAAGACAGAATTTTGACATCATCAGTTCGTAACTATGCCGTTTGGTCTAAAGAACGCTGCTCAAACTCAGCAACGTTTAGTGGACGCTATATTTGGTCCGAAATATGAGCCACATATTTTTACCTATCTCGATGATATTTTAGTAACATCGGAAGACTTCGAATCGCATATTCGCTTACTTAAAGAAGTAAAAGATAAATTGAAAGAGGCCGGACTGACGATAAATTTGAGCAAATGTGATTTTTTCAAAACTTCTCTAAAGTTTTTAGGCTATATTGTAGGCTCAAATTCTTTGCGTACCGATCCGGATAAAGTAGCAAGCATGGTTAATTATGCGAGACCTACTAATACTACGGAAGTTAAGCGCTTCGTAGGAATGTGTTCATGGTATAGGCGTTTTATCGAGAATTTCTCTACCCTGTTGTCGCCTATTAATGATCTTTTGAAAGGACGAAAAAAAGGACAATCGATAGAGTGGACAAAGGCAGCCGAAGAATCTTTTATAAAGATTAAAGAGCTATTGGTTTCAGCTCCCATTTTATCCCAACCAGATTTTTCCCAACAGTTTTATATTTCTAGCGATGCTTCTAATACCGGTTTAGGGGGCGTCCTAACACAGAAAATCAATGGTGAGGAAAGAGTGATAGCGTATGCCAGTAGAACTTTATCAAAGGCTGAACATAACTATTCGGTTGTTGAAAAAGAATGTTTAGCAGTACTCTTTAACATCGTAAAGTTTCGACCTTACATAGAAGGTGTTCCTTGCACGGTCATAACAGATCATTATAGTTTATTGTGGCTTAATTCTATTAAAAACCCTAGTGGCAAACTAGCGCGTTGGGCGATTAGGCTGAGACAACATGCGTTTAAAATGCGTTTTGATATCTTAAAGTTTGTGAGGACTTGTGAAATATGTGGAGCGCAGAAATCTCCAAATACACTACCTATGGGACTGATGGGAAAAGAGAAAACGGTTAATTACCCTTTTCAAGTCATAGCAGCTGATCTAGTAGGACCATTTCCACGTTCAAAAAAGGAAAATAAATGACTTTTCGTAATTTCTTGCTGGTTAACAAAGTATACCGTGTTATTTCCTTTGAGAAGCTCTAAAGCCGAATGCTTTTTGAAAATTTTAGAAAACGATATTTTTCTAATCCACGGAGTTTCATCGCTTTCGATATGCGATAACGGTACTCAGTTTACTTCTGAGTGTCTTAAGAGCTTAAGTGAGACATATAGTTTTAACATACGTTTCAATCCCGTGTGCCCTCTACAATATAATTTTGTTCAAAATAATATTCGTTGATTCACGTGATAATTCGGGATAAAGGAATTTCAAAGATTCAAACACGAAGTTTTGCACCGTCTTTCTTAGTTTACGGCAGACAGATACCTCTAGCTGGATCGTATTATAAAAATTTAGATTTGGATGTCAATGTTGACAGCGAAATAATTCCGAGTAACAGGGGTGCGTACGCCGAAAATTTAAAGAGTTTAAAAGATATTTTCACCGACGTGCGTAGTAGGACATATAAGGCTTATGAACAGAACAGTAAGTCTTACAACCTTAGAAAAAGGGATTTTGCCTTTAATATAGGTGATCACGTTTGGCGAAAAAAATAAAATTCTTTCCAGTGCAGCAGATAAATTCACATCTAAGTTGGTACCTAAGTATGTGCATTGCGTGATAAGAGAAAAGATTTCAGACTTAGTTTATGGTTTAGTTAATTTAGATGGGACTAAAATAGGACGATGGCATATTAAAGACTTAAAACCATTCAACGGACCTAACCCTAATGAAAGTTTGTCAGAAGAAGAATAATTTATATTTACATTATCTTAATTGCTTTACTTTATTTTTTTGATGTTGCTCTGTGGAGGTGACGACCTCGTTTTTTTTGACTGTTATAAAAGTTGAGCAGAGTATAGCTTACTTTTATTGTTTAATGCTAAGGTTTTGGGATTGGCCATATCCCAAACTTAGGTTGATTGTGGTTGATGTTAGACATCGACTCAGTTTAGCGAGCTTGCGAAGGAGTCACACTCAGGATATATCATAAGACTGGTATGTCGGTGGTCGCGGGATTTGATTTGCTTATGACCCCAAATAATATCCAGTTCTTGACACTTGGAAGCGAAATTTTGATTAGAGGCAATCCAAGGTGATCTTGAGTTAGGACAAGCGCAAGATGTAGCTCGTGTAGTGTGATGTAGAGTCAAAATTTTTATGAGCAATTTCAAAGTTTGTTACCCGAGTGGGTGTGTTTCTATTACCTTAATGGTATGTTTTGGGTGCAATTAAGAGTAAATTGATTTTGGTTTATCCAGTAAGTCTAAGACTTGGATTATTTTGATTTAGATCTTCTTCTAAGTTGACAAACTGAGGGTATTTTCTATTTTTTTCAGAGCCGTTTAAACGTTACCTTTGAGTCACTATTTTTTTAAATTTTTTTGCATGGACTCATAGGCGTATGTTGAGTTTTTTCGGTTTACTATCAGATGGATAGAAAATTGAAGTTCTGCAGGAGAACTAAAGGCTGATCATTTACAAGAGATGAGAGCAGAGTAAGACAGTCGTTTCACAAAGAAATGATCAAAATCTGATACCGAGATGAGAACCTTGTCAAGAGAGGCTAAGCGCAGTGAAGGAAGATTCCTAACCGAATTTTTAGATTTTCACCAGATAATCTAGAAGTTTGGGCTGACAGAAAACGGTTATGCCTGATACCTGTAGCAGTTTCTTCTAGAGGCTATTGTCTAGGAAGACGATTAACACCATGATCGAATATTTTAGCTGTCGACGATGTTTTCTTCTTGTTTCTGATTAAGCTGGAAAAGCTCTTGTCGTCTTCAAAAGTTTTGTTGCGTCGCCACCAAAAATTTGAGAAATTTTTGCTTCATGTAGCTTTTTAAGCTCATTTTCGTTTTTTTTAAAATTTCGTTAGAAGCTTGGTTAAGTCAACCTTGTAAACCTTTTAGGTTGTATCCCATGAGTTATCTGTTTTTACAGGCTGTGATGCACCGGGTGCTAACAGATGCCGGTACGACGTTTGGCAGGGAGTTAGTCTTCCTGAGGAACAGACTGATTGGAAGGGTAGTCTATGGGGGGTGAACGTTTGACCTTTGGGACCTTAAGGGGTTTTGTTACCCAATGGTTGTTTCTATTTTGAACCAAAGGAGAGCCTAGCTACTGTAGTCGACCTCAGCTCCAATTAGCCTATTAGTGGTGACAGGCTGTTGGCAGTAGTGTGTTTCGGAACACCCTATTGATTAATTTTTTTGACTTATGGTGGTGTGGTAGACACCGTTTCAGTTTAGTGGATGCTATAATCTACTCCCTTTTGTTGGTGGACACCAGGGTCACCATTTCCGTATTTTATTGTCTCCACCTTTCAGTATATCGTGGTGAGGTGTTTGTCTCCTGTTATGTGGGATGGATCGAATGTTTTTCGTTGTTGTTCTAGGGCGAGACCAGTACACGAGGGTTTTTCATGCAACTTGGAGAAGCGCAATGCTGGTTAAGTTTTATATCTCTGTATAGCCACCCTGAAGAATGACGGAGGGCGTTTGTTCTGGCTCATGTTTCTAGGCAGATTTGTCACTTTGGTGCGATGTGCCGAAGATTTGATTAGCTTTTGCTAAGAGCTTTCACCAAGCTCAGTATGGAGTTATCATAACCAAGAGTTTGGGATTTGAACTCCTGTATATATGTCTGTATATATTTCTGTATATATTTCTGTATATATTTCGGTGTATGTTGGTTGCCTGAGGGCATGTGCTCAAAATGAGAGATTTTGAGTCTTTTTGCTTATGGACTCCCATATATAGGATTATGACTTTAGGGAGGTCCTATTTCGAGACTTGTTGTCTCATATAGTTATGTTGGGAATGTTTCCTTGAATGTTAGTTGCGCGTGGACTAATCATTCTGTTCTTTGTGAACATTGCTTTTTGAAGCAGGATCATTCAGTTTGGTGAATTTTAGCTTTTATAGCTATTCACTGTGTTTAGGGTGAATTTTAGCTTTTATAGCTATTCACTGTGCCTATAGTGATATTGTTAGCTTTTATAGCTGCTCACTATGTCAAAGGCGAGATTGTTCTTTTAGAACGCAGACTTTGTGTAGTCGAGGACTACTTACAGAGTGTTTTCTTGGCGAGGAGCTGAGGCTTTTTTCTGGCGATATGCCAGAGTGTTTTCTTGGCGAGGAGCCGAGTTTTTTTCTGGTGATATATATACCAGAGCGTTTTGTTGGCGATAAGCTGACGTGTTTTCTGGCGATCAACCAGAGCGTTTTCCCTAGCGATTTTTAGCATGTCTAGATGTCTTAGGACGTCGACATTGCGTTATAGAGTGCGATTATTCTCTGAGTGCGACTAGTAGTGATACTAGATTTAGAATGTTCTCTTAGCGATGAGCTAGAGCATGGATAGCGATTTTTTCCCGAGCGTTTGTCTGGATATTTATCCAGATACTTTTTTTTGGCCTTGTGCTAAATGGTCTGACAAAACTTTTTCTTTTTAGTGTAAGTGTTTGCACTAGAATCATTTTTTTATTTTTCTTTATTTAAGAATTTTTCTAAATTTCTTTTGCTGATATAGAAAATTTTCAGACAATCCTTAAAATATTTTAAGGGAGGTGTTCATATTTTATTTCAGTTCATTTTTTTTTGATTTAGACAAGAGTCTAGACAAAGTTAAATTATTTTTTTGTTTTGGTAACGATAACAGAGCTGATTCTTTTATATAAGAAGACCGCGATTGTTACTTTGAACAGGTATTTCTTATGTTCATGCAAGGATTTTTATTTACTTTTTGATGTACTTAACCTTAGTGCTTAATTAAGTTAGGTCTAGTTATAAGATTCTTGTGTACTTGCAAAGATTTTCATTTGGTTTCCATTGTACTTAATATTAGTGCTTAATTGGATTAAGTCTAGTAGTAAGGTCCGAAGTTTGTAATTTTGTTTTAAGTTCTGACCTTAGTATTAAGTGATAGTGTACCACTTTGTACCTTTTCATAAGTAGCCTAAGTTTAATAGACTAGTGTAGTCTATTTCTTTTTGGAAGGGGGTAAATGTAACATTCATTTTTTCCTAGATTTTAAGACCATGTAATGTTACTGATTTTTCCATTTCAAATTGTACTTATTTTCATTTTTGTTCCGAACGGTATATTAAACAGGGATTCCCAGACGTTCGGTATATAGTGAGTTGTGCGTGTTCCTGACCGAACCTCTCGCTACGCCGCGATTGGTGGAATGTTTGATCGGCAGTTTTGATTGGAGCGTCGTGATATTACTGGCAAAAGTCGCACGATTATTTAAGGCTTCGCAGACCGTAAAAGGGGGTTTTTCCATCTAGCCGCAACCAGGCAGTACCATCAAGCCGCTGCCAGGCTGTTTTCCATCTTGCCGCAGCCAGGCAGTACCGTCTAGCCGAGAGGCTATTTTCCATCTAGCCGAAGTAGGCTAATTTTCACCAGAGCCGCTAAGTAAAAGTACCAGTTTCTTCAATAAAAGCCGTAGTGGGCTTTCTAAGTGTTTGTTAAGAAAAAGTGTGAAATCGGGCGTAGTCGATCACAGCAGGAATAAAAAAAACAGTAAGTCAACAAAACTCCCTTCAATAGACTTATTCGAGAGTAGTGCCTTAACTGCAATGTAAAACAGACTAAAAAGTGAAGTGTAAAGCACGATTTCTCGTCTTCGGGGGTTATAATAGTCTAAAATTTTAATGTAACAACTACTAGTTAGGCTAGAATTTGTTAGGTAAAACTGTAAAGGTTAGAACTTTTCATTTTAAAACATGAATAAATTTTCTTTTTGTTGATTAAAGCTAGTGTCTCACTGAATACTTATTTTTCTTTTCAGGATAAGTTGTACTAGACTAATTCTTTTTAGTAATATCCATAAAACACTTCAGTTTTTTCTCATTTTTTTAGCTGAAGTTAAATCCTTTCTATTTTAAAATGAGTGGTGCCCAAAAAACTTGTACAACTGAGGCTTTTTAAAAAAATAGAAAATAATTCCAAAAAGACGTAAGACAAATATCTCTTACCCATATCTCTCTACCAAAGAAAACTGAGCTAGTGTTTCTTTAATTTCTTTAGTTCCTTTAAAATCAGGTTTCACTCAATTCATTATCAGAAATTAAAGCGGGGCTGCAAGAAAATTGTGCTCAAGCTTGGGGCGTCCAATATTCAAACGGTACAAAATGACGCAGTGTACGTGGGGCGCAATTAAACACTTTTTCATAAGCTACAAAATGACACCACAACGTGCGGGCAAGTTCCAATGTTACAAAATTACGCCCAAGCTTAGAGAACTTTTTTTTTCAAAAGTTACAAGGTTAGTAGGACCTTAACTGCCATCTGTGTCAAATTTTAAGGCCATAGCGTCAGTAGTTAATAAGATTTGCTATCGTTCGTTCAACAACAAAAGTGCGTTTTTCGATTTTTAACATGAGTGAAGAAATTCAGCAAAGAAGTTGCATTAAATTTTGTTTTTAAAAATGGGTTTTTCGGCTTCCCAAACGTTTGAACAGGCCGGAATTATGGGCTGATAACTCTTGGTTTTTTCATCACGATAATGCGCCTTCTCATACAGCATTGGTTCTTCGCGACTTTTTCATCAAAAATTCAACTCATACCATTCCACAATCGCCCTATTCGCCTGATTTAGATCCGTTGGACTTCTGGCAATTCCTTAAACTCAAAAGACCGCTTTGAGGACATCGTTTTGAGTCGATTGAGGAGATTAAAACCGAATTGAAGAAGGCTTTGAAGGCCATTCTAGAAATCGAATTCAACAACTGTTTCGAAGACTGGGGGGATTACTTTGAAGGGAACGAAATAAATTTGGAAAAATAAATAACTCGTTTGCTTTATTTATTTCAAAAGTCTTACTATTTTTTGATCACAGTAGTATATTGTATGTAAAGTAATTTTAGGAATCCAGTGCCAGTACCAACCGAACTACGAAATGTAATCTGGCCAATTATAAACCCTATCAATCAGCTCTATTTAAATATTAATGGAACTTTGGAAATGCGTTATAATTTAAAAGCAAGTGCTTTCCCCAAGTGTAACGAAATATATGAAACATATGGCAGCAAACTTTCATAACTTTTTAATATTAACAATAACAAATGTTTTACCCTCAGAGCCTCAGCTTTTGAGTTGTGTGAGTTTAGTTTCAGCAACGAAATTTTTCAGCTGTAATATTTCAATAATATTAGTGATGCTTTTATCGTAATTGTAATAAAATTGAATTCCCTAATTAGAAGAATAATTAGTGGGGTATATAGGATATTATAGTTCGATTCGCACCTTCATCAGTTTTTTTGTTTTCTATTAATTCTAATCCATACAAAAAGAACAATTATTTTAACTTTCAATTTAAATTTTTATTACACTCAATCAAAATTTGAGGTTCGCATTCTTTGAATAGGGAAAAAACAAATATTATAACATTAAATATAGCTTAAACAGCTCTAAATTTTTATTTTTCACCATACTGGAAATTATCATTTAGGTTAATAATAGTATAAACAAAGGTATATTATAATATTTTACTTAAATAACCAAATGTAACTTACTGACTGATCTGAGCCACATATTTCAAATATTTGAACTACGTCAGTTGTTTTTTTTAATAATATAGCTAGGAAACTTTAAAAATTAAAAGTTAATATGTATAGTCAGGGACATAGAAAGAGGAAAAAGTGATTCCAATTTTCTCAAAAATAAGGTACTTTAAATGACATTCCGACTGGGTCGTTAATATACTAGAACTATTTAAAATAAATTTTAATTTATATTTTAGTATTTTTTTTATCCTTTTTAAAGAAATATATTAAGCATCACTTAAACTGGATAATAAAATTTATAAAAATTAGTTTAATATTATTGAATATATTAATTTTTACTATTTATGAACTTTAAGTTTCTTCTATAGCACTTACAGTTGGAATGTCTAGTGACATACGGAAATAAGTTCTAATTAAAAACATAAAAAAAATTCTAACCTTTATTGTTTACGTTTTTCACCATAAACTTTGCAATTTTTAATAAGATTTTCCAATAAATGTCCAAGCTCTTACTCGGTACTTTCCTATACTCTGTATTCATATTAATTCACGTAATAAGTTGCAACAGCAACAATTGTCCCAAAAAATAAATTCAGCAATAAAATCTTTCTACCACTGGTATTACAGAAATCATGTCATCATAAAATTAGTTAAAATGGTCTGTGTGGAGTTTATTTTAAAGCACGAACTCACAAACAATTTTAATTTAGAGCATAATCTTAGTATAAGAACGATCAAAATTTATTGGTATTTTGCCTGATTTCAAATTAAAATTTGATACTCAAACAGAACAACTTACCAAAAGGTACAGAAAATATTATATTTTTATATTATATTTTTGCAATTTTGCCCCAAAATTTTAAATAAGGGCATGTGTAGTTAATTTTTATTAAGCAATCGTTTACTTCAAACTTAGTTACAAAGTTTGGGGACGACCAGCTGATACAAATAGGATTTCTGTGGTTCAGAAGAAATAGTAGATAGATTATTTTCTTATTAAATAGAGAATCTTGTCATAGTTTTCAAACAAAACAAATTTTGACTCTTACAGGCATTAATTATATAAACTATTAACATATAAACATGTAAATAAAGCTCTATTTGAAAAAAAATTGAAATAGAATCATGTTCTGTGCTGTTCTGTTTTGTTCATGTGTTGCGATTACCACTTGCATTTCTGCATCCAACCAAAACATCTGACCTTTGTTTTAATAACTGTCTCTGTTATATTTCCCAGGATCCTTTTTATTATGAGAATTGATAAGAAGATAAGCATTTTTGAACGAAAGCTATGTTATTCTTAGAACTACAAGTCTTACGTTTACTTATCTGTTTGCATTTTTCTTTGAAGTTTAATTTCTTTAATATTATTAGTTTTTGATCATTTCTTTCCCATTCTCTCTAATATCTTTATCAGATTTAATGCGTCGGCTGGAACATTCTGTTTAATATTTTAAGGGGCTCTTGTATTTCCCTTACCAAGTTTGAATAAACTTTTTTGCTAACCACAATAGCAGTTGGGACTGTCCCTCAACCTTATCTTATTTAACTAGGCCGAATATAAGCCTCATTTTGGATTATGTCGTGATATTATTAATTTTGATATATTTTAAATCGTAAAACTAACACTTCGTTTGCGGTGTCTCTTCATGTTTGACTTATTCTGAGCCATTTCGTTTCAGCTCATTTTTCTACCTTTCACAATTTTTGTTTTTATTTCTTCCATAGACTGCGTTGGACTTTACTCAGTACATCCATATAGTGTAATCTGTTATTCATTTGTATGCTGTCTTTACTACCTTTCTCCGCTAAATCATCAGCTATCTCATCACCATTGATCCCACTGTGTCCTGAGATCCAAACCAATTTTACACTCCTACTTTTTGCCCATGTAGTACAAATCTCATTTTTTGTTCCGAGGACGTTATAGTCATTGCTCCTTTGTATGTAAATTCTTTGTATTCCTTGCAGGTCACTGTTGGAGTCAGAAACTATCGCTACCATTTTACTTCTTTCCCTACATAATTAAATAGATGATCTGATTGCTATTAGTTCTGCTGTGCATATATTAGTCCCACTGGCCAACTTATACTTGCCTTCCATTTTTAGGTCCAGGCAGAAAATTTCTATACTTATTTTCTCAGTTCCTTGATCCACTGACGCATCCGTGAAGACTATTGTGCAATTTCCCAATTATTTCTGTTTCAACAATGATTATTGCTTTACCCTCTTTTTCTTATCTTCGCATCCAAGAATTTAAACTGCATCTGTCAACTATCATAGTCAATATTATAGCATGACTACCTGCTACCAAGTTAAGGTGTTGCAGAAAAAAATCCAATCTATTGGTATATATATATTGAAGAGTACAGGACTAAGAAGAAACCCTTACTAAATTCCTCTATTGCCTTTGTGAGGATCTATGTTCTCCCTGTTCTATCAGATCTTAGAAACATTGTTATAGACCGTAGATGTTGTAGGACCATTAGAATATAATTGTGGTGTATTTTATATTTAATTAAGTCTTCTTTGAGCTTCACTAAGTTGACAATATCATAAGCACCATGAATGCTTATGATTCCTACAAAATGCCTCATAGATTTCAGTGACTAATGGGGTAATATATTTGTCCTGAATCCATTTATCTATTCCGCCAACTTCCGTTTGGAGTCTTTCTCAAAATCTATCCTTTGCTTAATAATTGCCTCAACAGACAAGAGAAATTGATCTTTATGAACTCTGATCCCACTTACATTTACCATGTTTGGGCATGAAATTACTATTGTGATTTTCCACTCTTATGGTAACTCTTCTCACCCTGTAATTGTGTTATCGTAGATTTTTTTAACGATATTTTTAATTTTGACCGAAGTACATGTAATTATTGCATACGTTTTGTTGTTCCACCCTGGAGCCGAGATATTTCTTTTTTCCATCAGGGTTCTGTCTCGCTTATTCATTGCGATCTCTTTATCTTCTCCTAATTCAATGTTCTCTAGCTAAATATTATGTGAGTCTGATCCTGGTACCAGCATATTCAGAAATATCTCCATTTACTTTTCTTTAGAGACGTTAAGATTGGAAAATTTTCTTACTACCTGCTAAATTTTAGAAAAGTTCATTTCCCCTCTTTAATGTTTTAGTCAATTTTTTCAAAGCCTTCTTTATTTTCTTGCTCAAGGTCCTAATAGTCTCAACAGCCTTCTTTTTGTAGTTTACAAAATTTATTTCACTAGATTAATCTTTGTATTTTTTGAAAGCTGTTCTTCTATTTTCACTTACTATATATATATATATATATATATATATATATATATATATATATATATATATATATATATATATATATATATATATATATATATATATATATATATATTTATATATATATTATATATATATATATATATATATATATATATATATATATATATATGTATATATATATATATATATATATATATATATATATATATATATATATATATATATATACATATACATATAACCAGGCCCGGGGGTTTCCGTTTTATGTCTGCTTATAGTATGAAAATAATTGAATCAAAATCATGAAAAAATTATGAAAATATTGCTGAAACTAAACAGAATATATCGACCTTCTTTTACTTCAACCTTTTAAAACTTAAAATTAAACTAATTGCGTTTTAATCTTCCAATATTTTATTCAAAAATAACTGGACATACGTTCGCCTCGTTAGGTATTTTTAAAGAGTGTATTTATACTAAAGTTCTAATCCTACAAAAAAACACTTCCATCGGAACAGATGTTGTCTAATGGTTATAGATTTAGGGAATAGTCAGTCATAGGTGTTTTTAAGATTTTTTTTTGTGATATGTTCTGAGTTTGAAATATAACTCTTAATTAAGTGATTCTATTTTCATGTCTCCGTAGTAAAATATTCCTATTTTTTTTATATGTAAACTAATATATTGCCACTCTCACAAATTAGAAGATAACAACAAGAAATGTTAAGTTGATAATATGACATGTCAAGATAATAATGCAAAATTTCAGAATGTATTCATGTTAAAAAAAATTGAAGTCGATGTTATAATATACACAATTAAACCCACAATATACATCATTTTATTTGAAAACTCAAAGAAATCCTAAAATTATTGACATTTTTTAAATAACAAAAAATTGATAGCAAATTAATGAAATGACTCAAAAAAATAAAATATAATCTGAAGATTATGTTAAAATGTGATGATTAGATTTGGTATATATGTAATTTGATTATGGAACTTTTCAGTTTCGGTTTTATTCTCAAGTTAGTAACCCCTGATAAGAGTCCTCGACATTCGTTTCACATATCGCAGTCGTACACGTACACTTACATATACTTTACCTGTAATTAAAATACATTAACACCGTAACAAACTAATGTCTACACGTTGAAATAATACTTATTTAAATGGCTACAGAATGAATTCCAATGAGTTATTATTAAAAAATTGGAAAAACAAAACTTATGTATATATCAACTATTTTTTTAGGACAGGAACACCTAACACACGATAGAATAACACCGCGGGCGGAATCCTAAAAGCTTAGGTGTTCCATTACAATAATTTTATTTTTTAACAATCATATTACATGTTTTCTAAATATTACGGTTGCAACATTTTTCGCATATTCATATAAGTAATTAATTCAAAATAAATAAATAAATATTGATTTGTTTATCGAAGTTTGTATAACAATATGAGACAGTGCCTTTGTGAGAATATGCAAGAATTGATATTTTAATTTACGGTTTATATTTATTGACTTTGCTAATTATTGATATTGTACAAAAAAAATTATTTTCTACATTGTTGCGGGAAAAATTAAGTTTTCGGATCATAAATAATTTGCCCAGAACAACAACTGATGGCCAAAGAGTAGATTGTATAAAATTAAACTTAGTTTGAAACTGGGCTCAGTGATCTTATTCTATGAAGAGCACTCGAAGGTGTGTAATCTTAGACAAAACCAAGGCCAGAAAGTAATTCTAAAGTAATATACTTAAATAAAAAACAAAATAAATAACCCGCCAAGTGCAAGTCGGACTTGTGCAGTTAGTGTTCCGTACGTTGATTGCTTTTAAAGCAAAAATATTTAATACGGAGCTAGAAAATGATCAGTGACTTCATAAAACATACCCAAAATGAGTTTACAACAAAGTTTTTTTACGATTTTTACTGAAGACTGACCTTCAAATTTTTCTTTTTTTTATGCCAGGTAAATTATTAAATCATTAAATCACTCCTGATAACTTTCGTTCAATCTATATCCTTTGGAGAATATTTTTTAAAAATTTTTTAATCAGTACTTTTCGATTTAATCACCACTGTACAGAAAAGTGGCGCAAGTATTACATTATATATATTCATTTGACACCCCACTCGATGATTTGGTAATTTTTTTTCACTTCCGATTTCACTCCCAAAACTAACCCCTTAAGTCAAAATTTTACTTTTAAAACTACACGGCTCTGATGAGACATCAATTCCTATATTTGTGAGAAATTTCAACTTTCTATGTCAAATAGTGATCTTATAAATGTTTCGTACGGAACACTAGCAAGATGCTCTCTGATAAAGTAAAAAAAGATTCTATTCTACCCAATGTATATATAGCTACAATACAAAATCTATTATATACATAAGATCTATACCATATTCGAGATTTATGTTCAGTTTTATTCATAAAAATACCTGTATTACCAATTAAAAAAGGTTTTGGATAAGCATTCTAAAAGAAACTTTGGGCCATAAAAAAATTTAATTACTATTACAGCCTTAGTCGAATGACCCTGCGGAATAAGTGTTTTAAATCTAGCAATACAAAATTATAATTTATTAGTTTTACTTGTAGTTTTTCTTACAGTATCTGAAAAAATAGATTCTTTGTTGAGAATTCAATTTATTATAAAGCCAAGGTACACACAATAGCTAAATATTTATGAAATTTCGGGTTTTGAATTTCAAATCATCTTAAGATGCGGTAATGTCACAGAAGTTCATAAAAAAATATTTTAGTTTTGAAACATCCAAATGAAAATTCCAAACTAAACTATTTAAGTTTTTGGCTGTTTGAACCCGTGATCCTTACCGCATTACTTATTATACATACATCCGGTTTGAAGAGACAAATTTTAAATTCATTTTTCATATATTTTCACAACTGTAGATAGACCATATTTGTTTTCATTTAAATTATGCTTTTAAAAATACATTCCAGCTGCCAGATAGTGTGTAATAACGCTTATTCTAGTAAAATATAATTACCATTTTTGGAAGACACAAGTCCTACTTCGTAGAGCGCGAAGATTGTCCTTGTAAATGTTAAAACATTTGATTTCCTCAGCTTGGCTTTTGTAGGTCTCACGATTCGATTGTAATAAAAGTAGCCTTTCCCATATGGAAAACAAAATTCAATGATAGAAGTGTTGACTAAATTTTCTTCTATATTAAACCAAAAATCGAAATTTTTTTTATTTTCATTTATTTATTTGAATTTGAATTTATTTTGAAATATTTACTTGAAAAGGTTAAATAATACTAATTCCCAATAAAAAAGTCCTTTAAATATGAAGGATCTTAACAAGAAATCCAAAAAATAATTTAAATTAGTTTCTAAATAAAAATTCATTAACCACGTGATTTGTCCCTCTCGTTTTTTAGTGACATGTCCCTACCGTAAATATATCATTCATAAAAAAAATGCTGTGAGCGGTTTCCATTAATGCCTAATAGGGATGGACATACAGGATGTATGCATGTTGCTATAAAAATTATATACTCCGAGTAGTAGCCGCAAATTTGCAGATTGTTAAGATGTACTGTAGGGGTTCAACAAATTGTCTAAAATAAGGCTGTCGTCATTATTCTAAGCAAAATATATGTGTAATTTATTTTTTCGTGGAAATCTAACAAGAAGTGAACTGACGAATGGGTTTCTCAGTTATTAATAACGAGCAAAGAAACAGAAGTTAAGGATGTTGACTGCATTGTCGCAATCGGCATCCCTTTATATAGACGAATTTTGGCAGCCCAAAATAATGCGCTTTACTGCTTACTTAACTTAATAGGATGGAGAAAAATGTAAAAATAAATATATTTCTTAAACAGGAATTACCTAAGAGCAAATGCCATCCTACTAGTGACGACTGATAATGTTATCAACCTATTTTTCAATACATCTTAAAAAATATATTTTGATACCTCTCTCTAGGTGATCAGTGATTATCAGTGAAAAGAATAAAAGCAATACCGTTCTAATCCAGGAATAACTAACCAGTTTTTTTAGAGTAAAAACCGGTCAAGTGCAAGTTAAACTTGCGCAATTAGTGTTCCGTACGTTGATTGCTTTTAAAATAAAAAAATTTTGTTACAGAGGTATAAAATGATCAGCGACTTCACAAAATACACCCCAAATGAGTTTTCAACAAAGTTTGTTTCCAATCTTTACTGAAATCTGATGACCTTGAAATTTTTGTTTTTTTTATATACCATATAAATTATTAAAGGTAATGCACTCGTGATAATTTTCGTTCAATCTACACCCCGTGGAGAATATTCCAGAATTTTTTCGAAATTTTTTGATAAGTACTTTTCGAGACAAGGCGCGGGACAGCGATTTTTCGCGAATTTTTAAAAATAATACAAAGAAAAGTGCGCGCAAGTTTAATATTATATATATATTTTTTACTCGTGTTTTCACAAGCTTTCATTTGCCACCACACTCGATGACCTAGTAAAAATTTTTTTTTTTCACTTCCGACTTCACCCCCCAAAACTAACCCCTTAGGTCAAAATTTAATTCTCAAAACTACATGGCTCTGATGAGGCCATCAATTCCTATATTATTACCAAATTTCACGTTTCTATGTCAAATAGTTTCGGAGAAAATCGGGCGTGACAGACAGACAGACAGACACCGAAGTGATCTTATAAGTGTTCCGTACGGAACACTAAAAAATCGTGAACATGTCAATTATGTCTGGGATAGGTTGTCTGTTTGTAAATCGGCAAATTTGGACTTGCTGATGTGTGATAATTCTACTTAAGGTAGAGAAAGAGAATTTAACTCAAATAATATTTTGACAGTACTTTTTTCGGTGGTGTTAAACGACGAAGAACCGTTGTCACAACATTTAGCTATTAGCAATGCGTTGAAACGAATTTATTTGACCACGGTAAAACACGATTTTAATTGTAGGCATCATATGCTAACAAAAACACTCATTACCTTTTATTGTAATTTCTTAAAGTTACAAATTTTATTACTAATTATCTTATACATTATTATAGTGAAAACGGGCTTCTTGGCGAACTCCTTTTTCTACTGATATTGGCTCTATGAGTTCATCATTTACTTGAGCCACGATGTCGTTTTTTTTGAGTATATATTTTCTATAGTTTGGATGATGTTGTGCGGTTAGTGTCTTTCCTAAAGTTGTGTTCTACGTGATTTGCATTAAGATGAACACATTATCCGTACAAGATTTTCCTGACCTAAACCCTGTTGTTCTGTCAATGCAATGTTATTAATTTCATTTGGCTTTGGGTAAAAATTTTGCCCATTATCCTAGATAGATTTAGGAAAAATTGTGTCGATCGGAATTGTTAATAGCTGAGTCCACTTTTCTGCGCTGTATTTGGGCAAATTATTGGGGATAATTTTTTATGTGTAAGATTTATTGTTGAGTTATAAATATTGTTAATAATACTATCAAGATTTCAATTTAAAAATATATCTTCCAGAAGTTATATTATCTGATTTTTGTAGTTCAAGTTAGTTTGGATTTCAGGTTATTTGAATAACTGGTTAATTTTCTTGTAAACTTAAGTTTTCAAAATTTTTTTCCTCGATTATTTATATTAGTTCATTTTTCTGGAGGATCTTTATATAACATAAATTATTTTAAGTTAAAACGCAAATTATTTACTTACATGCCAATTAAAGGGACACTTGCGCGAATGATGGTAAGTTAATAAAAAAATATTTACCTAAATCTTAGAGTGAGTTTATTTACTTTTTAAAATTATAATTCTTTTCTGTCCACTCCTGTCCTAATTAGATATTTACTGCTAGACAATTACTTTAGCCACTTAAGACGATATAAAATTATTGTCTCAATACAAAAACACCGATAGTGAAATTCTATATAAACAACATGATCAAAATAGAAATTTTATTGTTTAAATCAATATGATAATATTATTAATACTGTTTGTGGTTCAATTACAGTTAGTGGTAAGTATGTATAATAACAAATAATATATATATATATATATATATATATATATATATATATATATATATATATATATATATATATATATATATATACCGTACTCACTAAATAAGGAAAGGGCTACATAACTGTCTTTGATTTACAACTTCCTCATAGTATCATTGTTTGTTTTATGGAAAGCCTCTGCCCTTAACAAGCACGCTTTTGCTTCTATTGTATTTTTTGGAGAGTACCAAATCAAACGAATACGGGGAACGCTCGACCATACAGGATATAAGTGAAATATGACTTGACGCATTATCAAGTAACAAGCCCTAGCTCTGTGACGAATTCTACAATATTTTATGACTTCCAAGTAATATTAGCCAGTAGATTTGCAGTGATGGTTTTGACTTTGACGCCTCGTTTGTGAGTTATATTAAAAACATCTTGTCTCATTACCAGTAATTGATTTTAGGAAGTTTCGTTGGTTTCTAGAGGTTCGTCCCTGAAATGTTGCTAGCTCAATAAATATTAATCTTCATATATTCAGTCTTAATTTTGCCTGAATCTTTTTTTAAAACCTCTCAAATTGTTCTTCTGTTAATGTTTAATGTATCATTTTCAAAGATAAATTTTGATCCCTTCTAGTGTTTGAATTGACATTCAGCTTCCCGTGTGTTTGCCATGTTCAAGTTTTGCTTGTTCATCCAAGAAATGTTTATATCATTCAGAAATTTGTATTCTTGAGCAATAATAAATTTACATGCTTATTAGATCCTTATGGATACTTATGCAATATTTGTTTCCAGTAGAATTGATTTCATGTTATAATTTCTTCGGTTAATATTAATTTAAAATGAAAATCAGGACAAAGTAGAGCTTAAAAATATTAGACTTGTAGATATATGTATGTATTTATGTATATATATATATATATATATATATATATATATATATATATATATATATATATATATATATATACACATATATATATATATATATATATATATATATATATATATATATATATATATATATATATATATGTATATATGTATATATGTATATATATGTATATATGTATATATATATATATATATATATATATATATATATATAGATATATATATATATATATATATATATATATATATATATATGTATATATATATATATATATATATATATATATATATATATATATAACACGTAGGCGGAATAGGCTGAAAAGTTTTTAATCTAGCTACTTAAAACACATTTTTTTTTTGCAAAATTCGACATTATTCATCAATGTAGTCTCCTTCAAGGGTGATACAATCAGTCCAATGCATTTTTAACATTTCTATACCTTTCTTGTAGAAGGATTTGTCTTTGCCTTCAAAATAGACCTCAGTTTCGGTGAGAACTTCTTCAATCGAAGCCAAATCTCTTTCCCGCGAGAATTTTTTTTGAGATCTACGAATAGACAAAATCGCTGGGGGCCAAATTTGGTGAATAGGGTGGATGAAGAAGCAATTGGAACTATAATTCATGCAATTTTGCCATCGTAACCATTGACTTGTAACACGGTGAATTGTCTTGATGAAAGAACACTTCTTTCTTGTTCATTTGGAGCCGTTTCTTTGCGAATTCTGAATTCAAACCCACCAATAACTTTATATAATATGGATGGTTTTTTCCCTTCTCAGCATAGTCGATGAAAATTATTCCATGCGCATCCCAAAATACAGAGGCTAGAACCTTTCCAGCTGACTGTCCACTCAGCTGACTGCCGATTTGATTCCGGTGTGTAGTGGTGAATCCATATTTCACCCATTGTAATATAATGCATGAAAAACTCCTTTTTATTGCACTTAAACAGGTCCAAACAGCGCTCAGAATCATCAACACGTTGTTGTTTTTGGTCTGCATTGAGTAAACGTGGTACCTATTTCGAATAGAGCTTTCTCATGCCCAAATGTTCATGCAAAATATGACCAACACATTCTTTTGATATCTTCAGGGTATCAGCTATCTCACGCAATTTCACTTTTACGGTCATCCAAAACAATTTTGTGAATTTTTTTGATGTTTAAGCTTTAGCAAAATTTAACCTTAAAACTACACGGCTCTTATGAGGCCATCAATTCCTACCTTAGTGCCAATTTTTATGTCAAATAGTTTCAGAGAAAATCGGGTGTGACAGACAGACAGACGGACGGACGGACAGACACCGAAGTAATCTTATAAGTCTTCCTTACGGAACTCTAATAATGACCAATGATGCGTGAGCATCTTTATTATGTTCAAGAAAAAAAACCAATAAAAAGTTTACATCATACGTGTACTTCTACTAAATTCTATCTTAAATTATGTAATTAAAGTGTGTAATATTAAGAAGAAAGTACTTATTAGTAATTTGAAACACTTGCAATTAACATATAAATACATCCGGGTTTTGAAAAAAGATAATTTGACAAATAGCGTTAGTACGAATGTTTATCAAACTAAAACATTTGGCTTATATTAGAAGAAAATAACAAATGATGCATGTGCAAAGTATAATCTATATTTTTCTTTGGAAGTTTACTTTCTGAATAAATTTTCTTATAAAAAAAAAATCCAATTTTAAGGCTATAAAAGTAGACTATTACTTGCATTTTTATGTCTGCTATCTCGCAAATATCAATATCAAACACTTTTGATATTTCAATATCTTATCTTAATTTAAGTAGTTGTATATTTTTCCAAGAATTATTTAGAGTTGAAAATGATAATTCATAAAAGCTACAAATAAAATGTCTTCTTGTTTGAAGCAAAATGTTTATACCACCCAATACATGATATGATTTTACTGGGTACCTATGTAATGCATTTAAGGGGAGAGCACCAGATAGCATGTGTTAGTTGTTATTAACCATGAAATGTAAGTAAGGATTTACATTTTAGAGAAAATAAGGCAAGCGGTATGCTTCTTTGAAATTCAAATGCAAATATTTCATTTCTCCAGTTTAAAGGTCTAGACCAAAAGAAAAACTATGACTGAAAAAAATACTACGAAAATAAAAGTAGCTTAAAATATTTCAGTTCAGTATTTCTTAAAGTATTAATTAAATTACTTTTAACCTAGTTTCTCTGAACTAGAGGACAATTTGACTTAATTTCAAAAAATATCTAGGAACGAAAATTTAAACAACTATTTAAGATCACCACTTATGTAAATGTGAATTATGCTGTGGCACTTGCAATAAAATAGGTAGATCTTTTATAAAAGAATAAAGGAACATAAACAAAGTTATAAAATGAAATATAACATATCTCACTACGAAAAACATTTAACAGATGAAAATCATACTTTCAATTAAGATTTCAGAATTTTGCATAATGAAAAGAAAGAACTGAATTGTTTAGAATAGGTACAAATTAACCAGAAAAAATCCTCAGGTTTATCACTCAACGATCAGTTAGATGGGGGTGGCTCTACTTTATTGAATTTGTTTTATGTACTGAAGTAAATATTGTTAATTAATGTAGTACTTGTAACTAGGTAAATTATATATTCTGTAACATACTTTATTAGTTAATTTACATCTTGCTCCAGAAGAAGACAGAGTGTGTCGAAACAATTGTTAGTAGTAACATAAGAAAAATAAGTGGTGATTTTAAATAGTTGTTCAAATTTTCGTTCCTAGTTATTACGGATCTCCATCAAGTAACAGCTAAGTCAGTGCAGTATTTAAAAATATCCCCTGGGTGATTGAAAGAACAATGCTGACAGTTCGCCTGTTTCCTGCCGGCTTCTTCAGACCTTGTTCCGAGAAATGACTTCTTCGCTTTCTTAGCACTAAACTGATTTAGTTTCGCTTCACACGCTTTTTTATATTAGTGGACCGGAGTTCATGTATCTCAGCTCTCAGATTAGTAAGAGCTAAAAAGTAGTGTCACAATTAAGATTAAGTATGTTTAGATATTTCGATAGACTCTAGAATATTCCCTGTTCTACTCTAGAAAAATTTGGATGAATTATAAGGTCAAAAAAACCATTACATAAAACATATTTACCGTTTTTCAACAAGTTACTGGAAACGCAATCATATTAACATATGCTAGATTCTTTAAATCATTTATTAGTTTAACTTCATCCAAATCACAAATTTGCTGTAAAAATAATGCATTCAAACGAAGAATATTATTACTTTCTAAAAATGTGGACCCAATATTTTGGTGGAAATGATTATTTGGCTTATATTAGTAGAAAATGACTAATGATGCATGTACATGTTTATTACATTCAACAAAAAAAATTAATAAAAGTTTAAATTTTCGCAAGTTATTTCGAAAATGTGATAATTCTCTTTATATTTACTTCTACTAAATGCTATCTTAAATTAAGTAGTTAAAGTATATAATTAAATGAATATGAACGTAACAAAATTCGCCTTTATGAACTAGTTAAAATCAACGAATACGTTACTCATACAAGGCAAAATATTATTAAAAAATTACATATAAATTTATTCTAATTATTTATTGTTGGTAAATTATGTGTATATTTTCTAACAATAAGTCGGGAAACTACTAAATATATAGAAATATTGCAAACATTTTTACAAAGTCAATTTTTTCCTGAGTGCAATGTTAGAAACGACACTCTGTAGATTTTTAAGTTTGATATTTAGCTCTGTAATACACTGAAAATTTAAATTTTACATGTAAAGTACACAATGTGGACAAAAATTTGGAAAGTAAACATAATAAATACAATAATCGCACCATGGATTTTCATTTCTCATCACCACATCTGTGGCTCTCAGTAGATTTATTTAACACATATTCCAACCATCTTCATCCAACAGAGTATCCTAGAAAAATAACTGTAACATGTATAATAAATATGGGTGGAAACAACTTTTTTAAAATAAACCAACCCTATTCGTTTCAATATAACAATATGTTACATCGATCAGTCTATAAATTAACCGTTTAACCTTCTAATATACCTACAAAAAGATTATCGTCTAGCAAACGAAGCCTTAATAAAGCTGGAAGTTCTCGAGTTAATACGAAGGTTATTATTTAGGAATGTTAGGGATATTATCGGTGCTACAGGAGCCCTATTGTTTTTTATAGGTAGATTTACTCTATTGTAACTAACTAATAACTAGCCTTGTGACAATTATGTCACGTTCCTTACGTCATACGAAATATGAACGCCAACAATAGCGGAAATCATCTAAAGGCCATAATATTGACCAAGGCTAAGTCAAATCCGAGCACAAACTATCTGTATTTGCGAAAAGAAAAGATATTGTTCTATATGATTGAACTAATGAACATGAAATATTGTGTTTTATAATATTATAAATTTTATATATATATATATATATATATATATATATATATATATATATATATATATATATATATATATATATATATATATATATATATATATATATATATATATATATATATATATATATATATATATATATATATATATATATATATATATATATATATATATATATATATATATATATATATATATATATATATATATATATATATATATATATATATATATATATATATGGTATATATGTAAATGTAGATAGACAGATAGATAAAAGAAAATCATAAGAAAGAATATTTCTTATCCATTTCAAGGCCTCGCCTTCTTTTTTTTATATTTATTTTCTTGTAAAAGCATTGATTTACAATATAAAATACTGCATTATCAAAAACAAAAGTAAACTAGATAGATGGAGGATTTAGATTCCATTGCAACTATACTAGTTGAAACTTCAAGGCCCCTTCATTGAATCTAACTGTAAAAAAATCTAAATGTTTTCAAATAACCCTTTTTAAGTTTTCAGCACCAACTGCGGATGATCTAGTAATTACTTTGCCTGATGGCCAAGTTCAAGGGGCGGTTTATACAACACCAAATGATGTAAAGTATTATGGATGGCGAGGAATTCCTTTTGCTGCTCCACCTGTAGGAAATTTAAGATTTCTAGTAAGTATAAATATTCTTGGTGGCAAAAAAAATTGCGACAAATAGAATACTTTTATATTTCTGATTTTCTAGAACTGTAGTTTTCCGGAAATTTTGAGCAAAATTAAAAAAATATAATCTGGCAAAATCAAAAAGATAAATTGACAGACCCTAATGAAAGAAGTAAATATATATATATATATATATATATATATATATATATATATATATATATATATAAATATATATGTATATATATATATATATATATATATATATATATATATATATATATATATATATATAAAGGATTTTCTACAGCTGACGCTATCTTCCTTTTCTCAGTCTTTGATTCCATCCGTTTCTATCTTTTCCAGTCTCCATCTGTTAATCCTCTGTCCTCCATAGCCTCGTCCGCATCGCCTCTTCACGATCGTCTGGGTCTTCCTCTTTTTCTTCTCCCTATAGGGCTCCACTCCGTTATTTTCTTTATCCATCTATTATCCTTGCTCCGTCTTGTGTGTCCATATCATTTTAATCGTTTTTCTTCAATGGTGTTTATTGCGTTGTCTTTGATGTTCATTCTGCTTCTTATTTCTTCATTTGGTATTCTCTACATACGTTCCACTCCACAGCATCTTTTCCAACCCTCCATCTCTACCGCGTTAATTTTAGATTTATTTCTTTTGTTGATCGTCCATGTTTCTGACCCGTATTTCATTATGCTTTGTATTATTGATTTGTATATGCGTGTTTTGTTCCTCTTCGTAATGTGTTTGTCCCACAGGATCGAATATAATTTTTTTATACGTGTCCACGTTTGTCCTAATCTAGCTTTGATCTCTTCTTCTAATGTTGCGTTTTTTGAAATGATGGTTCCTAAATATTTAAATCTATCGGTTCCTTTGATTGTTATTTCATTATCGACTCCTAGATTTTCCACAGTTCCCATCTTTGTTGTTAGATATTCAGTTTTACCAAAGTTTATTGCTAATCCTGCTTTAGTGTATTCTTCTTGTAGTTTTCTTACTATATAACTGAGGTCTTCCTCATCTTGCGTTATGATTACTTGGTCGTCTGCGAAGTAATCTTCTCGTATCTGGACTTCCATTCCACTACATTTTTGCTTCCATTTTTTTAACGTTTGTTCTAGGTATATTTTGAATATTGTTGGGGATGTAGAGCATCCTTGCAGTATGCCTTTTGATATTTGGAGTCTCTTCCTTATTTTATGTCCTATTTTTATGTTCAATGTGTTGTTTTTCGTAGAGAGCTTTTACTGCGTATATTAGTTCTTTGTTAATGCCTATTTCTTTCATTGCGTTCCATAATCTTTGTCTTGGTATTGAGTCATAGGGCTTCCTTATGTCTATGAAGGCTAGATGAACTTTTCTATTCTTTGCGAGTTTTTTTTCATTGTTTGTTTTATAGTGTATATGTGGTCTATACATGATTTTCCGGTAGTAAAGCCTGCTTGGTCTTGTCCGTTGTTTCCTTTTATATTTTCCTCCATAATATTTTTAATAATTTTTCCATACAGACGCCCCATACTATACATATGCTTAGGCCTCTATAGTTTGTGCATTTTCTGCAGTCTCCCTTTTTAAAAATAGATACTATATAGGCTGTTGACCATTCCTCTGGTATTTTATCTCCATTTATCGTTCTGTGGAACATCTTTCTCAGCATATTATGTAATTTATTAGACCCGTAATTAATCATTTTGTTTACCACACTTACATATGGTATTTACAGTTTTTTAACAAGTTACTAGAAATGCAATCGTATCAACATACGCTAGATTGTTTAAATCATTTATTAGTTTAACATCAAATCACAAATATGCTATAAAAATAATGCATTATTATTATATTATTACTTTCTGAAAATGTGGATTCATTATTTTGGTCGATCAATCAGTGAAATGTTTATTTAAATTTTCCGCTACAGTATCATCTGCTATTTTCTTGTAACTTTTCAAGATATTTGTTCCACATCTAGAATGTAATGATTGATTCGACATATCTCCCTTAGTATACTTTCAAAATTTAAAATTTATGCCATATATTTGAACCCTAAAATAACGTTTTGTTATTCTTTTTATGTATCTCTACTTTATATTTATTTTTCCTCTCTGACGATTCGTTACATTGAGCTAGTTTTTCCCATTTTATTTAAAGTCAGAAAGAAGTTGAGTCTTTATAACTAATTAGCCCCTTTTACTAAAGTCAAATCCTCAACTTAAAATAGTAAAAAAATACCGAAAGCGTTAAAAACTTCATTTGAACAAACCTCAGAAAAAATAATTTCGTCTTCACTATCCGAAGAGTTTATGTATAGTATTACTTCACTATTTAGTTTAGTGCTCGTCCTGGCAAATTTTCTGCCGAAGAATCCAAATGTTAAAATATTAGTGGCATATTTTGTGGAAAAGATCAAGAAAGCTAAGCTTTCTACATTACCATCAGTATATCTCTTGCCGAAAACAACACTTAATGTTAAGGAAAACTTAAATAATATAGTCTCTTGAAACAAAAAGTAATTTGCAATGTATTTTTGTAGATTCCAAATCAGATTATATCGAGCTTTATCAAAAATCTGTTACTCTTCGAACAAAACCCTGGGCCGACGTTTGTTTTTGGAATATCTAAATAAGATTAATTGTTGGAATTAATTTATTTGAGGAAATGCCTAAGCAAATAGCAAAATACCCTGTGTGAGCAAGTTCGTAGGCCATACTTGTTGCCCTTGATATATTTAAAGCTCAACCGAGTTTGGAAATCTTTGACTAAAGGATATGTAGAAGATTAATCAATATTAAAATTAAAATTTATTATTTATTTTTTTATATTATTATTACATGCTATCTAATCTATTCAAAAATTAAAGAAGTTCCCAGAAATACGTTATCAAGTTTAGGAATAAAGATTCTTTCATATTTGCTTTTTTCTCTACATTAGTTGGTTTGTTGTCTCATTTTTATACTTTAAAAAACAAAGAAACGGAAAAAATTAGTCATTTAAATATTTGATGTCTAAGTATTTTTTGGTAATGTGCAAAAAATAATTTGCAAACTAGGGCACAAAATAATCCTCTTAAATATTATTAATAAAAGTTTTACTTTGGATACTGACATTAATGCACAAACAGCGTTATTTTTTGACTGTTGTAGAAAGAAAGATTTAAAATACCACAAATAAAAATGGAACTGCTATGCAAATTTAAACATAGCAATGTAAAAAATAGTCCATTTTAATATGATTATTTAAACCTAGGTTAGTTTACGTATTTGTATTTTAGGCTCCTCAACCTCCAACTCCATGGCACACCATATTAAATGCCACCAATGACAGTAAAGCTTGCATTTCTAATAATTATAATTCTACAATTGAAAGCGAAGACTGCCTATACATAAATGTCTATACTCGTTCTCTTAAGGTAGGTTTTTGCAATTATATTGGTAAAGGTTATATATACACAGAGTTTTAAGGCTATACTGTTTCTGAATTATTAGTGGAAGAAAAAAATATAGGTTGATGGTTGACACCGAAGTGACAATTTTATCACTCTTAGAGAACCAAAATTTTTAATTTTTTAAAGTATCATGGACTATTATATATTATAATATTAGGAACATGTAGTTCATGTTTCTCTCTCCAACTATTGGTTACTATTGTCTTTACCTCTGCTTATGTAGTGTTAGCTCTTCTCAGTACTTCCAAAGTATAGGAATTTTTCCACATCCTCTATGTCAGATTCAGGTACTGAATAGTGGGTTTACATTGATGTTGATTCGAAGAGACTTAGTTTTGGCCACCTTTATTGAATGTCCATATATTTTTGCTTCACGTTCTAGTTTTTTCACCATCCTTTGCATGTCGTTGTGTAAATGCAACATCAGACAGATGTCATCTGCATACTCTAAATCAGTCAAAGATGCCGTGAGGGTTCAGCGTATGCCTCGCATATTTTCCATTGCCTTCTTCAGCACCGAGTCCAAAACAATGCTGAATAGTAAAGGAGATAGAGTGCAGCCCTGTCTGACCACTGCTTTTATCTCAAATGAACTGCTTATTTGCCCCTTATGGAGGACTGTACAAAAAGCGTTGTTGTATAACTCTTGTAGTATAGTGATAATTTTTTTGGGCATTTCTGCTTCCAGTTATTGTTCCAAAGTACTGCTATACATGCTGACAAGCGACTTTGTATGTTATGCGCCTTTATTTCATGTATGGAGTTAAGAAATATAATTCCTCTTCAGTTCTGACAGAGGATGAGGTCTCCTTTTTTGGGAAGTTTATGGTACTCTGTTTTCACTGGTCTGGGCTTTTGCTGTTCTATCACGCTTCCTTTATTAGTGGATATACTAGTTCTTTTGTTATTTCCATGCTTGCTTCAAAAAGTTCGCCACTGATGTCACCCGGTCCTACTGTTTTATGGTTTTTTAATAATTTCATTGCCATTATTATTTCAGATTTGCTTGGCGTCAGAGAGCTTATGTTTATTGTTCTTCTGTGGTGATTTGTCTCGTTCAATTCAGACGGGTCCCCATTTGTTGATGTACTAAAAAGGTTTTCAAAATGTTTTTTCCATCTTTGTAATTATTTATTGGTTGTTATTATCAGTTGACCAGTTTTCTGACCTTACAAGTGATGCTCTATTGTTTGTTTTCTCACATTTAGTAATATTATGCAATTTACATGTACAAAGTTGTTATTCTGCTACTTGTGCTTGTTTTGCTAGAAATTTTTAATCTTCCTATTTATGTTTTAGTAATGTATTAGGGTATATTTTGGCTGTCATTCTTAATACTAATATTGCAGCATTAATGCTCTTTCTTTGTTGTATGAGATCTCATCCCCTCGGTTCATCCTGCTTCATACCCAGTGCTTTCTCGGCGGCATCGCCTATCATTTCTACTGTTTCGTTAACGAGTCGACATTGACAGTTTCGTGTTGCTTTTCCCTCAAGTGTTTCCAGAATTGTCTTCTTTTCTCAGATATGTTAAGAGATTCCGTGTTTTATTTCTTCCGAACAATCATATTAGGTTTGTTTATTTTGACCAGTTTAATTCTTAGGGTTCCAACTACCCTACTACTAAATGGTTATTACCACCAACATCTGCTTCTCTTTTGTTCCTCACATCTGGTAGTGAACCTCTCCATTTCTTGTTTATCATAATGTAATCTATTGGGTTCTCTGCTTTTTTCTCGGGAGATGACCGCCTTACTTTATGTATGTGTTTGTATAGAAATATACTTCCTCCAATGGCAAATCCATAGCTTGAGCAAAAGTTTGTTAAAAGTTCCCCAATGTCATTCATATTTCCCAGGCCATGTTTGCTTTCCTAGTTTTGTGATCATATTTCCCATTATAATAGTGATACCTCCTCTTCGAATCTAGCAAAGGTGGAGGCTAGTTCTTCGTTTGTTGTTTCTCCTTGATCGGTGTTTGATCTGTTGAAACATAGCACTGTATCTCTGCCTAGGTTATTCCAAAGTTGGACTTCAGATATGTATCCTACTTACAATTAAAACGGAATTGCTACATTTGCTGATTTAAGGCGCATTTAGTTATTTTCTACGCAAACAAGGTAAATTGTATAATTGGCCACTAGGCTAACCTATAAGCTACCAAAGGGAAAAAATGCCGCTTAGTAGAAATCGACATCTTGAAAGAAGGGGAAATTAGACATGTAATGCCTTACACAAAATTTTTCAGAATTTAATTACATAGGACCAAAAAAAAAGTTTTGTAGTTGAAAGATGAGATAACATACCATATGTTTTTTGGTGTGCTGAAAACGAATCTGAGGTTATAATTGACCGATAACCCAAA